>OY728166.1:457263272-458513272 GCA_963277665.1 Viscum album | reverse complement strand
ATTATAATTTCCAATAGCATTTGAAGGAGAAATATGAGGATTTTACTTCTCAAGGAAGAGAGATTAACGATGAGGCCAAGGTTGAGGCCTCTCATGATTCATGTTTCAATAATGCAACTTGGATCTTGTGAGACGATGCATGGTATCAAGAATGTTCAGGTGATCATAGTTGGTTCATGATCATTGTCAACTAGTTATTACGGTGATGTTATGAGGTTATTAGTAATCATGAAATAATATCATTCAGAGTCATAATCAACTATATAATATGAGGAGATATTGTGAGCATAAGATGATATTATACATAGAACACATAAAGAATATAAAAAATATCATCGGAAGAAAGACCAGCAGGAGGAAGAGCAGTGTCAGTTGAATAAGTCGATATTAGAGAATATGTGATGTATTCTACATGGTTTATGGATGATGTTTCACCAACCCCATACATCAGTTGACCCCCCTTCCCCATAAGGATTGTGATGTTTTTATTTATGAACATGTATTTTTTTTAAATGTTATTATTCATTCAATTATAATTTTTATATGATTTTTATATGATTTTTATATTATTATTATTGTTTATGTTTTCAATAATGGATAATTAATCAAATCACAAATACTCTTTTTTGATGGATATTTCTCTCTATCAAAATAATGGTTTTTGATAAATATTTCACTCCATCGAAAATTTAGGTTTTTGATTCATAGTTAATTATATTATAAATATGTTTTCATTTTTCTTAGGTAGCGAACCTAAATTCCATCACAAAACGTATTTGTGATATAGAGAAATATTTGTCACAAAAAAATATTTTTTATGATGTTCCATATCAAAAACAATTATTAAGATTCTATTTTTTGAAATGAAATATTTGCGACAGATCCCCTTCACAAATTACCTAGAAAAAAATTGTAGGGAATTGAGGCATATTTTGGGACATTTTATCAAGTATTTAAAAATATTAGATATATTTTTTACTCATGTACTCTTTATATGAAATCTCTAACATACATATATCTTGGAGTCTAAATTCATTAAAAAAATATTTAAAAAAATATCATTAAACCATGATGTCTAATTTTTTCAACAAGACTAAAAATAATTCACAATCATTTCACAACGGTCCATTTTTAAAATTTCTATATGTTTTGAATTTTATTTTTGATTTTCAACATCTTAGAAATTTGAAAAAAAATATCATGTATAATTTCTGAATCAATTAAATCCAAGTAACAACCAATTTATGATAAAATTTATTTAAACATTCTTTTTCTATTCCCCTCGAAGAACAAGGAAATAGATGGATCTTTGGTGCATCATCAGAAATATTTACTATTATAAATGTTTTTAAAATTTCCCAAAAATTGAGATATTAAAATTTAGATATTCTGATTCTAATACGAAAAATTTAATATCATTCTGAGTCATTTAAATGGAAAGTGAATTGCTCTCAAAATATAGGTTCATAATCATCAGCTTCAAGATATAAAACTATTACTTAATATTTGTATCTAGGATAATGTTCATTAATTTTTTTCATTCATTATCCATCATTCCCTAATGTGTTTTTAATATTTCATGAAAATTAATACCATGTGCAGTATCAATGAAAATATAAATAAAATAAAATAACATAAAATAATTTTCCAACATTGAATAAGAAATTTTGGTACTAAATTCTGTATACCGCTCCATGGAATAAATTCCAAAATCAACCGTAATGTTTTCACATCAATACAATGAATGTTTAGAAATGCATAAATTCCCAAATCTTTAGTGGATTTGGGGGGTTATGGATTAGAACCATAGATAATGGTTTTTTATTAAATGTATAAAAGAAATTGAATTATTGGGAATGTTATTATGAATTTTTTTAATAATGTGATAATCTAAAATTGAAAATGATTTATGATAAAATTATGAAGAATAATGATGTCGAGGATTTGGATTGCACTAAATATCTTAATTATCTATGTATTTAATTATTTCCCTTATTATGTAATTATATATTACATTTATATATATATATATATATTCAAATGGGACTATGATTCACATTAATAATGATTCATAATAAAAAACAACATTTATTAAAATTTATTGGGAAGAAAATTTATATTTATTTAAAATAAAATGGATCGAAAACAAAATAAAAAAATAATTTTTATGAAAATTAAATCAAAGTAAACCCTCTATACAATTTTGGTCCGATAAATTTAATAATAATAATCTTTTATTCATCAAATATTGAGAAATGTTTCACTGAGTGTAATCCTAGCCTCAACATCAAATATCTTAGTCTTCCATTAATGCGACTAAGATAAATAACATTCTTTGGAAATTATAAGATAACGATTTCATTCCATTTTGTAGATTACCTATTGTTGAAGTATTCTTATTTTTTATTGTTTTTAATTTCTTGTCCCAATATCCTCCCAACAAAAATAGATTATGTCCCCTCAAATATTCAAATAATCATATATAATTATTGAATTAATGTTATTTTAAAATCCTTACAAGGCCCCATTCCAAAATTCAAAACCCTTGGTCCAATATAACGAATTATTAATCCTTGACCAATAGAAAATTATTTAAATATGGAATGAACCATGAAATATTAGAAAAGCCCCTACTAAATTTCAACAGTTTTCAATAAATCACTTTCTTTTATAGGGAAAAATTGTAAAACAACACCATAAACTAGTTACTCATAGACATAATGATCACTATAATAATTATAACTCCTCTAGAGACTCGGAAAAAAACTAAAATAATAATAATAATGAAAGTAGTTCAAATGATAACACAATTTAAACTAAAAGATATATAAAAGATGTGATAAATCCATCTATATAAATCATCATGATTATAACATAACAAATGAAATTTATAATATGGAAGTTTAAAAAATATACCCAATTTTCCCTATATTATGTCCCAATACAATTTTATGTTGTATAATACCAATTATTACCTTTATTTAATTAACAATCCTTCTAAAATTATATACCAATAATTTTTAATGATACAACAAATTCTAATATAGATAAATAATATAGTGGGAGTAATGAATATTTTTTCCATTAAAACATGACTTCTAAATTAGAATTTATGAGATACATCGAGGAACCAAATGATGACACATGACACACAATTTTATCTATAACGTAATAATTGATACTAGAAATCAAATTAGCCAATTTTGGAATCCAAATAGATTTATATTTCCATCTACATGAATTTTTTATTGAGGAATGTTATTAATTTTCTATATTAGAGAAACATGAATTTTTAACATTTTAATTATATATACGTCATATGTAACTTCACCAAAATTCCATAATAATTATAATAATTAGATAAAGGGGTAGAGGAAAATAAAAATTTGATTTCAATGATTTTTCATTCCATTGAGAATCTTATTTATGATAAATGAATTTTCCTACACACACATCTTAGAAGGTAAATTAAAAAGGATTAAAATAACTAACCAAATAGAATATTTCATACTTAAAGTTTCAAAAGTGCTTAATCCACTAGTATATAAAATACAATCATCACATTTCATGTATTAATAGGTAAATTTGGATCAAATAAATTCATGGTATTGGGTAAGACCTCATATCTGTATAAGTTAAAATTTTCAAATGTAATTTGAATGATTAGTTTAGTGGGAAGGATGAATTTTCATTAAGAATTCCTTATGGAATTTTGATAGTTGTAATTCCTCAATGTGATGTTTAATAAATTGAATTAGGCTTATAAGGTATCATATATTATTATGTTAGCTTTAGAGGCTTCGAGACGTGTTTTGAGAGTTGTTGATATTTTTGACTAGGGTGAACTTTTTGGTGTGCACAGTTTATGAGAAGTTGTGTGGAACATTGACCATGAAGAGGATACCCATTACTTTTCTATAGTGGATGATTTGAGAAAATGTTTATTGCGTTGTTTTTGTGAAATATTTTTTAACTTTATATGAAATTGTTTATTGGAGTCTTGGGCATAGGGCTTGACCCATAGTTGGTTCAAGGTTGCAAACGAAACATGTGAAATGATATAGATTGAGATAGTGATAATTCATATAGATTATGAAGGGTTTAGAAATCCTTTTATCCTGAACATATTCAAGGATTTCACAGATTTCGTTCCAATAATATGGTTGACTAATTGTTTGGGAAATCACATGGGTCATTAAAAGTGAAAAAATTACCATTTCCCCTTCCTAACATTTTCTTATCTCCTACCTCTCATTTTTTACTCTATTTGAATACACCCCAAAATAATTTTCCCCTTTAAATACAATGATTATTCTATATTAATAATGATTATAGGTGAATTTTCATCGATTATTTGAGGTGTGACCTTTGTTGTCCTCCTATGACCTCCTCCTATATTATTATTATTTTATTTCGGTTTTTTTATTTTTTTCATTTTTTGATTACTCATGGGCATAGTAGAATCATTTGAGTCTCAATGTTATTTCATACAGCTTGGGTAGAAAGAATCTGATGATGACCTCCAAACCATACCACATATTATTTTATTAAGCTATGTCACTATAGTGAAATTATAAATTTTTAAGATCAAATTAAGTTAAAATAATTTGTTTCATCATGAGTTATGGATTTTTCTCAAATTCTCGATAGTGGTATGTTTTGGTCTATTGGTGAGCATTTGGATTCAGTTTCAGTGAAAAAAGGTCAACCAATTATATTGAGGCATTTTCCTATTTAAATTAAATAGTCAAATAAATTATAGTTTACATAAGTTAACTAATTAATTGTAATTTTATTATAATTAATTAATTGTGCTGGTTCGGTTAAGAGAAATGGATGTGGATGTCAAAGTATAGGCTAGACTAACTTGTACAGCCATATTATATACTGTCGACCCTTGGGAAATAAAATTTGAATGATTTGTATGATATAGGTGGTTTTACGTGAATTCCCTATGAAATTAATTACATGTTTAATGATTGCATGTAGACGCTAGATCTATCCATGGAGGGAGATTTACCAGGTTAAATTTTTAAATGAAATTTTTTAATTAAATTATGTTGTTTAATTAAATTTTATGAATTGTAGTGGTCACAAACAACCCTTGTGTTCTATATTGATTCCCTAGAATATGATGTTTGGGTTCGGGTCTACAAATATACTACAAATCATCTATACCTATTGAGAGGTGACATCGTGGAAATTGAGACACATGATATCGTCCATAGGGGATTAGGATGAATCTATTCTAGAGGTGATGGTGGATTAGTGATCATAGGTTTCTTATCCCTTAGAGGACCCTTCTTGTTCTTTGAGCTATTTGGGCTTGCCAATATGAGGGTTTGGTGGCTAATTCGCTCCCCTTAGTTGTGGCCAATCCTCGATTGATAGACTATAAACTGGAAAAGATTGAGTTATGTTAGTTGACTGACACAGAGTGAGATGTGGTGACTTAGATGGGTTATGGGACATCTCTTGACCATTCCCTTTATTGTGAGACCCCATGTAGCCATCAAGGCTGTTCTAATCTATTGAGGATTTCTAGAGATGTGGTAACATAGGGTACAATTAGATGACCTGAAACCATGATTAAGACAGAGTAACCATGTGAGGGAGCCACTATAGTCCAGGTACTGAGGGGACCCTAGGAGGAACCCTATGAAATGTGACCCTAGTGAGAGGATGGACATGGGTAAATTTTTAAATAATAATGCGATTCACATTAGATCCTAGGTAAATGTTCCCTGCTATTTTGGGATGTGGTGAGATGGGTTTTTCTCTACAAAGCCCATCCATGTTTTTCATAGAAGGGTGGGTATTTGACCAACCATGTTTATAATTTATGTGTCATTTAATGACATGGTTTATTCATTAGTGTGTTTTCATGAATGGATCGAGAATCTCATATGGGAGGTTGTTTAAATTCTTAGAGAATGTATTTCCTGGATGTGGAAACTCCCATAGGGGAAGTTGGATGAAATTTTATTTAGATTATTCCCTAGTTGACTAAACCACCATAGGAGAGGTATGTGATTCCAATTGGGATGCCATGAATTTAAATCATGTATTTTTAGGTGGAACATCATGTGTTATCTTAGGTGGGGTGTTTTAGGGGGGATTGTGGTCTACAATCTATTTGGGGTTACTATATTCTGAGTCATGTCTTGTCTCGTATATCGGGGTGATCTTGGAATTAAGTTTTTTATGACTATTTTATACTCTCATATTATAGTTATGTGATGACCATATATATTCCCAGAGGGGATGTTTCTTAATCTTATGGAATACTCCCATATGGGATGTTGGAAATACTATGGTTAGTATGATTTCATGATGGGCTTAATAAACTCTTTCATCGGGTCAATGTTGGTAATAAGGTGGTTTATTTTATCTATTTATTTATTTACTATAGTTGAGCATGTAACATACAAATATCATAGAATATGTTGTTTATAGAGAGACCATATTGTAGGAATCCTACTGAGTTTTGTACTCACACACTAATGGGGATTCCACTACACTTAGGTTCCCAATAAGACGTTCACATGGTAATAAGAACAGGTTGTGATTAGGCCAAGGGGTTGAGCCAGAAGGATGGAATGGATTTATACTAGGATCTATGGATGATTTTGGATTGTGGATGTCATGATTCTAGTATCATTTATTATATTTCTTGTTGTACTGGTATGTATATGTCGATCGACCTAGTAATAAGTTAGATTATTATATGGCATGTTTACTCGAATATATATTGTATTTGTTTTATTATTATTGGATGTTTTTTAATTCCTACATGCTATATTTATTTATTAAAATGGATTGTGTTTATATACTTTATATTTATTTTTCATACTACTATTGGTAGTATAGTCTCCCAACAGTTTCACCTTAGACCCCCATTGCGACTTGGAATCCATTTGTGTAAGGGGAGGTGAAGTAGAGGTATTTTTGTGACCATTGATATTTGAACCCATCAGTGGTTATGGGTGGTGGGACATTAAAAGGTGGTATTAAATATTCCTTTAATTTGACTTACTATTTCTTGATACGGTAGGCTGAATATTTAAGGATGTGTTAGGGAATGTGATAGAAATATACTGGTCTGATGAGAACACATGTCCTAGTAGGATGTTTATGATACTGGGAATGGGATTTCTATTTTTTGTTTTATTGTTATAGTTTTTTTATTTATTCATTGGGAGATTCAAAAGTGGTTTAGATTTTATGATTTATTATTTATTTTTGGCTCTTGGAAAATTGGATAAAGACCATTGATTTTATTATGACTCTTGAAATATAGAGGAAAAGTGACATATCATTGATCATATTAGGAATGTGTGATTAACATGATATAGGCATGATAGTGTGATTTTTATCTCTAACGAATGAGGCTCAATTGTTTAATGTGTTAAAAAATATCATATTTTGTTTTCCCTTATATGTTCTTGCTGAAATTATACTGAGTTAAAGTTTGCAAATCTTTTTGTTGCATGGGCCAGGCATCAAAACACACTCTTATTTTACCCTATATTCTAGCTTCCTAGAGGTTGGAGGCCACTACCACAATGGTTGGTGATGCTGGATCATTGATCCAAATTTGATGATGGGATTTCAATTCCTCCATCCATGAATTCCTCCTTGGAACTCGTCTCCTAGTATTGGTCTCTATCATGGATTTGTTTCATGTTTGTGAAACAGATTCTTGGATTCAGTTATAGGTGGATACCAGTTAGTTATTCTTTTTCTATCTGGACATGGTAAAAACCAATGATCGAAGTGGATGATATAATTGAAATTATCTATGTAACTAATGTAATTGGGTGTGTTGGTAATCCGTAAATTTTTCACTATCTATATTCGGAGGCATCCCATGTGTGATGAATCTTAGACATGAAATCTAAGGCATCCCATATTTTCCACAAGGTAGTTGATGCTATATGGGAATAAGAATTCTAACACTTTTTACCCAAAAAATTACATGATTGTTGACTAGGGAAAAGATTTTATATTAGGTTACATGGTTATCATCATTTTAGGATAGATGTTTCATAGGGTTTACATCACGTGGGGACAAGTGGGTCATAGGTTTAGCATATTATGGGAATGGGTAGGTCACAGGTTTAATGTATTGTGTGGAGAGGTCGTACATAGGTTTAACATGTTGGGGAGATCGGTCGGTAAAAAGATTAATATCTATTGGTGATAGGCAGGGAATAAGTTTAACATATTCTGTGGATGGACATATAAAAGGTTTAACGTCATTCTGGGAAAAATAGGTCACAGGTTTAACTTCATGTGTGGATAGAGAGGTCAAAGGTTTAACGTCTTTTGGGGACTGGTAGGTCAAAGATTTATCATTTTGTTGTGACTTGTATGTCACTGATTTAACATCATGTAGGGACTGATGGTTCACATATTTAACATCTTAAAGGGATAGGTAAGTCAATGATTTATCATCTTGTGGATATAGATGTTTTATAGGTTTAACATCTTCTAAGGAACATTTGGATGGTGGGGTCTTAGTATGTTCCCATGGGGAAATGATCACACATCAGGGGTTTCAACCATTCAAGGAAAAGAGATGAAGATTTAACAGTGATGTTGATGGATTGGGATTGAACCTTATAGAGGTATACTAGGTGTATTAGGATGGTAGTATTGAACCTCCTTGATATATCTTACATACAATATTAGTATACAATGATCAAAATTAATATTGTTTCATTACATCGATTAAGTTCATGATATGTGACAGATCCACATAGTTTAACATCATTTCCTAAGCAAGATCACATTGCAGTGAAAAAATCAGCGAGTAATGTTGTGGGGATTATGCCTACGTGATTCTCATGGCTGGTGTCTCATCCCATGGTGGGGAAGGATAGTGTGTGGCTTAAGAATATGATATTCCCATAGTATAATGTGAGGGTTCACCCCATGTAACTCACACATGGGGCATCTTGAGTTCACCACATATGGTAAGTCTAGATTTTAACATCATATTCTCTTGAATGTTTTATGGAGATTGACGTTATATAACTAGGATGGTTGGATATGCAATTTAATCTCTTGTAGGTCAAAAATTGATGGAGATTATGACATGTGCTACCTAAGTGTTGTTAGGAGAAGTGATTGTATGATTTGGGATTATGTATTTGGGAAACCTGGGTAATGTAATGGAGCAGTGATGGCGTGGTTAGGGCATACTTGTGGAATCTTATCGGGGGATAATAGGAGAAGCAATGGTGTGATTTTGGTTTACACGTTGAAGTTATCTAAATAATGGGGTATCATCTCATGCACATCACATGAGGAATCTCATTCTTCTCCCATGAGGTATCCTACACTCATTACATAGGGAATCCCATGTTCATTTCATTGGGTAAGACCATACTTTAATGTCATGTGCAAGGATGTTATGTACGGGTCTTAAACATTATGCTTCACATTTTTTTGTTCCTCCTGTCTTTTCAAGCAGTGATATCGAATTTCTGATGGGTTGTGGAATATTATTGTGGCTTACAACTATGTATGAGGCCCCTGGTATCTATTTAGGGTTACTAGGGTTACATGTGGTCCTTTCATGCTAGGGATTATCATTCTTATTCTTTGTGTTATACAATGAGGGAATCTTTTCCCAAAGATGGGTCAAGGGATATGATTTGTTCTTAAACCTATGGAGGAGGCCCATGGAAGATATTTAGGGGGGTTTCATCGGATCATTATAGGAGGAATATTAAATTTTACACACAAGGATTCCCATTATTACCATAGTAGTAATCCTATTCATATCATATAGAGTGTACTATAGTTTAACGTCATATACTGATAAATGGTAGTGGTGGTATCATGATAATGTCATGAGGAATCTAATTCTAGATATGTAATCTATTTTTTTCTTCCCCTATGAGGTATCAGATACAATCCACAGAGTGAATACTATAGTCTAATCTCAGGTACTGGGGACTAATAGGTAGAATATGACTAGAAATGGTTGTAGTGGGACTTGCGCAAGAGATTCTGTTCTATTTCAACCAAGAATAGGAGTCATTTGACAGTGTTTTATAAATTTCATAAGGAGTATTTCAAATTTATGTGCCTATAGAAACCAAGGGAATAATATCAACTAGAGGCATGGGAAAGGGACCAAGGAGAGTATGTCAAATCAAGCTGTTTTAATGTTTGTAGAGTATTTAAACTCATGGTAATGATTTATATGGTAGGTGGAGATGTATATGTCATGACATAAAATTTCCATCATATGTAAAAAAATTTCATTCTATGCCTCTATAATTTAAATGGGGGTCAGTACGATATTGAAGGGATTGGGAGGAATTCCTATGATTACAGTCTATTGATGATCCTGATCGGGGGATAGGGTGAACAACCCCTGTGGTATGGACCAGTAAGCACATGTACAAAAAATTAACTTCACATAACTATGCACTAGTTCGTGAAAATGGATGTTGTTTCACATAACTAGGAATTCTATCACAAAAAATTTAATGTTACTAAAAAAGAAGTTATCACACTGCATTGCCTTCGGGTGTGATTTTTTATAAAATTGTGTCCCATAACTTTTTATTTGTTGACAAATAGATATGTGAAAATGTTTTTACTTTTCAGGAAATTGGGATCTTTATGGAGAATGTTATGAAAAAATGTCTCAAGAAGAATTTTATTTGTTGAGGGTATTTGCAAAGTAATTCCATACAAGTTTGAGATTTTAGGGTTGCATGATGAATGCATTCTAAATTTTTTCAAATGAAATATTTAGCACCCGGATCCTATAGTTCTCCAAAAAATATGGGTTGATTATATATTTATAGGGATTTTTCATGTCAAGCAACTTTTGTAATTTTGGTGAAACTGTATGGGTTTTCCTGAAAATTATTTTTTGTCATATAGAACACATATCCATAAACATTTATCATTTAGCATCACCTTTCATTCACAACTCAGTAGTGAGATCTTATAGGGGTTGTGCACACTTTCAGAAAGTTTTTGTTAATTCCATACTTCGCTCCATAATCACATTGGCTGACGATTTTCAGAAAACTAACTTCAAAAACCATAAATTTATATCCGTAAATTAATTTGGTCTCTATGATTATTCAAATTTATGAACGTGAAACAAACTATTCTCTTGGATTGGTATATTTTTCATTTGGTCTATTTAGATTCATTTTCAGCAACAGAGAATTCCCCTACTTATAATGGGGTACATCGAGGATGAGTAGGGCATGGTGGACTATATTCTAAGGAATGTCTGGATAAAAACATATTACATTGAGTACCACTGTATCTCTTTTGTATTCATTGAAAAATTAACAATAATATCAAATCACACTCGAGTCATGATCATTTTGGGAAACATGAGACATTAGACTATCATTCAATTTCATGAGAGTACTGGACATAAGTGGATGTGTTTGGATCCGAATAAGTTTTCGATCACTTCTTTAGAGAGTCCTAATTGGGGAGGAATTAGTTGGGGAGAAAGACTCTATATAACCAACTTTATTTCTCAACGATAATATGTGCATGAGTGGGGTAACTCTTGGGGCGTTGGACTCTACTTGGGAAAGGGAGGATAAAGGCTGTGAATCTAGACGTCTAGGATTCCGAACACCATGAGGGTGACAATATGATAATGGATAACTGGTAACGACGTTTGAAATATAGAATACACTAGAATACTACCTAGACTGGGGGGAAATGAAAGTCTTCCATTGACCATGTTTGAAACATATGTCAAATGATGCGGTCATTGGGAGGCATTCAGAGCGTGTGTCCATGATGGTAGATGAGCCAGGGTGGCCAATAAACATTGTTGTTGGGGGGATATTCAAACATTGAAGATGATTTGGATAAAACCATGGAAGACATGAAGTGTGGAGATTAATTGAGGTTAATTTTAGATATATTTCAATACTCATGTTATTAAGACATTGTGGATCTAAGAACATTTAGTGGGAACACTAGTTAAAATTTTGACTAGACTAGGCTTCTCAAATGAGAATTATCTTGGATCCCAAGGAAAAACTGATGAACTAAAATGGTTGGGTATGTTACCATCACTGAAGGGGAAAATAGATTATCATGAAAGGGACTAGGACACTTTATAGTTGTAAATCCTTCCATCAGGACGGGGGTTGTGCACTTTAAATCTTCTGGTAGGGATTTTGAATGCAATGTTTAGCATATTATAGTGAGGATTATGTGTTATACAGTTTAACAACATGTTATTAGGATGTTTTGATCATATTTTAGAATCTTGTGAAAAATAAATGTATGTTGAAATGAATAAATCCTACCCAAATAGAATAGTGGGATGTATTAAAATTAAACCAAATGGTAGGAACAAGATAGAGAATATTTGGATAAAAAGGGGGTTATGATTTGGTTCTTAATTTTCCAAAACTGATGGAGTTCAGTGAGCATAGCCAATTTTTCTTTTCGTCTCCTGGTGGGTTCAGCTATGTTTTCACCAATTTATTTACCGTTTTCTTCCCATGTTCAAAGAGTAATTTTTCAGGTAAATGTATGATTTTATCTCGGTTTTATGCTACAAGTTATCAACCTAAATAAAGTGTGTGCCTCTTGTATGATGTAGTTTAATGGCATGGAAGTCAGCCTACGAAATCAAAAATAATTTAAGGTCATGATTATTGGACCTGGTTGGGATACTCTATATAGTTTTGGATGGTATGCATGTTTTGAGGCCCATCATAAATGGAGGGATAAGGAAGCCATGCACTATACCAAGCACTCCTATGGCTGTTCACTAGAACTAGACTTAAGTGGCTGACTATTAATGGAGATGGAATCAACTAATGTGACATTTTCATATGGTCCCAAATATAACTTTTATATACAACAATACATACCACATATATGGTAATTGAGTAACATGTAATTCTGGTACATGGCATGGTGGGAGACAAATTTTATATGGGATTAAATCCTCTCATGTGAGGATGAGGTTTAAGGATGGGCGCCTTAGTTCATCTAGGGATAAGAGGAGAGCTAAATCAAATGAAAATAAAGACCATAGGTGTATATTTACCCATAGTATAATATTATAATTCTTAGGATAAGGGTTTATGGGGTTTGAGGTTGGGTATCTTTAATTGGGGTAATGATGTGCCTCAATGTTGTTTATGAAAAACACAACGAAAGAAAACCTGATGTGAAGAGAGATACAAGTGGGACCCTTTAAAATAGAAATATTTATGAGAACATTTTCACAAAATATAATTTCATGATTCTTGGACCAAATAATAGTGAATGTGTCTTGAAAAAGTTTTAATTTGATGTGAAATGAGGGCCATGGAGGCTCAATTCCACATTACACATCCTTAAAAAACTTGAACACAATTTAAGGTTGTGATTCTTGGAGATGGGCTCTTAGTTTAAGGTCATAAATTTTGTACCAAAATTTATGGCACTCCACTTAATGTGTGCCCACACAACTCATCCTTTCTTATGGAAATTCCTCACCAAGTCCTAATCCCACAAGTTTCACGCTCAGTGTGAGAAACAAATAAAAGAATTAAATTATAATTATTACAAAGTAGAAAAAAAAATAGTTGTAAGAAAAACCAACTTGGGGTGTTTCCAAAGATACTAACATACCTAGACATCATACAAGAGTATGCATATTAATTAAATAGGTTGGATAATTTCTTACTAGTGAAAATAGAGGTTGAAATGATGAAAAATACTGAATTCCATAAACTCAATCAAAGAAGGGGTGATTGACTACTAGGGGCCACTATTGACAATGTTCAAAAAATTGGTTCCCAATCCACACTAGTCAATGATGGGAACTAACAATCATGGTTTTTTATTGACTATGTTCTAAACATGGGGATAACCAAATGTCACCCAATACACTTCAAGTTGTGAGTTCAGGATGATAGGTGATCCAATGGTGCCATGAACCATTGATATTAGGGGAGGTCTATTTTAATTTTTGGTGGTGAAGATCTAAATATAAATAATTAAAATGTGTGAATGTGGTAGTGGGGATGTCCATAAAGAAATAAAACACTCTCAAAATTCACTCCATCAAGCACTTGAACACATTGGATGAGTGTATCAATGGGTAAGGATTGTGCCTGAACATAAGGGGGAATCCCTAAAAAGGATTTATGGTTCTACTAAACCCAAAATAGGAGATCCATGTATTATTATGTATCCCATGGGAATGGAAATCAATACACATGTGGTTATAGAACATGGCATGGAAAGAGGCCAATGCTGAGATGGTGTTGTCCTCTTTAGTAAGGATTTTGAATCATCTCATTATTTTGAAACGATACATCCCATGTTTGTAACATGGGGTAAGGATATAGTTTAACATCCTATGTTTTACTTGTTCATTCATATCATAGTTTTCATATGAGGCATCTAGTGTTTGTTAAATAGGGAAAGGCTATAGTTTAATGTCATGTGTTGAGGACATTTGGTCATCTCATTTTTCACATATGAGGTATCCTATGCTCATCGGATAGGGTAATTATATAGTTTGAAATATTGTTTTGAGGAACTGTATTTATATAATTTTTGATATATAAGGCTTTTTTTTCATCGCATAGGATAAGGATATAGTTTGGCATCGTGTTCTAAAGAGGTTGGTTTTGGTCATCTCACATTTATAATATGGGGTATTTTGTGTTCATCACATAGGGTATAAATAAACATTAACATCATTTTCTAGGCATGTTGGTTTTAATCATATCACGTTTTTCATATGAGGCATCCTATCCTAATCTCATAGGTTAAGGATATATTTGTACATCTAGTGTTGAGGAAGATAGTTTTGGTCATCACACATGTTTCATATGAGTCATCCATTTTTTTCCATAGTGTAATCTATAGGCTAAGGACATGTTCTGAGGTTTTTTTCATTTAGTGTAATGTTTTATGATTGGGATGTTACGAATTTTAGTTTAAAGACATGCATCTAGAAAAATGTATGCTTTAAATTCATAGTAATAAATCTTGAACTAAATGGCGGAATACCAAGAGGATTTGTCAAGGGGCCCAAATTTTAAATCCCAATGTGAAGATAAGAGGCCAAGGAGTCCTAATACCATGTGATACATCTCGAAGGTAATCTTCACACAGTTTAATGACATGATTATTAGAACATAAGAAGGGGGTTGTCTTAAATATGTTTGTGTGGCACGAATTTTTGAAAACCTTACATGGAGATAGGTCCAAAGAGACTCATTTCCATGAAATCATCCAAGACAAACAATACACTATTTAAACTATGGATTTTTTGAACAAAAGTCTTAGTTTAATATTGTAGATTATTGACCAATGGAGTGAATTTTATTTTGGAATTTATAATCACCTCAACCACAGTTGGGTATATGTTTTCCATGACACCAAAGAGAATGTGAGTATAGCCCTATGTGAGAAATAAATTAGTGGAAAAAGTTACTTTCACACCATGGGATTGCAGTATAAGGGAGGAATGATAGATTTGGAAGATCCCAATGATGATTAATTTTATATTTATCTTGTATACATTCATTTGGGAATAATACCTAGGGGATTTAAGTTCCACCAGAACAGAGAGAGGTGGAATTGAAGTAAATCAGGACTTTCAAGATTTGGATCATGAAAAGGGTGAATAAGATGAAGGGAATGACTATTGACCATGTTAAAAACATAGGATCCACAATTTTGTTTTTCATGGATGGTGATATAAAATCAATAATAAACCATTGACCATGTTCAAAACATGAGAAACCATATTTTCTATAAGAGATTCATCAAGGTGTGTGGCCTAGATGGGAGGTGATCCATTTTTTTATGAACCTTCTTAACAAAGGGGGTTCATATTATAAGGGTGATAAGGATCCAAATAGAATAAAACTCAAAGTTTGTAGGATTAAATGTTGGTGCTTTGGGAGAAGATAAACACTAAGGGATCTATTCTACCATGAAATCGAATTATTTGTATTATCTTATCAATAGGAAGGGATTGAACATGTTCCCAAGGGGAAGACCCCATAATAATTCAGTAATAAGCTTAGGCCTAATGTATGGGATCCATGCATCTCTAAATATCTCATATGGTTGCGAATGCATACATATGTAGTTCCAAAACACGATGTGGCAATATAACAACACCATGAGGGTAGTGTCCACTCTGTTGAGGCCTTTGAATTATCTTATAATTTTCATATGATAAATTTTGTGTTATCTATATGGGGTAATGCTATTTTTTAACATCATTCACTAAGGATATTAGTTTATCTAATTTGTGACATATGAGGTATCCTATTCTCATAACATAGGGTAAGGATTCAATTTATTGTCTTGTGTTGAGGATGTCTTTTTATATAATTTTGATATATGAGGAATCCTTTTCTCATTTCATCAGGTAACACTACAGTTTAATATCATGTGATGAGGATATTGGTTTAGATCCTTTTTTACATATGTTTTTCCTATGTTCATCACATTGGGTAAGGATTCTATTTAGTGTCATGTACTAAGGATGTTAATTCATCTCATTTCGAATAATGAGGCATCCTATGTTATTTATATATGGAAATTCTACACTTTAATGTCGTGTGATGAGGAAATTGAAACATGTATTTTAAATTCATATATTTTTTAATACGGTTGCTAATTTTTTATTCTCATATATCACAGAACAAAGGGTTACCATGTGAAGTGTTTCCTTTGAAACATGGATTTGGTAGGAGGTGTGATACGCTCCCCATCCATGGTGATAAACAAGTATGTGACATTGGGTTATACCTCATTGATGATGTAATGAACATACCACTTGAGTTCTATCTTTGGTTGTTTCTTTCTTGGTATCATTGGTGTCCTTGGAGATGGTATCATGTCTCCATAATGAAGGATTAAAGGAATGACTTTTTATTGAATGTCTACACTACCTTGTTGAGGTTCTTATACATGTTATGTAGCTATTGCAGACTGCTATCCCTGAGGGATTCCAACTCATCCTGATAGACCTCCTCTATTAGTTTTTTAATCTTCTTGTTGTAAATGGTCATTTGGAGGGATGAAAAGTGAACCTCTATAGGTAAAAATACATTTTCTCTATACAATGGGGAAAGTTGGATCATCTGAGTGGAACTCTAAGTCATCAAATAAAAGGACGAGATGGAATTAGGTATTTTGTTGGGACATCAATTTTTTTGGACTACTATTTTATGAAATATGTTATAAAGGATTTTTTAACTCCTCAGTGAACCCATTTTTTTCATAAAAGCTGAATGTATGGTCGTACCCAATGATGTACTTAGCATGTGATTTCTTCAAATAGGAAGATCATACATTGGTGAAATTGTCAATGAGAATTGTGTGAGGGACCCCAAACCCATGAGTGATGTGTGGCCTCAAAAAATCAATAATAGATTGGTTTTTGAACAATTGATAGGAACTACATCTACTCACTTTTAGAAGAATCCATTTGAGGTAAGAATGAATGTACCCCGTCGAGCCGTCACTAGAGTGTAGGGACCCACAACGTTGAGTCTCCATAAATCAAAGGGAAATGAATATTTTGAGGGGATTAGGAACTCTACTAGTTGGTGCACAAAATATTCATGGATTTTCCATGGATGACACCTCTTGGCGAATTCCATTTAGTCATAAATCATTATGGGGAAAAAGTAAGACAACCATTACTACAAAACTAGGGTTTAACAGCACTGGTATTTATCAACCCTAGAAAAGTACGTTGATATATATCATCTTTACCAGTTCTAATGGAAGCCCTGAAAAAATTTACACTTTATCATCACTTTTTTTAGAACTGATAAGTTTTCATTTATTAGTGATTTATTTTTAACACTGTTAAATATTACACTTTATCAGCACTTAATTTTTAGCACTGACAATGAATATGCTTTGTCAGCACTTTTTTTAGCACAAATAATTGGTACCATTTATTATTACTATATTTTTAATTCTTATAATGGAGTCCTTTAGCACTATTTTTTTAGCACACATAATGGTTTGAATAAATAAACAAAATAAATAAATAACAATAAAAATAATTGAGTGTATTAAAAAAATTAATTCAAATTTTATTAATTAAAAAATTATTGATAAAAATAAATAAATTTATTATAAAACATGTATATTATAAATACTAATAAATAGTATGTATTGAATATATTGATAAAAAAATGAAAATTCACTAAATTAAAATTAAAAATGAGTTAATTGAGAAAAATATTAAACATTTTAATAATTATATGATTATTGATAATGTTAATAAATAGTGTATATTAAATATACATAATTATATTAATTTATATAAATATGATTTATATATTACAAAATAACTATGTGCTATACTTAGTGAATAATGATCTATAAATAAAAATTAATATGAAGTGAAAATATTGACTAATTGCATAACGTAATAGACATATAATTGATTGCCGTTTGATTTTTCAATTTAACATAGATAAAATGTGTGTTATATTGATTTAACATATACATAATTAATTCATTTTTAAATACAATGTACACACACAAAACTTATCCTTTTTTCAATATTATTAGAGTGTACTTATTTTTAATTTATTCATTTTCACTCGTTTTTAAAATTCATGCCCATAAAATTATATATTCATTAATAATGTTAAAAAAATATCTATAAAAAATTTTAAAAACAATTTATTAATAAATATTTTTTAAAATTTACATATAATATTTATAAAATTATATATTTATAATTATAAATGAAAAAACGTTCCATAAAAGTATTTATATAATTAATAATAATTTATTATATATATTTAAGTAATTATAAATAAAAAACATATATATTTAATTAATTATTATATTTATAATAAATTTACTTAAATTATAAATATATTTACTAAATTTATATTTATATATTACATTAATATATATATAATTATATAAATATATAATATTATATTAATTTTCTTTTTTAAAAATGTATATTTAAATTATAAATAAATAATTATATAACTATATATTTATAAAATTATAATAAATTTATTTAAATAAGAAATATATTTACTATATTTTAATTTATATATATTTATTATATATATATGTATATATTTATAAATTCTTTTATTTACAATTATAATTATCAAACCTTTATCATCTCTTATGTAATGAGCGATGGTAAAAGAAATCATTATCAGCACTTTTCTTGGCACTAATAAAGATGTGGCTTTATTAGCGCTTATAAAAGTAATATTTATTAGTTATAAAGCTTTAGTGCTAAAAAATATGGATTTTATTAGTTCTTATTTATCATTTATAAGGACCTACCTTTATCAGTGATGACAAATATGCCTTTTATCAACACTTAAATAATAATAGCTAATAAAAGGACTCTTTATTGGTGCTTTTTAAAACTGTTGATAAAAGTTTCCAAATCTAATTAAACAAATCCTAACATGTTGTGAACCAATTGTGGGAGATTATTTTCCATTCTCCACTTTCTCCAACCTCAATTTTATGGCACATTTCCCTCAATCAATTCACCATAAGGTCCCAGAGTAGATCAATGGTGTTCTGAATCTTTCGATCTCGACCTCAGAGTACAACACGACATCAGCTCATCTTAGTGGCACATTGATTGTGCGGTTTAAGCAACATCCCCATTTGATGAACACCATCTATAGGTTAATCTTAAATTCTTTGTGGATGTATGGTCAATCAATGGTAGGTCTTATAGACAAATGGAACATCATGATTTAGTTTTTTTTGAAGGAAGATCTAGCCAGGGCACGGCCTAGCCCCCCCCTGTAGCTCCAAAGGATTCTGGTTCTATCCCTTTATGGGGTCATATGGATTCCATATTAAGCACAAAATTCCAAAAAACAAAACTATTTATGTTAGTTTCCCCAATATCACATTAATGTTTCAAAATCCAGGGATTATTATCATGATAAGGAATCTCTTTGGTAGATATTTATGTTCTAATAGTATAACCCGTTCAGTTTCTCACCCTTCTTCTGCTCGCATTTGTGTGGATGTTTATGTCTCCAGAGTAGATACATATTATATTTAGATTGAATTTGGGGGAATAATTTGGAAGCATTAAGGTTGTGGGGTTTGAATTGTGGGTCGATTTCTATAGTTCCAATTATAAATTCGGTCATTCCACAGCTACCTGATGGCGAGGGACCACGAACTGCGATCATGAGCAGGTTGTAGTTTTTGGAGATAACCACAAGGGATTGAAGTCTAGTGTTGGGGATGGGCCAATGGGGCAGAGCCAATTGGACATTTCTACTAACCCATTCGATGCAAATTCTTTTGAATGCCCACATTAAGGGGACATCTCCTCGAAGAATGGATGTTATCAGATTCTATATATTAAAAATTATTTTTAAGTATTCATCATTTTAGGCCTATATATAATTTTTAGGTCTATATATACATTCAATTAATAATAATATAATTTATACTTAAATAACCAATAAAATATTGAAAACTCATGTTACTTTTAAAATAATAAAACATGATAAATATATGAAAATTTTGATGAAATAATTAAACTTTCCAAAATATAAATAATTATATTTAATAAAAAATTACCAAGAATAATATTTATTTATAATTAATATAATTTAGAAATTACTATGAATATTATTATTTTGTTTCATTTGAAAAAACTGTATTATATAGATTAATATCGAATAATATATTCAATATTTAAATAAATTTAAATATGAATATATATATATATAATTATATCTATATATGGTTACTAATATAATACTTATGAATATGTATATATATATATATAAATAATATTTTGGTATATTCACTTTACATATCAATATATCGAATGAGGAGTGACCTCCATTTTATAGTTTTTGACGGTGGAAGGCGTGAACACCATTTAGGTTTATTACCTATCAAGGTATGTTTGAAAAATTTACACTCCTCTTTATTGACCTCTTTTTCTAGTCATATAAAACCATATTGTTTTAACTAAAATTAAAACCTATTTTAAAAAATATAAGTTGTATTGATGAAAAGATTAAAAAACCCTCAACAAATTATTTTATTAGTGTTTTATTTAGATACTTATGAATTATTTTGAGGATAAAAAATCAAATTAATTGGTTATTAATTATACCTCAATATGAAATGAAATAAATTAATTTTATTAATATAAACTCATCAACTGAAAAAACACTATAGCAACCCAAGACCCTCAGGCTGTGCATCACAATAGATTCTTCTATTTCCACCCTATCCATTTTGTTCCCGCCCTTAACTCATCATATATCTGGTTGGGTGGAGGTTTACTATGGAATGATTTGGTGGAAATGGAAGTATCTAGTTAATAACAAGTGTCAATAGTGTAATTATCACAATTGTGAGGCATTGAACCTTTTAGAGAACACAATGAAGTACAATTTTAATCCTCTTCAGTTTCATCTCATGAATATTTATTGTTGTATTTTGTTTCATTGAGACTCATCCACCATCTCATTTATGTTTTATATAATAATCTGATTATTATTCATCCCATAGAAGACTAAATCTTAGAGTATTTCAAGTAGTATAGGTGCATGTCCACATGATACAGAGAATGTGTGTCGAACAACAAAATTCATATGATAAATATTTGGGAGATGAGCTGATGGGGATGAAAATTGTATTTCATTATGTTTTATAAAAATGGAAATGCCTCCCATTTGAGATAATTAATTCCTTGGAACTATTTATTAACTTGATTACCCCATTACCACCAACTCCTTCTAGAGAAAAGCTCCACTGAATGAGATAAATGATAGAATGAAGGGTGGGAAAAAATGGGGAGGGTGGAGATAGGAGAATTGAAATATTGAACTACAATGCTATGCAGCGTGAGGGTCTTGGGTTTCAATAGTGTAATTTCATCTGACAAGTTTATATTAAATAAATTAATTTAATTGATTTGACATGTAGTTATAGTTAACGATGAATTATATTCATTTTTATCCTCAAAATTATCCACATGTATTTGAATAAAACATTAATAAAATAATCTATTGCGGATTTTTGAAAGGTTTTTTTTGATAGAAATTGATTTATTTTATTGGTATTATTTTATTAAAAAATTATAGGGTTCATATGATTGTTAAAGTGGTCCTTGAAGGTGTGTACATCATTCAAATTTACCTCAATAGGCAATAAACTTGAATGGGGTTCACGCCTTCCACCATAAAAAAACTAAAAAATAGATGTCACTCCTCATTCGATACATAGCGGAATAATGTGAATCTACCTAAATATTATATATATATATATATATATATGATATATATATATATATATTATATTATTAATGTTATTTTAATATAATTATATATGTATACTATTTATCATATTTAAATTTATTTAAATATAAAATATATTATTCAATATATGTATATACTAATATTTTCTAATTAAACATAAAAACACTAATAATAATAATTTTTAAATTATATTAATTTAAAATAATAATTATTCTGGGTGGTTTTGTCTGTTATCAGTTTAAAATTGACAGTTCATTTCTAAAAAAATATTACTCACTTGAAACAATTTAAATGTTTTATATTTCCATTACAATTTAGGAAATCTAGTCATAAATAATTTGTGATATGTAGGAATCCATCTCACATCAAACAGATAAATTATTTGTTCAGTATAGGTCAAACTGCATGTTTTCATTATAAAATAAAATTTTTTTAAAAATACAGGTGTCGTACTCAAAATTGGTTAAACACATTCGAAATGTTTTTTATAATTTTCTAAAATGATCCATATGTAATTTGAGATGTGTAGGAATCAATAGTACCTCAATCTGACACACAATTTGACCAATATGACTCTAAGTGTGACTTTTTATTTAAAAATGACATCGATTTTAATAAAAAGGACAATCGGCTTACTCAAAACTGAGAAAACACATTCATAATATTTTGATACTTTATGAAAATGATCTATATGTCATTTTTTACATGTATTAATTTTATAAACCTTAATCCAATGCATGATGTGCTCGGAATGGCTCAATGTGTTCATTATAAGTTTAAAATTGATAGTTTAGTACACAAAATTTCAATAACTGAACGCCAAGAAAAATCACTTGGACTTTATGGATAATTTAGAAAATCGATTCATATGTCATTTTTTATGTGTAGGAATTGGTCTCATGTCAAACAGATACACAATGTGATTAGTATGAGTCAAAGTGCATGTTTCCTATTTAAAAGGAATTTTTAATAAAAAAAATACAAGTGACATAATCAAGATAGAGTAAACTAATTTATATTATTTTAATACATTATAAAAACAATAAATAAACTATTTGGGATGTTTAATCACTACTCTCACCTCAATATGATGCTCATTGTGTCCTATATGACTTAATGTGTGACTTTTTATTTAAAATAGGCATCAATTTTAGTAAAAAGGATATCTCCCCTACTCAAAATAGAACAAATGAATTCGTATAGTTTTGATAAATTAAGAAAACAATCCATATGTCATTTGAGACATGTATGAATTATTTGTACCTCAATCAAATACATGGTGTGACTGATATGACTCCACGGGCATCATTTTATTTAAAAATGATATCAATTTTAATATAAAGGCCAAATGAATGACTCAGGACTGAGAAAATGCATTCATGATTATTTGATGAATTAGGTAAATGATCCATAGATCATTTATGATGTGTAGGAATTAGTTACCCTTCTATTTGAAGAACAATTTTCTCAGTATAACTCAATGTATCCATTATCAGTTTGAAATCGACAGTTTTTTTAAAAAATGCCACTCAATGAAAACCATGGAAGTGTGATCATATTTAATAGATAATTTAGTAAATTGATTCATAAGTCATTTTTTATGTGTAGGAATAATTATCACATCATACTGATAAAAAATGTGATTGGAATGTGTCAAAGTGTGTATTTCTAGTTTAAAATTACATTAGAGTAAAAAAGTATTGAGATGTACTCAAAACTATGTAAAGAGATTTAGATTGTTTTGATAATTTTTGAAAATGATCTATATAACATTTGGGACATATAACAATTATCCACATCTCAATCTGATGCATGTTGTGATGAATATTACTCAAAGGGATCCTTTTTATTTAAAATTGACCTCAATTTGAATAAAAAGGACAACTCACCTACTCAAGATTATAAAAACAGATTCATATTGTTTTGATACATTAGTAAAATGATCCATACGTCATTTTTTACATGTAAGAATCATCTTCATCTCAATCTGATACATGATGTGTCCAATATGACTCAGTATGTCTGTTATCAGTTTAAAATATACATTTTTGTTCAAACAGTGACACATACTGAATGTTAAGCAAATATACTTGGATTGTTTGTATAATTTAGGGAAAAATTCATACTTAATTTTTCACATGTAGGAATCAATATCATGTAAAACTGATATATGATATGACCGGTATGAGTCAAAGTGTGTGTTTCTAGTTTAAAATGAATTTTATTAATAAGTACAAGCGACATACTCAATACCTAGAAAACACATTAGAATTGTTTTGATAATTTAGGAAAATGATATATATGTCCTTTGAGACATGTATGATTCATCTTCAACTCAATCTAATGCACGGTGTGCAAAATGTGACTCCAACATCATTTTTTCAATATATAATTATCATTTTAGTTTAAAACATGCATCATATTTCCAAAATAGAGAAAATGAGCCTAGATTGTTTTATCTTCATTTAAATTATTTACTTTTAATGTCTTGGAATTGTGGTCTTATTTTGTTTAAAATTTTATAAAATTAATTTTGAGACCAAGCACTGAGGCGGAAAACTATTTGGAGGCTCAGGGTGCGTGGAATCTAATTTTGAATGTATTTTAAAGTACATTCATTAAACATATGATCAAGTTTTCTGTCTTTTGAACCGGTGTTTGGATCTAAAATCCAAGGGCGCCATTGAACTCAAAATGTCGAGTTTTTTTTGGAATGGACTTTACTTCGAACAACAAGGGTATGATGTAAAAGTTACTTTTTAGACATTACGGAAAATAAAAAAAATTAAAAAGCTATTTCATTTTTATTTTGCACCGTTGACTGTGCGGATGACGGTGAAGTAGTGCTATGACGAGATTCATTAAAGGAAACTCATAACAACCCATTTTTGTGGTAGCATAATGATGCGAAGTCACAGCATAATAGAAATGTTGTGACATATTTTCATTAATAACATGTTGGGGAAAATAAATTCAGGGAATTTCTCTGAAGAATATGGATCCTCTCTCTCCCTCTCTCTATCTCTTATGACGAACAATATCGATGAATGTTAGTGGGATGGATTTGAGAGGAAACGATTAGCAATGAATGCTAAAAAATCCAGGATGTAATGATCACCATCAAAGCTTGAACCCCCCATGAACAGAAAACTTGGGCCGTGAACATCAAATCGAGGTAGATGTTATGATTTCTTGTTGATTTTCATTATTTCACTGTTTTTTGTTCTAAAACAATGAATGCGGATCATCCCATGAATAGGTTGATCCACATATCATGTGTTCTTATAATAGGGTTTTTATATTTAGGGATTTGAGTGGAAGGGTATATTTCTATGTTGAAATCCCAAACCTCCATTTGATTATACACCTCTAACACTGATGGTGTCGGAAAATTCGAACAAGGCTAAAGTCCCTCCACCTTCAATGTTATGATGCGTTCTTCAGGGAAGAATTCTCAAAATGAAGGAAAGGTGACTTTAAGGCCATTACAGTGTTGGTGGTAACCCTACGGTCCTTTAGGTGCACACAATTCTAGAAATGGACCACCGGAGAAACTCTTGTGGCACATACAAGGAACCTCCAGTGGTGGACATGGGTGGAGGGAGGCGACGCGCTGGTCAGCACACTGTGGCGGCATAAATCCATGCCCAACTGGTCGTAGAGGCATTATATGAGGCATTTTCCTACACTGGGTGGACGTGAAGTCCATTTCTGGGCTGCTCGGTTGCGGTGGAGTGAAGTGGTTCGTCGACCGCATGCGGGTGGATCGGTCGGCCGCCTGGCGACCGTGTTGGAAAAAATAAGCAGGACCTTTCTGCGTCCAGCTAGACTGAACAGGTCTGCTATGCAAGCCAATTAACCTGAGGTGGCAGTGCCTGCAGGCGCCGCCTGGTGATGAACCGAACACATCTAGGCCACGTCAGGGCTAGAATATCCATTCGCAACTATGGGCCGGACCCACAATGGTGGGTCGACAAACCTTACCGGTATAGACATGGGCCAAAAAGGCCGGGCCAAAACCAGGTCATGCAGGATCTGGCTCTGGTCAACCAAGACCGGGTTGGGTCGGTCTATCCTGGTTGGACCGGACCCAGAACCAACTGGCCCCCATTTCACTTGTAACTAATATAATAGGCA
Source organism: Viscum album (assembly GCA_963277665.1). Classification (NCBI taxonomy): domain Eukaryota; kingdom Viridiplantae; phylum Streptophyta; class Magnoliopsida; order Santalales; family Viscaceae; genus Viscum; species Viscum album. The sequence continues at coordinate 458,486,843 of OY728166.1, read as the reverse complement.
TCTGATTGACGCAGATTCTATTCCATGAGGACCATTGTGACAAGGAGGTCCTTCTGAGAAACTCTACTTGAGTTTTTGTGGAGGTCGGCGTACGACTGGGATGGATCGTGGTCGAATCCAACCTGTCCCATTTTACAAAAATTCCCATATCATATAGACCATGTGTCCGTTCGATACGTCGTATGTTGCATTGTAACCCTTATAATGATAAAGTCTTTTCAGGTACTCTATGTTGGGCTTTTTTCCAATTTAGGTATGACTGATGACTTGAGGATAAGATCTTCCATAAATCAAGCGTGCTATGTGCGGGAATCCAGTGGATGTCTATGATGTGAAGAATGAAGAATGACCCTTCATGGATCACCAATAGAGAAACACAAAATGGATCAACATCAGAGTTACCCTTCATGGATCTACATTAGCAAAACCCAACTTTGGTCAGCTGTAGAGTGACCCATCGTGGATCATCAGCGGAGCGACCCTTCGTGGATCAGCATGTGAGCGACCATTCATGGATCATCATGAGAGTGAATCTTTGTGGATAAGCAGTAGAGTGAACCTTTATAGATAATTAGCAGATCAACCCATAATTGATCAGTAACAGAGCCTCTCAACAAAAGGATATGATCAAGCTTTATAACTAATCATCATTGCTTATTTACTTAAGTTATATCTGGTGCGAGCTGGGCTTTTTTCTCTGTGGTTTTCATTGAGATATAGCATTTTGGTATTTACTTTGTGTATTTATGAGATACCACTGGAGTTATCTAGGTACCTACTCATTATTGTTATACTCACCCATGCATGGGATTCTCCATCACCTGTTGTTCCTTGTAAAAAGATGTACAACTCTAACTGGGACTTTGGGGAGCCATGGTTAGACATTGCTTGGAGGTGGATCAATAGACCTGGTGTGATACAGGGACATCCGATAGTGAGATTTACCTACGCTATAGTTAGGATCATTATAGGATGACCTCTAGAAATATTACTTATTTATTTGTTCTTTCCTTTTAGTTGGGATTATATTCTAGCCCCATTACATTCAGTTTACACCTTTTACTCTTAGTGGTGGTACATTGTGGGGGTTATACTATGTTAAACATTTTGTGGTTTTATTTGTGTAGTATGTACTGAATGTGTGTGTACATGTTTAATGGAAATACAATTCATTTTTTGGATATACCATTCCAGTTCTATTCAACAGCACCTCGCCTATGGAAGGTGGGCATGGGGTAGTCACGACACAGGCCCCGGGGGATGGGTCGTGGAAAAGTGGTATCCGGGGGCAGTCGGTTCTACTAAAAGAACTGAGAGTATTTATTTTTGATGGGGGATATTGTGTAATGTGTCTTGAGTTTGGATTTTATTTTGAGAGTCCAGTGTTGGTGCAGTGGGCAATATATCCCTAAACCAGGACCGTGAATTCTATTTTCTGACTCGGTGCATGAAAACAGTGGTTGTATGTGTTTTAAAAAAATTTCTCTCTTGTTATCTATTTAGTAAAATAACCAAGTATAACATATTCACCATGGGACATCTATTTCAATATAGGATTACTCCACAATGATATCCAGCCTAGATTCTAATGAGGGATCATGATTATTGCCCACCGAGTGATGAGGCATCGGTACATGTACCACTTACAGTGATAGAACCTTCGGTTGGTGTACCAGTATCACCACCACCCATTGGGTATTAATTAATACTAGCCCCTCTAGTGGACACTGCACACTAGATGAGCACACTCCATGAGTTCCACAGATGGAGGTCTCCAAGATTTCGAGGCGAGACAGATCCTATGGAAGCTGAGGATTGGATTGAGGTAGTTATGCAGGTTTTTCTTCTGGTAGAGACTCCTACATACCAGATGGTTGTCCCAGTTGTTATCCATTTTCATATCATGATAGGGAGATGGTGGAGTTTGACACTCTATACACACGAACAGGTGACCCTCACTTGGTTGGATTTTGATGGTATCTTTAGGGTGGAGTTCGGTCCTGTGACACTATGCTCAATGCATATTCAAAAGCCACTGCACCAAAAGAAGTGCGGAATGACTGTGGAACAGTACTCAGTAAGGTTTACCAACCACTCCACATAGTCCACAAACATGGTACGAGATCCTTTCCTTAAGTATTGTATCTTTGATCATGGACTTCAATGAGAGATTAGTGTGTCGACTATTTCTCTCATCATCCAAACACATGCTGGAGTGCTAGAGCGAGCTCTACTGGTGGAGAGCTTACTAGCTGAGCAGGTACTGGCATTGAGATCCACCATCGGATGATAGGTGGATGATTCATCTATAAAAAGTTGTAGACTGATGACGCAGAGTCCAAAACATGTCATACCTTCAAGAGGATGACCACAGGACGCCGGGTCGGAGGTACGGTGCTCGTGAGGTAGAGGACGTCAGCTGAGGGATAGAGTTTGTTACTCATGTAGAAGGTAGGGACACATTACTTGTGACTTACCAACCCACTACATAGACAATCAAAAGAAGGTGGAGGTTATTCCATGGTTTAGATATATATTTAAGTAGGGAGGTCCCCCGAGTTTTGGACTTGGCAGGGGAACATGTCGAGCGGCTGGCGGTGGATGACAGTTCGAGGTACTTCCTCCACCACCCCCAGGTGGCCCACCATGGGCTTAGGGATCCGGTAGACATGGGTGATCTCAGCTTCAAGATGTGTAACCCTATTCCCATGGTGCTCCAATGATGATTATAGGTACATTCAGTGTCTTCTCCACATTAGTGACAGTTCATATAGACATATAATCCAATCACTCATTCCTTTCCATAAACCTCATTTGAGGATCTGAGATTCTGGTGGATATGTTGGATCGTTTCTTACAATTATAGACTCTAATTAGAGGTGATTCGATGATTACACACTTTTTTATGAATTGTAAGATTTCTCAAGTAGGTGTGAGCTTCAACTGAGATCTCCTAGTGGCGGCATCGAGGCCTTACAACGTCATCATGAGTAAGGACTGGTTATATATAGTCCATGCTCAGATCGACTTTTTTAGGCACAAAGTGTGGTTTGTCTATAATTATGGGATCTGTTTTTCATTCACTACTGAGAAGGGAACCTTTGCAACTTATTATAGACTTTTTCAGAGGAGGGTGAAGCCGATCACTCACCATATTTCTAGATTCACCCACGGTGTAGTGGATGAGAGAAGTTTGAGATTTCTAGTAGTGGTTGATGAGTATGTGGATGTATTTCTAGATGATTACCCAAGGGTACCTTATCAAATAGATATATACTTCTTCATTAACATGTACCATGTGATGGAAATGATATCTACGCCTATATATTGGATGGCTCCGGCATAGATCTGGGAGTGGAGAGTACAGTTGGAGGACTTGCAGAGGAAGGAGTACGTAAGACCCAGTGTTTCTCCTTGGTCATCTCCAGTGTTGTTTTCCAAGAACTCAGATAGGTGCTTGAGACTATGTGTGGAATTTTAGAACATAATCCAGGTGACTGTGAAGAATAAGAATCCCCTACCATGGACTGTTGGCCTCTTCGATCAGATAAAGGGACCGATGTGGTTCTCAATGATTGACCTTAAATCTGGCTATCATCAGCTGCTGATATGGTATTTGGACTTACCGAAGACATAATTTAGAAGCTGGTATGGCCACTATCAGTTTTGGTGATTCCTTTTTGCATGAACAATTCCCTAGTGGTGTTAATAGGTCCCATTAATGAGATCTTTCATTCTAACCTAGATTGTTTTGTGTTAGTCTTCATTGATGAAATCTTGGTGTACTCTGTGTCGGAGGACGAGCACACTACACACCTGCAGATAGTCCTGGATAAATTTTGAGAGAATCAACTTTACGGTAAGCTCTCAATGTGCTAGTTATAGAATTGGGAGGTCCACTTTATGGGACACCTCATCTCAGAGGCTAGAGTTGTAGTTGATACAGCGAAGACAGTAGAAGTGCTTGCGTAGGAACCACCCAGGAGCGTGACTGAGGTGCGATGTTTCATGGGGTTGGTTGGGTACTACCACATGTTCTTACAAATTTTTTTTAGAGTAGTATCACCCTCTCCAGCATTGAAAAATAACCAAAATCACTTATTATGGTAGAGTGATTACCGCATAGTTTCCAGGAGCTAAGGCAGAGACTAATGAATTATCCTATCCTGAGACTACTAGAAGAGGGAGTTGGATATGTAGTCTTCTACAAAGCAGTAGGGACTAAACTGGGTTGTGTTCTGATGTATGAGTGAGCAGTGATCATCTACGGCTCATGAATGTTGAGGTAACATGATCAAAACTACATGACCTTTAACCTAGAGTTAGTAGCAGTGGTCTTTTCCATGAAGATGTGGAGGCACTAATTGATGGTAGAATGGTTTTCCATCTACTCTAACCACAAGAGTCTCGTGTATATATTATCATGGAAGGAAATTAACATGAGACAATAGGGATGGATAGAGTTCCACCAGAAATATGGCTTTGAGAAAGTCTATACTCCTCTGAAGGGGGACATGGTGGCTCACATGCTCAGAAAGAGGTATGGTTTATAGCTTCTGAGTGGGGTGACGAAGCAACTAGCCATGATGCAGATGTCCTTCGTGGATGATGATATATCAACTTACATCTTGTATATGACTATCACTCCACTACTTATTTAGAGAGTTAAGGAGGCACAACTTGTGGATGTTGAATGTGAGGCCCGATATACATAGATATCCTTACAACAGGCTTCTGATGTATTTTTGATAGGTGGGGTCACATCCTTATTTTTAGAGGACGCACCATGGTACCGGTGAAATTATAGGAGGAGGTGTTGAGGTAATTCCATACATCCCTTTTGGAGGTACATTCATGTGTAGAGAAGATGTACTAGGACCTATGATGTCAGTACATGGGTCTAGGGATAACGAAAGCAGTGGAAGAGTTCGTTTCATGATGTCTCACTTCTCAACAAGCAAAGGCCAAGCATCAGGTCCCAGCAGGCTTGACACAACCACTTGAGGTACCAAAGTGGAAGTGGGATGGTATCTCCATAGACTTCATGATGGGGATACCACGCACATAATGGTTCCATGACTCTATCTGGGTGATCGTTGACTGACTCATCAAGTCACCTCACTTCCTACCCATCCGGGAGCACAGATCGGGAGTGGTCTTGGGGCACCTCAACGTCCATGAGATAGTACAGATTCGTGGTGTGCTTTCAATGATCATCTCAAAATGTGATTTACTCTTTGTATATATATTATGGAGGGGGTTGCAGGAGGCTTTCGGGACTTAGCTACTCTTGAGAACAACATTTCACCCCCAAATAGATGGTCAGATGGAGCCGACCATACAAAACATTGAGGGCAAGCTTCGTGCTTGGGTCCTTGATTTAGGTTGTAGTTGGGGGGACCACCTACCACTTGTGGATATCACGTAAAACAATATCTATCAGTCCACCATTGGCATGGCACTATTTTTGGCCTTGTATAGGCATCCTTGAATATCGCCTCTATGCTGGAAAGACCAAGGGGATTTAACATTCATGGGTCCACAGTTGGTACGAGCTACCACTGAGAATGTGCAGATCATCCAAGAGCAGATGAGGACTGTACAGAGTAGAAAGAAGTCTTATGCTGACCAGAGACGGATTCCCTTAGAGTTCGAGGAGGGAGACCATGTTTTCCTTCATGTCTCACCCTAATGGGGATTGCAGAGATTTGGCCGGGGAAGAAATTTATCTCTAAGGTTCATCAGACCTTTATAGATTATCAGTAGAGTTGTTGAGGTGGCGTACTGCCTAGATCTCCCCCCAAAGATACACATGGTGCATGATATCTTTCATGTGTTGCAGTTGAGAAGGTATGTGAATAATCTATCACGCATCATCGACTATGGGGACATGGGCATTGATGATGCGGTGATGTGTGAAAATTTCCTGGTGGAGATAGAGGATCAATAGGATAAGGTTATTTGGGGATGGTCAATTCCTCAAGTGCACATTCGGTGGCAGCACAGCAACCTCCAGGAGAGAACATGGGAGAGGGTGTCTCAAATTCATTCCTAGTACCATCATTTGTTTGATTATCCTTTCATTTGTATTTTGGGGATGTAAAGCCCTGAGGTGTGGATAATTTAATCTCCCATAATTTCATTGTAATTTATTTATGTTATATGGAATTATTTCGAGACCAGGCACTAAGGCGGCATGTGATTCCAAAGCATAAGGTTCCCAAAATGTAATTTTTATCTTATTTTAAAGTAGATTTAGTTAACATGTGGGATGGTTTTTCTAACATTTGAACTAATGCTTGGATTGAAAATATAAGGTCAGCATTGAACACTGAATGCCACAATTCTCTTAGAAATGACATAACTTCAGCTGACAAGGGTCGAATGAAAAAGAAAATTTTCAAACTATTCAAAAAATAATAAAATAACATAACTGGAACACAGCTCGCTGAAAAATCTTGACCCCCCCTAATGAATCGAATGCTTCTTTAGCAAACATCAAATAAAGGAATGGGATATGCCTTCTTTGGGATGATAGTTCTTTCTCCATTATTCATTCTTAAACAATGAATGTGGATCAACCCATGAAAAGGATGATCCATGGATCATGTGTTATTACTGAATGGTTATTAAATTTGGGGACTTGAATGGTGAGTTAGATTCATGTGTTAAGATCCCAAACCTCATTTGATTATTTACCTCTAAGGTAGAGGGTGTGGGTCGACATGAACAAGGCCTGAGTCCCTCCGCCTTGAGTGTTCTTTTCCATTCTTTGTGGAAGAATTCTCAAAATTGTGGAAAGGAAACTTCTATGTTGTCACAGTGAAGGTGGAAGTTATATGGTCTTGTAGGAATGGATGATTTGAGAAATGAAGTACCATATAATCTCTGGTGGCCCGAAGAAGGAACCATTGGGGTGCCAACACCAGTGGTGGAGGCCCAAAGAGTGCTGTGCCGGCCACCGCGGAGAGGGGGAAACATCAAACTCATCTGTGCGCTTCATAGGCATAAATTGAAGCACAAAATGGTGCTTCTTAGTGTGGAAAACCACATATGGGATGCACTGGTGCACTGGAGGCACGCGGTACATCTACCATGTTGGAGTGGAATGGTCGGCCACAAGCTGGTTGTGCTGGATGAAAAAGACAAGGTTGTGCCATGACCAGCTGGACCAAAACTGTCCCATATGTGGACCGGTTGACCTGATGTGGAGGCGCCACCTTGCACCACATGGTGATGAACTAGACGTGGCTAAGGCACATCCGAGCAGGAAGAGTCGGCCCCCTAAGGCGGGCTGGGGAAACCTGGAGGGCCGGACCAACCATATGGATCCAGACCCACCCTACCGGGTCAGTCCTAGCCCGAATTGAATCGAGGTCAGGCCAGATCTGGGTTGGGTCAGTCTGACCTGGTAGGGCCAGACCCAGACCCATATGGCCCCCATTTCACTTGTAACAAACAAACTGAGCATATGATTAACTCGCCGTCTACAGTAAAAGGACCCTTGTGATGAGGAATTCCTATTGAGATACTCAATCTGAGTTTTTTCAGAGGTTGATGAGATCTGACCACAAAATCATCCATCTATAATTCAACCAATTCATTTAGGATTATCTTGGAGATATGGTGCTCATAACCCTTGGGACTAGGTCTATTATTCTTCAAACCAATAGGAATCAACCGAGAGCAGAAGATTCTCTTGGGTACCTTGCATGATGTGAAATCCTCATCCTTAGGATCTATCTATGTTTTATTATACTTAGAATATCCATAAATTAAGGAGAGGGTCTGAAAACCATAATTATCTTGAATCAATAGCTTTGTCATTTGAAAGGGAAAGTCATTATTAATAAAATAGAAGATGATGTTCTGAATGTTAGTGAAAACTATTATTTTATCATTTTTTTCAAGGGCAATATCATCCAAAAATTTGGAGTACTAAATTTCTCGGACAATGTTTTCCTTCATAAGCTTGTCAACTTTGACCATGACCATGGAACTGTGGGAAGGGTTCACTTTTTTTAAAGGCTATTTGATCCCATAGTGACCCACAAAAAGGTTAAGGTAATGAAAGAAAACATTGGTATCACAACATATAATCACATTATATCTGTCAAAGAACACACCAATATGATGTTTTAAGAAGGATTCATACTTATATTGTCCCTTTTTTGATATAGATACTGATCAATGTTATCATCGTATCATCCCAAGTGTCATGGTTTACCAATGTTAAATAATTGAAAATTTTTGAGTCACCCAATTAAAATGCAGTAGATGTATCATCTAGGTCATCTTCATCATCTGATTTAAGGGGTCAGTTGAATGAGGCAACTCTTTTAGATCAGTGAACCATGGTCTAGAGCTAGAATCTAATATAGAGGATGAATGATCCTTGAATAAGAGTTCATATTGAACAGAAATTGAGGGAAAAAAAGATATTGAGTCTATTTTGTGTGGTTTATGATTTTGGTTCACACTGTTGATATCAAATCATTGATTTAGAGTAGACTTACACTAAGTAAACACTTCATTTTAGAACATTCATAGGTGTCTAAGATCAATTTCCATGGGATGGATACAATGATATTACATGGGATTAAGGTCCTATAGTGTTTTCAGTTCAAATACTATATAAGAGTATATGGTAATCTATAAGAAATATTTCATATTGGATACAATGAAACAACTCCCCAATTTTGGGTTAGTGGGTTCTAACTGATGGATTGAAAGGATGAACTATCTTTCAAATCCATTAATGGATCTATGGTAGTGGTTGTCAGATGATTAGGTTAATTGATATGTTTAACCCCTTAGGTTTGGATCAATTTCCCATCCATTTATTATTTGTATCCAGATATTGGGATTCATGAGATTTTAAGGGGGATGAGTCACCATCATGTACCCATACTTGACTATCATGGGAGTATTTGACCCACTGTTGGTATCAAGAGGGAACCACAACATGAAAAAGAAGCCAAAGCCTCCCAGGAACGGATTTTAAGATGTTTCCTCTAAGAAAAACATAAATTTAGTTCTTTCTACCAAGACACTAAATTGTGTCTTCATCCAAATAATTCCTTGCAGACTACAGTCACAACTATCATCCCCCTGATTTTCTATAATGGATGTAGTCAACTTCGTCTTTGTAAGCCCTGGTTTGTTGAGCATCCCAATCAGGATGAAATTGATCCCAGATCTAGAATCCACTAGAAAATAGTGGATTTTCATGTCATAAAACATTATTGTGATATAAAATAGACATATATTTCCATGAATGGTATTACCATCACATTGTTCATAAAATGAGTTGATGGCATGAGATTACTCCAATTCTTCATTTTCCTAATAGGCCTATGTGGAATCCATATTAGTTTCAATGTAATGTGGGATATTCAGGGATTCTATAATTTTCTAACCCATCTCCATTTATTGTAAGAGCACATCGACTGTCAAAAGCCTCACTAGTATTCTATCAAGGAGTTTTAGGACACCATACCTCCCTACACATGGAATATTCCTTCCTACCAAGAGAATATATTTAATTGTAAGTGTATTGATTACCACTATTTGTGGTGTTGAGGATTCTCTAGTGCTATCCAAACTCTTCTATAGGTTATCTAGTCTATGATAAAAACTGAGGGATACAAAATGGATGGTTGAGGTGGGTCTATAAGATGATTTGGCTAATCACAGAGTGGAAACTGCTAAGTCATGTGGTCAACCAATATAGTCAACTATAGAGTCTTACCCGACAGAGTGACCTGGGAAGGTTGTATTTGTTGATCCCTACATGAGGCATGATATCTAGTCTTTGTGGAATAAACATTATAGTCGAAAACATGGTCCTAATGATTTTTCCTTCCAATGCATCACCTACCACTCCTTCAATGATGTTGGGTAGTTGTTCATGTGTGGTTCGCCGGGTGTTCCCCTTCATTGCGTATCATATAGTGATCCACTAGTTACACATCATTCATATAGGTATAATCATGCATGATATAGGTGGAATATTATTGGGTCAGTTTAATTCTAAGTGAATCTCCCAACACAATAGATATAAATTTTACATGGGTGAGGAGTATTGTTGGTATCATGGGAGGACTTTCATTCCCTTTAGTCTATCAACACATGTTCTTCTAAAAAATGAAAGATTGAAACATAGATGCGAAGATTACTATCAGAGGATATGTTGTAATAGAATGATATTTTGGTTTTCGCAGGCATAAATGTATGATACCATGGTCATGAGTTATTATCTTTCAAGATAACCAATAATTTTACTATCTCATTCCATAGTCGGCATCCTTCTTACACTCACTATAGTTTTTCCTGTCTCAACAGAGGTCATCAAAGAAATGTTCTACCTATGTTGATACCTATCCCAATTTTATGGGGCCATAATCCACATAGAATTGGAACTAATATTTAAATAAAAAATTGTATTTTATGGTATGTTTCATGATCCTTTGATGCAGGAATTGAATGGTACAGTCGGTGAGTTTATCCTCTTGGGGCACATTGTATACTGGTAATTTTTGGTTACCCTTTTTCCAAGAACAAATGAAATACTCTAGTACCTCTACATATATTAAGATGTAATTCTTGTTATTCCTATCCATTAATGTGACCCTAGATTCCTAGACCTGATGAGGGGGTGGTGAAACGTTCTCTTAGAAAGGCTACTCGGAGTGAGGTTGTTCTTGATGAGGCTGCAATGTGTGACCCTATTCATGGTGGGGAAAATTTGGGAAAGGGTAATATATTTGAATGATATTGGGATCCACTACGTATATAGATGATGTTATTTCTACATTTATAGCCGTTGATAATGGATTTGGAAGCATTAATGTGCATGAATTTTTTTCCACTATATGTCTTCTTCTAGACCTTGAGTATTTTTTGGTAAGTTCTCTAAATCCACCCAATTAAATTAGGGAGATGACAGTTGGGGCCATATCATCTATGAAATTATCCATAGAAATAGTTATATTTTTTTCTATGGAATCTGCATATCAAGAGATTATGTGAACACTTTCAATCATACAATGAAATCCTAAAATCACTCATTATCCATCTACTTGAATTTAGATAGTTCTATGATACTTGTCTTGTGAAAAATGGATCTATAAAAGTTGGGTAACTACTTACAGGGATCCCCCCAACATGAAATGGATCCTAGGGTATCTTTTTATACCAAATAAATAAGTTCTTTCCAATTTCTAGATGAAACATAATATAATAGTGGCATCTTGCTATTTTGGAGCCCTAAACATTGGGCTACACCATGAGGAAAAGTGGGTCAGATGCTGTAGTGAATCACCCCTATTGTTAAATGAGTTAAATAATATATTTTTGAATTTTTTGGTCCATGAATATTGTCTACCCAATTTTCATATGTCATTCTGTCAAGAGTAATTAATACATGTCGCATTTCCAATGACTTATGATTGAAAACAAGGGATGAAATCACATTATTTTATTGAGGGTCAGTGGACACTATTGCTCTAACTAGATCATCATAAAAGAGATGGATTAATAATTATCTAAAGGAGGGAAGTCTTTATTCTCAAGCAGTGTGGGTGAATCATATCTTGGTCCTTAGCGAGGGACCTCAAGATGAAACAATTCAGGATTGTGGGTGGTCTGAATATGACTGATAGTTTGTCAATGGACATGATCCCCCACAATTCCTCATGTTCTTTAATCGAATGATGATATAATTCTTGAATGTACAAAATTACACCTAGAGATAGTTGAGAAAATGGAAATGGAACTAATTAAAACCTAATCTGTGTTTATTTTCAAGATCATAAGGTGAATTTCTTTGTTTCAGGCCTAGAAGAAGTATACTGTGATGGGCGATATATTAAAATTGCTTTAATAATCATTTCCTAAAATCAAGAGTGAGGATAATTAAAATCAAATTTATAATAAATTAATTTAATATATAGAGAAATAAATACATGGGCTAATAAATTTTTTTGATGATTTTAAGTCATCTTAAAAGGCCCTTCAAGATTTCCTTCATTACATTTATGAGGATCAAATGGTATAATCAATATAGCAGTGATCCACACATGCATAAACAATCTCTGAGCAATTCCACTCATTCTTCATGTGCTAGTGCATTGAATTGATTGTATTTCATTGTTCGTTCTTGATTTCTCACAATTCAGCCTTGAAGAACATATCTCACAAATTTCTAATTCTTGAGAGGGATAGAGAAGGAGGAGTTGATATAGAATTCATTGTTCACATAAATTATTTATACCCAAATGTGGATTTGGTTTTGAATATATTACACAATAGATGTAACCATCTATATATAGATCTTGGATTTAGGTTACAAAATTTAATTGCATTATATCCATTAAATATAATTATAACCATTAATGAAATACAATTACACATAATAATATTAATACTATTATAATTTTTTTCTGATCCAACTTGTGAAAAATGGATAAATAATATTTACTGGAATGTAAATTTTTATTTTATCACCAAACGTGGTCTTGTTCCATTTGAGCTCCTTTTGTATTTATTGAAGATCTAAATAAATATTTTATTATCTTAAATAAATATTTTCTTCACAAAATAGTAATGATATTTTTATTAAATATTTAATAAAATAAATAAATAAAATTTATTCAGAATATGGTGAATAAATATTTATTTAATTTATGTGTTCAATATAAATAAAATAAAATTATTGCTCAGTCATGAGAATGATATATATTCTATTAATTATATTCAAATAGAATTTAATCGATACCAACAAAATCACTTACTATGTGACCCTCTAGAATTCATTCTCATTGGAATTATGCAGACTTTATGATGGTGGATATTTCAGTCACTTTACCATATTCAATTAATTATTTATTATCCTATGAATGCACTTTAATGGAACACTCTAGGGTCGATCACAAGGAGGCTGCTTATACGCACTGTATTTTAAATTGTCACTTTGTAATTTAACTAATATAAACCTAGTTTATATAATATATATGGAGGATTTTGATTATGAAAAATCAAATCAAAATGAAATATTAAATCTACATTAGCAATTAAAATACCAAATAAAATTGAGTTGGAATGAACAAGCTAAAGGTAGCAGTGGTGGACAAACATTGATCGTTAGACACTCCCTATATCATTATTTATGAATATATTTTAATTAAATTATCCAGTGTATAACATAAGACCTCAAGGTATACACCTAAATTATCTAGATACCATATTGAAACCTCATACATGGGTATCGATCTTCTAATGAAAGTGTTCTGATTACCCGAAGACCTTCGAGTAACCAAAACAGGTTGAACTCATCAGGCTCAAAGGGAGACCTTGTCAAAAAAATTTAAACCATCAGGAAAAACAATTTAAATTCATTAGAATATAATAAATATATAATAATTTATAATAAATTTAAAACGTGAGAAAAGAATACCTCCTTCATTCATGAAAACAGGTTCCAGGATAGTTTAAAAGAAAATATTTTACAATGAAAGCACAAACTCAAAAGGGGAAATGTCTTCGGATCGTCGCAGCCCACCACCGCTTGGAGTTATCCCTTAATCGCTTGATTACATCATGTAATACTCCTATAATATTTCTCCCTCAATCCCACACCCTTTGTGATGGATGGTGTGGTGATGAATGGAATGTCGTGAGAGGTAGGAGCTCCTCTCCTTTTATAGGAAGATTTATTCTTAAAAATGTTGTGGCATTTTTGACCTATTAATTGGCCAATTAACACATGGAAATATTCATAAATGTTATTTATAAATGTATTTTCCATCCACCCACGAATTTTATGATTCATTGGACATGTAAATGAGTAGTTATAATTTTTTTATTGTCAATCACTTTCTCTGGATGAAACTTCCTGGAAGCTTCCTTCAAAACTCTATCCTTCAATGGCAACCAAAACAGATTCCAAACGGCATTAAATTACTTATGTGAACGTTACATTGAGTCCTATTTCCTATCCAAGTCTAATCTCATCATTATGAGGTGTGTAGGAAGAATTATGTTTCTGCTACTGAGGTGGGGTCCATGCGGTCTGCCCGAAAAAATTGTCAACTTCATCGATTTTTTCGACCTCAAGATGAATGAATCTAATCCTGGTCCTGAATACAAATATGATGAAAATAAAATAAGGGTTCAAAAAAATTCCAATAACAAAATTTGGAAATATATGTTATGAAAAATGACCAAAATATCCCTATGACAAAAATCTGTTAAAAATTCAGAAATAGAACATTTTTGCAATTATGCCCAAAATAACACCCAAACCAAAATATATAACAGTTTCTCATTAAATAAGACTGTGGTGGGTTTATAAAAATGAAATTAAAGTATAAAATATATGAAAATATTAGCTTCATCAATTTCCCAAACTTATGCATTGAACTCCTGAGCAATTATCGTAAATTTAAATAAAAATTCACACAGCAATCAAAAATGAGAAAACATCCATGATCTTATCAAAAACAGAATTTCAACCTGTCTCTTCTATAAAAAACAATTTACTTTAATTTTCATTCCAAAAATTTAATGTTTTTAAACCTCATAAATCTATCCATGGCTCAATCACAACCTACCTCACATTGAATTTTTATGTCACTCTTCACTCAAGAGAAATTAATTCAAGAGTAATGCTCATACTTGAAAGATTCATGTATCACCATAGGCTTTTCACTATTATCATTTCTCCACAGCATGAAACATAAAAAAGAATTCAATCATGAGGGATTTAATTAAAGATTCAAATGAACTTGTAGCTTTGTGTAGGTAGGTAAATGATTTAAAAGCTATAGGTTAGAAAGAGAAGGTTTGACTCTTAGGTACAATGCATAAATAATCAAGTGAAAACACAGAAAATTCCTCACTCAATCCTCCTTGAGAATGTGAAAGAAAACACAACCACCATTTCATTCACATGGCACATGATCCAATCAATTATTTCAAGGTATTATATCATCCATTTTCTCCCCTTTTTTTGTAAAGATCAAGAAAGGCACAAAATTTATTTTTTTTAAATCTCCTCAAAGGCACATCTTCTTTTTCATTTTTTTAAATTAGAACTGAATGAAACAAATGATTCATAATGAAATTATGGCTTTTGGCCAAATATTTCATTGCCCAAAATTTTGATGCATACCTCACAACACCCATCAATGAAACACATCCCAATGAACACACACGAAAGGCCCTTCTCCCACACTCAAACATGAAATATCCATGCAACAATACCAAAAGAATGGGTAAGTAAGGATACATTAGCTTGTACTGTGGATTAGAACTATAAGGAAATTCATGGAATCTAAGGGCTAATGAAGCGTAGATGTAAAGGGAGGTCTCATGATTATATGTGGCTATCCAAATTAGTTCCTCAATCATATTAAAAACCTTCCATGAAATCAAAATCCTCAAAAGAGAAAAATCACAAATTCTGGTCCTCACACAAAATTAATGTTTCCGTCAAGAAAGTGTGGGTATTAGAAAGAATATGAAAAACTAGTTTATATTACCTCACAGGATGGGAAAAATATTTTTAGTCAGTGTTTCAAGGCCATGGATTTCAAAAATCAGTTAAACTCATAAAAATGATTGAAATTCCAATTTAAGGAAAAAAATTCACATCAACAATCATTTAAATTTTTTTTTAAGAATTTCAATTTTATCAAAATCAATTAATGTCTGAAATATGATCGGAATTATCATTAAAGATCAAGGTTCCTAAAAAATTAAAAAAAAAAGAATGAATAGAAACATCTAAGAAGGTTGAAACTCGCCCCCCCACTCTTAAATATCACTAAACTTCGTTTTACCTTGACAAAATATAAATAAGGTAAGAAAAACTAAATAGAATGAAAGACACAACCTGACTTTATTTTTGAGAAACACCATTGAGTTAAGCTCCTAACTGCAAAAAACTCTTCCTACAAAGCAATATATAATTAAATAAATGAGAAAATAATGAAAAATAAATAGAAAGAGGAAAGAGGAGGGATAATGCTTGTTTTGACCCCCAAGTAGGTGCTAGGTTTTTACTACCCCTAGTCAGGCAGTTGTAGTGGGTCAACCCCAATATGAAGGTGGATGGAGTTTCTTGCTTAGAAACAAAAAAAAAATATTTATCCCAACATCCATAAGTGGATGCCAGAAGTGAGAACCCCCAAAGAGAAGAAAAATATCCCCAACCCCTAGAAGATATGAAAAATATAATTTAAGATTAAGAGGGGGAGGGAAAATGATGTAGGGGTGCTCCCTATTTTTGTCATCTAGAGGAGTGGAGTCCACCAGTGTTGATAATAGAAGAATAGGAAGTGGATTCTCTTCTAGTCCAAGTTTGTAAATTGTTTCTTCAATTATTTCTTCTTTTGTTCCATCTTCCTCAAATGCCCCAATTCACATCTCGAATGGCTCCTACATTCTCCCCTCATTAAGAGAACCTTCATCCCCTTCTTCATCAAGAGCCTCCAGATGTGATGTTGAATATAAAAATTAAAAAAAATGGATATTATATTGAAATTCATAATTAATGAAAGTTTAATGAAATTAATGCTCAAAATTTAAAACTCCCATAGACATTTCAGCTTCAAACTCTTTTTCTTCAAGAAAGGCAGCTAAGAACTCATTTGTTAGAGAAGGAATTGAATCTTCAAGAATTTCTCCAACCTCTACAATTTCTTCTTGAAATATAGGTGGAACAATATTTTCATTCTCCTCATATTTTCTTTGTTTTTGTTCTATCCATTGTACTTTAACTTCTTCAACTTGGGCAGCCAGCGATGCCACTATCTTGCTTGCCTTCTCCAGTATGCTTGAATTATCTTGAATGATCAAATAAGTTTCTTGCAATTTCTGTGAATTTTGTGAAATTTTAATTTGAAAAATTTCCTCCTTGATATGCATGTCGGTAATTGTCAATGCATATGAAAATTTACTAGAATAGTCCATGACCTAAATAATAATATTCAATGAAATTTTTTTTATTAAATTGTTTTTTTTTGTTTTTTGTTTTTTTGAAAAACAATCTGTACAAGCTCTTGGCCTCCCTGGAAACAGCACAAAATTGATGGTGGGTATTTTAGTCGCTTTACCCTATTCAATTAATTTTGTATTATCCTATGAATACACTATAGTGGCACACCCTAGGGTTGATCACAAGGAGTCCGCTTATATGCACCGTATTTTCAATTGTCAATTTTTAATTTAACTAATATAAATCTAGTTTATATAATATATATGGGGGATTTTTATTATGAAAATTAAATAAATATTAAATATTAAATCTACTTTAGAAATTAAAATACCAAAGAAAATAGGGCTGGAAAGAACAAGTTAAAGGTAGCAGTGGTGGACAAACATTGATCGTTAGACACTCCCTATATCATTGTTTACGAATATATTTTAATTAAATTATCCAATGTATACCTTAAGACCTCATGGTATTCACGTAAATTACCTAGATCCAATATTTAAACCTCATACATGGGTTCCAATCTTCTAATGAAAGTGTTCTGATTACCCGAAGACCTTCGAGTGACCAAAACAGGTCAAACTCATCGTGCTCAAAGGTGAGACCTCGTCAAAGAAATTTAAACCATTAGGAAAAACACTATTAATTAATTATAATATAATCAATATAGAATAATTTATAAGAAATTTAAAAAACGAGAGGAGAAGACCTTTTTCATTCATGCAAACAGGTTCCAGGATAGTTTAAAAGAAAATATTTTACAATGAAAGCACAAACTCAAAAGGGGAAATGTCTTCGGATTGTCACAGCCCTCCACCACTTAGAGTTATCCCTTAATGGCTTTATTTCATCATTTAATACTCCTATACTCTTTCTCTCTCAATCCCACACCCTTTGTGATGGATGGTGTGGTGATGAATGGTATGTCTTGAGAGGTAGGAGCTCTTCTCCTTTTATAGAACGATTTCTTCTTTAAAATGTTGTAGCATTTTCGACCTATTAATTGGACGATTAACGCATGTAAATCTTTATTAATGTTGTTCATAAATGTGTTGTCCGTCCACCCACCAAATATCGAATTCATTGAATGTGTAAAGGTGGAGTTATAATTTTTTTATTGTCAATCACTTTCTCTGGATGAAGCTTGCTGGAAGCTTCCTTCGAAACTCTATCATTCAATGGAAATCAAAACAGATTCCAAATGGCTTTAAATTAATTAAGTGAATGTGACGTGGAGTCCTATTTCCTATACAAGTCGAATCTCATCATTCATAGGTGTTCCGGACGAAATATTTTTCCGCTACTGAGGTGGGGTCCTTGCGGTCCGCCCGGAATAATTGTCAACTTCATCGATTTTTTTCGACCTCAAGATGAATGAATCTCACTGTGGTCCTGAATACAAATATGATGAAAATAAAATAAGCGTTAAAAAAATAGAATAAAAAATTTAAAAATATATGTTCTGAGAAATGACCAAAATATCCCTATGACAAAAATCTGTTAAAAATCTAGAATTAGACCATTATTGCAATTAGGCTCAAAATAACACAAAAAACCTAAATATGTAACAATTGCCCATTAAATAAGACTATAGTGAGTTTATAAAAATTAAATTATAGTATAAAATATATGAAAATATTAGCTTCATCAATCCCCCAAACATAAGAATTTCACTCTTGAGAAATTATCGTAAATTCAAATCAAAATTCACACAACAATCAAAAATGAGAAAACATCTATGATCTTATCAAAAACATAATTTCATCCTGTCTCTTCTATGAAAAACAATTTCCTTTCATTCTCATTCCAAAAATTTAAATTTTCTCAACCTCATAAATCTATCCATAGTTTAATCACAACCTACCTCACATTGAATTTTTATGTCACTCTTCACTCAAGAGGAATTAATTCAGGAGTTATGCTCATACTTGGAAGTTTCATGTATCAACATAGGCTTTTCACTATTCTCATTTCTCCACTGCATGAAACATAAAAACTAATTCAATCATGAGGGCTTTCATCAAAGATTCAATTGAATTTGTGGCTTTGGGTTGGTGAGTAAATGATTTAAAAGTTAAAGGTTAGAAAGAGAAGGACTGACTCTTAGGTACAATGCATAAATAATCAAGTGAAAACACAGAAAATTCATCACTCAATCCTCCTTGAGAATGTGAAACAAAACACCACCACCATTTCATTGACATATTGCATGATGTAATCAATTATTTCATGTTATTATATCTTCCATGTTCTCCCCCTTTTTTTAAAGATCATGAAAGGCACAACTTTTATTTTTTTTAAAGCTCCAGAAAGGCACAACTTTATTTTTATTTTTTGAAATGAGAACTGACTGAAAAAAATGATGCATAACGAAATTATGACTTATGAACAATTATTTAATTGCCTAAAATTTTGATTCATATCTCACAACGCCCATCAATTAACCACATCCCAATGAACACACACGAAAGGCCCTTCCCCCACACTCAAACATGAAATATCCATGCAACAATATCAAGAGAATGGGTATGTAAGGATAAATTATCTTGTACTGTGGATTAAAACTATAAAGAAAATTCATGGAATATAATGGATAATGAAGGATAGATGTAAAGGTTGGTCTCGTGATAATATGTTTCTATCCCAATTAGTGTCTCAATCATATTAATAAAATTCCATGAAATCGAAATATTCAACAGAGAAAAATCACAAATTCTAGTTCTCAAACAAAATCTATGTTTCCCTCAAGAAAGTGTGGGTATTAAAAAGAATATTTAAAAGTGGTTTATATTACCTCACAGGATGGGAAAAATATTTTTAGTCAGTGTTTTAGGGCCATGGATTTCAAAAATCAGTTAAACTCATAAAAATGATTGAAAATACAATTTAAAGAAAAAAAATTCACATCAACAATCATTTAAAATCTTTTTTTAACATTTAAATTTTATAAAAATCAATTAATGTGTGAAATATGATCAGAAATATCATTGAAGCTCAAGGTTCCTAAAAAATTAAAACAAAACGAATGAATTAAAAAAACTAAGCAGGTTGAACCCCCCCCCCCCCAACACTTAAATATCACTACACTTCATTTTACCTTGACTAAATATAAATAAGGGAAGAAAAATTAAATAGAAGGAAAGGCACAAGCTAAATTTATTTTTTAGCATCACCATTGAGTTAAGATCCTAGCTGCTGCAACCTCTTCCTAAAAAGTAATAAATAATGAAATATATTAGAAAAATAAATAAAAATTAATAGAAAGGGGAAAGAGGAGGGATAATGCTTGGTTTGACCCCCCAAGTAGGTGCTAGGTTTTTACTACCCCTAGTCAGGAAGTTGCAGTGGGTCAACCCCAATATGAAGATGGATGGGGTTTCTTGATTAGAAACCACCAAAAATTATTTATCCCAACATCCATAAGTGGATACCAGAAGTGAGAACCCCCAAAGACATGAAAAATATCCCCAACCCCTAGAAGAGATGAAAAATAGAATTTAAGATTAAGAGGGGGAGGGGAAAGGATGTAGGGGTGCTCCCTATTTTTGTCATCTAGAAGAGTGGTGTCCACTAGTGTTGAAAATAGAAGAATAGTAAGTGGATTCTCTTCTGGTTTGAGTTTGTAAATTAGTTCTTCAATTATTTCTTCTTTTGTGCCATCTTCCTCAAATGCACCGATGCACATCTCGAATGGCTCCTCCATTCTCTCCTCATTAAGAGAACCTTCATCCCCTTCTTCATCTAGAACCTGCAGTTGTGATGCTGAATATACAAATTCAAAAAAATGGATATTATATTGAAATTCAGAATTAATGAAATTTGAATGAAATGAATGCTCCGAATTTAAAATTCCCACATAAATTTCAGCTTCAAACTCTTTTTCTTAAAGAAAGGTAGCTGAGAACTCATTTGTTGGAGAAGGAATTGAATCTTCAAGAATTTATTGAACCTCTACAATTTATTCATGAAATATAGATGGAACAAGCTTTTCATTCTCCTCATCGTTTCTTTTTTTTGTTCCATCTATTGTACTTTAACTTTTTCAACTTGGGCAGCTATCAATGCCACCATCTTTCTTGCCTTTTCTAGCATTCTGGAATTCTCTTGAATTATCAAAGAAGTTTCTTGAAATTGTTGTGCATTTTGTGAAATTTGAATTTCAAAAAATTCCTCCTTGATATGAATGTCAGTAATGGTCCATGCATATGAAAGTTTACCAGAATATTCCATGACGTAAAGAATAATATGCAATGAAATTGTTTTTATTGAATTGTTTTTTTAAAAAACAATGTGTAAAAGCTCTTGGTCTCCCCAGAAACAACGCCAAATTGATGGTGGGGATTTCATTCACTTTAACCTATTCAATTAATTTCGTATTTTCCTATGAATGCACCATAGAGGCACACCCTAGGGTCGATCACAAGGAGGCTGCTTATATGCACTGTATTTTCAATTTTCACTTTTTAATTTAACTAATATAAAACTAGTTTATATAATATATATGGGGGAATTTTATTATGAAAATGAAATCAAAATTAAATATTAAATCTACATTAGAAATTAAAATACCAATGGAAATAGAGCTGGAAAGAACAAGCTAAAGGTAGGAGTGGTGGACAAACATTGATCGTTGGACACTCCATTTATCTTTGTTTACGAATATATTCTAGTTAAATTATCCAATTTATACCCTAAGAACTGAAAGTATACACCTAAAGTATCTAGATACCATATTGAGACCTCATACATGGGTTCCGATCTTCTAATGAAAGTGTTTGGATTACCCAAAGACCTTCGAGTAACCAAAACAGGTTGAACTCATCGTGCTCAAAGGTGAGACCTCGCCAAAGAAATTTAAACCATGAGGAAAACCCCTTTAAATTCATTAGAATATAATAAATATAGAATTATTTATAAGAAATTGAAAACACGAGAGAAAAAGACCTCCCTCATTCATGAAAAACAAGTTCCATGATAGTTTAAAAGAAAATATTTTACAATGAAAGCACAAACTCAAAAGGGGAAATGTCTTCAGATCATCAAATCCCACCACCATATGTAGTTAGGCCTTTATGGATTGATTACATCATGGAATACTCCTATAATTTTCCTTTCTCAAGACCACCCCATTTGTGATGGATGGTGTGGTAATGAATGAAATGTCTTGAGAGGTAGGAGCTCCACTCCTTTTATAGGCAGATTTCATCTTCAAAAGGATTTCATTGGTTTGGCCTATTAATCGGAATATTCACGTGTGGAACTCTTCATAAATGTTGTTCATAAATGTGTTTTACGTCCACCCTCCAATGTTTGGATACATTGGAAGCATAAAAGAGGAGTTATGATTTTTTTTATTTTCAATCACTTTCTCTGGATGAAGCTTCCCGGAAGCTTCCTTCAAAACTCTATCATTCAATGGCAACCAAACCAGATTCCAAACGTCTTGAAATTACTTATGTGCACGCGCCATGGATTCCTATTTACTATAAAAGTCTAATCTCATCATTTGAAGTTGTGTAAGACGAAATATATTTCTGCTACAGAGGGGGGGTCCACGCGGTTCACCAGGAAACATTATCAACTTCATCGATTTTTTTCAACCTCAAGATTCAGGAATCTGACCCTGGTCCTGAAGAAAAATATGATGAAAATAAAATAGGGGTTCAAAAAAATTAGAATCAAAAAATTTGGAAATATATATTTTGAGTAATGAACAAAATACCCCTATGAAAAAAATATTTTAAAAATCCATAATTTGACCTATTTTGCATTTAGGATCAAAATAACACCAAAACCTAAATATGTAACAATTGACCATTAAATAACATTATGGTGGGTTTATAAAAATTAAATGACAGTATAGAATATGTGAAAATATTAGATTCATCACTTTCCTAGAGTCAAATATTACTTTCTTTCCATGGGTCAATGCACCCAAAAGAAAGAACTTAATGTCGCAATAGTGAAACCAACAAATGAACATTCATTTTATAAAATAATCCCATTTTAAAAAAAAACTCATCAAACAGGTTCCATGATGGTGTCATCAACCTATATTATTGATACATCGTTCTTATACTATCTGAAATGAACTTATCGTAACACCATGGACATGGAATTTAGGGTGAAATTTATATTTCAATCAAAGGGCCATGATACAAACTTTCATAAATAGGGAAGGGAAAATCCAACCTTGATATATCCATTTATAACATGTCATTGTGATGCACAAAACGTACCCTACTTCCTTCCAACATATGGAGTGACATTTTTTGTCATAAAATATTAATGCACGAGTCATGACATTAATTAATGATAATAATAAATTCTATGTACCATTACACACACTCATAGATATGAATATCTAATGGAAAAAACATGAAAAATTTCTACTGGTGGATCTATTCACATAATCTCCCATAATAGAAATTACCAAGTACGAACTTCATGATATAAAGTCTTATCATTTACATGTACTCGCACCTATCACTCTATATACTATGTTTCCCATCATAGTATGTTATCCAAATAAAGAACTATATTAATAATATTGTCATAAAACTTCAATATTCTCATCATAGTGGGGAAATAATATGACCTTATCAATGAAAAAAATACTCTAGGACATTATTACATTATGGTCATGCATAACAATGAACAATATGTAATAATTTGTTTAATTTAAAATTTAATACATAAAATCTTCATGTAATCAAGTAAAAATAATTGGTTCTAGGTCACCGACTCTAAAAACCTCAAACATGGACTAGAGACAACTGCTTATGACTTTCAGTCTGCTAGACCTTACAAGATAATCATGTTTCTACCAAGTCAAGGCTTTAGTCTAGGGGTATGCCATGTTTTCTGGAAATAGTACTCACTATAGCATCACATCTTTGAGAATAATCCATCATGAGATGATACTTTTGAAGTATGTTCTTCATCCACTGATTTGACCATGGCTCTTTTGTGAGATCCAATATCGTAGTATTATCACAATAGAGTGTGATGAGATCTTTACTAATATATACCCCATAAAAATCTTTAATGAAATTGGGTATCCAAGATTATTTTTTATCTACCTCAGAAACTGTATTATACTCAGAATTTACTATAGAATCTGTGACCATAGCATTCCTTGAGCTCATCGAGCTCACAACACCTCTATTCAAAGTGAAGATGTATCATTTTTGTGTCTTCATATCCTCATGATCAGTATGTAAACTAAAATTTTCATGTCCTCATATGACTAGTTCCTTTTCTACTTCATAAAACAAGAACATATCGTTAGTATGCCTCTAATAATTAAGGATTGTCTTGAACTCCATCCAATATAGGTTACATAGATCAGCTTGATATCTATCTACCGCAATTAATTCATTGGCGTCATCTTGCCTAGTAAATACCCTACCATACATGATTGACCCAATCACTGATGCATATGGATTCATTTCCAAAATATTTATTTCCACATTGGTCTAAGGATTCATTTTCTTGGAAATGTGTATACCATGTGACACTGGCAGTAATCCCCTATTGGATTGTTCTATAATGAATCTATTTAGTATCCTAAAAATTTATGTACTTTGACTTAGGCTAAGTAAACTCTTGGATCTATCACGATGGGTCTGGATCCCAAGAACATACGATACCTCAACCAAGTATTTCATTCAAAATCATTTATTCAACCATGCCTTAACGGACTGTAAGACTTGTATTACATTTCCAATAAGTAATGTGTCCTAAATTAATACTATTAAAAAATGATTTCACTCCCGCTAAATCATTTTTAGACAAAGTATAACAGTAATAATTTCTAAAACTAAATTCAATTTTGGATAGATAAAATTAAATTTTTTATGACCTAGATACCTAGTTTAATAAATAAATGGATTTTTGCAACTTTCATATCATATTGGCCCCCTTTGGAGACACAATCCTTTCAGGTTGTGTCATGTAGACATCTTTTAGATGGTTCCTGTTAAGGAAGTCTATTTTGAAATCCATTTTCTAAATCTCACAGTCATGGAATGTTTCAATGGTAGGTGGAATTATGATGGATTTCTACATTGAAATTGGTGAAAAGGTTTCATCATAGTCATTACCTTGACATATTCTAAACTCTTTACAATAAGCCACACCTTATAGGTACTAATTTTTCCTTTTACGTCTAGTTTATTCATGAATACCCATTTCCAACCAATAACAATTATATACACTAGAGGATCTACCAAAATCTAGACTTGGTTTTGGTACATGGAATCCATTTCACAATCCATGGCTTCTTTCCACATGGCAACATTTGTGCCACATTAAGCTTCCATTTAGATTAGTGGAAATTATTATCAACTAATAATGAGTCACCATCCATAGTAACTATAAAACCAAACCATTATGGTTCTCTAACCTCACTTGTACTTGTACATAGTTCTACTATCTCTGTAACTATTTCTTCTTCCATGGGGATTTTTGGAATCTGATCCTCTACCAACTTTTTTGTGGATTGATCCTAGACTTCATCAATGTTTATCTCACTCCCACTATATCTTCCAGATATGTGATCCATCTCTAGAAATATCACATGTATTTACACTATAAAGATTTTTTATTAAGGTTTGTATAGTTAATATCCCATTCTTCCTTTCTTTTATACTATAATGGTACTCATTATGCCTTAGGCTGTAATCTTGTTTCTTAAAAAGGTCTTAACAAATTCTTTGCTTCCCCAATAATGTTAATTCGATAACACAGATTATCTTCCACTCCAAAATTCATATAGAATACTATCTATCGATTTATTTAGTACTTGGTATAGTGTGGGTTCCATTTTTTTTAATGCATATCCCCAATAGGATAATGGAAGAATTGAATGACTCATCATTCATCCCCCATGTCCAACAAGGTGTGGTACCTCCTTTCTCTTACATCATTCCAAAGATGTGTGTATGAATGAGGGAGTTGGGATAGGATCCCAAACTCTTATAAGTAATCAATGATATCATGATTAAGATATTATTCACCTTAATCTGAGTGGAGTTTTTTAATTTTTGTACGAAGATAGTTCTCCACATCATCCTTGTACTCCAAGAAAAAATCAAAAGAATCCAACTTATACCTCATTATGTAAATAAATAAATATCTACTAAAATCAATAGTAAAATTTGTGAAGTATGAGTACCCACCCCTTTCTACAACATGGAATGGTCCAGACACATTTTTATGAAACAATTCAAGAAGATATTTAGCCCTTTCATTTTTCCCACTAAATGGGGCTTTGGTAAATTTTCCTTGTAAACATGCTTGAAATAATCTAGGTGGTTTTAGTTCGAAAGAATATAAATTTCCATCTTAATTTAAATTTTTCAAGAATTTTAAATTTACATGAACTCACTGGTGATGCTAATGTTGGGTGTGGTATGATTCATGTGAATTAACATTATTATTTATTGACATTACTTGGTTCATGTAATCCAACACATAAATACCATAATGTAAATGTTCCTTACAATATCAAATGAAATATTTATAAAAGAAGTAACATTTATTTCCAAATTTGAAAATGAATCCATCTGTAATTAATCTGGATACATAAAGATTTTTTTTTCTAACTGAACACACATAATAACAACCCATTAGAACCATGATCATTCTGGTCAGCTATGTGTGGTGGTAGTCCCTGATAGCTATAGCAGTATGTTTACCTCTATTGGTTACTCATAGATCTACCTCCACTGAGTCAATGTTTTTAAATCTAATTTCTATCTATATTTAAATACATATTTGATCACCAAAAGCTATATCTAATACCCAATTTGTATAAATAGATAAAATACACATGATAAGAAATAAACCTGAAGCTTCCCCTTCTTGTTTATCTAGGTGTAGTTTCTCGTTTAGTGGCCCTTATTTCCACCTGAAAAATAGACAAAATCATGTTCCCTTACTTCCCCTTTGATCCTATTATTCTTGGAGGGGCGTGAAGAAGCTTTGGTATTAATGCTCTTATAATTCCCTTTTCATTTTTTCACCCTATGGATAGAAGGATTTTTTTCACTTCATATCTTTATCTAAATGGTGAACGAGGAAAAGAATATCTGGATGATACTTATCAATGGTGTTCATATTAAAATTACCATAAAAACAAGATAATATATGAGGGAGTGATGACCGAATGAGATCGGTTCCCAATTCATCAGATAGTTTAAACCCTAGAACCTATAGGTGCTCAATGTTTCCAATATGATTAAATATGTGAGGCCCTATAGGGGAACCCACAACAATCTTAATCTGAAAGGGTTACTTGGAAATCTAAAACCATTCCAGTCTAGTTCTTTCTTAGAAAATACCATATAGGTACTCAAGATTTCATTACACATCTATGTTTTAATGAGACTTCATGAGTTCACTAGACATATATGAAAGAATCATACAATGAATGTCGACTGCGTCATTCATATATTTTTTGTACACTGGGAAATAATCATCACTCATCTCTTGATTAGGTGGACTGGTCATTGAGGATTTTATCATGTAAGGTTTATATTCAGGATGTAGAACAACCCAAAGGTATCTAACCCACTCCATGAAGTTACTGACAGTGAGGAGATTGTCTTCATCCAATATTGATTATAGAAATAGTGATAATGTTATTTTTCTACAATTAAAAGAGAAGTTAATTATTAATTTTCATGATTAAATATTTTTTGAGATATAATTAATTGATTTTATTAGATATTACACTATTTAATAAAGTCCCTTTATCCCTCACCATTGAACATGGAGTTTATAATTTCTAGTAAATTCCATTGGAAGGGATCCATATTCCCCTTCTCCTAACCCCAACAAGGTTTTGTCAAACTATTTTGAAGGTATTCAGGTAGGAATGTATTTTCCAATTGTGGGCTTGCATCACCTTGATTCATTTATTAGACTCCTCAATATGAAAATCCTAACTTTTATTTTCTCAAAACATTCCTCAGAATTACACCAAGTCTAGAAAAGGATACTCCTCTTGATGTGAAATGTTTATGTCAACTAGAAACGTTCATAGAGAACTCCCTTTATAAAAGTAAGTGTCCCAATTAGGATTTTTCAAACAAATGGTTCTATTGAGTATTCTTCCTAATCATATAACAGAAGGCCTATTATGACATAATATTATATTGAGGGATTTTATTTTATTATGCATAAATTTTTAGCTTGATTTATCTTTTTTATGTATTGTTAATATGTAAGTGGTTGTGTACTTAATTAATTATCAATTATTAGATAGAACGTTTATGCATACTCAATTCAATTTAAATTCCATCTTTTCATATTAATTCATTAATTTATGTGATCTCTGTCTTGCAAAAATAAATATAATTTTAATTCATTAGACATATAATAGATAAATAATTAAATGATCCAATCATGATCTTATATAATAGTTGATTTAATGAATAGAAATTAAATCAACCTATGACATATCAGAAACAACTCCTCGTTTCAGACAAGGAATGAGAAACATCATTCCAATTTTTTACATATGTATCATAGAGTTGGCATCAGTATGGTTCCATATTTAACAATCCCCATGCACCTTAAGATGCGACATTAATTACAAATATTTATTACTCACATTCGGGTGAGGGGGAAAAAGCATTGGTTAAATGAAATTACTTATATATCCCTAGACGCGTAGGTCCTACATAATAACGGAGGGAAGGATGACTCACATTCCATATTTAAATTTAAATTTTTAAAATTGAAAAACCACAGAATAAATTTCATTAAAAAAATGTAAACACATACATAGGTCTTGGTCAGGCTCATGAATAGTCACACTTGCAATGAATATGAAAAATTAAATGTATAGAATAGATTTATTCTTTCTTTTAATATTTAAGATGAATATGCATTAATTAATTAATTAACTATTTATTTATTTATTTCCCTTTCATTATAATGATAATTTGATCTTATTTGGAGATAATTATCATTAATGGAATTCATCTCAAATAAGTGGAAAAACCAATAATGACATATTAATTACAATAAATTAATTGAGCATTTTAAAATTCTGTAAAACCATTATTAAATTTTGAAATACAAAACAATGTTTTTAGCAACAAAATATGGTTTTAATGATGAAATTTCAAATTTAATGTAATTTAAATTTTTTCCATTAATGGTAGACTACACAATATGTACATGTATCTACACACCATGTACCTCTTTTTCTGTATATCCAAGTCACATGACTGGAGATTCAGTGTGTTGACTCGGCCATATTACATGGTGTGTACATGCCAATTACAGACCCTATATCCAATTTTCAGGTTCCATGTTTCCTTTTCAACCCATGATGTGCAATAAAAAAACAATAATGTGGATAATTACAGGAGTAATCTAGATACATTTATCATGGGTATTTAGTGTGTGCTCTGGTCGCACGCCGTATAAGCCATTTTTACTAGCCAATAATTTGAAACAGCATGATTCCATTTCTAATCATTCATCAATATTTCATATGCCTTTATGAAAATGAAAAACTGAACAAACATGATTGATATTTTAGTAATATATTAATTCAATTCATATTATAGAATGTATTACATGAAATAAAATCTGGCTACACTTACACATAGATGAAAAATCAAGTAAATAATTATAACTATAAACCTCACCACTATGATACTACTTATTGGTTCTCATCATAGAGAAATCATGTAGTGATGGGTTATATATTAAAATTTATTTTAACAATCATTTCTCAAAACCAAGAGGAATTATCGTGCATATCAAATTTATAATTAATTTGTTTAATATATAAAGAGATAAATACATGGGCTTAGGAACCTTCATCATTAATCATTATAGATCATCTTCAAAGGCCATTTAGGATTTCTATTGTTTCTCTAGTGATGATCCAAATGTAGAATCCCTCTAGAGTTGATCTACACATGCTTCAATGGACTCCGAGAAATTCCACTCGTTCTCTGGGTGCTAGTGTGGTGAATCAAATGCCTTGTGATTTTCGTTCTTGGTAACTCATTATTCAATCTTGAAGAAATTACCCCATGTGATTCTCATTCTTAAGAGGGAGAGAGGAGGAGGAGTTGATAGAGACTTCATTGTGCACAACTATTCTCTATACCCAAACATGGAATTGGCTTTATATGTATTACATGACAGATGTAGATGTCTGTTTATAGTGTTGGGATTTCAGTTACAAAATTAAATTTCATAATATCCATTAAATATAATTATAACCATTAATAAAATCACATGCCACATTATAATAATAAGAGTATTTTTTTTGTGTTTTAAATTTCAAAAAATGGATAAATATTATTTATCAACTCGTAAATAATTATTTTATTATTGAACACAGTCATGGTCCCTTTAAAATCCTCTTATATTTATTGAATACCAAAATAAGTATTTTTTCTCTTAAATAAATATTTTATTCACAAAAAAGTAAATGAATATTTATTAAATATTCAATAAATTATGTAAATATATTTTATTCAAGATCTGATTAGTAAATATTTTTTTAATTTATACGATCAATATAACTAGAATAAAATTATTACATAGACTTGAGAGTTATATTTTTCCAATAATTGAAATGAAATAGAATTTAATCGAGACCACCATAAACACATAGTGTGTGACCCTCTATGATTTATTATCTTTGGAATTATGTGGGTTTCCCTAATGTCAAATATTACTATCTAGCAATGGGTCAAGGAACCAAGGAGAAAGAACATAAATTCACAATGATGACAACTACAAACAAATAATCACTATGTTATATAATACATTTTCCACATAATGTTATCAATAAGGTTTCATGATGGTTTCATCAACCTATATACATGATACATCATTCTTTTACTAGATGAAATATTCACATAATCAAACTGTGGCCATTGAATTTAGGGTGACAGTTCTATTTCAATAAAAGGACCTCGATATCAACTTCCATAACTATGGAAGGGACAAATCCTTTCCTGATTTTTCCATTATTATCATGTCATTTGTGATTCAGAAAATGTACTTGAATTCCCTCCAACATACCACATGACATATTTTCTCAAAAAATCTAAGTGCACAAGCCATGAAATGTAGTAAGGATAATTTTAATGTCCAAGGACCATTACAAATTATCATAGATAAGAGTAACCGATGACACCAAAACAATATGAATTTATGCTAGAGAGTATGTTCTCATAATACACCATCATGGAGATTACCATGTGAAAACATCACGAGAAGAAGCCCCATCTTCTTATGAGTACTCACACATGACATTTTATATATTATGTGTCCCATAATAATATTTTATCCAATCTTTGTACTATATTAATAATATTTTCATAAAACATCAAGGTTCTCATCATAGTGTGGGACTACTATGACCATATCAATGAGAAAATTACTCTAACATTATTACATTATTGTCAAGTACATCAAATAAATATGTAATATGATTTTTAAATTAATATTTAATACATCAAATATTCATGTAATCAAATTTCAAATATTTGGTTCTATAAAACCAACTCTAAAAGTCGTGTGGTCCAACCATCCACTGGATATTGAAATTTACTTCATATGTAGGGCCAAAAATTAATCCCATATCCTTGTATGGATGGGTATTCAAAAATTTATCATGAGTGCGAGTTGAAATATCCCCATAGGGAACAGTGACATGCTCACCATCATCTAAGGAAATCAATAAATACCATGACAGATCTCCTACATCTAGTGTGGAGGTTGAGAGGAGAGAAAATGATGTTGGCAGAGATGGTTTCACTATGAGTCCATGGATGGAGGCCAGAATTTCCTCCACCTACAGGTACCTACGAAGGGATTTCATGATATTTCGGACCTTGGATTCATGGAGAATTGGAATTTTATATTGGGTTTTCACACATTTATCTAGTATTGGATGTGAATTAGCCTTTATAGAGTCAACTTCTATCTCATATTTGGATATAATGATGGTAAAATATCATTTTATGTGGTTTTTCCTTTGATAGTGCGGGAGAACCCCAACTACAAGTTGCCACGATTTACTTTAGTTTCTTCCATGTGCATTGTGACCAATGTCGCAGGCATGCCTCACATAGTAATGGTTTTTCCTCCTTACTTAGGATGGAACATCAGAGTAGAGGATACCTTTGTTTGAGGGAGGACCTCTATATCGGTTAGTGGCCATTCACGAAGGAACTATGTAGTGAAATTCTTCATCTTGTGATAACCCATGATAGTTTCTAGAGAAAATAATGATTGGGAGAGTTAACCAAACCCACATGATATTTTTTTTAGTCTTGATCCCAATAAATAAAATTAGGGGCCTTATAAATTTTTTATGGGGTAAGAATAAGATGCGACAGTGATGTATGTGACCACTAGAGATGAGGATGAGTCCTACTAGCATGCAAGGAACATGGATTCCCCACAACATTTTTGGTGGATGTTCTTGAAAAATGATAATAGATTATGGGATGGATATAACTTTTCATCAACTTACATGGCCATCTATGATTGTAGGTATGGCTGGTTGGGAGTCCTCAGGGGCATCTCTTAGGTGGTGGTCATTATAGGTGAAACCTGTATAGCCCCAACATCATTACTGTTATAGAAACTGTCAGATAATTTAGAATAGATGATCATGAAATGGTTATTAATCATCATTTGGTTGTATTTCCCCCATTGTGTCCCTTATGGGAAATAGTGCTGGCAAGGTTCCATGGATTCTGGATCTTATCGGTCCATATCCCAAGTTGGGATGACCCCTTCATTCCCATACTAATGAAGAAGAGTGTTAATGATCTTTCATTGGTTAAGCTCAAAATTGAAGATGGGGTAAGGTATCTTAATAGTTATGGAAGAGGTGACTATAATGGTGGGATCATAGTGTTGAAATAGTTTTGCACTATTACTTCCTATAGCCCCCACCTTTTGGAGAAGGGTCATCATGGATTCTCCGTGGTTTGAGTCATGAAAAAATATTGATATATCCATTGGTAAATCCACAATGAAATTGATACCCAACATGTCAAAAATCATTCATCATTTTTACAAGGTTAAGGGAGAGTCAATGTTTATGATTTATTGAATCATGGTATTCCCAATGCCCTTAACGTTTCCCCAATTTTAGTTGAAAACATTCATATCGGGCCATCCATGTGTTAGGTTAGGGGCATGGAAACAAATATATTGATCTAGTCAGGCTTGAATGTGATAGTTAGAATAATTATTAATATACTAACTATTGAAGGAGAATATATTAACATCAGGTCCACTATTTTTTATTCTGATGCTTTCTTCCACCAGGCCTGTACATCTAGATAGACTCTTACTTTTCCCCATATCTCCATTCTCCAATGGGGGTAGCCTCCACCACTATGGTTGTTGTCATGAGATCCTTGATAAAAATAATTTTATGAGATATAGTTTCCTCATTCCATGAATTCCTCTTTGTAGCTCATCACCTAGTCTGTGTCACCCCTCGATATTTGAATCAAGATTATGAAACTCATTCCTGATTTCATCTCAATGTGGGTGCTAGTTAATTTTTTGCTTCTATATCGATAGGTAATCAACAAAAAATAAGAGTGGATGAAAAAATTGGGAATATATAATAATATTCTGGAATTAGGCGTGTTATGAATATTTATATTCATCCCCATATAAAGTCTGTGGCATCCCATGTTTGAGGCATCTTAGTCACAGAACCAAACGCATATTCTGTTATCAATGGGGTAGCTAACACCAGCAGATC
This sequence comes from Viscum album, assembly GCA_963277665.1. Taxonomy (NCBI): domain Eukaryota; kingdom Viridiplantae; phylum Streptophyta; class Magnoliopsida; order Santalales; family Viscaceae; genus Viscum; species Viscum album. The sequence goes on along the minus strand of OY728166.1, from coordinate 458,453,070 downwards.
ATAATACATTCAAGGATTTCTACCTCATGCATCCCATTTTTATTTTATTGGGTAATGATTATATATAGAGGTCGTAGGTTTAACATATTATAAGGATATGTATGTCAGAATTTTAACATCTTGTGGGGATAATAGGGTTATAGTTTTAACGTCATGTGGGGATAGGTAGGTCATAGGTTTAGCATTTTGTGAGGAAATGTGGGCCATAATTTTAATTTATTGTGGAGCTAGGTAGGTCACATGTTACCATATTGTGGGGAAAGGTCGGTCATAGGTTTAACTTATTGTTGGAAAAGGTTATTCATAGGTTTAATGTCTATTGGGGATAGGTATGTCATAGGTTTAACATCTTGCGGGGAAAGATATACCTGAGGTTTAATGACTTATGGGGATAGATGGATCACATGATTAATTTATTACAAGTCTAGATAGGTAATATATTTAATTCAGTATGGGGATAGGTGGGTCATATGTTTAACATCATTTGGGGATATATACGTCACAATTTTAACTTCTTATGTGGAAACATGGATTATAGGTTTAACGACATGTTGGGACAAGTAGGTCATAGTTTAAATGTCTATGTGGGGAGAGGTTGTATGGTGGGGTTTTAATGTGTTATAATGGGATATGGATCACACTTATAGGATTGAAACCCTCAAAGGGGAAAACATGATTATTTAATAATGATGGTGATGGTTCAAGATTGAACCTCGGGAAGGTGCCCCATCTATGTTGTGAATTTAGGATTGAATAACATGGAGGTGTACTATGTACCCTTACAGGAGATAGGGATAAAAAACAGTGTAGTTTGATGAAACTATTAATGATCATGAGATGGTATTGTTCCTTGCTTATTAACATCATGTTTTAAGGATGACAGTATCATGGAAGGAGCATCAATGATGAATGGTGTGAGTATTATTCTACTAGATTTCCCATTGTGGGTGTCTCATTCCATGGTGGGAAATTATTGAGTGGTGATTAGACAAGTGATTTTCCAAAATTATATGGTGGGGGAAATCCCATGGAATTCATACATGGGTAATCTTGTGTCCATAACATAGGATATAGCTATAGAATAATTTCATGTGTTTAGGAAATTATCACATAGTTTAGAATTGTATGGATAGGATATTGGGTTATACAGTCCATCATATTAGAGCTTGTACATGGATGGGGTTTACACCAAGGGATAACTATGTGTTTCTAATCATTGTGATATTGTGATTGGGGATTATGTAGTTGGGAACCTTGGGTGATGAAATGGAGCAGTGATGGTGTGGTTGGAGCTTATGTGTGGAATCTATTTGGGAATTTCTTAGAACAACAATGGTTTGGTTGGGACTTAAGAATGGGAGCTACCTATATCATGAGGTATCATATCATTTGTATCACATGAGGTATCTTATTCTTATTTTAAGAGGTATCCTACACTAATTAAATAGGGAATACCATTTTTGTTGCATTGGGAGAGGGCACAATTTAAGATCATGTGTAAGGACATGATGTGTTGGACGTACACATTGAGTTTACAATTATTTATTCCTCATGGAATGTCAAGGGGGAGTCTCAACTCAGTAATGGATCGATGAATATAATTGTTGACTACACATGAGGAGGAGGTTTCTGGTAGTTTTTTGGGAGTAGTAGGGTTGAATTTAGGGCTTGGACTCGAGGGCCTCCCATTCTTATTCCTTGTGTTAGACCATGAAGGTATCTCATCCCAGTGATGGATAAATGGATATGATTAGGTCTTAAACATAATGAGGAGGACCATGGTGGAAATTTAGGGGTTGTATCATGTTAATTACACGAGTCATCTTACACCTGAAATATATGTAATATCCTACTTATTACATTAGTAATCATATACATTTCATATAGGGTATACTATAGTTTGACATTATGTAGTGAGGATTGGTAGGGGTAGTCTCATGATCATGACATGAGTCATCTTATTCTAGTTATGTATGGCATCTCATGCTTGTCAATAAAGGTATTTTATACATTCAATATAGGATATAATACATTTTAAAAACATTTATTGAGGGTTGATATGTATAATATTCAAATAAATGGTTGGTGTGGGACTTTTAGAAGAGAGGCCCATGATGGTTCAATATAGAAAATGTGTCAGGTGATGGGGAATGTGGAATTTATTGAGGATTATTCCAACTCATGGTATCCATGGATTCCAAGGGGAGAATATGAACTCATGGAACATGAATGGGACCAAGAGTTTTATCTAAAAACATGGTATTTTAAAGAGTGTATAAGGGTATCTCAACACATGGTGATTATAGATATGGGAGGTGGGTCTATATATGTCACAACCCAAAATTTCTTTGACCTAGCATGAAAATTTATTGCATGACTCTCTATTATTCATGGTTGTTAGTGATGGTAGTTATGGGATTAGGCTGAAGGCCTAGGAGAAAATCCCACCACGGATCCCAATAGGATGTGATGGGGATAATACCCATTAGTATAAACAATCATGTAAATGTCAAAAAACCCTATATCTCATAACTATGAACTAGGTCTCAAAATTAATCGTTCTTTTGTGGAATTGGGCACTATGTTGAGAAACTTATATTATTGAGTGAAAAAGTGTTTTCGTGAGGCATGTATTATAGGATTTATTTTTGATAACACTATTCCACACAAATTTTGAATTGTGTGTAAACAGATTTTTGTGAAATTATGCCTTTTTCATAAAACTGGGATCCCTAAAGAGAATGTTTTGAGATAACATCTCAAGAAAATCCAACGCATTGAGGGACTTTTTGAGGTAATATTTTGAATGTTTTTTATTTTAGGGTCATATTAAGCACGAATCTCTAAGATTCATTAATATTATATTGGTAACTTGAATCCCTGAGTTCCCCTAAAAACAAGGCGTTGATGCCTTATTTTTAGGCATTTTGGTTGTGTTTTAAAACATTGGAATACTTCACACAACTATAGGGGTTTGTATGAAAATTATTTTTTTTTGAAGTTTGGATCATGTATGAATAGATATTATATGTTTTTTGCACCTTTATTATGAAACTCAGTCTCACGCCCACAATGAGATTTCAGGTACTTTTGGTAATTTTAACATAATTCCATATTATTCACCAAAATATTCTTGAATGGCCATTTTCAGATTTCTAACATTAAACAACCATAAATTTTTTTCTATATGTATTTTTTGGCTCCATGACCTATGAAATATTTGAATTTTAAATGAACTGCCTCATAGATTAATTAATTTATCCTTTAGTACATTCTGGGAATTATTTTTTATCGCCAAAAGCTGGTTTGACTTGTATATAGATTCTATTAGAATGGAAGGTCCTGTGATCCTACAATGATATGATTTATGATAAGAATGATGATGAAATTTTGGTGTATTGGAGGTATAATGACTCTTGTGGGTTGATCAAGAATTTGATACCAAATGATGAACAACCTGTGGGGGTGTTTTTGGTTTGGTTTGGTTATTTAATGTTATTCATAATAACCTATATAGTGTTTTACAAAATAGATTTGAATGGAACTCTACGTAACCAAACTGTGTGACATGTTTCATTTTTTCATGGATAATATAGGATGTCATTATGGTTTCTTTACCTAACAAAAAGTGAGATATTATCATCAAGGGTGAATTCATATTTCTTGACTCTTATTAGGAGGGGTTCACTAGTTGTGGGTAGAGGTTTCCTTGTGATGTCATTATATGTAAAGCCTTCTAAGTTGGTGTCTGTAATTTTGATTCCATAAAACCTTTTTTGAGAGAGCATAGATGAAGAACCATGGGTTTTGAAATTGATTTGGGCTAGTTGGTAATACCTAGTGATGCTTTGTGGAATGAATCATTGATTATTGAGTCATAGATATATGTTTTATGTGAGGTAAACTTATGATAGGGGTAATAATAATATTAGTAATTACCTATAGGTAGAAAACATATTTGAATACATCATTTATCTGTTGAATTCACAATGGTTATATCAATTGAATGGGGTAGGCATGATAGCTTCTTAATTTTCCTAGCAACGTCACCATACGTGTTAGTGATTTTGGAAATGTTTATGACAATCATGGAATCTTGGGTTAAAGATCGTGTTTTCAAAGAATACCATTGGACATGCCGTAATGTTTCTGGAACTAGAACATATAAGGTGCATGATTTTGGAGAGGAATTATAACGGAGACATTTATGTTTTAAGAATAATGTTCCATTTACTTGAACAGCATAGGCATGGTGAGTTGTGACTCATATGAGTGTGATTCAGGTATAGAATCAGTGATAGTTGTGAGTGGGAATAGGGTTTATGGAAATTAATTAGATGTTTGTGGGAAAGTTGACCTTGTGCTTCAAATAAAATAAATTTAGTTCCTATATGATGACAGATTTTATATAAATGGATCAAGTTAATTGGGATTTTCAACCAAAGGATAGACCTTTACATGAATTGTTAATAAGACATGGTGTTAGGGTTTGGAATTAGTTGATCAGATACCAGGATGAGTGGCATGTATTTGGTGACAAAATCTATCAAGGTGGTGTTCAGTGACTGGGTTTGGACAAGATTTTCATTGTGTCTAGTGATGGATAGTTTATGGGATATGTTGATTGGGTTATAGTTTCATTAGGGTGAATAAAATTATGATCCTATGGTGGGGAAGGAAATTTCAGTAATGATTATAAGATCGTCACATATATAGGGCCATGGGTGTAGGAATAGTCATCAGATGTTTGTATTGGTTTTTTTATGCTTGTGGATAAATAGACCCAGGATGTAAATACTTGGACCATAGTATCCTGGAGCACGTTTCTTACACTTTTTCATTAGTACTAGGTACAAATGATTACATCCAAAATTACATAATAGTTTTGTAGCATTGGAGAACTATATTCATGAAGAATTTTTACATTACAACATGAAATGAAATAAAACACAGTAACTCCCTTGGAAGAACCCTTATTCTTTTAGATTATCCCTCCATGTCAATCATAATATAAATCTCAAAATACATTGGATTAATAAATATTATGACAAGGATAAACTCATATGATCAGTAATGGTAATAATACATTGTAATGAATCATAAATAAACATAATAAAAAATTCAAGGTGAATAACTAAAACACATTATATTAAAACATAATATTGAGCATAATGTGGAAGGAATAAAAGATAATCAAATAATTCCATATAAATAATCATGTGAGAATGAAACATAACCATGGATATTATAATACTCGAATAATCACATGGATTATCAATAACTAATCAAATAATGAGGGAATGAAGAACTTTGGATGTCTAAAACATACCATCAATGGCTCGGCCAATAATTCTATATAAATGGGTATGGTCTATGCCAAAACTCGGTCTAGTTTGTATGATTAGACCTACCAATGCATCAAGGGGATATAAAGGGGCCCTCCCATCACATTTGGAGTCCAATGCATTCCATTTATGAAATGGGTGAAACATAATCAATATGTATATTCATATTGAAACTATCATATGAAATTACATACCCCTAAACAATACTCATAATTATAAACCATTTAGTAAAATATGATGAATGGTGTCGAAATAGAACATACACATTCAAACTGATCATAAATAATTCAACCAAATATGGTAGATGGTATCATAATAGATCAACCTCATATAATCACATATGAAAATACTATAATAAAATCATTGAGAAATTATTGTGAGAAATAAAAATTTACTTTTAATTAATTTATTCCAAATCACATGAAATTATAAAAAAAGTTTTTCTTGAAAACAAAATTATAAACATGTAATGGATTCTTAATGAAATTAAAGAGTCATGAAATTTTAAGAATCCTCTCATTCCATAGAATCTAAAAAACATTCCATTTAAATTTTGAGAAAAGTGGAAATTTAACGAGTATTTTTAAAAGAAAGTGTGACCATTATCCAAATGAATTGATTATCTATATCATATGTAAATTCACATAAAAAGCATTAATGAAATATAATATAATAAGAATTCATTCCACACATAATCAAATCATGTCATAATAAATGGTGTATAAATATAACACAAATAATTGAAATTTGGTAAATAATTCCCATACCACATTGTCATCAGGTAAACCATATACCCAATAAAAGTTACTATATTGAGATGAAACATTTTATGCCATTATCATTACAAGGGTCATGATATGACATATTAAATGGTAGTAAATACATCAATTACAATAATAATGTTTTGAATAAAGAATATATATCACATAAGTAAAAGAGAGACGAGAAACACATACCTTATGTCTAGAAGAGTTCGTTACATGTACTTAATGTCCTAGAATATAAAATTATATTTACTCATTGAATAATTTAAAAACCTCTTAAATATATATGTCATTTATTATAATTTTATTTTGTCAATTTATGTCCATTTTTATTAGTTATAATGTCTAATATTGTTATTATGAGAGTGTTCATATCATGGTTTTATGGATGGTTTCCTTGAGTATAAATTATTGGAGCTATTTTCAAATAATAATTACTTCACCAAAAGTAAAATTATTTAGTATTAATGTAATTATAAAATTTTTTATGATACCATATATAATTTTTATATGTTATCTAAAGGATTCATTTAATAAAATGTTTATGAAAATTTCTTAATTTATTTTGGCGGTTTTTACAAACATCATTAACTTATGTCATACTATTTAATATTATGTTTATATATTGATTCCAGAACTTGATATAACTTATAAATTTTTTACTAAATTTATATTAAACCATCATAATTGTTTTATGAGAAGCCTTGATGGTTGTAATGTTAAATGAAAACTCATCATCCTCAAAGGTGGTGAATCAACACATCACATAGTATGTTTTCATTTTTTAAAATAAAAGTAGAAGAGAATATACTTGTTGATGGATATTATATTAACATAACAAAATAACAGTATATATATATGATAATGGGGTAATACATAATTTTTGTAATGGGGACGTGAGGGGAGGATAAGAAATGAATGTAAATAAAAGATAAAGAAGGAGGGTCTTCCTACAAGAATATCATACCTTGGGAACCTCCTTAAGACACTAGGATTTGGTCTTTTGGTAATACCAAAAGGTATTAGACAAGGGGAAGAATCTTGGGAAGTTCAATGGGTAGAATTTATATAGTATCTGATTCGTTGAAGGGATATAGAGAAGGGGTGGTATATATAGTTTGGGAGAGGGGTGTTTTTTTATTATTTTATTCATTTGTTTATTATTTTGACTCAAGATAGTAAATAACATTGATTTCCATGAAAAAATATAGTAACTAGATCATGTGAGTGTAAAATAATGAGTGCTTACCTCATCCATACATCATCCATGACTCAATAGTTCTTTTATTTACATATAATGTTAAATACTATAAATTATCATCTTTCACTATTGAATAATAATTCAAAAATTTATGAAAAATACAAAAATTTAACCTAACTACTTTTCAATTTGTAGGTTTCTAAAAATGGACATCATTTTACGAATATATTTTTCAAGAATGAGAAATATAATTTCTATTTAATTTCATCATTAATTCAAAAAATATTTATTATATTTGTATAACCAATTTTACGACGTATTGAAAATTTATTTATTGTCTCATCAAATTGTATTATAATTATAATGAAACAAAATTTTAATTTATGAATAAATTGTATTAAAATAAATTTTCTTTAAAATCATTATATTAATTATAAAATAATAAATAAAAATTTATGTTTCAGAAAAAATACAAACACTTAATTTTCCATTTTAAATAATTTTATTTTCTTATTCCATGATATAAATATATCATATTTTAATTTTTTAGATAATTAAATTTTATTTATAATATCACAGGTGAGGTTATTATTCTAATGGTCAGATCAAATTCCTAACAATCATGTTAATATTTAATAGTTTGTGACTGTTCATTTAAGCTCTGTATTGTGTGAAATGTAAGCTATTTAATGAATTGAATTTATTTAATAAGTCAATAATATAAAATATTGGGGTATTAAATAATATCTACTAGATACATCACTGATTTGCAGCTAAAAATTATGGATTGGTTTTAGGTTGAGTCTGAATGTAGATTTCATGCTTGGGATGGCTTATGAGAATCCATGGGTATTGGATTTGAAATGTGTTGAGTCTCACATTAAGGAATGAATAAGTAATTGTTCAATAAATGTTTTGAACATATTTTTACTCTAGAAATCAAGATGAGGCCTTAGTGGTGCATCAGGATGACCGTGGGGTGACTCTGGTGATAAAAGCAACATTATCATATTTTTATGATGTATTGATGGCTAGAGTTGAGAATTATTTTATAGGAGTGTGCCTAATGATGGTTGGATGTTTATTTGACATGTAAATGATTGTGTTAAATTAATAACTACTTCATGTATTTCATTCTCTATTTGATAGTAGTGATTTGGGAATTACTCACGGACTTTTAAGGGAAGGTTTTCATTCTCGTGTTAGGAAGGAATGATGGAGGCACATCCATTATGAAATGGAATATAGAAAGGAAAATGGGTATATTTTTTATATGGAATTATCATTTTTTTTATGGGTGAGGAATATGGGAACATTCTAAGACTTTTTTTTATTCTAGATGTTCGATTTGATATGCAATTATTAATGTGGATGCACTACGACTCAAAATTATCCATCACTTCTTTTGTGTGGTGCAGAGGAGGGTCATAGGTTGGTATTTTTTATGATTAAATTCATTAATTCCAGGTTATAAAATATTGGGTAAGATCAATTTTAGTGATTCGGTAGTTTTTGTCATCATAGACATGGATTTTGGGAAATTTAGGTGGAGTATGTTTACAGAGGTGCTTTGGAAGTGAGCTGGGAATTATGAGGTTGAATTAAACTGTTTGGGGGATAATTCTCAGCCATGTTCAGTTTGGATGTTTGGTTATATGAACACTAGGGATTATCACATACAATAATTGTTGTGGTAGGGAGGTTGAAAGATCTTGTGTCCATGCCAGTTTAAAATGATATAATGAATTTGAAATTTCAATTTAGTGGAACAGCCAGATTTTGATTGGGGATTCAAAATTGAATTATAATATTTAAAATGAATCTAATTGATGTTTTTATATGTGTAATGAGTATCAAAATGTAGATCATGTGATTTAGTGATATTTAGAGCCTTTGAAATATTTTTCCAATGTTTTGGTGGTTTTTTGACAAAGTTCATGGTTTGTTCTGTACGGTTTAGGAGGAACTATGAAGCACCCTCAACATGAAGTGTTTTCCAGTTATTGATCTATAGAGTATGGTATAGGCACACAGTTAGTGTAAAATTTTGGGAAAACACAACAACCATTGTAGGATATCTATGGGGAGTCTTAGACCTGGGTCGTGTCCTATGGTTGCTGAAAAACCATGTGAAATGTTGTAGACCAATATAGTTTTAATTCAAATGGTTGGAAAATGGTTTGGAAAACCATTAATACTAACCACATGAGAGGGTTTCACTTTGTTAGTTCCTACCACATGGTTGGGAAGTGATTTGTAAACCCATGAGTTAAAATATGTACCTTATTAAAATTGGAATAATTACCATTTCCCCATTTGGATTTTTATTGTCTGCCTCTATTTCCATTATGCTTCATGTGTGAAAACCTCATACACCTCCTCCCCAATCCCCCATTCAAGTATTCTAAATTAGGAATGATTATATTTGTATTTCCTTTAGTTTTACGATGTGATATCTCTTTCATTTTCCTCCAATGACCTCATATCCACTCTCTCTTTGATTTTTATTTTCTTCATTTACGTTTTCATTCATAATTCTACTTGGGAATGGTGGAATTTTATAGTTCTCAAGGGGATTTAATACATCCTACATAGAGGGAATAGTGGGATTATTTCCATACATCATTGTGTGTCATTTCATTATGGAATGTTCACTAGGTATTTATTGGATGTATTACTATTTAATTAAATTGTATAATTAATTAATGTTTTTTAAATTGATTAATTAGTTATAAAAATATTGTAATTAACAAATTATGGTGGTTTGGTTATGAGAGAGGACTACATATGTCATGGAAAAGACTGGATAGACTTTGATGGAATTTTGAAGATACTGTGGACCCTCGTAAAATAAAATTGGAAATCACCATTTGTGGTAGGTGGTCTTACATACTCTCATATGGAATTTATTCCTTCTTTTATGATTTCATGTTGAAACTAGAACTCACCAAGGAGGCTGAAATCCTTTGTTAATTTAGTTAAATGAAATATTATAATTTAATTTAATTTTTTAATTTAATTAGATGAATGATTGGGTTTGTTAATAACCCCTATGTGATAGCTTGTTGTCTCATCCTCTGGTGGTAGATTCCAAGTCTAATAAGATATTTTATGGTCTTTAGACATTTTGAGAGATGTTGTTAGACTAATTGAGACATGTGATCCAAAAAATAAGGTCTTAATATTATTTAAATATTGGAGTGAGGGTGGATTAGTGATCATAAGCCATGTACACCATAGATGATCCTTTTTGTTCTCCGAGTTGTTTGGGATTTTTGAGATGGGGGTGGGGCAAGTGATTCACTCCCATCTACTACGAATAGTATTAGGTGGATATATCTTAGGATGGATAAGATCAGGTAGAGTGAGTGGACCCATAGTGATACATGATTAATTATATTGAACATTGTTGGGAAAAATCCCTCAAGGTATCATTGAAGCATTTTTGAGGTGATTGTGTTTGTTGACAAAGTGGACATCTGAGTCGTGATTGTTGACAAAGGAAAACGATGACATACAAATTTTTTGAAAAAGGTGATTTCATGATGGAATGTCGAGTTCAAGAGCTGAGGTCAATGACCAATGTTTGATTCAAGAACGTCGACAAAAGGAATGGATGATCTGGAGGCGGTACAAAAGAACAGATAAAAGGTGACACCGTTTTCCAGTGTTTTCCAAATTTTTGGGCCTAAAAATTGTCAAATGAAGAAAAGTTGTTTTTGGAAAAGGTAATTGCGCGCCATGTACTTGAAGGCTTGGAAACTTGTGCGCCATATGTTTTTCAAGATCAGATCATCAAAATATGGTAAAGGGACAAGTGTCGCACAAGTATCGGTGGTGTCGCGCAAGTGACTTGCGCGCCGTGAAAGAGACTTGTGCGCCGATGCCTTGGAAGATTGATAACTTGGATGCTTGTGGTTTTTCAAGATCATAAGATCAAAATATGGAAATGGAATGAGGTTCGTGAAAGTTTGGAATTAGGTTGCGCAAGTGACATGCAAGAGAAGAGACCTGCGCACCGAGACTTGCATGCCGTGGAGAGACTTGTGTGCCGTCACGCAGGGGTGACCAAATGCCTATAGATATTGTACCACCCCTCTTCATTCTTCACCAGAGTTCAACACTTTGATAAATCAGAGCTCCCGTCGCGCATGTGTGGTGGTCGCACAGGTGAAGTTGTGCGCTAGTGGATGAAGTTGCGCGCCAGTGTGAGAAGTTGTGCGCTGGTTGGCAGTTGCACACCAATATTGGTTTGGGCGTAAAAGGAAGAGAGTCACGCATGTTTCGAGTTGGGGAAGCTTCTGTCGCGCAAGTGTTTGAGGAGGACTTGTGCGCTAGTTGTGACTTGTGCGCCGATACTTTCGCGCCGAGATTGACTTGCGCGCCAAGTAAGGTTTATTTCTAGTAGTTATTTTCGGGCTACGTGGAAGATGGAAGTTTTCCCGAAACCTTCGGTGCAAAGAGAGATTCAGCTACGGGTGAAAATTGGGCTTCAACGGAGCATCTACTTAGAAATGAAGATGCATTCCTTCATGAAAATGAAGAGACCTACAGTTCTATAAACTGTGAGTGGTTCCTTCCAGAGCAGTGAGCAAAGGAAGAGGAAGAAGGTGAGCCTCTCCACCGGCATTGAGCCAGAGAGAGAGAAATAGGGAGTGACCTTTGGGAAAGTAGTGAGATGACCCTAAACCTTGTAAAGGAAGTGAGCCTGGGACAGAGTGACTGTGCCGGAATATTGTATCCACATCTAGTGAAGAATAGTGGAATTTGGTACGACCGGCAACTTGTCGGCGTATGCTCCTTGGACGTAGCCCAGTGAGGGTGAACCAAGTAAAAATAGATGTGTTGCCTGCTTACTTCCCTGCATTGCATTTAAAGCATCATCATCAGATTAAGAAGAAAATAAGTGATCATAATAAACACAGAAGTGCAAACAATGTGACCCTTGTAATAAATATTTCAAGATCTAGTGGGGCAGGAAGATTTTTGAAAAAGAATATTCATACCCTGATTCACCCCCCCCCCTCTCAGGGTATATAGGCCCCTATTGGTCCTAACAAACATGGTCATTATATTGATCATTTCTTATGTGGTGAGAATCCGGGTAGCCATGTAGGATGTGCTACGTTAATGATAATGTTGAGAGACATGATGTATCAAGGTACTGAGTGATGACCTAAGACTATGACTCAGACTGAGGACCCATATGAGGGTTCCTCTACTATTCTTATATTGAGGGGACCCTACTACGTACTATGTGATATGAGTCCCTAGTGATAGGGTGGATATTCGTAATGGTTTAAATGGTTTTGGGTGTCATTTTAGAACTCGAGTTCATATTTCAGGCTTGTTAGGATATAGTTAGATGGATCATGCTCTAGGGTTTTTGACCATGGGCTTCTAGGTGGGTTGGGAATATGGGAACCAATGTTTACAATTTTTATAATTTTACATCATATGAAATAAACCATAGGTAATTTTGAAGAATGTATGCGACTCCAATATGGTAGGTTGCTGAAATTCTCATAATGTGTACACCCATGATGTGTAGGGGTGATTGGCTGAGATGCCATTTGGTTTTATGACTAGTATAAGGAAACTACCATAGAGTAATTATGTGATATTGGTTATTGTATCATGGATTTTGAGCCAAGATTATTAGGTGGACCATCACATGTTATCCCAATGGGGGTCCTTCAGTGAGTCCATATTGACGGAAATCCGTGGGGGGGATTTCTATATACTATGGCAGGCCTGGTCTAGTATACTAAGGAGATATTGGCTTCGAGTTTGTGATAACTATTTTATAATACCATTCGAGTGGTCCATGATAAATATTTTTACTCAATGGTTTGGTGTTTCTAAAGATAATATAATACTCCCAAATGGGATATTGGTGATACTATAGTTGAAACAATTTCACAACGTGCTTAGTGACATACTGTAATTGGGTAGAAGTAGGTTCCGTGGTGGTTTATTTTCTACATTTATTTACTAATTATATTTTGGCATGTCACATGCACATATCACTACATATTCCTATCAGAGTGGGACCGCGTTGGGGATTCCTTATTAAGTTTTTTATTCACACCCTTCTTGAGCTTCCACTCCACTTGGGTACCCGAGAAAATATTCACTTTATTGAAAGTACAGGTTGGGATGAGGCTCGAGGGTTGATCAAGAGGGAGGGAACATATATGTACTAAGATCTTTGGATAAGTTTGGCATAAGGATTCAAAAAATCCAATATATTTTATTTTTTTAATCATTATACTGGTATTTATATATTTGACCGGCCTATTTGGTGGTTAATTGATTGTAGGTCATGGGTTCTCTAGACTATAATGTATTATTTTTAATCTTATTGGATGTTTATATATTCTTATGTACTATATTTATTTTCTTTTGTGGTTGGTATTTGTTTATTTTATATTTTTTATGAACATTCATATAGCGGATAAAGTCACCCCACGGTCCCACCATAAGTACCTACTACTTTTTAGAAGCATCCAACGTATGTGGAGGTTCACCTAAGGTTCAATGGAAACCATTGATCCAAGAACCGGTTAGTGGTTCAGGGTAGTAGGATGTTACATATTTTATAATTTTGAATCTCTTGGATATCTTGTGAACCCATAATCATTAGTATTAAAATCATTCAATTTCATACTATTGGTTGATTTAGATGTGAAAAATAATATTTTTCATTATGTATTTAAATTAAATTAACATAATACCATCAATGAAATTACATTTTTTTTCTAATTCATCGTATTATTTCATTTATAATTTCATTATTATTTGATGAAAAATGTCTTCTAGTCAAATATCATTTTCCATCTTCTTCATTCAAATTTTCTCCCTAATATAACATTTAATCATTAAGGCAGGCATGCATCATTATATAATCAAGTCCATAAATATTAATATGTGTATTCTTCATATAAATTGATTCAAGGAATATAACCATAGAAAATTGTTCATGTAATGTTTCCAATAACATGGAAATTTATATAATTTTAATTCCACATTAGATCTTAATATATTACATTATTAGGAAAGATTGATTTGATTACATAGAAAATTTAGTGTCAACTATTCAATTTCATCTTCAACTAATTTACCAAAAATATTTTATCCATTAGTATTTCAATTATAGAATCATTTTCCACATCGTTATGTTGATCTAATAATATGTTATGATTTTGATCAATGTTTTCATATTGGTCCAAAATCATCTTCATTGTCAACATAATGACATACTAATAGGGTGTGGTGATGATGATGAATATGCTTCCCTATAGTATTTAAAACACCATTAGTCATATTTTTAATTTCATTATCCATTATTGGGATAATGTCCCATTTATTTTGACAATGGACATCAGTGCCTGAATATTATAAAATATTATATTCCCCATGCCAAATATACAACACATTTTGATTAGGGAATTTTTCTACATCAGTCACACATAAACATTAGGTGGTGTTAATGTTGATAAAACTTTAAAAATATGTTAAATACATTTATTTCATCAAACCAAAAATCACTTTCCAGTTAAAAATTATGAAAACATTTTTATGCCCTTAATTTACATAAGCCTGTTCTGTAGTAATATAATCCCAATATTATCCACTTGTAATTGATTCCCTCTTATTTTACATAACAAGATAATTATACAGATAGATAAAAATAAAATATTATATTTTAATTTAAAACATAATAAAAATCATTTTTTTAGAATATAAAAAAAATATTATGATTTTTTACCCAAGGTTCATTAGAGAATTCCAAAATATTCTATAATATGTTTTAAAAAATATTAAACACTCACAATTATTTTTCAATATTCATTTATTTACCAAGGTGACCCCCACCCTAACTTGATCAAAAGTCATATTTCATTACCCATCTACGATCATTTAAATTCGTTTCGTTTATAATCTATACCACATAATTATTTGATATTTTTCTTAAATCCATTTATATATATTATATATTTATGGGCTGTGTATCATCTTGCATGAAATTCTTTTTATGCATTGGGAATATTATTATTTTTTATGTTCGACACCTGAAATATTTTCTGTATAATCTTTAATTTATTAATCTATTAAAATATTTGTAATGTGAAGGGAGGAAATGCATATCTTGCTTGAACTTACCAAGGCATTTATTCATGAATTTTATCATGTGAATTAATGAGAGTAAAATCAAGGAGAATTCATGATCAACGATATAATATATTACCATGTGATAGTACTTGGTGTGCATGTTTCATGTTATCATGGTTTAAAATCCATGGATACCAATGGTTTCTTTAATATTTGTCATTTTCAAGCAGAGGTACTAGGACACCATGGGAAAAATGAATCATATTTTAACATCAGATGATTTAAATCATCCAATGGATACCTTTGGGGGTGGGATTATTTTTTTTTCACATTTGTGATATTTATCAAACTCATCATATGAAGATAAAGTTTATCGTGGCTCTTCGGTTAATGATAGGTGTGTTTTACATTATTTCTTTATTTCTTTTTTTATACATGCTTTCATATTTCATGCATATAAATCCTTAGATTTTTTGTAATTTCTTCCATGATGTCTTATAAGTGTTATTAGATTTGAAAAAAACTTAACTGTGGTATAAAATGGAAATCATGATTAAGATTTATGAAACATATGTTAAAATTAATAAAAATATTGAAAAAACATAATAGTGTTTTGTGTTCTAGAAAACTAGTTTTAGAAATTCCTTATGCTTATATTGAAGGGATATGTAACGGAAACCATGATATTACCTTCACACGAATGGTCTATTTGATGTTGATTAGGCCATTACTGTTAAATAGATCAATTGCATAAGGGTAACCAAGGGATTATATTTAACGTCTTGGGTTTTAACCTGTACAAATTTTGAATCTTTATAAAAATATTTCCGAACCTATGAAATAAGTCAACATGATATTTCATGGTGTAGAGAGCCTCGATGTAATGATATTAAAAATATTTTTTCACACACGCATAGATTCCCTTAAAACATGGAATAACTTCTGAGAAGAGTCTCAGGTCAGAATTTTGAAATCTCATTTGAGTTCCTAACATCATGTTTACCCTGGTCAATATATAAAATGTGCCTGCATCGGGATTTTGTTCGAAAGTGATATTTTGATGGGCTATTAAAAGGAGTGTTAATAGATTTTAATTAATTAAAATCAATTTAACATCCCTCTAACCCTCTGGTGCATATATAAATTAGGGTAGGTGATACCCACCTTTCATCCTTTGGTTGATGGATGAAAAATATGTGGATCGAAGTGACAAGTTTCTTCTGTTATTTTCTCTTGATGCTGATCATCGTTAGATCGAGGGGAAGTATTATGTAGGTGTCATTTTGGACCCAATTCATTAGTGTTTATCCTTCGAGGTAGGAAGATTTTAAATTTGGTCAGAATACCCTTTTTTATGTGTTGATTTAAGGTTACAAAGCCCTACTAGGATTAATAGATATGTCATTAAGGTTCACCTATAAGTTTTGGGGGAACTGGGGTTGTTTATGAAAGTTTTAGGGAGATTCTCTATGGAATTACCATCTCCATGTAATATAAATTGGAGGGACACACCATGTGTTCTTTCTATTCAGGGAAGAATACTTTTCGAGACTACATACCATATACTGTTGTTTCTCCCCATGTAGTAACCCCATGTCATCAGGGCTTAGGATATGGCTCGGGAATCCATGTAATAGAACATGTCCATGTAGAAATACACGACCCAAATACATAGACACGGTGTGTCGTACATGGTCATAAGAAAACGATATAGCCAAGAGACTATTTATCCTGGACATGCCATGTATACAGTGGTACATGCCATGTATGAGGCATGACGAGCCGAACCGTGCAGAGGAAGAACATGGTCATGGGGTAGGTGAGGAAGGACATGCCTTGTAAGGCTAGTAAATAATGTGTACCCCTACATGGATAGGAAATCCTTGTAAACATGAGACATAGTCATGTTATCAGGCGAGTTCACATATCGTGTGGATGATAGTGCATGTCGTGTAGTTCCCTTGAAATCTTCTTGAATTATTCCTCTTTAAATATTTCCTTATCTATAAAATGGATTTAAGATTGTGATTATCCCTTCCTAAGTAGTTTTCCATTAAAAACATGATGGTGGACTCTATAGTTGACAACAATATATGTGGTGGCATGTTTCAATAATGACATTGTAGTTGTGGTGATTAACAATAGGTATTTAGTAGGGTGGATCACTGGGTTGATGTTAGGGTTGGTGTATTTCTTTATCCAATTAGGATTTTCTTCCCCTAGACTCTTTTGGCCTATATATAAGTTCTCCACTATTGTGTCAGGGTGCAGGTCCCCTGTTAGTGGTGATGTTCTAAAATGAGGTACGATAAGAATGATGATCCTTCCAAGAGCACTTGACTAATGTTGTAGATCAATGTAGCTCTAGGAGAGAGATTATGGGACTAGTACTCCCCTGTGGAATCAGGGGGTAAGTTTCCCTTAACTATCTTCTATGATACATTTGAGACTCCTCATATCATGGGTTTGAGTTCTCTACACATGTTGTAATTCTCTCAGGGATGGTATCCCCCCCCTTCAGAATAGGGTGTGGGTTCCCCATGTCATTCGTGTATGTGGGGATAGTGCACCCCTTCAATGATAAGGTGCATAAACTCTATACTCATTGTCAATACAGAGTAGGTACGACTGGGGAAGAGATCCTCTATCCATGGAGTTGTTTCTCCCCTACCATGTGAGGGCGCAACTCCTCTATAGGTGGCATATAGATAGTGTGGGCACTCCACTTTCCTCTTGTGGTGTGGTTCCTCTATCATTGGAGTTCCAAATTCCCTATTATTCTAGGGTTTGGGTCCTCCATTGTATTTTCATGGAATATTTAGTACTCCCCTATCATACTAGGGAGAGGGTCCTCAAGCATGGGGTCAGTACTCCCCTGTCTTGTTAGGGAGTAGGTCCCCCATTTTAATCATTCTAATTTTATGTTTCAGTCCTATCATTCAAGGGTGAAGGTCTTCTATAAATGGATTTGTACTCCCCTATCATTTCAGGGTGTGAGTCATCTATCCTCTAAGTTGAATACCCCTATGATACTATGTTGTGGGTCCTCATCTATAGAGTAGTACTCCCCTATCTTCGAGTAGTGGTGGAGAGCAGGGAATCTATTAGAGTTGGATCTCCCTTGGATATTGAGTATAGTTATGAGGAGGGGAACCTCCACTAGTCTCATGTGTTATCATGTTAGGAGTTTGTGATACATCAATTTATTTAGGTGTTGGACACTCCATTTAGTAGTGATAGAAGTTTCACTTGTTAGAGAAGAGATCGTACTCGCTTGACTAAAGGTCAGTGTTTAGGTGCAGGTCCTACTGTTCTCTCTTTTTTGAAATAATGCATGTGAGGTGTAGTTTGGAGTAGTTATCCCTCTCTTGTGTGAAGTGGTGAGGGGATGACCTCTCCACTTGTGTTCTTGTGGACTTGAGCAGTGTGTAGGTTAATTATGATAGGTCCTTTGGTGATGGGAACATTATTTTGACCATGTAGGTTGTTCCTAATGGATATGACATACCATAAAAAATTTAAGAGTATTTAAAATTAAGTATATCTATCAAATGGGTTCCCTATGGGTTTCTTGAGCCTATGGAGTGTGTTTTCTTGGTTGTGTGTCACCTTTAGATCCTTGAGAAAAATCATGTAGATGGATATGAGGTCAAAACCTCATGAGAGGTGGAGTCTGAGATGAGTATATCTGGGTGTTTCTAGGAGTCCTTGCATTTTTTCCATGTGTCTAGGATGAAACACCTTGTGAACTGAGCTGAGTAGTCATGTATGGCTGATGATGGTTCGAGATGGAGTTTCTCTCTTGATTGGGTTCCCTCTGGCTAGTTCGAGGGGACTATTTCTTTTCTGTTTCTCCCTTTCCTTTTGGGTTTTAGGTCACCTCTATAATATTGTTATGCACCGACTTGTATAGTATTTTACCACACATGTTCTGTCATTAATAGACAACATGCATTTGGATAGAGTCCCTGGAGGACCTGATGCAGCTAAAGCATAGTGACCAAGACTGACTGAGGTGTTTACCGAAGCTTTTCTAATGTTCTTTGTGGATGTTTCATTTGTTATTGATTCCCTCCTATTGGGGATTTTGGATTCTTTAATATTTTTAGAGGGTATGTGTTTTTCCATTTTACACTTTAAATACTTTTGTTGTACTCTAGTTGGGATATATGTATGTTCACATTTTGGGTTTCATCTTTTATATATCTACATTGTTGAATGTAATTTTTTGGGGGTGTGTGGGTATATATGTACTTCATGAGAAGGCCTCCCATATGTGTGATATTATTTATCGTCACTAGTCAATAGCCACTGCCCAATTGAAGGTAGGATTGGGGAGTTGAGGCCCAAGCTCTATTTAGTCAAGTCGTGAAAAATTGGTATTAGAGTCCCATTCAACATTAGGACCAAAATGTCATGAGTTTAGTTTGGGTTGCATAGTGAAAATGATAGGATGTTTCTTCCCTAGATCTGAGGCACGAGGCTCCGGTGTTGGTGTAGTGGTTGATGTAACAATTCACCAGGACTCAGATAACATGATTTTTGATTCAATAAAATAGGACACTGGTTGCAAGGAAATAATGGTGTATGCATCATATAGTACTGGGTTGTGGGGTTTTTTAAGTCATTTCCCGAGATATAAAATTTCAACATGGTGTGTCATGAATTTTATTTTATGATTCCTCCGTGATGACAACTGCACAGTATTTTTCAATGTGATTGGGATGAAGATCTACCCTATGATGAGAATATAATGAAGGGAATTGGTTCTGTGGTGGTACTTTTGGGTGTCCCTCTAGTTGTGTCGATTCTCATTGGCCATCACGTCATGTCGATAGTTTAGTCAAAGGATAGAATTAGGATAAGTGTGATGAACAAGTTCCAAAGGAAGTAACCTTTGAGTTATTAGGGTGATCTGTACCCCTAGGAAATTGATGACTAGATTGAGGTAGAAAAATGTGTTTTCCTCCCTTTGGGGACACATACCGATCATACGGTTGCCCAAGTGGTGAGCCTTCTTAAGGGTTCATCCCAACAATGGTGGAGTCTAATGATGGAGTCCCATGGTGAGGGGACACACACATGGATGGAGTTCGAGTGACTCTACAGAGAATATTTTTACCCAAAAATTTTGAGATCAGTGTGTATCTAAGAGATTCTACAACATTTTTAGGGTAACATAACCATGTATGAGTATATATAAAGGTCCATGGATCTTTCATGATAACACATGTATATGGTGCGATATTTGTTCTTTGGATATCATGCCTTTGAGTAGGGAATCCAGAGAGACATCTAAGAAGGTGAGGTTTCCTTGTGCATTCCCAAATATATGGGGGTACTAGAGTAGACGTCGGTAGTATAGAGAATCACAATGGAGGGAAGTTCATATGTGTTCTATAGTTGTCGTCACGACGTAGATACGTCTATAGTAGTTGGAATATGAAAAATGATAGGATAGTGACAAAGGAGTCATACGCATTCATAGACTTGGGCAGGTGGTCCTATAGTGTAGAAGATGCATTTGGGATTTGGTCAGCCGTATTACAGGTACTGTTACAATTGTGATGTCCAGAGACATATTTATAGAGATTTTCCGACCCATTGTGTTATTGAGAGGTATTCCTTTGATAGACTGCCTTGGTATAGGTATCATTTGGAGTAGGTAGTTCTTCATGATGGTGTAAGTGGAGGAGGATCTAGAAGTATAGTAAGATGTAGTGGGTAGATTGTGGTGTCCCCCCCTCCACGTGGCCCACAACAAGCTCAGGGAGCTAGAGGATGAGTGAGAGGATAATTTAATGTCGTATAGGCCTTTCACCCAAAACCTCAGAAGATGAATATAGGTATTCTATATGGGATTTCTAATTTCTGCTGTAGTAATTGATAAACACTATTGTGAGGTATACTTTTCATTATATTTATTTCTCTAGGTTTAAACGTAGTGTTTTTGGGTGATGGTGGAACCCTATGTGAGAGTTTTTTGATATAGTTTTGGGATCAAAAAGAAGAGGGTTACTTTCCCCATTAAGACGTTTTTTTGTATTTTGATTAAAACCATGTTGATTAGTCACTCACACCAAAAGGGGATAAAGTTAAGGTGTGCAGGGTGAGCTTATTATAATCTTTTGTTCAAGGAGAATTTGTCTGCTGGAGTGTTGGAGCTGGTCCTACTATTTCATGTGGATCTTTTCTACTAGACCCTTATTCATAGTAGCCCTAGTGGAGAGATAAACTCGCATAAAACCATTACGTAGTGAATATGTTAGATCATATGATTTTTTCACTGTTTGGATTTGTTTCCTAACATCCACAATCAGTTGAGACACCACTTGTGGGTGTTCCAGTATTTCTAGTTTGGAAATACATGTCACAGCATGAGGTTCACAAACGAAGGTCCCAATAATACCTGGTCCTTATAAATAGGGAGACAAGTTTTTTTCATTACTACCCCTCGCATGTTCAGCGTCAACTTGAATGCAAGATGCTTGATGTGTACATAGAACAATTCATCTAGGGGTGGATTATAATAGTGGGGTAATGTTGGTAACTACATCAAGTTAGAAAATGGGTCTACAGCTTGACCCTCTTACTGTAGATGGACCATTGGTTCTTGGTGATTTTCCACCATTCACATAAGAGGAGACATGTCCAAATTTTTTCATGAGGACGACCTAGTTGGATTGGTATGTGATTTTGTATTGGTCTTGGTGGATCCCTGATTGTGTTCTGGTAAGCAACATGTGAACACTTGCTGAGCTCATTGGAAAGGGAGTTCTAGAGTATAGCTCAGTTTTATTCCATTTTTATAATGATTTATATTTTTGGTGGAAAAAATATGTATTGAAGGGATAATTTAATAAACCTAGTTTTGACTTATAATACATTGTAATAATTATAAAAATATTTCTGAAGCCAAGCAATAATTTGGTGCATGATTTTGGGGCCTAAAGATTCTCATAGAGTAGATATTAAAAAAAATAAATATATTTTATCATGCACTAGAAGTTTCTCTTAAAACATGGAATAACTCTTGACTGGAGTCTCAGATAAAAATTTTGTATTGTGGTTGAGTTTATAATATCTTTTTTACCCAATGTGTGACATTAAATTTCTCAATGTTGAGAGTTCGGTCACAGTGGAGTTGGTGACGGGGCATTAAAAGGGGAGTTAATTAATTTTAATTATTTAAAATAAAATTCTCTTCACCCAACCCATTAGTGTGCATTGAAATAGGAGGAGTTTCTACCCTCATCTCCACCATTGGTAAAAGGATTAAAATTAGTTGAATAAAAGTGATATAATTCTGAAAATATTTGTTCTTAACTCCCTTTATCATTAGATCAAGGATCATCATGATCTGGGTGCCTTTTCATACCTGATGCTTTGGAGTTTCTATTTCAAGGTAGGCATATTTGAGTTTTGGTCTTGATATCCTTTTTATGAATTATTTTAAGGTTAATTCCTTTTTATGTTTTTTGGATATCTCTTCTAGGTTGATCTATATGGTTTATGGGAAACCAGCCTAATTCGGGGAACTCATAGGGATATTCACATAGGAATTCACATCTATACGATGTGTAAACTAGTTGGATATGCCATGTCTTCTTTCTATTTAGGGAATAAGCCTTTTAGGGACTAAAACCCACATAATGTGGTTACACACTATGTAATGGCCCCATTTTGTGTGGCATTTGGAAATGAATAGGGTATCGGTATAATTGCACATGGCCATATAAAACAACAGAAACAAGATGCATGAACATGTGGTGTTGGAAAATGGAAGAGGAAAAAGACCTGGCCAATTGGAAATTTATCTTCGATATTCAATTTAAATAGTGGTACATTCCCTATATGAATAATGGTTGGATGAGCTATGTGTGGGATGAAAATTAATGGGGGTGGGTGAGGCAGGACAAGTCTTGTACGGCTGGTACACACCCTACATCCTTACAAAGCCAAAAATCCATTTAAACAAGACACACTACAAGCTTATCAAGAGGGTTCACATTCAGTTTCGACCCTAGTATATATCATTTAAATCCCTTGATTTCTTCTTGAGATATTCCGTAATGTATATAACCTTCTCTGGATCATATATTTATGCATAAAACTAACCTATCCAAAATCATTTTCCATGTAGAACATGATGGTGGAATTTGTAGTGGCATATGATATACGAAGTGTCTTGTTTCGATAAAGACATTGATGTATTGATGATTTAAATTGGTTAGTGATTAGGTTGGATCATTTGGATGATTTTTAGGTTAGTACCTTTCCCTATCCCCTTATAATGTTGGTCCCTTATACTATTTAGGGCAGTATAGTGGTGCTCCTCTCTTCTCTCAGGGAACGAATCCTCTATCTATGGTAGTGTTGTGATACAAGGTATGATAAGAGTGATGATACATAAATATATTCATGAATAATGAGATGACCAGTTTGGGATATACCTAGCACTGAGAGGGGGGGTGAATCATTTTTGGGGAATTTTTAATCCAATTTCAATTTTTATCCCATTACCTCTTGACCTATTAGGATCATGACTATTTTATTCTCTTTTCCCTATCGCATTCAATAATATAAAGCAGTAAAAAAATGCACACGATATTTTTACAAGGTTCACCACTAAATAAGAGTAGTTACGTCCTTTCCATGCATGGATATGACAAGTGCATGTATACTCTAATATAATGTGATATTATTTTACAATTGACTGGTTAGGAAAACAATCCTCTAGCTAGTGTGAGTCCCTACACATTGGAGGGGGTGGGAAATAATACTTTTCCTTGGACTGGTGATAGCCCAGTCCAACTAGAAGCCTCTAGGTGGTTCTTTAGACTGACTATGGAGACAGTCTTCTTCCTTCTTTAAAAGGTAGATTCTGCTCTTTCTCTTCTTCACTTCTCTTCACTTGATTACTTGCAAAGCAGTAGGCAAGCAAGTCTTCTTGTCTTCTTCTTTTCTTCTTCACTAGTGAAAAACCAGCTGCACTAGGACTTCTTCCTTTTCTTTAGTGTAATAACAGAATGCACTAACACTTATTCTTATTTATTAGCAAGAATCACATATACCAATGTGATTATTCCAGAAATGAAGATCGGTTTACTTGGCATCATCAGAGTGAGCTCCTCTCTTGTTCATAAATGCATGTGATCATGAATATGGCATGTATATGAACTCTTTTCCTTCTTCTTCTCTTCTCTTTATGCAGCAAACTTGTAAGATTCACACTCTTCTTCTTCTTCTTCTGCTTCTTCAATGCAAAAAAAGTTGCACTGAAACCTACTCTTCTTCACACGTTTTTTTTAGCGCAAAACCATCTGCACTGAGCTCTTCTTCTTCTTATTAGTTCTAGAATCACAAATAATTTGATCAAAAGCTGGTGAGAACTTCTAGAACAACTCACAGCTTGCACGCCAATTCTTACTTGCACGCCACCCTACTTGCATGCCTCCTTTCTTGAGCACCACCAAATACTTGCATGCCACAATTGTTCCCATCTCAAAAATTGTGTGCTACCTTTGGCTTAAACACTCTCTTTTCTTGCACACCTATAACAACATTCATGCCAAAACATGTGTGCCAAAACTTTCATTCCAAAACATGCGTGACAATACATGCAGAACAACACTTGCGCAGAAATACTTGCACAACAATACTTGCGAGGAAAAACGTACACGCCTTATAAATAACCCTCAGCTTTCACGTCACTTCAGCTTGCATGCCACTTTTTACACTTGCACGTTTAGAGCTCTAATTTTTCACTTAAGTGTTGAGCCTTAAAAAATTAATAGGCTAGTCATCTACTTGGAGGCATTTTGGTGACTTGCGCGCCAGATACACTTGCGCTCCATTCTTACTTGTGCGCCACTCCATCACTTGTGTGCCGCTCCATCACCTGTGCACCCTTCCATCACTAGAGTGAAACATTATTTCTTTTGTCAGATATTGATATGATGATGTTGGAATATGAATTGTGTGAATCATACAATTGCGCGCCACTTATACTTGCACGCCACTATTTGACTTGCACAACACTGATACTTGCATGCCACGCTTGTGCGCCACTTATAATTGCACAGCACATTTTGACTTGCGCACCAATCTTTAACTTGCGTTCCATTTTATTTCATTTGTCAAATTTTGATGTGATGATCTTGAAATATGACTTGCGCGCCACATATACTTGTGTGCCAATACTTGGGCGCCAATACTTGTGCGGAACTCTTGACTTGCGCACCACTTTTAACTTGCGCACCACTTTCTTTCCTTTAGAAAAAAACACTTATTTACTCTCTCTACTCTTCATAAGGCTTGCATCAAAAGTTCTCAAAACTTATGATATTTGTGAAATAAAAATCAGCAAACCATCATCATAGTTTGTCCATTATTTTTGGAATATGAATTCCAAATTACTTCTTCATCCACACATCAAATCCTCAATTCCTTATGGATTGTTAATTCCAAAGAACTCCAATAGTCTCTCTTCATCCAAAAGTAGAGGCTTGAGGCTTCTTCAAATACCTTCAATGTTGCAGACAATGTATCACCTTTGATACATTTATTTGAAACTTTATGAATAGTGAAACAATCATTTTATTTCAAGGCAATGTGTAATTCATGACCTTATTAGAATGCCACATCCTTACACACTCTCTATTCTTCTTTTACCATCATTCTCTACATCATGAAAATCATATGATTCTTTTCTTCTAGTATGCTCTTTCATGGTTCTTATGCAATCTTGAAGCATTGCATAGTCTTCTTTAAATCCTCATTCTTCTTCAATCATCCATAGATGGAATATTAAATCCTCATTCTTCTACAATCATCCTTAGATTGATGTTACTTCACCATTATTCATTGTTGTAAACAATGTATCACCTTTGCCACAAGTTCTTTGAACATAGTATCAGTTTCGACAATCATCTGAATTGATCTTCTTATATAATTGATCAAGTATTACATCCAATGCTATGATTCCATAACAATTCTCTAGGAACTGTCACTTCGGCCAATCTCCACTAACTTTTTAGTCCTTCTTCATCTCCTTCTTCATTTTGACAAGTATTGACAACTGTTGACAACAAATAAAATCTTCATACACAAAGTGGTCCCAAAAATCTCCCCCTTTGTGTTTTGTTGTCAATACCACAAAGTCTCTAAAAAGGAATTTGTCAATGTCAAAATAAGAATATTCTCTCTCCCTTTTCATTTCAAACTTTCATTTCACTTTATCTCCCCTTTATTGACAAGAAATACAATGTTCATGGTAGAGAGGGTATCATTCCTTACTTAAGCAGTGTGACATCAATCATTTCACTCTAAGTCTACTTGATCAAAATTCTAGATGTAGAAAACAAGAGAATTTTATTTAGACAACAAAGCTGTATATTATCCACTAATCATGATACCTCATGAGATGAGATATCCTAAACGTGTCTTCAAGGGTTTTCCACTTTCATTATAGGACAAAAATATTGAATGTGATAGGAAATAATCAATCCTAAAATTCCTGCACTCACTTCAACAAAAGTATAAAAACATTCAAGTGCAATTAGAAGGATAAGTGGCATTGGGGCACGTTCATTGTTCTTATGTAACTGATTTACCTAGTTACTACAACATTATAAAAATATATTCATTTAGAGTAACCTAGGATGAGAGATTAATAAATGTCATACCTTTTCCGATGACATGATCTTCAGACAATCATCAGAGTAATTGAATTTTATACCAACTGATGTTGATACTGATTGAGATAATGACTCTGACAACTTCTTCATGTGTCTCCCCCTCAAGGGAACACTTATCCTCACTAAATCCTAGGTTTTCCCCCTGAGATCTTACTTCACATTTAATTCCTTATCTGATAATATCAAATACAATACACAAAGATTTAATGTAATAAGGTGGATCCCCTTTTCTCCATCAATTTGAACAAAAAGGTTGAGATGATCTTCTCAAACTAGATGCTCCATTATTCACACATTAAAAACAGATCTTCAATGCTGATTGTGATTGTGTGGACCTCACTATTTCTTTCATATCTATGTGTGTGAATATTCTTTCATCAAGGGCTTTCATAGCACTAGAATCTCCTGGTTCAACTTTTATCTTTTTTGAGGAATACTTGTTGGGATGGAGTAAATTCAAAGAATCATTTAATAGTATGACCAGCCTTGTTGCACCCCACACACATAACTTCCTTTTCTTCATGTAGAATCTTCTTTTTTTCTTTTAGCACAAGTATTAGCCTCTGCATCTTCCATCATTCTCATTCATTCCAAATCTTCTAGCCAAACCACCAAAATATCATTAGGGACTGAGGCATCATGATTGGATCTTCTACATGGCTTCTTCTGAGTGGCTTCCTTCTTAGTAGTTATCTTGGATGCACCACCCTTCACCTTCTTGGATTTATAATCCATGGACTTCTCATCATTCCTTCTTGAAATCTTCTTGGGTGAATTTGTTTTCATATTATTTATTTGATTTTTTCCCAAGGATGCTTCTTCATTATTACTTGGCTTCTGTGGTATTCTTTTCCTATATGAACATGTAACATTCATATGACCACTCATATTGCATACATCACTGATGTTATCCAACATTCCAAATCTGTTTGTTGTATACAGATGCTTTTGGATATGTGGATGTTTCTTCTTCCCCTATGGATTTCTCCCCCTTGAGATTGGTTTTCTCTATGCTTTTATATTTAAGGGATTGTACCAACAATCCAGTGGAAAATTCCCAAACCTATTGAAGCACCAGCATTGACCAACAATCCTTGACTTCTTATCATATTCTTGATAACTTTTCTAAGTATTCTTCTTGGTATGTTGTGGTTTCTATGGGGATCTATCTTCCACACACTTTCCCATATCCACCATATCCATGGTGATAGGTTTCATCTCACTTTTCATTATCCAAACTTGTTTAGAATTTTCCTTCAATCCTGCACTTTTTGTAGAATCAATTTTAGAAACATTAATACAAGTTGGTATGGGTGATACATTTACTTTATCAACTTATTTTGATGGATCAATGAGTGAAGTCATGATCTTCTTATCACATTTTTTAGGTCTTTTGACAGTATAATCCTCCAGTGAACATTGGGTACTAGCAGCAACTGTTTCCTTCTTTTGTAAAGACTGAATATGTATCTTCTCAATATTGGTCAACTAATCATCCAACTCTAGACATATCATATTGAGGACGACCTTTTGGTCTTCAATTATAGTCATATTATATTCACAAGCCTTCTTCAATCTTTCAACTTCATCTTCATGAATATTTACTTTGTTTTGAAACAAAGAGTCAATTTCATTGATCTTATTGGATTTATCGTCCAAATATAACTTATTGACTTCATTTCCCCTTTTCATCTCATCTTAAAGTGCATGGATCTTCTCTTCTAGAGTCTTGTTGACTCCCTCCTTTTCTTAGGCATATTTGAGCCACTTTGAAGAACTTTCTTCAAATACCCTCTTTGTTGCTTCAAAGGCTCCAACCTGTCTGGAGAGCTTTAGACATTCAACAATTTTTTCCTATAAGCCTTTCTCCAAAACATTAGTTTCTTATCCCAACTGAGTGATATTTTCCAGCATTTATTAAAATACTCCACAAACCAAGGATGTACTATTTTCAGGAATACCATGTCGAATCATTCTTAATCTATCAACTGATATTTGTTGAGGTGTTGTAGATTGTTCATCACCATTTGTGCTAGCATTTTCATAATAAGGATAATTTCCAAATGTACTAACAAAAAGCTCTTGATCAGTAGAGGTAAGAAGGTTGTCCATCTTCTTTGTGGGGACTTGATCCACCTTCTCATTACTTTCCAAGTCTGGTTTGTCTTCAATGTCAGCCATATATGGAGACCCTGATGCTTCCTCTTCTTTAGATAAGAGGGAATTCTTCTTCAATTATCTATTCTCTTTCTTTTTCTTGTTCATCATGGTCTTGGTAGATATATCTTTCTGCTCAGAGATATCTGAATCTTTACAAACACTGCTCTTCATTATTGACTCAGGAAAGGAAATCAGGTTTTCAAAAGATATTAACTTCATTGTAGAGAATACAACAGAGGAGAACCTGCCTCTGATACCAATTGAGAGGACCAGTTTGAGATACACCTAACACTGAGAGGGTGAGTGAATAAGTGTTGGGGACATTTTAAACCAGTTTCAATTTTTATCCATGTGCATCTTGACCTGTTAGGATCTTGATTATCTTATTCTCTTTTCCCTGTCACATGTAATAATAGAAAGCCGTAAAGATATGCACACGATATTTTTACAAGGTTCACCACTCAATAAGAGTACCTGCATCTTTTCCATGAATGGATATGACTAGTGCATGGATACTCCAATATAATGTGATATTCTTTTACAATGGATTGGATAAGAAAACAATCCTTTAGCTAGTGTGAGTCCCTACACTTTAGAGGGGGCAATCCTCTTCCCTGGACTGGTGAGAGCCTAGTCCAACTTGCAGCCTCTAGCTGGTTCTTTATACTTCCTATGGAGAAATTCTTCTTCCTTATTCAAAAGGTAGATTCTTCTCTTGCTCTTCTTCTGTGCTCTTCACTTGATTACTTGCAAAGAAGTAGGCAAGAAATTATTCTTATCTACTTCTTTTCTTCTTCACTATGGAAAAACTAGCTGCACTATGACTTCTTCCTTTTCTTTAGTGGAATAATAGAATGTACAAACACTTATTCTTATTTCTTAGTAAGAATGACATATACCAATGTGATTATTCATGAAATGAAGATAGTCTTACTTGGCATCATCAGAGTGATTTCTTCTCTTGTTCATAGATGCATGTCATCATGCATATGGCATGTAATTGAACACTTTTCCTTCTTCTTCTCATATCTTTATGCATCAAACTAGTAAGTTGCACACTCTTCTTCTTATTTTGCTTCTTCAATACAAAACAAGCTGCACTGAAACCTACTCTTCTTCACACATTTTTTTTTCAGTACAAAAACATCTAAACCGAGATCTTATTCTTCTTCTTCTTTCTAGAATCACAACTTAGTTGATCACAAGCTTGTAAAAACTTCTAGAACAACTCACAGCTTGCGCGCCAATTCTTACTTGTGCACCACCCTGCTTGTGCGACTCCCTGCTTACGCACCACCAAATACTTGCGTGCCACAATTGGTCCCAAATCAAAACTTGTGTGCCACCTTTGGCTTAAATACACTCTTCTCTTGCGCACCTCTAACAACTCGCACTCCAAAACTTGAGCGTCAAAACTTGCTCGCCAAAACATGCACGACAACACTTGTGTGGCAATACTTGCACGACAATACTTGCATGGAAATACTTACACAGCAATACTTGCACGGAAAAAATTGTGCACCTTATAAATAATCCTAAGCTTGCGTGCCACTTCAGCTTGTGTGCCGCTTTCTAAACATGCACATTCAGAGCTCAAATTTTTCTCTTAAGTGTTGAGCCTTAAAAAGTGAGGCGGTTAGTCGTCTCTTTATAGAAATTTTGGTGACTTGCACACCACATACACTTGTGTGTCATTCCTACTTGCACGCCGCTCCATCACTTGTGCGCCGCTCCATCACCGGCACGGACTTCCATCATTAGCGTGACGCATTCATTATTTTATCAGATTTTGATATGATAATGTAAGAATATGACTTATGTGCATCATACACATTTGTGCCACTTATAATTTCATGTCGCACTTGCGCACCATTTATACTTGTGGGCCACTTTTTAATTTGTGTACCACTGATACTTGCACGCCACACTTGCGCCCCACTTATACTTGTGCGCCACTTTTTGACTTGCGCGCCAATCATTAACTTGCGGTCCATTTTATTTCCTTTGTCAAATTTTGATGTGATGATCTTGCAATATGACTTGCGCACCACATACCCTTGTGCGCCAATACTTTCACGCCAATACTTGCATGTCACTCTTGACTTGTGTGCAACTTTTGACTTGCGCGCCACTTTCTTTCCTTTTCGAAAAACACTTCTTTACTCCCTTTACTATTCATAAGGATTGCATCAAAAGTTATCCAAACTTATGGTATTTGTGAAATACAAATCAGTAATGCATCATCATATTTTGTCCATTATTTTTAGAATATTAATTCCAATGTACTTTTTCATCCTCACTTCAAATCCTCAATTCCATTTGGAGTGTTAATTCCAAAGAACTCCAATCATATCTCTTCATCCAAAAGTTGTGTCTTGAAGCTTCTTCAAATACCTTAAATATTGCAGACAATGTATCACCTTTGATACATGTATTTGAAACTTTAAGAACATCTCAACAATCATCTGATTTCAAGGCAATGTGTAATTCATGACCTTCTAAGAATTCCATATCCTTCCGCGCTCTCTCTTCTTCTTCAACCATCATTCTCTATTTCATGCAAATCATATGATTCTTTTATTCATGTAATCTCTTGCCTGGTTCTTATGCAATCGTGAAGCATTGAATGGTCTTCTTTAAATACTCATTATTCTTCAATCATCCTTAGATGGACAATTAAATCCTCATTCTTCTTTAATCATCCTTAGATGGATGATACTTCACCATTATTCATTGTAGTAAATAGTTTGTCACCTTTGACACAAGTTCATTGAACTTAGTATCAGTTCAACAATCATCTGAATTGATCTTCCTAGAGAATTTCTCATGTATGAAATCCAATGCTATGATTTAATAACAATTCTCCAGGTAACCTCACTTCGGCCAATCTCCACTAACTTTTTAGTCCTTCTTCATATCCTTCTTTATTTTCATGAGTATTGACAAATGTTGACAAAAAATACAATCTTTATACGCAATGTGGTCCCAACAAATAATTCAGTAGATTAGTTTTGTTCCAAGATAGATATTTTGAGACTAGTACTACCCTATGGAATCATGTTGGGGGTTTCCCTTACATCTTAGATTTGGTAGAGACGGGACTTCCCATATCGTTGGTTTGGGTTCTCTACCCATGTTGTAGTTCTTTTAGGGAAGGTACTCCCTTATTATACTTTTGAATGAGTTCATTGTATCATTCATGTAGTTGTAGAGAGCACTCACCTACCATTTCATGTTATGGTCCCTCCAGACACATTCACCAGATGGAGTAGTTACACCCATGTTGTACCAGAGTGCAGGTCATCTATCTATGGATATAATACTCCCCTGCATTGTCAGGGTGTGGATCCTCCATGTGTAATTTATATATAGAGTGTGTATTCCCCTATTGTGTTAGGTAATGTGTCATATAACCTCATAGTAATAACTCCACTATCGTTACGGGGTGGACTTCCTCCATAGGTGTTATCATGGAATATTTGGTACTCCACTATCATACCGTGGAGTAGGTCCTCTAGCTTGGGGTTACTACTCCTATGTTGTGTAAGGGTATGGGTCCCCCATAGTAATCATGATGGTAGAGTGGTGATCCCCTATTGTTCCAGGGCATGGTTCCTCCATGTATGGAGTTTTACTCCGATGTCCTATCATGGTGCGGGTCCTCAATCCTTTGAGTGGTACTCCCTATTAGAGTAGGGTGTGAGTCATAATCTATGGAGTAGTAATCTCTCGTACATGAGTAGCGGCAGGGTTAGGGACAACCATTAGAGTTGTATATACCTTATATATTGAGTACAGTTATGAAGAGTCCCCCCCCAGTAGTATCGTTTTTTACATAGTAAGGAGCTTGTGCTTCCTTGGCAGATTGAGTTGTGGGCCACTCAATTTAGGATTGAAAAGAGGTTCATGTTTTAGATTTGAGTTACTACTCCCTTGATTGTAGGGTAACAATGAGGTTTGGGTCCCACTATTATATCTCATTAGATAGGATGCAATTAGTGCATAGTCTGGAGTAGTGCTCCCACAAATGTGTGCAGTGGTGAGGGGAAAGTCCTAATACATAGGTTCTTGCAGCCTTGAGCTTGGCGCAGGTTAATTATAACAGGTACACTAGTGATTGAAACATGATTTAGACCATGTAGGATATTCCTGAAGATAATCAATCTCTTGGATTTATAGTCTTCAATGGTAGTGTGTTCCCACTATATTTTATCTCTTGGATGGGTTCCATCTAGGATGGTTGAGCTCATAGAGTGTGTTCTCCTGGTATTGTGTCAACTTTAGAGGATCAATTCGAATAAAATAGATGGCTATGAGGTCAAAACTTCATGAGACATAGATTTTGAGACAAGTATATATAAGTGATTCTAGGAGTCCTTTTAGTGTTTTCATGTGTATGGGTTGACACCCATTATGGACTGAGCTGATTAGTCATGTATAGCTAAGGATGGTTCAATATGGCGTTTCTCTCTCGATTAGGTTCACTCATCCTAGGTTGAAAAAAATGTTACCTTTCAGTTTCTACATTTTATTTTTAGTTTTTGGGTTTTTTAAAAGTATAAATATACTCACCCCTTTATGGTATTTTTCAACACATGTTGTGTCAGATGCAGACTATAGTCCTTTTGACAGACTCCTTAGAGGACCTAAGGAAGGATGATATTTGTAAGCTAGACCAACCTAGGGGTTTATTAGAGTTGTGTTGAGGATCTTTCCAAAAATTTCATTTGATAGTGACCCAATACTAATGAGAAGGTTGGATTAATTTACAATTTTTGGGGGGTTTGGATTTTTTCCCTTTTATGCATTCATTTATTTTAATGTATGCTAGTTAGGATATCTGTATGCAGACATTTTAGTTTCTAGATTTTATATCTCTGCACAATTATATGGACATGTTTTTTTTTGTGTGTGTGTAGAGGTACTTTTGGGAGTGGCGGCTCCCTGATCTCTCTCTCTCGCTAGGGTTTACCCTCAGTGGTAGTTCAGAGTGGGGGAGGACTTTGCGCGGCTCTCCAGCAACGTCTCCCCCTCTCCCATTCTTCTCGCTTCTCCTTATTCCTCTTTCTTGGGTGTTGTTCTTCTATTTTTGGCATCGTCTGGATCTGCTCTTCTGCCTCACTGATGGTGCTGGTGCTCTAAGCCCTCGGCCGCTCCTTCTCTGATCTGGTCTTTGTTTCTTCTGCAACCTTCCAAGGTGGATCGAGACTAGTAGAAATGTATAGACTTTTGGGGTGTGGGGTGTAGTGGACATCGGCATGTCTAGCACAACCTTCATCGATGGGTTTTTCATGTTTTTAGGGTTTTCGTTTCTCTGAATGAGTTTTGTTTTATGTCAGTGATTATCATGATGTTGTGTTGAAGGCGATGGAGATGCGACAGTGTCGAGGCGATGTTCCGCCAACATTTCATCCTGTCTCGGTTCGTTTGTTCCTCTACTCTGGTTTCGGGACTCCCCTAATCTCTCTGAGGCGGAGCAGCGCAGTGGTCATCTTATTTCTTTGGGTTGTCTGATCGAGCGGCCGGATCAGGGTATCGATGGAGGTGGCCAATTTTGGCGTCATGGTTTTGGATCTCTCTTGTTTCTGGATTTGGTGGAGGTCGTTAGAGTTATCTTATAAGACGAGTTGATGATGGTTCTGTTTGATGTGGTTGGTACTTCTCTGATGGTGGTTTGATGAAGCAATGAGTTCAGATTAAGGTCTATATTGTTTGATTTTTCATCCTCATTTTGGTGTTATGGGTGACGATGGTGTGATGATGTTGATGAAGGTCATCGGCTGGGGGTGGCCAGTGGGTTCTCATCGGAGATCCCGGACGATTGTGATGAAGATGACAAGAGGTGAGTAAATGCCGGTGACTTGGCTCTAGGAAACTCACGGATCGAGGATCTATGTCTTGAGGCATCCTGGAGTGGCAGTAAGATTTTGAATTTCCTATGAAGTTTTATTTCCTCTTCGATGATTTTTGATTTTGGTGATCTAGTAGTCTGTTGTACGGCCTGGTTCCCGCTCACCCAAAAAGTGGTTTTCGAAAATCAAATAAAAATATAATTTTCAAGTTTAGAGATACTTTTGGAAAACAGTTTCCATATCGATGATATTTCTACTTCGTGCAAGTCACTATCCCTTGGCCTATTAGAGGTGATCATGGGGATTTGAGGAATTGGCCATATTAGGTCGGTTTGTGGCATTATCTTTATGTGAATTGGTTTTCATAATAGTTATTTGGACTTAACCTTACATGTATTTATCTACATAAGGGTAATCCCCTATAATATGTAAGGGTAAACATGGTTTTCAATGATTATATAAATATTATCATCCACCTACCCATATATTAAACATGGTTATATATAGGTAACCAAGGGCTTACCTTTACGCAATGGGGTTCATGTAATGTTAATGTCATCCATTAGAGGCTTTCACAAAGGTAACCAATAGTTTACCTCTATATGAGTTCTCCAAAATAATATTACCCTTCCATAAAGTGTTTTCCTATGGGTATATGGAGTACACACATACCAAAATACAGATTTCGCATAAGGGTAACCAGAAATATTTTTAAAAATATTAAAATTATTAATTGGTTTTAATGGATTATAAAATGTTTAAAAATAATTAAAAAAGATATTTTGGGACTATTTAATTTATAAATGTTGTATAAGTTAATTAATTAAGTATAATTGTTTTATAAATAATTAAATAAATGTTTGTGATACATTTTTTTCTTCAAAATATTAAATTTTAATAGTTGAAATAACTTCTAGTAAAATTTACGGAAATTATTAACATATAAAAATAAAAGTGTTTTCATTTAAATAATATGAAATAATTTATAAATTGTTATAAATTATGAAATAAGGAAAAAATATAGAATGTTTATATTTTAATTATTAGTTTTTCATAATTAATTAATTTTAATTGTTCCAACTAAAGGGGAGTTATTTGGATATTATTTAAGCCACATCATTAGGGTTTTTACGAGTGATATGGTAATGATTAAAATAATATTTTTTTTTTCAATTTTAGATTACGTAAAATGTATACATAATATCAAAAATTGGAATGTAAATATATTATAATTCATAAAATATCACATACATAAATTTGAAAACTCTATATAATGATAAATGTGAATGATTTAATATTACAATGATTATAAAAATTTTATATTCAAAATTATAGAGTGTTCATAATGTTTAAGCTTAAATTTATAAAATATTATAAAATTATCTTTGATTAATGATTTTTACAATAATTTTTTTTTCTGATGTTTAAATATTTGAAATGCTGATTAATTTGAAGGTTATTCCACATTTTATTTATAGTTATAAATTGATAATACTATGAATTCTAGTATAGAAAAATGTATATGATAAATTTCCTCTAGGATGGATCCTTACATTACATGGTAGTATTGTATCTATATGAGTTTTCTTCCATCTACCATGACCCCAGTTTGTAATTTAGGGAATTATCTTGAATTTCTTTATTGAATATATTTTTTCTAAATTAGTTGTTACAGTTATGATAAATTGGATTTTCTCTTGAGTAAAGTATCCCTTGGTTGATATATGTGTGTTCAAACTACATATTACCTAGAGGTATCTAAATAATTTATTATTGTGAATGGTTTTATAATCTATCACTCTGGGCATACTCATGTGGAGATTGTCAATATCATATGATAATAAAGCTTTACATGAACTATTCATGAACCTTATGCATATGGTGCATCTTGATATGTATAAATATATTTGCCTTCTAATTTTTGGTTAGTGACAAAAACTTTTTGAGTTGTGTAAAGAGTTACACATCAATATGTTTTGAACATATTGGTATGGTGGAGGTAATAGGATTCCAAAATTAATTATAAGCACAATATGTACATAAAATAAAATCACATGAGATAAGAATGTAGGATATTTAAATAATAAGTGTGAGATTCCTTACAAAGTAGAAATTGTTAGGACCTCGACCATCCAACTAGGTAGGTCTTGTCAAAGTCAAGAGACCCTGGATTATCTTGTGTACGAAATGAATGGAAAGGTTACACTAGATCTTCCATGGGTAGTTCATGCCAAAGATGAGATCCCCTAAAATATCCTTTGTTAGCCTGTTTTTGGAATAATTTTTGTCTACACTGTAAGGGGGACACAAATGGTGATAGGTTACTAGAAAAGTAGAGTTGAGTTTTTCCATATGGTTGATTGGAAAAAGGTTTTATTCAAAACTATCTTAGATTCATATATGATATGAATGATATGAGCCCCAACCTAAAAATAATAATTTCTACTAGAATACCAAAGACGACGATTTTCTTGGTGAAATATAGATATTGAAATATTAATTGATATGATGGTTTATCATTTTAGTGGTATAAAATTTTATAAAATTCCTTTTTAATTGGTTAGAAAACATAATACATGTCTAACAAAACCATCTATTGTAGATAAATTTTATCATCATCTAGATGAAGCATAAGATGAGTCCAAGAAAAAGGAAATCCACATGGTAGAAACATCCATTGTGCTTTCAAATTTTTGTCAAAAAATTATTTACTTTCTTATAAACTTTGATTCTCACAAATGACCTCATTTAATTTAATAATGAATTTTCTTGTAGTTGATTTCATTATTATATTTTTAAAAATATCTATTTCTTTTTCCCATGAATCCATAAATTAATTTTCATATAATTTGGGAAAATTATAATTTTAAAAATTATTATGGAATAAAAAATTATTATAGAATAACTATTCAAAAAGTGATGATACAACCCAACTTTGGTAAATAACAGCACCATAATTTTTTTATTTTAAAAGTAAGATCACTTTATGTATAACTAAGAACCAACCAGAAATAAACCGTAATTGGGTCAGCCAAAGAACTGATTCCAGGATGAGACCCTCCCAAAAACCAAAAACATTCAAAACAACCACCTAAAATGTGCCAGTCAGAGAACCCTATCCAATAGAGAGCAACCTAGAAAAACACACACTACAACCCTTTAAATTCAAGAATAATAAACTTGATTAGAATGTCCATCGTGTTAAATCCCGCAGATTTTCCTCATGCCAGACAAATCATCATAGCATGCCTTCACCAACCCACTGTTGTCGGACATCCCGTCATCCTAAGTAACCATAAATTTATGATAAATTTTTGGTTTAGGAACCTAAATTTTGATGAGAAATGATACTTGTGGATCCTTTCATTTAAATTGAATGTTAGTTTTAGGAGCCTAACAATGATGGAGAAACCATAAGTTTTAGTATCTAATGTTTGGTATGTTAATCAAATTTTTGGAATCAAACATACATTGAGAACTGTAATTTTTAATTATCTACATTTGAAATGACCCTCCGTTGAATCATTCATCTACATGATTTTATTTTTTGGACATTTCTTATATTTATTTATGATTTTTTCATAGTAAATATCTCAATTAAATCCATTCAATGACCATTTTTTAGGATATTTAAAAATGGATTAAATCATTCGTATTTTTAATAGAATGTATGATTTTCAATTTAAATTTTATTTTTAATTTCAAAAATTAAGAACATTTTGAATTCAAAATTTATCTTTCAATATATTTGGATCATCTAAATCATGTGTAAATCGAGTTTCTTATATATTATCAATGGTCTTATCTCGATTAAAAAGTGTCAAATATGTTTGAATAAATATAATCTTGTATAAAGTTATGAAAAAATGGATCTATTTAAAATTTCATTTGGAATTTCTAAGAATATTCATATTATTGTTACATTTTTATCTACTTATTAGTCATTTGATGAAATTTTTTGATTCTATTTGTGGAATAAAATATGGATAAATAAATTTTATATTCCATTGGAATGTATCTACTATACTTCTAAGAATTTTTTTTGTAGCTGTATTATCTAGTTATTATCTACAAAAAACCATGGTATTCTTCAAAAGGATTGTTTGATTTGCCTTTAATATATTTTTCATTAAATTGATGCATCATTATATGAATTCATTGAATAAGACCTTATCAAACAAAATACTTTTCCATTTTATTCGAAACACTTAGGTGTGTAGTTTTTTTGAAGAGTTTTTTTTGCTTTTAGAATCCTTAAAACACACTATTTAGTGAAAATCATCAAGCTCCTCGAGGGAGAATTGGAGGAATGGACTAGAAGATATTTTTCTCTAAACAACTATAAATTTTTTGCGTTCTTTTAATTATTTTCTTAAATTACAATCTGTTTAATTTAAAGGTAACATTATCTCTTTGAAAATAAAAAATGAGGGTCATATTTAAATATCTAAGTGTTTTTAAATGGAAACAACTCACCCCATGTGTGTTCATCTTTATTCCGACCTAACAATTGGAATCAATGGAGGGATATTTTGAATAATATTGTAAAGATGTTTCAAGCTTGAGTAAAAATATCTATATGATAAATGATTTCAATGGTTAAACTCAATGATGTTATGTCAATGATTAGACATCCATATTTCAAGGGGGAAAATTATATATTTTGGATGTCTTGTATGGTTATATATCTAAAGTATCCCAATTTAAAAGTTTATATGATGGTTGTTATGGCATATAAAACACCTAAATACGATCTAGAAATGTGGGATGCTAACAAAGAAGAAGAGTATAATCTAAATTACATTGTCATGAATGTAATAAATTTTTGAATTTTAATTAATGAATTCAACTGATTCTCTCATGGTGCTACTGTGTATGATATGTGGTGAAAAATTGTAGTATCTTATTAAGGAAATAATAATTTCAAAAAACTGTTGTACAATTCAGAAAAATTATACTTTGATATATTCACAATGTGTGAAGGTGAATTTATTACTCAAATGAATATAATATTTTATAAAATATCCATTGGTGTTCTTTCCGTAAGAATTCTAAATCCCAAAAAAGATTAGATGTTAAAGTTTCTTAGTGTTTTACCCACAATGTTCAATTGAATCACAACTGTTATCAGAAAATTGACTCATGTTAAATATTTAATGATGAATGAATTTATTGGTAGTCTACTAAATTATGATTCAAAAATAAAATTTGATGATGAAGATCATAGAATGATCAACAAGGAGAAAGCAACTATCGATGTTACTATTCCAAAATGTGAATAAAATGTAAAATTATTATGTACTGAAAAAAGTTAATCCTGGATAAGGAATATGAGACTTAGTCTATGAATATATTTTCCAAATCTGAATTATCTAAGAATAATTTATTTTTTTATTTACCCATTATTATGTTTGATGTGAATATACATTACGATGCATTCAAAATAGGGAAGTAGAAAAAATCATCTTTAAAATCAATTAGCTTGGTTTCTACATCTAATACTTTTTAACTTATCCACCGGAATTTGATTCTACTATATAGTGTAGAAATAATTTTATGAGGTTTATTTTTCTACATTTTAGATAATGATTTTTATAGATTTATCATGGTTTATGTTTTTATGTTTAAATGTTAATATTTTCATTTTTTTGATATTTTTCAAAACAAATAGTATT
The DNA here is from genome assembly GCA_963277665.1 of Viscum album. Classification (NCBI taxonomy): domain Eukaryota; kingdom Viridiplantae; phylum Streptophyta; class Magnoliopsida; order Santalales; family Viscaceae; genus Viscum; species Viscum album. The sequence continues at coordinate 458,412,259 of OY728166.1, read as the reverse complement.
TTAAAATAATTTTATTGAGAATTTATCTTAGATGATATTTTTAGAATTATAATTTTATTATTTTCTCTCAAAGTCGTGTATTAAATGTACTTTTTAAACTCAAAGAACACCTTAATAGAATCTAGATAACGAAATAATAAATGAAACTATTTATAAAATGAAATGAACTATGTTGAATGATTATAGTTTAACTACATATTTTTGGGTAGAAGCTGTAATGAAATGTTATAATGTTATAATTTTTTTTTAATTATACATTTTCATAAAAATATGCTTTATGGGTTATGGAATTAAAAAAACCTAAATTTAGGGACTTTATATTGTTTGGAAAAAAGTTATATATCTTTATTACTAACGAATATTTTTTTATGCAAGAAATATCACCTTTTAGTACATAACTTTTTATTTACATGGTACAAACAGAGAATCTTTTAATGTTTAGTTTCTTGGAAATAAAATACATAATACGTAAAAACATAATAAATTATTCTAAAAATTGAAAAAGGGTTCATAATTTGTCAATCCTTTGTAATTTTACATCATTACATTACCTGGGGACATACATTAATGGAAAGGGTGAGAATAATGACATGAAATGGTAAGAAAGGGCAATATTTTACATATAATCTTGATAAATACCAATAAGAATATGGCAAATATAATAAAGGCATGAGAAAAATTAAAATGCGAATATCCTAATAAAAAAATTGAGTCATAAAACTGAATGGAAATGTGTCTATGAAATTTAAATGAGACATTAAAAAACATACCACCAATGTTTTTCACTAAGGTGTTGTAAATATTAGAATGCATATTAACCAAGGTACTATAAAACTTTTCATCTATAGAGATTAAATTTTTACCCATTTTATTAGAGAACTATCAAGGAACACTCTTAATTTTTCTTAATTTTCATGTCAGACACATAGATAATGATAAATAACTTCATAAATAAACCATGGAGATTAAAAAAAAGGGCTTCATCTCAAAATCATGGCATTTTAAAAGTGTTTTAAAAAAATTATCACTATGTCATTTATAATCAACAAAAAGGGAATTTCAGTTTTATGTTTTTCAATAATAGAATAAAATAAATACTTTCATAATATTTTAAATTTACCATAGAATATAAAGAGTTTTTAATATTCACAAAAAGATAGTAAAAAAGTAATTTATTGAGGAGAAGTGGGAAATTTTGAGAAGTAAAATCGTCAGTATAACAGGTATATAACATGATTTTAGAAAAGGATTAAAATATTTGGGAAAGGGGTATCCAATTTATAAAATATAATCTTCAAGTAAGTTAATGAATAAAATGGAAATATGATATAGTGACCATAAAATTACGATGACATATACAAAAAGTGGTCCTGAAACAGAGGGAAAAGAAGTATATTTCTATTACCTTGAAGAGTAACTCAGAAAACTAAAATAATTGGACCTTGGGGGATTTTTGAAACCATAAGAGGACTCATTTGGAGGTAAAAATTTCATAAATTTTTAGATGTTGAATTTGGAGTGAATTGAAATGGAGAAATGGGTTGGTATTTATAGAAAAAGTGGGGGATTTGTTTATTGATTTCAAAATTTAGGCCATCAACAACTTGGTAGTCGTAATTGAACAACATAGGGAATGACCATGGTATTTAAATAATGGGACACATTTTATGTTATATTAACATTAAATGGTATACCATAATTTTATATTACTAATTTTAGAAAATAAAATTAACATTTTCACAAAATAATTTTTTAAAGTTGATGTTTCCATTTAAGAATTTGGAATGTAAATTATATATTTATAAATTGATTAAAATATAATAAAAGAACTTATTTTATTGAAATAAAATATTTTCATCATTTATTGTGGTTTATTATTTATTAAATCATTATAAAATAGTTATATTTTCATTAACATATCGAAAAACTCAAAGTGCATTTTTTACTATTCACCAAAAAAAGAAAGTATTTTGGAAAATTATCAAATGTTCATCCAAACCTAATTTCAAAATGTATATTGGAAAAATTATATTTATTTTATCATAATAAATTTATAAATATGATAATTATAATTTTTCAATATAAAAATTATTATTTTTTAAAAATAATAGCAGATTGAAAATGCATATTAATATTTCTGACAATTGGGAAAAAAATATTTTATCATTTATTTTTAAATATGAGTGTTTTAATCATAATATTTCATTACAAAAATTATTTAAAATAAGTTATATTATTATAATGATTTTTTCATTTCTAAAATGTAAAATCTCTATCTGAAAAATCAATTTTTCTAAGTCCATCTCAATTTTATTAAGATAAACTATTCTTAAAATAGAAATGATGGATAAAAATTTTATTTAGACAATAGAATTCCACACTAATTTCAAGCCACATAAACCCTTATTACACACAAAAAGTCTCTAAGAGTAATATTTAATATGGTGGTAGTTTCATGGAGTGCCTTGGCATACATCGACTGTGTTGTAATCACCACTATCTGGAACATCTCCAATTGGTAATTTTGGTCAAGATTCAAATGTTAAAGCTCGCCATGGCCTTGGTTATGGGAAAAACCCCCCGATAAAATCTCCCCCCATGTTTTGACAAATGGTCATCATATGATATGACTCTACCTGTTAAGGACATCAATAATATTTTCTACATTAATTATCCTCTTTCATTTATAATCATAAAAACTTATTATTATGTTAAAATATTTATCCAAAGTACTATTTCTAATGGTCATATTTTCCAATGGACATAATTGACTGAGGGTCATATAACATTTAAAACTAGAAGGTCACATTTTCTTTTATATTAATATTTTTATTAAATTGATATGATTTTTTTTGTATAAAATATTATAAAACACATTTTCTGGAAACAATTATCATTGAAAAAGTGCAGGTTGTACATTTTTCGCCACTTAAGAATTTTTTCCCCCAAAATACCAACTCATTGCCTCAGTTGAGAAAAGTTTTTAGTACTTCTTCCCCATTTTCTCCTCTAGTTCCCACTTCACTTCTTCATATATATGGTTCCTCCATGATTATTTAATGATGTGCGTACTCATGTTGCATAAAGACATATCACTACGTACCAATATCTCCATAAGTTCCTCCTCATAAGAGCGGTCATGTTCTAGTTATACCATATTAGGATTTAGCACATGCGAAGGGTCAGGTATTTACTCCATCAAAATAGACACATGGAGTACATCATGAACATTAGATAAATTTGGGGAAGGTTCAAGTCGATAGGACCTACTTCTATGAGATAAAGGATTTCAGAGGGGCTAATGTACCTAGGGAGAATCTTCCCTTTATTCCCATCCTTCATGACTGTATTTTATGGTGAAATTCAAAGGAATAAATTTTCGACAATATCAAACTCCATGTCCCTTGAACGTTTGTTTTCGTAGCTCTTATACTAACTTTGAGTATCCTTTATGTCTTATTGAATTTCATGAACATTTTATGTAATGTCTTTCACAATATCATGCCCATGATGCTTCCTCTCACAAAAATCAACCCAACATGTAAGAGATCTAAAATTCCTCCCATATAAGGATTCATAGGGTGAGATTTGAATGCTCAAATGAAAGCTATTGTGGTATGTGAAATCAACAAATGGGAGGTGCTGATCCCATCCACCATTACATTGCATTTAGCACGTTCATAGAATTTCATTGAGTGGTCAAATATTCCTTCTGTATCGGTGATCTGTTTGGGGTGATAGGCCTTACTATAAGTCAATTCAGTATCAGAGTATGTTGAAGACTTATCTAGAACATTTATTTTATCCTTGGATCATGATCAGATATGATAGAGAGTGGTACCCCATGAATCCTTACCACTTCCTTCATATATATCATGGAAATATGGTTAAGGGGGAAATCTTACCGAATTGAGATAAAATGGGAATTATTGGTGAGACGATCCACTATAAACCATATCAAATTAGTTCATTTTTATTTTTAGGAGACCATTGAAAATCCCCATAGTGATATTGTCCCAAATCCATGTTGGTATGGGTAGTGGTTCTATTACCCATTAATGATTTGTTTTCTATCAGAATTCACTTATTGACACAATAAGAACCTTCTAGTTTAGTAGACAATCCCCCTTTTCATGTTATCCCACCAATAATGATGATTATGGACCATATACATTTTTGTTCCTCCATAATGTATATGAAATTTAGAGCATTAAGCTTCATCCATTAACTCCTTTAAATCTGTAATAGCTATAGCACATAGCCTTTTTTGAAATTTCAGTACTCTTTATTGATTAATATTTAACTCAGGAAATATGACATTTGTAAAATCCTCTATATTATTCTATAATATAGTATATTATATTTGATATTTCTAGATATTATATATTAATAATGGTTTAAAAATCGTCCGGGTTAGGGTTCATAATGTCCCTTGCCTTACGATTCCCATTTCTAGTTTTACTCCGTCACTGATCAATGGATTTCCTTTAATCCTTATCATTTCCAGAAAAATAGGTCCTTTCCTATATAATGCATCATATACATTTTTTCTCTTCTTAGATAATAATTAATAGAACAATCATAGTGTTAAATGAGTTCCAACAGTTTCCTTTGTGTGATCTTCAGTTCCTTTTTTGTAAAAATATACTTCAAATATTGGTGGTCTGTGTATATTTCACAATTATCCATGTAAATATAGTGCATCTATATCATCAGAGAAAAAAAAATCACAACCAGCTCCAGTTCATTCCATGGATTATTCTATTCATGAGTCTTTAACTACTTTGATGCATAAGAAATCACCTTTCCATTTTTTTATATAGACACACCTAATCCATTTTAGAGATGCATCCCTAAAAAGTGATAGTCCATCTCTGATATAGGGTATAATTAACACAAGTTCAGTAACCAATATCTTAATTAGCTCTTGGAAAAATTCATCACACTCCTTTATATAGATGAACTTGGCCCATTTTCAAGTGAACATGGTTAGTGGATTAGAAATTCTAGAATTTTTTTCACAAACCCCCTATAATATCCTTTTAAACAAAGGAAACTATGAATCTCCATTTATATTTTAGTATGAGGATACTCACCCAAAACCATTGTCTTTTCTAGGTCAATTGAGATTTCTTCATTGGTTAAAATGTGTCCCATGAATGAAATTTTTTTAACCAAAATTCACATTTTCGGAACATTTCAAATAGGCTCTCTTTCTTCAAATATTTAAATACAACCCATATATTACCCTAAATATCTTCACAAAATATGGAATATATTATAATATAATCAATAAAAACTACCAAAAAGTTATCAAGTTAGTCCTTAAAGGCTATTCATCAAACCCAAAAAATATAATAGGAGAATTAGTCAAGATGAAGAGAATATCAACAAACTCATAATGCCAATATGTTGATCAGAAGCTAGTCTTTGGAATATATTCTTTCTTCACTCCCAATTTATGTAACTAGACCGAAGATCAGTCTTTTAGAATAATTGACCCCCTTGAAGATGCACAAAAAAAATCATGAATCCTTAGAATAGGGTACTTTTTCTTCATTGTGATCCCATTTGGTTCTCTGTAATCAATGCATAACCACATTAATCCTTCCGTATTCTTCACAAAGTGAACCTTTTATCATCACAAAGACACATTTGGATAGACAAATCCATTCTCTAAATGAACATGATGATTTTTCCCCAATTCCTCCACTTCCACATTTAACCTTCTATTTAGGGTCATTGATATCTACTTGGATCTAAGCATTAGTTTAACAAAGTACTCTACCTCTCATTCTAATGGAGCTCTAGGTAAATCCTTAGGAAATACATCAATTCATTCCTAAATGATGGGGAAGTTTTCTATTCATATACTTTTAGTTGATTCTTCATGTTCATTGATAATTTTCATAATGAATTCCATGGGAGGTGCTTCAAGACAAATATCAAATCAAGATATCTTTCTTTTGAATATAACTATCAACTTTAGAATAAAGACTACATTGATTTCTTGGTTCTTTAGTTGATTTTATCATTATACAATGACTTCTAGTCCATCCTATATATAGTGTCAAATTGAATCATGGGAATTACTACTAGATATTTGATGAGATTTCGTTTACCCAATTGAATACTAGAGTGTCTACACGCTGCTAATGCTTGAATAATCCCTCAGGGATTCGTGATTGATAACTATATTTCAGTAAGTTCATGTATTGATTCAATATTTTTTGAAAACATATATGAAATAAAGGAACATGTAGAAACATAATCAAACAAAGTACTTTTTAGCATTGAGAGAATAATGAGATTACCTACTACCGCATAATTTATTTCTTTAACTTCATTTATTGTTATAGAAAAATATGATCCTTGATACCTTAGACTGTGCTGAGGTTGATGGTGATTCCCTTCAATTAATTTCATATTTTGATAGTGATTGGAGAAGTTAACAAGTTGTACACACATGAAGCATTAGACATCAATCTAGGCATACACCGTATTCCCTTTATCATTAGTGGTGATAACATGATGCTTCACCTTACTAAGACATTTCCATGAAATATGGCTATCTCTTCCACACATGTAACATTTATCACTCTTGATTAATATTTATCCATAATTATTATTCCCAAATTTTTTATATTTGTAAATATTCACAATCTTTCTTTCTCTTCTGTGATAAATTTTTCCCCAAATCTTGGATTTATTGATCACTTAGTTTTATTCGATCTATGGGACCACTTCATTTCTGCGAACTCCATTTTAACCTTTTAGCACTTCACAATATGTCCTCAAAGCTTTCATAGTCCTAGTTGGCTAGGTTCTACAATAGATGGGGTCTTAGTCACTGATGAATCTATCAGTATTTCTATTAGGATCCATGAAAAAGCTAGATGTGTAGAGATAAATTCTAGTAAATTAGATCTTTTAGATTCCCACAGATTCATTTTCCGTCTACTTCAACTCTAGTAATTCTATCCCCATATTTATTTTCATCGAATGGGGGAAATATTTTTTGAAAAAGGATCCCTTAAAATCTTCCCAATCCATATCTTCAATATCCCTTCTTTTCATCATGTTTTTAACTATTGTACACCATTAATATGATTTTCACTCTAAGCCGTACACAGCCAAGGTGACATTATCTTCATCTGAACAATGGAGTATAAAAACATTCTTTTTTATAGAGCTTATCCATTGTTCAGAAATCAATGGGTTGGTATATCAATTCAAATTAGATTGTCATTGACACATAGTGTACTCAATGGAATTTTTTCCCCTTAGAGGTGAATCCAGTCACTCAACTTGATTCAAGTTAATTTTTTATTACTATATATAGTCGATTCATCATTTTCATGATGTTTTCCATTCAATATTCTATCTGAGGTCCGTCATCACATGGTCTGTTACGCTTACAATTTACTTTTTCCTCCAATTTACATATATTTTATAAAATAATAAATCCTTTGGGAGAAACATTTTTCTTTTAATATTCATATAATTTTAAAGGAATTTTATTTCTTAAAACATCAGGGTTAAATATGCTATTCATTAACAATAATTACATTTTCTATAAATCATTCATAATGGTTCTTAAATAGCTTGTGATTAACCAAATATATTCTCTAATAGTGTCAAACCATGAGTAAAACAAGGCCCATTATCGTGCACCGGTTCTTTTTCGAGCCTAGATCAAAGTGGTGGGTTTGGGTTTTACCCCTTGGCACATCTCTTCTAGAGCCACACCCCATTTTTCATATGCATAAAAAGATTTATTTTATCAGAAAACACTTAAATTTTACTATAGAAAAATTACAAGATGTATTAATATTATATAACATGTCCCAAAGGTACTTCATAAGGGTTTCAAATCCCAATTTCCACAAATAACTAAATCATCCTTCAATTCAAACTATAACATACGACCTTTTAGTAAATAAATTTTATTTTATGTGGTAAAAAATAGGATCTTTAGATGTTTAGTTTCTTTTTAATACAGTACATAATAAGTAAAAATTTAATACATTCATATAAATAATTTTAAAGGAATATTAATTGGTTCATCCCATGTAATTTTGCTGCATCTCATAACCTGGGGACATACATCAAAGGAAAGGGTTAAAATAAATCCCAATAAGTGAACATAAGGGAAATCGTGTACATGTGATGTTGATAAATATCAATTAGAAATTGAGGAATATAATAAAGGTATGATGAAAGGAAAATGTGAATATAATAATAAAAAAACATGAATAATAACATGGGAATGTGGCTGCCAAATTTAAATGAGACATCCATAAACATATAACAATGGTTTTCCACTGAGGAGTCGTAAAAATTTCTAGGGTTATAAAACATGGTATATTAAAACTTTTCATCCAGAAATATTAAAATATTTACCCAATTAAATGGATAAATATCAAGGAACATCCATTATATGAATCATTTTTATTGTCATCCACATTGATCATAATAAATAATTTCCTTAATTACTACAGGAGAATAAAAGAAAATCTGTTTCTTATCAAAACCAAGCCATTTCAAAAGTGTTTTAAAAACATGATAATTATGTCAATAATAACTCAAGGAAAGGGAATTCAGGTTTTATGTATGTGAATAACATAATAAAATAAATCATTTTTACATGTTGGTGAATATCTATAGAATAGAAATAGGCTAGGGTATTCCCAAAAAGAAATTAAGATTGAATTTATTGAGAAGATGAAATAAATTTTGGGAAGTAAAATATGCATCATAACTAGTAAAAAATATAGTTTTAGAAAAGGGTAAAAATAAATATGAATTTGGTATCCCATTGATAAAATATAATTAGGAATTAAATAAATGAATAAAATGGAAATAATATAGAGTGATCATAACATTCAAAAGACATATACGAAAATTACTTCTTGAAACAAAGTGAAAAGAAGGATATTTCCATTACCTATAAGATTAAATCCTAAAACTCAATGACTGGGACCTTGGGGATGGAATACACCTTGAAAGTATTCATTGGAATGTTAAAATATCATATTTTTATAAATGATGAATTTATATTTAGATGAAATGGATAAATGGGTGGGTATTTATAGAAAAAGTGGGGTATTTGTTTGTTAATTTCTAAATTTTCCTTGGAAACATAGGTTGTGGTAAATTAAAAATGATGGGCACTATCATTATACATGCCCACGGTATTGGACACTTGGTATAAAATTTATGTTAATTTAATCCAGAAGATTTGACCATCATTTTATATTACTTATTTTGGAAAATAAAATAAATATTATCACAAAATAACATTTTGAAATATAAAATTCCCTTTTTGGAATTTTGAAAGTCAATTATATATTAATATATAGATTATTTTCTGTTAAAATACATCATATTAGTAAAATAAAATATTTTAGGTCATTTACTATGGTTAATAAAGTTAACATACTATTCTTATATTACATTCACATTATTTCAGTGATAAAAAATAAAAACATTACACATCAAGAATAAAAAGGTTTAGTGTCCTAGGACAACAAGGAATGTACATAACATTTACAACACAAAACATTTATTTAATTACTTATTTCATTGCTTCTTATTGTCTCTTAACATATAATTAGTTCATGAAGTCACTAGAGGATATACATAAAAAGGGGTGTGCTAAAATCCCAGTAAAAGGATAGATAAGAACATGTAACATTGTGTGAGAATAATAATTACTGACATAACATAGGAACATTATTATAATCATTAGAGGAAACATTAATAAAATACTTGGAATGTGGCAATGAATAAAAATGAAACATCATGTCTTAGTGGTTAACAGACACACATAGTTGTCAACAAAGATAACATCATGTTCACACATAATTTCACTTTAAGTCAATAGATTCATAACATTGCCTAATTTATTGGAGTTCTGTATAATACTGGGTTCACCCATTACATTCAAACATTCATATTGTGCTATATAATTCTAGGCACTCTAGTCACATCAGAACACTTACATTACCATGCATGCCACATAAAAAAATATGTCAAACATGAATATAAAATAACCCATGGAAATAAATGGGTTTCACGTCATAAATCATACATTAATAAAAATTTGGTTCTAAAAATAAATATGGAATATCATTCTTGACATAGAGCCACTAACCTCGAGTGAAGAGTGAAACAATATTCGAGAAGTAAGAAGGGTGTGTTTATTTGAAAGAAGAGTTATTTTGGAAAACATTGGGTTTTTCATAAAATAAATTAAGGAACATGTATATCCCATAAAGTTTAATACAGTGATGAAAAAATGATTTCTATGGAGTAACCATACCAAAATGGAGTGAATGAGGGATTACCCGAGAAAGAAAATTAGGTTTGGGAACTTCTCATTACCTTATATCTAAAAACTCTATTCACTTTAATGGAATGTATAATCACATTAGAATCAATAATTAACAATTAAATGACCTTGTATACATCAATATGGTTCATTATGGTTTCATTATGTTCTTTTAAGGGCCTTTGGATGAGTTATATAGTTTATATTCATTGTTTGGGATTGTACTTTTCTTTAGTTTTCATGAACCGGTTCACTTGTACACATGAATGGAAGTTCGTGTAGAACATGGATAAACATACAAAACTGATATTACATGTTATTAATGATATTATAGGAGTTTACCCAAATGATTGTGCAACTATGAATCTAATATATGATTATGGAGAAAAAAAGGGATGATCTAGTGTTACAAAATAAAGTGAATGGAGTAATGGAAGGGAAGATGTGAGAGTTCCATATCGATGATTGTTGTGTGATTTAGTTTTGAAGGAGGATTTGTTTTCCTTCATCACCCAGGATAAATAACGGGATATTGTACAATGAACATATCTCAACATTCTATATCCATCCTGGTATCACCATGATGTACCGAGAAGTGTTCTCGAAGATCTCAGTACGTCTTGGTGCTACTGGGATTGATATAGAATGCTGATCTACGTTCATTTTACAATATACCCTTCTTTATCCCGGGTGATGAAGAAAAAAAATCATCTTTCCAAATGGAATGACACCATCATCATTGATTTGGAAAACTTGCATCTTCCCTTCCTTTACTACATTGACATTCTTTTGTAACTCTTGGTCATCCCTTTGTGCCTCCTTAATCATCTCTTGGATTAATGGTTGTGCAAATATTTGGGCAAGGTAGGATGTATCCCCAGTCCTTAGAATTTGCAAATCCATATTTTTCATATCTATGAGGAGATGGTCTTTCTCAATCTGTATCATGGATAGAGTAGTTGGTTCTTTTTTGCTTATAGAATCAGCTACCTAGTTCGGTTTTCCTAGATGATAGTGAATAGAGAAATCATAGTCCTTGATTAGATCTAACCATCTCCATTGAAGCATGTTGAACTCCTTTTGTGTGAATATATACATTAAGATCTATTGGTCGGTGTATATGTCCTAGTTCTCGCCATAAAGGTAGTACTGCCAGATTTTCATTGCAAAAATCACAATGCCATTCTCTAGATCATGTGTTGGGTAGTAATTGGCATGGAACTTGAACTGTAGTGAGGCGTAGGCCATTATATTATTATTTTTCATGATTACACAAATCAAGCCTTTCATTGAAGCATCACTGTATATGACAAAAATATATCTACTTTTCAGTAATGTGAGTACATGTGTAGTGATCAGCCTTCTATTTTTATCATTGAATCTTCCCTCACATTCTTCCATCCAGACATACTTTACTTCTTCCATGTTAACATAGTTTTCAGTCTTGAGAATCATGAGACAATTCCCCCAAAATGTTTGTATTACCCAGCTAATCCATGAAAACTACACATTTCAGTGACACTAGAGGGTCTGGTCCATTCCTTAATCACCTTTGTTTTTTAAGGGTTCATAAAAAATCCCTCACTTGTGATCACATGTCCCGAGAATGTGACTTTCTTAATCAAAAAGTCACAATTCCTAAACATGGCGTACAACTTATCCTTTCTCAAAGTCACCAACAGAAGCCCTAGTTGTTCTTCATGTTCCTCCTTGACCTTGGAGTAGATGATAATATCATCGATAAACACTAACACAAATTTGTGTATGTAATTTCTAAAGTATATATTAATCAAATCCATGAAAATTTTAGGGGAATTATTAATTCCAAAGGGTATCACAAAAATCTCATAGTGCATGTACCTTGTATAGAAGGTAGTCTTATGAATATCTTCCTTCTTCACCTCGAGTTGATGATATACAGAATGAAGATCCACCATGGAGAAGTATTGAGATACCCTTAACTGATAGAAAAAATCATCAACCCTTGTAAGAGGATACATGTTCATTGTGATGATCTTTTTGAGTTCTCGATAATCGATACACAACAACATTGTTCCATATTTCTTCTTCACAAAGTGCACTAGCTCACCCCAAGGTGATGCACTAGGGCGTATGAACCCTTATTCCAATTACACTTGCAGGTGATTAATTAACTCCTCTAGTTCGATAAGATCCATCCTATATGTACACAATGAGATAGGAGTAGCTCCAAGAATGATTTATATGTAGAAATATACCTCACGATCTTTGGAATGTCTGGGTAACTCTTTTGGAAATACATCACGGTATTCCCTCATGATGGAAATTTCTACTAGGTTGACACTTTCCTTAGACTCAACCATTTGAGAGATATATGCCTCTTCACATTGAATCAACACCCACACTCTGTAAGGTTTTTTCAAATGACCTTCATGATATTCTTTGAAATTTTAGAGGAGCATGGGATGGTTTGGAATATGAAAATTTATTTCCTTTTCCTGATATTAGATATGTGCTCTATATAACAAGAGCCTATCCATTCCCATTATTGCATCAAATTCCACCAAGGGATGTTTTACGATATTTTTTGGAAGAATATTCCCACATACACAAACATTATAAGAGTAAAACACTTGAGTTTCAATTATTGAACCACCTGGTTTTTTTATAAATATCTATACTTCATTGTTTTGGGGCATCGATTCTATAGTTCAAGAATTACTTCAATTTATAAAAGAATGCGTAGAACCTGAATTAAATAATACATTTTCCATTCTTTAGTGAATAGGAAGTGTACCTTGTACGACTTCATTATCATTTTCCACTTTTATTGTAGAGAAAACATAAGCCTTCCATTTTTTCCTTTGTATTTAGTGGCCACTGGTGTTGATTACCCTCGAGGACTCGAGGATTAGTACACTAGCTTGTATAATGACCTTTCTCCCTACAATTGTAGCATTGGACCACAGGTGGTGTTCTCCTTTCATACACTACATTATCCTTACATCATATGTATTTTTATCACTTTTGAGCATGGTGTCCTTGTTTCCCACACTTAATGAATTTCCCTATCCCTTTGAGTTAGTTTCCACGATGCATCTGCCCACACTTTTGGCATGTGGGTGGTTGAGTTTTCTTCTGACCATTATCATTATATCCTCCAACATGAAACTAATTCTTTATTTTATTATCACCATATTCATGGGACCATTATACAAACTCCACTTTCATGATTAGAGTACATCGAAAAAAATCTTCACAACTCCCAAAGTCTTAAAATAAAAGAGCCTTTCGAAAGTGTGGTTTTAATCCACTAAATAATTTATCAATTTTGCTACCATTTCTTATAACCAAACCCAAATTATACCTTCCAAACATTTTTAAATTCGCTTCGTAGGTCATGAAATATATTTTTTCCTTTTCCTTGAGGTCTATTAATTCTCTCTCCATATTTTTACGAAGAGTTTCTGGGAAATACCAGTTAAGAAACATGATCTCAAAGTCTTCCCATTTCATCTCTTCAATTTTTTCTCATGTCTTGGCTTTCTTAATCAATGACCACTATTGATCGTCCTTTCCATCTAGATGATAAACAGCTAGTATCATATTCTCTTACTCAGAACATTGAAGCATAGAAATGATAATCTTGATAGAGTTGACCCACTATTTTGCAACTAGTGGATTAGAAGATCTACTAATCATCCATGGTCGTTTTCGTATAAAACAACTGATTTCCAATAGTTCCCTATTTGGTGAAGAATGATGTTCCTCATTATTCAAGATATTATTCATAACCTGAGATATTTGGTTAGGCATCACTGTTATGTTTTGAACTCCACATCCCAAATCATTAGGGATTCCATTCAGGCAATATTTTCATTAGCCCTTGCATGGGTTTTTGGACTAGTTTCTCCTGTTTCCCACCATTTTCTAAAATATAAATGGTTATAAAAAACATAATTCAATGAGTCATGAATAAATAAATTATTCATTTGTGCAATTTATAGTAATGGATTATATTTTTGAGATCCCTATGTTTATAAAATCTTCTTGTGTGAATATTTGATCTTAGTCTCATACTAGATGTTTTCTCTAGGGTTCACTATTCCTAATCCTCAAATTAACAAAACCATGCCTCTTATACCAACTATAGAGACCCTTATTTTTATACATTACATTGAAATAATTTTATTGATAAACAACTTAAAAACCTTAAACATAAAGGATCCAAGGGTTTAGCATCTTTGGAAAAATAGAACCAAACATAACATTTACAACACATTTTTTTTAAATTCCTTCTTATCTATATTATTATTGGATATTGACCTTTCCTTAGTATATGTAGTCATCTGAGGATATACATCAAAAAGGGGTCATAGAAAATCCAAGTAAAAGGATAAATAAGAACATGTAGCATGGTTTGAGAATAATCATTACTGTCATAATATAAACACATGATCATAATCATGAGAGGAAACATTATGGAAATACTTGGAATGTATAAATGCATAAAAATGAAACATCATGTCTTAGTGTTTAATTACCACATAGAGTTTAAAAAATGATAGCATTACGTTCACACATAATTTCACTTTAACTCATGAGGTTCATAACTTTATCCAATGAATTGGACCGCTGTATAATTCTAGGACCACCCATCACATTCAAACATTCATATTGTTCTATATAATTCTGGGTGCTCCCATCACATCATAACATTTACATTATCATTCATACCACAGATAAAATATGTCAAAATTTGACATGAAATAGCCTATGGAAAGAAATTTTCATCGCCTCATAATTTATAAGTTCATAAATATTTTGTTCTAAAAAAAATTAGGGAATATCATTCTTGACCTAAAACCATTAATTTAGAGTGAAGAGAGAAACAATATTCAAGAATTAAAAAAGGGTGTGTTAATTTGAAAGAAGTGTACTTTTGGAAAAAATTGGGTTTTTAATATAATAAAAAAGAGAAAATTTCTATCCAGGAAAAGGTATGATACTGATGAAAAAATGATTTATAAGGAGTAAACATACCGAAAATGGAGTGGAAGAGGGAGAACCTGGGAAAGGAAGTTAGGTTCAAGAATTTCCCCTTACCTTGTGTCTGAATGATTTATTCACATTAATGGAATGTATAATCACATCATATTCATTAATTAACAATTAAAAAAACTTGTATACATTAATATGGTTTATTATGGTTTCATTAAGTTCTTTTATGGGCCTTTGGATGAGTTATAGTGTATAATTGTTTTGTTTGGAAGTGTTCTTTTCCATAGTTTTCATGAACGGTTCACTTGTACACATGAATGGAAGTTCGTGTAGAACATGGATAAACCTCCAAAACTAATATTACATGTTATTAATGATTTTATAGGACCATAAATTATATTTTAATGAATTATTTTATATACCATGTGGATGAATTGTTAGTTAAAATTTAATGATGATCCTTTTAGGTTAATTTGGGCAGTTTTTGGATAACAACGAACATGTTTTGTTTTATCAGTTAGTATTATGAATAGAAGTTAATTACTGAACATAAAAGGGGTTATAACATTAATATTAAACTTTATTAAAACCATTTAATAGTTTCACTAGAAAGTTTGATGGAGTTAAATGAAAGTGGAAGTGCATCACCTGTGGTGTTGGTAAATTAACACATCACATGAAACAATTTAATTTTTATTAACAGAGAGAGAGGGTGGATCATAATTAATATTCATACATTAACATGATATCATAAAATTATATAAATAATAAGAGACTTATCATAACAATTGGATAATTTAATTTGGGGATAATAGAATAAAAGAAATGAAATATGAAAGGAAATTGAATGAAAAGAGAGAGTGGAATTACCTCTTGAATCCTCTTTTTGAGATCCTCCTTAAGGAACCTAGGCTTTTTCCTTTTATGAGACCAAGATCTCTTGGATGTGGGGGAACGGATGGGGAGGGTGTTTTTTTCAGAATTTGTAGAAGGTTTTAAGCTTGAGAGGAGTGAATAAATGGGGGTGTGAGGGGAGGTATTTATTGTAGAGGGGAGGAGGGTTTTCATAATATTTTAATTATTAATTTATTATTTTTCCCCAAGACCATAAATAGTGATGATTCCATAACCAGGAATAGTAATAAGTACATGTTATTAAGTTATTTGGGTGCTTACACCACTTATGATGTCAATAATAGTGGATTTAAAATATAATATATTTATATGGTAAATAAATGTATTTTTCTATCCACCAAAAATTCAATTATGTTAGAAAAATCTCAAAAATTCCCACAAATCATTTTTTGACAAGGGGAATCCAAAAATTAACTCTATTTTATAAAAATTATTTTATAAATATTATTAATTTAGTTTTTAATTAAAATCAAATTTTACTTGAAAAATACAGATTTTAAAATTCAAACTGATTTTATAATGATTTTAAAAATTACATATGGTCTTATAAAATTATCTTAAAACAAAAAGACATAGAAATTTTAATTTATGAAAACATTTTCAGAAAATATTTATTATTTTAAATTAAGTAATTAATTGTAATTATAAATTTATGACTTACAAAAATGCATATACTTCTATTATGGTAATTTTGTCACTTATAAGATACCGAAATGTTTTTTATACATACATGGGTGAGGTTAAAATTCTTTTGGAATATTTACTATTCATAAGGGTCATATTACTATTCATAAGGGTAGGTAAATATTCATAAGAGTATGGTACTATTAACCAAAAATTATGTTTGTCATATCAGACTCTAAATATCTTACTGATCACAAACATGTCTCTCAGATTTTCAAAATTCAAAACACTGAAGTGGTGAATTTATGTTTAAAAGTCAAATGGTAGTTCATTTAAGAATAATGTGGCATCATGTTTCCTGATGTGATTTTATATGATCATGACATTACTACATGAAGGGAGAAATTTCATTGATAAATTCTTGGGTCATTACAGTCAATTATTTATTACATCATGATGAAATAAGTTTTAGGTCATTAACATTTCGAAAAACTCATACTATATTTTTACGATTCATGAAAAAAAAAATGTATTTTATAAAATTCTCATAAATTCACTATAACCTAATTTTTACAGGATGATATCAAAAATTATATTTTTTTACCATAATAATTCTCAAAATATGATAATTCAATATTTTAAATATAAAAATTCTCATTTATTAAAAATAACATCAAAATTGAAAATGCATTGTAAAATTTTTAACACTTGAAAAAAAATAAAATTATTTTGTCATTTATATTTAAATAAGTGAATTTTAGTGATAATATTGAATTAAAGTAAATTTTTTTTAATAATACCTTATTATTTTATAAAAATTATTTCTTTTCTAAAAATTATAATCTCTATGCAAAAAATCAATTTATCAAATTCTGTCACAATTTTATTAAGAAAAACTATTCTTAAAATGGAAATGATGGAATAAATTTTATTATTTAAACAGAAAAATTACAGTCAATGGTTAGGACATGTAACCTCTTATTTCACCCACATATTCCTTAAGAGTATGGTGTGAGCTGGGGGGTTGTATTTTGGGGTTCCTCGACTAACATCGACTGAGTGGTAATCTTTACAAACTTGGGCTTATCCCATAGGCAATATCATTCAGGCTTCACATGATGAAGGTCTACATGGGATTGGTCAAGGGTGAAACCCAATGATGAATCCTCCAGGTCATGTAATGAAAAAGGGGTTTAGTATGGCATGAATCTACTAGTTTATTCCATCATTAATCCTTTATGAATTAATTATCTATTGTCATTTCTACTTAAGAATACTAATTATAACATTAAAATTTTTTCAAGAGTATTGTTTCCAATATTCAAATTGTCCAATGGTTATGTAAAGGTTGAAACTAGATAGTCAAATTTACCTTAATATTCACTTAAATATTAAATAGATATTTTTGTATAAAATAATATAACATGCATTTTCAGGAAACAATCATCATTAAAAAATATCAGGTCATTACAATAGGTTTGATCCAATGGATTATGAAGAAATATTTCAATGATATTTTGCTAAACATAATGATTATAGGCTATTTAATAAAAATTCAAGGACAACTTAAGAATACATTCATGTGAAATTTGATGAAATTGAAACATTTCAACATAATAGAATTCAAACAGATGAAGTTACTAGTTCATTTAATAACTTGAGACTTGACATATAAAATCATAAGTTTGAAAGTAAATTAGATTATGATTATAATCAATCCATTTTTAAAGAACATGTAACAATGGAACATCAAATTGATTTACTATGAAAATCTATTAAATGAAAATACTACCCTTTATAGAATGTTATATTGGACGTAGATGATGAATTTAGGACCAGTTGAAATATTGGAAATGTAGAAGAGTATTCTAACATTAAATCCAAGTTTGAACATAAGAATGTAGAATAATCCTTAGATAAATAGAGTTAGCTGTTATCTATATAGGAATAACTAAATCATTTCAAGAGGAAGAAAATTTGATAATTAAATGATAGGCCCTTGAACCATGTAGTGGAGGAACGTAAATTGGTCATTAGGAATACGTAGGAAAATTGATGTAAAATTACTAGTAATATGTCTCAGATAGTCTCTAAGTGGTATAATCATGAGGAATAATTAGATTATGATAAATCAATTTCTTCAATTTTCAATCTTCAATCCAACAAGATCATTTTTCCTATGCATATCATCTGAACATTAAATTACACTAGAATGAAGTCAAATATTTCTTTTTAAATGTTTATTTAGTAGAGGAAGTTTAAATCAAACATCCTCTAGGATTTGAAAATCATAAGCTAACAAATTCAATTTTTAAACATACTAAATCTCTTTATAGCCATCTAAATTTACAAAGGGATAGTTGTGAATGATTTATTTCTTTTTTTAGAAAATTAATTTTTATTTAGATAAGTTGATTTTATTCTTTTTATGAAAGAATATTGTTTTTATATTTTATTAGTTCAAAATTATATAGATGATGTTATTTTTTACTCAACTAATCAACATATTTAAAATAATTTTTAAAACATTATGAAAAAATATTTTGAAATGAGAATGATGGGAGAATTGAATTTCATTCTTGGTTTTCATATTTATCAAAAAGGATTTTGGAAATGTATTTAATAATATTTAATATATTATTAATTTATGAAAATAGTATGGAAATTAAAATACTTAGTCATATACTAATATCAAGTGTATTAATGTAAAAATTGACTTTGATAAATCTAGAAGACCAGTTGGCATTCAGTTATGTAGTTATAAGATGGGTAGTTTTTATACCATACTGCTAATATATCATACATCATGTTTTTTTTATATAAAGGATTTCAATCTAATCAGAAAGTGTCTCATCGAAAATCTATTAAAAGGTATTTTAGTTATTTAAAATGATCTATTTTTTCTATCTCTCCTTTATCTAAAAACATAGATTTTTCATTTAATTTAATATTTAGAGGCTTATTTTGGATACAGAAAATAAGAATGTTAGTAACCTTGAACTTTTTAATAATGTCCATGGATTCATGGTTTAGGAATAAGAAACATTATGTTTCATTTCCAACCACTGAGGTCAAACAAATATCTACTAGTAGTTTTTATGCGCATGTGTTGTGGATTAAACACACACTTCTAGAAATTGGACTCAATTTTGTTTAGATTATTTTTTTATATAATAATACTAGTGCTCTACATATCTCAAAAAATAGCGATCCATTCAAAGAATAATGATATTGATATAAGGAAATATTTTCTAAGGGATCATGTTTAGAAAGGGTATATATCTCTAGAATTTGCTATTGTTGTGTATGAACTTGGTGGTATCTTCATTGAACCACTTTTCAGTAAAAAAATTTATTTTATTAAGGGGAGTATTGGATTATATAATATTATGTAAATATTTTAATACTAATTTTAATATCAGTTCAGCTTATTTATTTGTTTTATTATATCGTATTAATTTTAAAAAAAAATTAATTTTTGTTTTTTATTTATATTTTAATTTTTAGGTTTATTTTTGTAGTTTATATTGTTAAAAAGTATTTTCATATTAAAATTTTAAAATTATTTTACTAAAAAATTATTTGAAAAATCAAACCATTACATGAAACCATCAGAGCAAAACCTTCACTCCCTCACCTACCTTTAATATTTTGCCCTTTCGGTCTTCCAGGCTCTCTATCTATCAAACACATGTTGTAATGAACCCAAAACATTATGATTCCTATGATGGTAAAAAAAATTAGATAGATTAGTTTTATCCTATAGTAATGAAGATGCATAGGACCTCTAGTTCAAAGTGGAAACTACTATAGCAAAAATATGTGGACATTGAATGTTTGTTTGAGAAATATTTTTCACATAAGTATGTGTTGAGTTTTCAATTATTGAGAAATATGTTTAGTGGAATAAATTTTGATTAAATCTTCTAAATTTAGGTAAAATTATTTTATGAGAATGTTATTAATAGTTTTGGAGATAGCAAATATATCTTTTCCTCGAAGGTGAATGATAAAGAGTTCTCATTTTCAATAATATATATGGATAAGATGTTTATGTTTTCTCATGTATGATTTTTTTTATTTTAGTCTAAGATCAATCAGAGATGTAGATTATATGTCTAAGGAAAAAATTTCATTTCTCTTTGGGAATTATTAGGTTAAAAATATGTTACTTAAAAATCAGGAGGATGAACAATTTTTTTTGATAAAGTGTATCGAGGCAACAATTTTTCTAAGAGTTTATGAATTTGTGAAAAAAAACTCCATACATGTACATCATATTTCTGATTATAAGTGATATATATCTAAAAATTGTTTGGCATGTGTTATGTTACTTGAAACATTACTATAATAAGGATTATATAATTCCATTATACCCCTACAAAAGTCTTGTGGATCTTGTTCTTCAATGGAGAGGAATGATTTTGACATTCCGATAGGCTTAATATTTCATTCAAAAAATATATTATATTCTTGAACTATAAATAATTATTTTATTATTTTGGACCTTGGAAATGGTAATTAAATTTTGGTTTTTATTGAGGAAGAATATAAATAGGGTTAACTTATTAAGGGGAAGAAAAATGTCTTGAAATCAATTGGATTTACTAGACATGGTATAAGATAGATTGGTGAATATCGGATTAAAGGACCAGTTAGTGTACCTCATGTGGATGTAAGAATAGGGAACTCGTATTTTGGTGGTGAAAACATTACTATAAGAACAAGAAGAATGAAAATAAAGGATGAGACCATCCCTGATATGCTATGGGTAATTATACAATTTCCTAGATAATTTAAAGAACTATCATTTTAAACTGATACTTGTGTTTTTTTGTTAGTATACAATGTATGATATAATAGATTTTACCTATTTAATAGGATATTCAGAATATTGGTGAAGTTAATCATCTAGTTTATATTCATAAAGACATGATTAGGGAGGTTGTAAAAGATTATTATAAAGAATGACATGATAATGTTTCTTAGATTGATTGATTACAAGTTAAGAAAGTTATTCAGTCTTCTAAGCTATAATTGATAGTGGAAGCTCATTCAAATGATTAGTTAAGAACCCTAGTAGATGATATAATTAAATTTATTGAGGATCAGTCAATTGAACAGTATTTTTTGTTAGTTACATAATAGGATGATGAAGCTACCGATGTGATGGGAGAGTTATCTCCTCATTCTGTTAAATAGTGGGAATTTCACTCTCTTCAACCAGTTGAGGTCAAAAGAATTATAGGAAACCAAAGAAAGAATTATTAATTTCTATTGATACTTTTGTTAGTAATGTACTCATTGATCTATTGGGTATGGTTTATAAATTTTTCCAATTGAAAGGGAAATTTTTTATGTTTTAGGGTAACATGAGAGTATTTAAAAGTCTTTTGAGTAGTTGAGAATATCATATATTTATAACATATATTTTGAGTCTCTATATAATTAATATAAAAATTTAAAAGAAAAATAATTACTAAGATGGATTTTGATTCTTTCAAGAGATATGCATATTAACAATTTGGAAATCTCCATAGTGTTTCAAATTTGGATTTCTGTGATATAAATTTCTTTTTCTAATAGTTTGTTGTGTTTTATTACTGGTTACGATTTGGAAAGTGTGTCCACGTTAGGTGGAATAGTTTCTATTGATATTCTAATAGGGATGGAGATTTGTTATTGGGATCTATCTTCCATGGATGATATAATTTCATGTTTACAGCGTGATTTTTTTCCCATACAGAGTGTTTGAAAATAAGAAGGATTTAGTTGAATGGTGAACTTATATAGATTTCAGAGTTTGGTTTTTGGTCAAACAGTTGGGAGGAATTATGGATTGATATATTTATTATTTTTAGATTGTTTAAAATATTCTCAAGGCCAATCTGGTTAAACTATTAAAAATGTTCATGAATCAGGTTTTTTGATGAAAGTGTGGGTTGGCCTAATGAAAGAGAATTTCAAGGAGTTTATTGAAGAGTTTAAGGATATGCACCATTCTATCAAATATTACATTGACACATAATACTCTCCATATTATGAAACTATATCCAATCATTCCTTTAATCATACACCATAACTCATTTCCCCATGTTTCAATACTTATTATAATCCAGGATAAATTTCAAAATAATTTTGTTTAATAATTTTTATTATTTTTTACTATTGTTTTATGTTTCTAATCCTATTCAGTTTTTGGATGAATTTTTTTTCTAATATATCATTTAATAATAGTCTTATGATATGTTGATATCGTTTTAATACATTTATATAATTTTGATTTTATTACACAAAAAAGGAGGATAAATATGGATAAAAATTAAATATATATACTTGTTCAGTATTTAATCT
The DNA here is from genome assembly GCA_963277665.1 of Viscum album. NCBI lineage: Eukaryota > Viridiplantae > Streptophyta > Magnoliopsida > Santalales > Viscaceae > Viscum > Viscum album. The sequence goes on along the minus strand of OY728166.1, from coordinate 458,389,053 downwards.
ATATTTGTTTGATTGATAAAAAAAATGATTGTTCAATTAATAACTAAAACAAAAAATTATTATTGTTGTTTATATTTATATAGTTTTTTTTATCCTCAAAATTGTGATATTGTTGGGAATACATATGTTTATCCAACAATGTTATCAATTTCTCATTCCTTTTGATGCTAAAATACCCTTACTTGTTTTAATAATGAATTTTATTTAAGTGGATTTCAGTATTATATTTATTAGAATAATTATTACATTTTTCATGGAATTATGAATTTAAATATCTTGATAACTCATCTATAGTTTTTTTAAGTATTATGGATCTTCTAAAGTAGTCTGAAATCATTATGAAAAAAGTGATGATGCAACCCAGTGTTGGTATCCAACCCCATATTTAAGCTAAGTGTTAGGTTTGGAAACCTATATTTTGATAAGGAATGATAGTTTTTAAACATTATTCTTGGCATGAATGTTAGGTTTGAGGACCTAATTTTAGTGGAAAAACATTACATGTGAGCATTTAACATTTTATATGTTTACTTAATGTTTGAAATAAAATCTAGATTGAGAACAGTATTTTTGAGTTATCCTCACATAGATTATCCATAAATTTTTTCATTCATATGCAGGATATGATATTTTGGATATTTAGGATATTTCAACAATGATTTCAAAGGAGTAAATATATCAATTGAAGTTAGTCAATGACTCTTTCATAGGTTCATCAAAAATGGATTAAACCATTTCTATATCTATGGGAAGTTATGGTTTTCAGGGATTTTTTATTTCAATTTCCAAAAATGATAAAGGTTTTGTAATCATTATTTATTTTTTGATATCTATAGATCATCTTCAGTTGGATTAACTAACGTTTCTTATTTATTATGAATGGACTTATCTTGTAAAAAAAGCAAGAAATATTTTTTAATGAATCTGTACTTCAATAAGTCTATGAAAAAGATAAAACTATTTCATTTTTTGGGACTTGGTGAGATTATTTCTACTATATTTGTTGTTGTTTCTACATGTTAATTATATTACATAGCTTGATAAATATATTTTAGTACTACACTTTAGATGAATTCTAGTTATAATCTGTTGTTGTGTATCCATCCTACTTCTAGGATGTTTTTTTAATTATTTTTTATTATCTAATACTTTTTTACAAAAAACCTAGAGATTCATCAGAAAGGCTATGATATGAAGTATTTCTTATATTTCTTTGATGATATATTATTTTTTTCAATCACAACATCTGCATGTGAAACTTTTCGACCTGACCTTCTCTAATCAATGTCATTTCCATCCGTTTACAAACACTCATTTTTGGATTGCATTGATGAATGTAATGTTTCTTGATCAAATCCATGTAAAATTTATTTATAAAGTGTCAACTACATAAACTCAGTTGTCAAGGTCCACGATTAAAAAGACTTATTTAGTGAAAATCAACAAGCATATGTATTGATAGTCAGTATATTGGACTAGGGAATTTTTTATGCCCCAAACCACCATAAAATTGATTTGTTCTATAACGACTCAAATTTTGTTCCACATTTTGTTTTGAAATATTATATAGATTATTTTCAGAGATCAAAGCAAATATGAAATGAGATTCTGATTCCCAATGTGCCCAGAATTAATTTTTTGGAATATATTAAATATTTAAATATCAATTGCTAATATTTTTAAAAAAAAGTGGAGTAACTCTTAAATGGAGTCTCATATAAGAAATATCATGTTGTCATTTAGATCAAATAGTGGGATTTACTTTAGGTTAGGTTTAATATTGGAGTGTTTTATACATTTCGGGTGACTGTTATCCTAGGAGAATTAATAAAATTAATTAAATAAACAATCTATTTAATTTTGTGATTTTATGGAATAATTTATTCCACTATTAATACACTATTATTAAAAAAACCTATGGTTAACCTCATAACCTTGGATATTTTTGATTGGGAGTTGTATGATATTCCATTAGCAAGCAACGACTGGTTCATGGATTATCAATGAGAGTGTGAGAGAACATTAGAATCTCACCAATCACAACAACACAAAATTGTTCTTCACCTCGATTAAACCAAATTGAGGCAGAACATTGTTTTATATGGTTTTATTTACATTCATTTGTTTATACAATAAATTTGAATCAATATACCACTGAATGGAATCATGGATCGATCTTATTGTTTGTATGGGTTTTTCATTTGGGATTATTAGGGTGAATTATTTATTTAATTTGGATATTGATTTTTCATTCTAAAGTAATCGGATCAAGGACAACCAAACATGGATAATGTTCATTCATCTTTATCATTTCTTGGATTTATCTCACGATTATTCATATGATAATATACTACATTCTGTTTTGTTAGTGGATTGAAAAAATATCAGATAAATAATCATTGTTCACTCATTTCATGGCACAAAATATGTTTATCAAATATACGGGTTTAGATCAATGATTGGATTGAACTGTGATGATGGGGATGAAGTATTAGTGTTGGAAATGGATGTGAACATATGGGTTTTGGAATCTGAATTGACAAAATTGATATGGGATATTTACCAATAAACAAGGAGCACTAGAAATTACTTCTCTTGTGAAAACAATCTTGGTGGACCCATAAGTGCAATCAATAAATGGGATGAGTAGTGGATCTAGTGGTTGAAGTGTTGAAGAAAGATGATGAGGGATAAACCAGTTAGTTTTGGAAATTGTGATATACAAGACATGTAATCCAAGATTATATAGTGTGTGGGGAAGTAGTTGTGCCTATATGGTTTCCATGATAAATATAAATATCATGAGGAATTATACACATATTAGGAGGCTTGGCATGTACCTTAGAGTTTTCACAGACACAACAAGGAAAACCCAGGCTTGTACACAGTGTTTTCTAATACATGGATAGGGAAAGGCCAGGTGTACCTGGGTAGAGCCATGTAATTTAACACGGTCAGGAGTACACATGATCGCAGATATTGTGTACTTGATCATGGACAAATGCACGAGTTATGATACAAGGGTATCACCCGGTGCTAAAGGGATATGCCATTAACTACCAGTAAACACCATGTTCCCCAACATACATAGCATAGAGACCTTTTCCTCTTACTCTTTGACATGTTTCATTAGGTTATGTTGCCGTGATTCCATTCCTTTATGGTTTTTATAGATTCTTGTCTTATAAATATGATGGTGATCCCTTCCAAGGGACATCATTCTGGGATAGAGTTGTTGGAATCATTCTGTGAGTCTTTGTGTGAGATCCTCTATCATTATATTTTCCCTAGGTTGGGTTCTTAGAAATTTCATCACCATCACAATCCGAACATTGATATCATACCTAGAGGGAGACTCTATATTCAGGTGTTGGAATACCTTATGGTATTCTGTGTGATATCCCTCTATGTATAATTATTTTTAGATTTTAATCGCGTACTTCTTATGGAATGAAACAATTAACATGGAATCTCATATAGATTCCATCACTTATTTTTTTGACTCATAGATTTTTTTACCTGGAAGAGTACTATGTGGAACCATCAAGTAGGAATCCAATGCTAGAATTACATTTGGGACATTCCTTTCAATTATGTGTCTATGTTTATTATATTTGGATGTTCGTTTTATATGTTGTGTGACATATATCGATGACGATATATCAATTTTTCTTGATGATATATGATTAGTGATTTTTTGTGTCCAAATAGATATTGTTATACTCAACCCTACATGGGAATTTCCATATGAGATATATTTTATGCATACGATTGACCTTTTGATGGATTCCTAGAGGGAAAATGACCTTGAAAATCTTATTATGCTAGATAGAACAAGGTGTGTTCTTATGGTTACCTTGATATTGTCCCATTCTATACCTTTTGGGTGTAATTTTTCTTAGTTTCATTATGTTGGGATATTATTTGGACCTTTTTTCATTTTAGTATTTGTTTTCATCTCTGATGGTGGGATTTTATATGTTTTCATCCATGTTTACATCTTTTTTACATTTCATCATTCTATAGTCTTGGTGATGTGTGTGTGTACATGTACATTTTTCTAAGGCCTCCAATGTGTGTGATATTTCTATTTAATTCTATTCATTATTCCATAGAAATTTTTAGGCAGGATTGGTTTAGTTGTGGAACAAGCCCCATTGGGATGAGTCCTGAAATTTTAATTTATTTATTATTCCCTTTCCATATATGTTTAAATAAAAGGCGATAATATTGATTTGAAAATCAAAATGTGTGATCAGTTTTAATTTACAATTGCTTTTAAAAGGAAACAATTCACCCCCTCGTATGTGTTGATATTTAAACCAACTTAACATATTCCTCAATTGGTGTAGAAATTTTAGAATTGGTCCCAAAAAAGAAGGAATGTTTTTGCGTTGGAACCACTTCTTAATAAAACAACTAGTTAGGATATTTAATAATAAGTATTTGGATAATAATTATAAAAATAAAAATCATGTACAAGATATCTCTAAACACATACTAGTTACAATGGAGTCAAAATTGAAAAAACAAAATGAGGCTCTTATGGCCTTTGGAGTACTAGACCCCCTAAAAAGGATCTATGTGGAGTGAGTAAGACATGAATGGGGTGATGTTTCAAAAGCTATTTTTCCTTGAATAAAGATAGAAGGAACCTCCTTATCTACTCACATACACAAAATAATTGGATAAATAATGAATTATAATGGCTTGGTTCACCTCTAATTCATTCTTCAGCCAATTATTTAATTCTACAACCACTATTAGAAAATTTTCAGGAGTTTGTTATGAACTAAAATATGAGTGAAATATGAATAAATTTACATTATTTCCTCAATATTATGATGATAGCTTAAAATATATGTAAAATGTATGTTTTATTACAATTTCTATGGTACAAAAGGATACTGAAAAAATTACTAGACAAAAGGGACAAAAGGTGGCCTTGTAAAGGAAGGACAATGCTTTCACTTTGAAAAAGTTTTCCATTGGAGATTAGATTTTCCAAAGTACCTAATGTGTTTGAAGAATCCATGTGGAGTTTCCACTTTAGTGTTGAATGTTATAGGATTTATTTCATTTATGTATGTTGTAAAAATATTAAATTATAAATGTTTTTAAATATATAGGACAAAAAAAACATAAGAAAAGAAAAAAATGAATGATCAATGTTAAATTTGATATCCCAGTGATAGAGAAAATGTGTTGTCGTATTGGAGATTTTGAAACATCATGAACCATTTAATATTTCATTATATATGTATTTTATCCTTTTTATCTTGAGAATATATTTTAAGTAGTGGTTTTTAAAATAAAATTCGATGGATATTGATACAAATGTTAATGAATTGTTCAGTTTAATAACATGATTTAAGGAGAGTCTTATAAATGGATTGTTCTAGTTAGGGAATTTATTACATTTTCATCTATGTAAATGATTCAATAATATTCATGAATTCAAATAATATTTATCAGATATTATCAAAGAGTTGGAAATATATATGAATTAGGGATTTGATTTCTAGGTTATAAAATACTACATAGATAGTTTAAGTAGGTAAAATTTCAAACTGCAAGAAGATATTTTTTTTGAAAAGGTCAAAAGTGTATCGTCAAGATATTATGAATAGAACACAATGTGTACAAGACTATTGCGAGGATTTTTTTTCAAATTGAAAAATATATAATTGCACCAATATATGTTTAAATAAAATTTCACTTAACATTCTAAAGAGAGTTACGATGTATTAATATATAATAATATAACTAGTAATTGTATTTAAAGAAATATTTTGATGTAATTGGGTTCCAGGGATGATGAACATACACTTAAGAATTGTTCAAAGTTGATAAAAAAAATTACATCATAACATTTGAAGTTGTGACGTCCAGAAGTTTTAATATGATTATGAACTCAAACTATTAGGAATGTGATTCATAAATCTCACCACAATTCAAATTAAATTTATTTATAGATATTTCTCACTAAAGAGTTAGTGGGTGTTTTTTATCTGATGTTAATATAGATATTTGATAGGGATTACATAGGAGAAATGAGTTAACAAAATCTAAAAATTGGATAAAGCATATGGATGATCTAATAGTTTATCATATATGATATGGTATGTCAGTGCTTATGTTTGTTTTTTTTAATATTAATAAAGAGTTTAATAATGATAAAATTCATCTTATTAAAATATAACTCCCTTTTATCAATCGTTCATGTTGGTTACATAAATGTATATGTTTATATAATTTTCTTGAAATGTAATGATAATTGACCTCTCAAAGTACGACTTTGATTTTATTATTAAACGATATTGATTATGGAGTATTATCAGTTATGATGAAATTTTATGGTTACAATGATTAGGAATCGTGTATAGATATAGAGAATATTTTCATGATTCAAAATAAAAATAATGGTATTATTTGTGTTCAATGGATGACCAACTATGTATACCACATTGAGTGTCATATAGATTTTTTTGGGATACATGGGTTGTATGGATCATATTAAGTATTGAATATCTGATTTTGGTGAGATGAATTGCATGAGAACCTCAAAACTATGATACCTATTAAAGAAAGTCTCTATATTGACTTTACTAATATGAGGGTGGTTGGATATGTTGATGATCATTTCATAGGTTTGAGCTCTACCAATATGTTATTTGACTTTGTTTCATAGAAGGCTGACGAATGGTTTGAATGAAGTGGTTAGATATGAGCTAGGTAGTCCGTCCATTTTAAACTATGACAAGGGGTAAATTTTTAAATGATTTATTTTCATTTATATCATTTTCATATTTCATAGAATCTATCAATAGTTCCCACATCCCTAATTGGGTATAGACTGTTTTCCAAAGGAAGGTTGTCATTTGGGTTCTTAGAGACAATAATTCTTAGGAACTCAAACTTTTTGAGAGGATGGGTGGTTGGGATCATCACACCATTTTGGGGAGAATTTTTTCATAAACCATGAATATTTTATATATTTATGTTGTTCTCATGAATATCTTCCTAATTGTGATAAAGAAATGGTTTCCCTAACAAAATGATTAGGTGTTGAATCCATTTATGTGTAAAGTGGGTTCCCTTAATGGGTCCATCTATATGTATCTTTGGGTTTTCATCAATTTTATATTATATCATAGAAATTGTTAGCTAATTATATTTTGAATCCACATAAACAAGACCTCTATAGTTTACTCTAACTAGGAATGTGATTGGTGTATCGAGGATGGGATTGAGCCTTTATGAGGCATCCGACATATCTTGTTTTTAATAGGTATCAAAGCTCAAATAGTTCATTTTATCCATGAAGTTTTACATCTTTCAGAATAAGAATATGTGAGGGAACATAGGTACTAGGTATTGAGTTCGAGCCTTAGGGAGGCATCTTATGTATCCTATTTAAAAAGGAAATGGTGTCACCGAAGTTCGATTGGGCCATGAGGACTTACCTTATGGTGGAATCCATTATAAAGAGGTATTCATACCATTTAATGGATATTACACACTTGGGTTTGCCTATTTATGGAGATTCATGATGTGAATGATATGGCCTTTGCAAATCCCTAATTCCATGTGAGACATGATCTGTGTGAGAAAGAAAGGATATCAAGTGATCTGCCTCATTTTATTTGGGTTCAAGACTTATGAACTAAGGAATCTATTATGGTATTATTGATATAGAGATCTAGACTCATAAAGGAATTATACTATCTTGTTTATAGTAGTAATTAGAGTCACCAAAGTTCATACTGCTTCTCAATCCACTGAACCATGAGTAAGGGAGATGAACCCACAGAGGATCTTGGGTCCCATGGGTTTCGGTATTGGAGACATGAAGGGACATACACCAAGTCAGATGACCATTAGAGATAGGTCCCTAGTAATTCATCCCACATATCCTATATTATAGGAATTATAGTTCTCAATGTTCAGTGGGATCCTAGTTCCACTGATGAATAAGGAATAATCATAAACTCATGGAATAGATTGGGTCACAATGGATAGAATGTTTGAGAAATGAAAGGACTTTCCTCATGGTGGATGACTATTTGATCTTGGGACTTAGGAATTTATCCTATGTATCCAATTTATAGTATGAATTATAGTTTTTGTAGTTCAATTTTGGGGTATTCATTAATATTTATACTAGGAAATGTTATCATGTCCCTGGGTACACAGCTCAAATATCTTCATTATCTTCGTAGAATTCTATAATTGTATGTACAACATGTCTAGGGCGTCTACCTAACATATCTAAGAATTTTTTTACATGTCCTTACTGTCATCCTAACATTTCCAAATACAATTCCGTGATCCTTTTGACTTGTCTGTAGGATGTCACATGATTTGTTCTGCATTTTTAGAAAATGTCATGGGACTTGGATGACATGTTTGGAGGATGTCGCATGTTAGGTAAAACAAGAATGGAGGACATCACAAGACCTGGATGGAATGTATTAGGGGTTTGAAATAACTTGTGATGTATGTCTTGGTACTGTCACATGACTTGTTTGACATGTCTGGAGGGCATCATTTAATTTTCTTTACATATCTAGAGGACATCGCAAGACTAGGTTGACATGTATTTTGGGATTCATAGGACTTGTTTTACATATATGGGGGACATTTTTAGGCCTTGGTGACATGTATGGAAGGATTTGTGAATGATGTGTGACATATATAAAGGGATTTGCAAGACTTCATTGGTGTTTTGGAAAGGCTCCACAAAACATTGTTGATATGTAAAAAGGACATCACATGATCTAGATGTCTTGTATGGAGGGTGTCACATGACTTAGGCAATAAGTATTGGTGAGGTCATTTGATATAGGTAGGTCATGTGAAGAACATGAATATGAGCATAAATGTTCTCACATAAGTCTTCATTTTTCAGTCATTTTCAATCCTCAATGAATATGCGCATCATGGTTTGTCAAATATTATCTTGTTTAAGTTTTGCGTGATCCAGTAGACATGTACAAACTCCCTTCAGATGATCTGGATAACACAATAATGTCATTATCATGATCTATAGAGTGATCATGAAAAGAACATATTCAGTCTGTGTGATCCATTATGTCATTCCATGGATATTACCTGGCATAACACCCTTACAATCAGGAGACTTTCCACTCCAAGAAGTCTTCCCATGTTCTCCATGTATCGGTCTCCATCATTTTTTGAGTTGGGTGGGAGATATTAATAGGTCTTTCACCTACTATTATACACCACTTTATGTAGTGTGTATCTCTTAAATATGAGTTAGATTCGGTGGATGTATTTTTCAACCATGCTCTTGGAATGATCCTATCATGGTTCATCCCTAGAATCACATGATAACAACGACCATGAGAACATTCCACTATCTCCATGCTTATTAGAACCCAAATTATCAAAGGAAACATACCTATTAATGTTAACATCTAAAAAATCCTTCACACGGACATGCCGACATCTATAGGAGTCTTCATGTGATTGGGTCACCCATGGAAAGGATTTCACATGATCAAAGATGACATGTCTGTGGATCATTGCAAGAATAAGGTGGATTTTCAAGGGGGGATTTGTGTGATCATGTTAACATATCAAAGGAACCTCACAAGGTCACATTGGACTATTTATTTTTCTTGACATGATCAATGGTGATCACCTGGGGTGTATAACCCCTTTTTTTTGTAAAGATAAATACATCATTCCTCAGTAAGAGGCTTATTTCATTACCCAATTTATTTTCCCAGCATAATATAGAAGGGTAGGGGATATTTCACAGTCATGAGAGAGTTTTCATGGAAGGTCACAATAATTTTCTATAATGTTTCGACTGATTAATTATATATTTCATGGTGTTGTGTGATCATTTTCTTAGAAAATCACTCAACTTTTCTGTGCTGTTGAAGTGACATTACATTATTTAATAGACCTGTCTATGGTCCTTTGTATAATGAAGGTGAAACGTCAATATGTAATCACATGGAAAGGATGAAATGTTGGTAGGGGAATTCATGCGGTCTTGTGAATCGCATAAGAATTTCACATGAAGGTTAACTTACCTCCTCATTACATGACGCTTCTTCCGTTATTTTAGAAGACAAATTATATGGTTGTTATGAGTCTGCTAAATAAAAAGTCTCATGATTAGTGGAACTCATATGTAAACCTTAACATGATCATCAGTGCTTGTTAGTTAAATTACTCTCGAATTATATGTATTTTCAAATGGGATTATCATAATCATAAGAATGTCCAATTTAGTATGTGATATATTTACCTGACCTTATGAAGGTCATGAGATCATGCGCCCTTCTGACGGTTATGTGATCTATTTTATTCAAATACCTTATCATACATTGTTTTTTGGAGAAAATAATACCCATTCATCTAGTATTTCTTCAAATATATAGTTTTTGATTCCCATTTGGTGGGTTCACCCCCCACCCCCACCCTCAATAGTGTTTTCCTTAGGGACAATCACTAAGTTATGAGGACAGTAAATGAAATCCTGAGTCATTGGGGATTCTACGAACTGATTTATCATGAGACATTTCATCTTATAGGTGATGTTTTTTACTCCAAAAATTATTAAATAAAATCTGTAGTTAAGGGAAAATCATTTCACTGATGACCTTGAATTTCATAGTTCTCATGATGGCTTTCATAAAATGAATCCTTCCCAAGACCTCATCATAATATCCATTTCACATGACCTATCTACAATAATTGGTCCTCAACCCTATTTTATGATACTATTTTTTAATAAATGATCATGGGATCTGATCACAAGACCCTTTTTCCTCAGTATTTTTTCAAATGAATCACAAATTAAATCTATTTAATTGACATGATACTTGACCTAGATCCTTAGCCGTGTGTATTTACTTAAATATTTGCATGATCTACTGGTTTGGTTATGTGATCTTCTGACTATAATATAGTTTAGGTGACCATATAAAGGTTACTAGATCAAGAATCTCAAAATATTTAAAATGTTCCCAAGATACTCAATGGGTTATGTGATTCGCGAGATTTTCATAAGTTCAAGAGATCATGAGCCCTATATCATATCATGTGATCACTAATCCTTCTATGGTTCTTGCAATTCGATTAATTTATTCAAATTCATTCACAATTCGGTAGGATTCCTTACTTATCTTACATATGCTCATTTTTTTCATACAAATGGATTCCATTTCTCAAAATACTTCAATGAAAGAGTCTGCAATAGTGGTTTCTCATTGGAATTCTATCATTGCAAGTGTAGAGCCTAACTATCATGCCATTGTTGAGTGAAAATGTATTTTCCAGATAGATCTGATGGATATAAATCTTATGGAATGTCCTATATCTAATTTATTACCACATTAGAGGTTTGGCCATAAAAAGATACTCTTATCCTTCTTTCATAATCATCAATTGTGCCTCCTGCTTGGATTCTGGAGACCCATAATCCCTTTTAGGAAAACATCTTTGAGAAAGGTCATTTTATTACATAGGAGAAACAGTCAGATGAGTATATGATAAAAATAATTCCCATCAACGTTGGAAGGAATTATCATAAACCTAATTCATAAATATACATGTACCGTTAGGAAATGTAGAAATTTACAACAAACTAGTGGTTTTGTAGGCTTCCTAGATGGACCGTCGATCAGGGGGAATCTTCATAATGGATTGGGGTTGACCCATCTAGGAGCAGTATATGGCCTATAAATTTAATGTGGATCTAATCTAGGTAAGGTTGTATGAGCTCATCTAGATTTCAAAACCTTATTTCACTATAATAAAGGATTGATGGACAACATGGTCAGCCACTGGAGTCCAGATACAAACACATTTCACCTAATGTATGGTGAGGTGGGTATGAGTATCTTTGACATCAAGTAGATTTATGGAGAACCTAGTTTAAGAGAGATATATGATGGGTCCTGCCTATCCACTACATAAGACGATGTGAAGAAGTACAATAACTGTTTCAAAGAGTTTATTAGGTTTTCAGAAAGAAACTTGAAAAAGACCAACTTCCTCAGGACGATATCTAATTATAGAAATGGGAGGGATAGTTCATTAAGAATTTTTATTCTGATATAGAATCTAAGAGGCCAATGTCTTACCCCATGAAGGACTCACATAATTTTGAGGGTGCCTACTAGCCCACGGTTGAAATAGGTTCATTTACTAATGGGATATGGGTGGTTATTTTTGACATTGACTTGGCCATTCAATATGGTAGTTCTCTTTCCATGTACCTATGTGAGTACCTACTCCCAATGATGGAAAAGGGATGCATCATAATCTACACCTCTATGATGGAAACTTCTATGTAAGGAAGGAAGAATATTAGGTTATCAATTCATATATAGGACAAATTATATCATATTTTGAGGAACATTTACATAGGAAGAACTCCCATATATAATCCCTAGTCCCTTTCATGTATTATGGGATGGGTTGGGGGATCATCTAGGTAGCTAGGAGTACCTAATAATATATAACATCTCCAATGCTTGTTTTTACAATTTTTATTGTGCATAAGTAGGGTGTAACCCGTCACACAAAATGATTGGGATGTTAGGGAATGCATGATCCTTCATAATTACTTATCCTTCAAACCGTACAAGACATTTCCCACAGGTATATTTATTGAAATGGTGCGGGAATCCTTGAGTCCAGGGCCAACATTATTTCCATCCATGAGTGTGTCCTTTCTTTCTGTGGTGACGGGATCATTATTTTTGAATTCTGTTCACCTTTCTAGTTCAACCATCAGTTTCATTGTATTTGGAAGATATGTCATCCACCTCTTATAATTTTATTTGAGAATAATATTATGGTGTCTCTCCGGTTTTGTATTATTTTTATAGTGATGTGAGTCAATTAAAGATAGAATTTCATGCATGATATGCAAAGATAGTTTTTTTCTGGCATTATAATGAAATGCAGACATGTTCATATCTTAATAGGATATTATTAGAATCATTAATCATGGTAGAAAGGTTTTCACAAGTTTTTGAAGAGGATATGATGCCTGTAAGGAAATATTCATTAAGAAGAACGAAATCCCAAAAAGTTCTACATAAGGAAGTGAAATGTTTACCATAAATTTGTATTGTAGATAGAAGAATCTAGTAGAATATATGTAGTGACATCAATGCCTATGAGTGAGGTCATTGTTACACTACTATTTCCTACAATATTTCAATGATTAAGGATCTATAGAACTACTTTTTATGATGAGCCCTAGGGACTAATATTCCAGGAAGATATATTTTTGGAAGGCTTTGCTCATATTCTTGATCCAAAAGGTGTCACTTTAAAATACCATCTCACTGAGTTCAAGAACTATTTTAGAGACCTCTATGAAATGAAAGAAATTGTAACTAGCCAGATTCAATATTTACTTTTGGTGTAGAAAATGGTGGTCCATGTAACATTGGAGGTTTTCATTGATGAACATGACTATCCCATGAGTGATGTAGTAGTAAGGATAACCATTCTTACATATTAAAGTGAAAATGGTGCAATAATAACTTTACTATAATCCTTTTTTTCTTGTTGACATAGAAAGATTCTGTAGAATACAAGACACTCCCTCCATCCCCAGTATATTCTATAGGTGGTACAACTATTGGAACTGAATCAAGTGGTAACTAGTGGATTGATGATGAGGGTTCCCCATTTCAAATTTCTCTAATGAGTACAATGATTAACATCTCTAGTGAAAATCATTTGACATCAACACCTTATGGGGATCTTTCTTTATAGAAGAAATGTAAATGAAAAACTCTGAACTATCTGATAAATGTACCTTAGAAACATCAAAAATGAATTTCAAATAACCCTTTCCTTATTGGAACATTACCAGAACACATTCTGGTTTGTCAAAAATGCATAGGTCCTCATCGATCCCGTATTGAGAAACATACATCTGTTACTGAGAATGTGGATGAGGATTCTACTTCATTAGTAGAAAAATCACTAATGGGCCTGACCCATCAATAAGTAGAGGTGGTTAAAGTTATAGCTTAGTGTTAATGGATACCTAATATTGGTATTCTTGTGGTAATTCCATTTGACCAGACATCGGAGAATAGACTCCCAAAGGAAACTATGGTCTGTAGCTACTCTACTACTATTTTGTCTTTGATAAAGATTAATGCTCTGAACCTAGTTACTGAGATTCGGTGCATTGTTTCATAACATTTTCATGATCATAAAAGATTATGTATCAAATGACCAATTAGTTTAGTAGCCTCATATTTACTAGATACATAACTATGTTTTACATTACATCATGAAACAAAAAAACAATCACATTGTGTCCCCACTGAACACACTCATATTGATTATCCTATCCATGTAGGTCAATCATAATATACTTCTTCACATCCTAGAAGAAATAAAAAAATAAAGGGGTGAGCTCCAATTATCAGTAAGGATAACAATATAGTGGAGACATTTATAAATAAGAATAAAAATTTAAGGAAATTAATAATACTAAAACACAAGACTTTTAATATTAATATTTGGCATAACATGGCAACGATAAATCAAATAATTCCATTTACTTATTCACGTGGATATTATACTATTGGAATAGTCACATTTAATATCAATAGCTAATTTCATAATGATAGAATGCATAATGCCGGATATCATAACCACATTGTCAAGGCCTCGTGGCAAGACTACAAATAAGATTTTGTCAAAGCCTAGTTCCAAGACACTAGTTTTTCTCATGAGACTTACTAATGCATCGAGGTGCTATAGAGGGCTCCACCTGTTACTTACAAAGTTCAATTCATTCCTCATATGAAAAGGTTGAAGCATAACATAAACATTCGAATTAAAACTAGCATAAGAAATGTTAATATATTAACCATAAACCATGAATAGTATAAAAATAACACATCCACATTCAAACATATCACAAAACCTTCAATAAAATATGGAATAATTTATCATAAATAATCAACTTCAAACAAGTGTAAAATCCATCAATGGATGTTGACATAAATGAAATCAAATATTTTTTAGGGAAATATCTCTTTCTATTTTTAAATCCTTTAAAACTCACATAATTATAAAATAACACATTTATTTTGAAAATATTCTTATAATTTTGTATGGGAAGCTTAGAAGTTGTTATAATGGTGGAAAATAGTTTCACCCACCTAACAAGTTAGAAACATTCTTAACTTCATTTGTCTAAAAGGTCATAAAGTACCTTGTTTCAAAAAGGACAGAAAGATTCCTTTCAAAATATTTTATAAAAATTAAAACAAGGGTTTAAATGACTTTCACCCATATTCTAGGAAATATTAAAAATGTTTTGAAATACATTTTTAGGAAAAATGGATGAGGATGATAAAGAATTCCCAGTATATGCTTATGTATAAACAACCTCAAATAATAAAGAGATTGAAAAATTAACCCATACCTTGTAATTTTACTTAGTAAAGGGTACATTAACCTCATCTATAATAGTTAAATCATTGTGAATTAATTATACAAGAACCATATACATAAATATGATATCATATATGATCTTCTAATATTTATTTGTTAATAATATTTCAGTAGTAACATTGTTTCAGGTGGTAACTGGTTCGTTTTCCTTTATATTTTTTGTTACGTCAGACAAGTATGTTATGGATATGATGTATTTCATTCATATAAAAAAATATATTAAGTTATTAAAAATAAATTTTTATCATAAATTTAATATTATTCTTGAATGGTTACGATGGGAAATAAATCTCATCGCGTTCGTGGAGACGATAATCCGTATGTACGCACGAGTGACAATATCATTCTATTGACGGTAAAATAATATGTTATTATATGATATATTACATATAAAGAATCATTAAAATTTTATATTTATTATTTACATCAATTATAATCATTATTATACCTATCCAAATAATAATGTTTTTAAAAAAAAATACACAATGCATGGAGATGGTAAGCCATACATACGTAGGTATGCTATCTTTGTCATTGATAGGATGGATAGAACAATTAATATAGTTGTATCATATTTATAATAATATAACAGTATTTATAAGGTATAGGATTAATTATTTTGGTGTGGAAATAATAAATAAATTGGATGTTAAGGAAAAAAATAACTTTGAAAGTGGTGATTAAATTATTACCTCTTATTCGGGTGGTTCCTTTTAATTTTATCAAATGGGATCCATAAGATAGCATTCTACTCAATGTATGGCCTTTAGTTTTAATTCAGGTTAGTGAAAAGGATATTTGAGTAGGGGTTGGCTGAGTCAAATGGTTTTGGAGGTGTGAATTTAAGAGAAGGGAAAGTCCCATTTTATATGAGAAGTGAGGGTCAGTTTAGTAAAAGAGTGAGATATTATTTTATTATAAAATAATTTTCGGTTTATAATTAGAAAAAATGGAATTATTTATAGGATAAGGTGGGGATGGGTAAACATACTCTCATCTAATAGGTTTTATACATGTTTAGGTCTCCATATTAACCATATCTTTTAGATTTAACACTTAGTTAAATAGTTTAACTTTTAACATGCATTCTTATATTTTTATATTACATTCTTAATAAACATACTATGAAATTCTAAGATAACTTCAGGTGGTTCATTAATGACATGTATATAATAATATAAGACTTTTTTCCAAACCATTGATTTTTAAGAATAATATATCATTTAATAATATAGTATTTCTTTTAAAAACCCATTTATGAAAATTTTGATATTATTTAGTATTTGGTATTTTTGAAAGGAAAAAAACATGATCAATTCAAAAACAATACATTAAATAAATCCAAAAATATAATATTGACCTAGAAAAATAGTGTAATCCTCCAAAATTCCCAGTTTAAATTTATTTGGATATTTATAATATCAATTATTTTAATCATTAATTAATAAGGTAATTAATGCATTTTCATTGTGTCATAAATAAATTTAAATATTTAATGTCTAAAAATTATAAATAAAATACCATGATTTATGAAATCTATTTATATTTCTAATGAATATTTATAGTTGAATTTATCTTATCTATAACCCTATATTAAAAATGGTTTTTTTCTTAGAATTTGAATTTAACACTTTTAACTCTTTTTTAAATAAAATAATAACAAATGTCCTAATCTAATCCAAGTGGATCAAAAAGTATCATGTTTTATTCATAAATTTTATTTCGGTCAAAATACACTAATCCAATAGAATTAGGACATGTGTTAGGGTAATTATAATATCATTTTTACCTTTAATTTCCCTAATTACTTTTAATCATGGTAAATAAAATTCAAAAGTTATTTTTCACAGAAGAATTATTTTCATCATGTTGAACCACTTTTTACTTACCGATGTCAACCGTGTCTCTTGGATTTTTGAAATTCAAATCACAGAAGTAGAAAAATTATGTTTTATGCAAATTTTAAAATTTTCTTAGAAGCAGGGTAAAAACCGTTAAATGGTTCCATAAAATTATATATAAATAAATATATATATATATATATATTCTTGATATAAAAAGACTCCAGTTAATTAAATTTAATTAATATAGGTATTATGTATCAATTTTGACTTTAAAATATAGTTAAATTAAAAAATATTATTTAAATAAATATCAGTTTTACACAATAATGTATGGTTTTTCACTATTCATCAATAATTGAATGTTTTTAGAAAAATACCAAAAATTCACACAAATATAGTTTTGATAATAAGAATCCTAAAATTAAGTCCATTTTGAATAATATAATTTTTAAATTTTCAAAAAGTGGGTTTCACAATTCATAACTACTTTTTAAACGACTAGTTTGATTGGTCATGGTGTGCTATAAGTCGAAGTCGCATACAGCGCAAGAAATTGTATTATTCAAAGAGAAGATTACCATGGAATCTTGGGGTGTAACATTCTTCACTCCTTCAAATAATATCATCCTTGAAATTTCTAGAATAGTACTGCATAAAAATTTTCAGGTGGCTCTTCATCATAAGTTCCTCGGGTTCCCATGTTGCCTCTTCCATCTTATGGTTTCTCTCAAGAAATTTTACCAGGTGAGTCATCTGTTTTCCCAATGCTTCTACTATGGTATCATGAATCATGATAGGCTCTTCACAATAAGGAATATTAGTATATATTTCCACTTCTTCAAAGGTGAGTACATGCATTGGGTCGGGCATGTATTTTCCCAACAGTGATAGATGGAACACATCATGAAATTTGGAGAGACTTGGTGGCATTACGAAACAGTAAGCTACAAATACAATTAGTTCTAGAATTTCGAAAGGTCTTATATATGTTGGACTTAATTTACCCTTATTACTGAATCTTATAACACCCTTCCAGGGAGATACCTTCACTAAAACATGATCTCCTACCTGAAATTCAAAATCCCTTGGTTATCAATGTAGATCTTTTCCCTATATTGAGCTTCATTGATGTGGATTTGGATAATCATCACCTTTTCTATTGTTTCATCAACATATTTTGGGTTTACAAGTTTTCTCTCACCAACATCATCCCAACAAGTTGTTTTGCGACATCTCTTTCCATATAATTCTTCTTTTGGTTCCATATGAAAACTTGAATTGAAGCTATTGTTATAGGAAAATTCTTCAATAGGTAAATATTGATTCCACATTACTTGAATGTCAAGTGATCAAGAAATCAACATGTCTTCTGAAGTTTGAATAGTCTGTTCTGATTTTCCATCAGTTTGAGAGTGGTAGGGAGTGACCAAACGAAGTTCAGTATCTAGGGATTTATGAAGACATATCCAAAATCTTGATATAAAATGGGGATCACGATCAAAAACAATCGATAGGGGTACACCATGACGTCTACAACGTCATTAATATATAGTATTGATAAATGTTCAAGTTGTAAATATTATCTTATAGTAAGAAAATGTGATGACTTGGTTGGATGATCAACAATGACCCATATTGCATCATTCCCTCTAGGAGTCTTTGCTACCCCCATGAAAAAGTCCATCGTAATATCATCCCATTTCCACTCAAGTATGGGATGAGGTTTAATGACTCCTCTATGATGTTTTCTTATATCCTTCACCTGTTGACAAACCATGCATCTTGACACAAAATCAGCAATCTCCCTCTTCATGTTGTCCCGCCAAAAACATTCAATCAAATATCTATACATCTTAGTTATACCAGGGTGTATAGGGAAATTGGAGCTATGAGAATCGTCCAACAATTCTTCTTTTTGATCATGTATATCAGGAACACAATGTCTCTTACCAAATTTCAAAACTCCATCATTGTATTCGAAGTCAATCAATATCCCATCATTCATTGCTTTATTTCTCTTTTTAAACTCCCCATCACCTGTCTGTGAACTTTTTATCCTTTTTATTAAATATGTTTTTTCAACCATTTGAAAAAGTATTGATGTTTCCCCTTCCATTATTATTCTCATATTCATCTTTACTAGATCCATGAACATATGATCCCTTTATACTTTTATCTTGTTCAAAACGCCATGATCCTTTCTGCTCAAAGCATTTGGAACATGATCAACAAGGAAAAAACGCCATGATCCTTTAGTGCATTGTGAAATTATAATTCCGTGAGTCATTCAAGCCATTAGCTTTGCCTCATGTTGAGTTCTTTTTGAGAGAAAATATACTTCAAACTCTTGTGATCAGTATAAATCTCACATTTTTTCATCGAAGAGACAGTGTCTTTATATCTACAGAAAAAATATTATAGCTTCTAACTCAATATCATGAGTAGAAAAGTTTGGATCATTAATTTTTAGCTTCCATGACGCATAGGCAAAAACTCTATAATTCTTAATAAGGATAAAACCATGTCTTTTCTTTGAAGCATCACTATATATAACAAACCCATCATTCTCCAATGGAAAATTCATGTTAGAAGCATTGACAAATATTCTCTTCAGTTCTTCAAAACATTATTCGCACTCTTTTGTCCAAACAAATTTAACCCCTTTATGTGTGAGATTGGTTAATGGGTTAGCCAATCTGGAAAAATTCTTGACGAAATGCCGATAATAACCTGCAAAACCAATAAATTTGTGTACCTCAGTTATACTCGTTGGTGTGGTCCATTCTAGGATTGTCTTTGTCTTTGAAGGATCAACAAGGATTCCATCCTTAGAGACAATATGTCCAAGAAAATAAATTTCTTGAAGCTAGAATTCACACTTTCTTAACATTCAATATAATTCATTTCTTTTAAGTGTTTTTAGAATAGTTCTCAAGTGATTTTCATGATCTTCCAAGATTTTGGAGTATACCAAGATATCATCCATAAATACCACTACAAATCGATCAAGATATTATTTGAAAAATAAATTCATTAGATCCATGAAACTAAAGGGTTCCTTAGTTAGTCCAAAAGGCATTACAGTAAACTCATAATGCCCATTCCTAGTACGAAATGATGTCTTTAAGATGTATTCCTTCTTAAATCAAAACTGATGATATCCAGATCGAAGGACAATCATTGAAAAATATTAATCTCTATGAAGTTGATCAAATAAATCATCAATGCAAGGTAGGGGATACCTGTTCTTTATTGTTATATCATTGAACTCCTTGTGGTCAATGCACAACCTCATAGATCCGTCTTTCTTCTTATCAAAATGAACAGAGGCTTCACATGGAGAAACACTATGAAGAATAACTTATTTGTTACTCAAGACACTAGTTTTTCTAATGAAACCTACTGATGCATTGAGGAGTTATAGTAGGCTCCACCCGTCACTTACTAAATCTAATGCATTCCTCATATGAAAAGGTCGAAACATAACATAAATATTCGTATTAAAACTAGCATACGAAATGTTAAAAGATTAACCATAATCCACGAATGTTATTAAAATAACACATCCATAGTATAACATATCACAAAACCTTAAACACAATATGGATGATTGTATCATAATAAATCAACCTCAAACAAGTGTAAAATCCATTAAAGGATGTTGACATATATGAAATAAAATCTATTTGAGATAAATATATCATTCTATTTTGAAATCATTTAAAAAACATGTAATTATAAATGAAAACATTTATTTTGAAAATATTATTATAACCTTATAAGGGAAGCATCGAAGGTGTTATAACAGTGGAAAATAGACGCACCCATTGTATATGTTAAAAAACATTCTTACATTAATTTTTCAAAAAGGTCATAAAGTAACTTGTTTGGAAAATGATGGAAAGATTAATTTTAAAACACTTTATTAAAATTCATACAAGGGTATAGATGAATTTAAACCATATTCTATAATATAGTAAAAAAAAATTGAAATAAATTTTTAAGAAACCCAGATGAAGATGACAAATATTTTCCAGTAGATGATTAAGTATAAAAAACCTCGGATAATAATGAGATTGTAAAATTATCCCTTACCTTGTACTTTTCCTTAGTTTAGGGTACATTAAACTCTTTAATAATAGTTAAATAGTTGTTAGTAAATTATACCTGAACCAAATACATAAATATGATATCATATACGATCTTCTAATATTACTTTTTTATTAATATTTCATTAGTATCATTGTTTCGGGTGTTAACTAATTTGATTTCCTTTATATGTTTTGTTACATATATCATGATTGTTATGGATAGGATGTATTAGATTCATATAAAAAATTATATTATGCTCTAAAACATTATTTTTAATCATAAAATGAAAATTATTCTTGAAAGGATGTGATGGGTAATGAATATCATCGCATTCGTGGAGACGGTAATCCGTACGTTCACATGAGCGACCATATCATTCTTTTGATGGTGAAATCACATGTAATTGGATGTTATATTACATATAATGAAACATTAACATGTTATATGTATTATTTAAATCAATAATACTAATTATTATATCCATCCAAATAATGAAGTGTTGAATAACAAACTACACCATGACGGGGAGAGGGTATGCCGTACATACACACGTATGGTGACATTGTCATCCATAGGATGGATAGTATAATGAATATGGTTATACCATATTTATAATAAAATAATAGTATGTATATGTTATTGGAGTTATTATTTTGGTATGAAGACAACAATGAAACAAGAATAATAAGAACAAAATATCAATGAAAGAGGTGATGAAATTATTACATCTTCTTTGGGTGCTTCCAAATTTATTTGGTCAAATGGAATTGTTGGGTTGGCCTTCTACTCAATGTAAGGGCATTAAGTTTAAATGAGTGTAGTTTGGAGATATTTTAGCAGGTTTTTGTAGTGCCAAATGGCTTTGGAGGTGTGAAATTAAGAGAAGGGGATGTACCATTTTATAAGAGACGTGACAGTCACTTTCGGAAAAGCTGTTAATAATATTTTATTATAAAATCATTTTTAGTTTTTATGGATCAAAATATAATTTTTTAGAAGATAAGGGGGGGGATGGGTCTAAATCCACTCAACCAATAGGTTTTAGACAATTTTATATCACCACATTAACCTTATCTTTTATATTTAACTCTTAGTTAAATAGATTTACTTTTACCATGTCTTCTTATATATTTATATTACATGACTAATAAAAATTCAATAAAATTCCAAGAGAACCAATAGTGGTTCATTAATGACATTTCTATCATTATAAAAGTCCTTTGAATGAATGTCATATTTTTATGAATATTATATCATTTAATCATATAGTATTTGTTTTACAAACTTATTTATTTCAATCTTGACACTTTTTAGTATTTGGTTTTTGTGAATGTCAAAATAACATTTTTAATTTGAAAAGAAATTTGTTAAATCAATCCTAAAATGTCATATTAACCAAAAAATCATGATAATGGTTCAAAAGTTTCAATTTAAATATATTTTGATATTTATAATATATATTATTTTATTCTTTCATTAATAAGGTAATTGATGCATCATTCTTGTGTTATAAATAAAATTAAATATTTAATGTATAAAAATTATAAATAAAATACCATGATGTATGAAATCCTTTTATATTTTTAAATAATATTAATATTCTTATTTATCTTATGTATAACCATATATTAAAAATGGATTAGTTATTAGAATTTGAATTTAACACATTTAACTCCTCTTTAAAAGAAATAATAATAAATGTACTAATATTATCCATGTGGATAAAAAACGATCATATATTATTCATAAAGTTATTTTTGGTCTAAATAAACTTATAAAATAGAATTAGGACATGTGTTAGGGTAATTATAATATCATTTTTACCTTTAATTTCCTTAGTTACTTTTAACGGTGGTAAATAAAATTCAAAAGTTACTTTTCTCCAAAATTTATTTTCATCCTATTAAACCAAATTTTTGTTACTGATTTCAACCATGTCTCTTGGATTATTTAAATTAAATTCATAGAAGCATTAAGATTACATATTATGCAAATTTTCTAATTTTCCTAGAAGGTGGTTAAAAGGCGTTAAATAGTTCAATAAAACTATATATATATTCTTATTATAAAATGACTCCAATCAATTACATTAAACTAATATAGGTATTATGTATCTATTTTAAATTAAAAATATTTTTAAATAAAAATAATAATTATTTAATAAAAGTCAGTTTTAATCAATAATGCAGTGTATTTCACTATTCATCTAAAATAGAATGTTTTTAGAAAAATACCAAAAATTCACCCTAAGATAATTTTTATATTCCAAATCCAAAAATGAAGTCCATTTTGAAAAATAAAATAAATAAAATTTCAAAAAGTGGGTATCACTATTCATAACTGCTTTTTTAAACGTCTAGTTTGATTGGTCGTCGTTTGCTATAACTCGAAGTTACATACAACGCAAGCTGTTATATTATTCCAAGAGAAGCGTATCGTCGAAGCTTGGGGTGTTACATTCTTCCATCCTTAAAAAAATTCATACTACAAATTTATAAAATAATACTTCATAAAAAGATTCAGGAGTTTTTTCATCATAAGTTCCTTTAGTTCCCACATTTCCTCTTCCATCTCATGGTTTCTCCATAGAAATTTTACCAGGCGAGTCGTCTGGTATCTCAACGCTTGTTCTCAAGTATCTAGAATATTTGCTGGCTCTTCACAATAAAAAAATTTGGTTATAGTTCCACTTCTTCAAATGTGGGTACATGTGTTTGGTCAGGTATGTATTCTCTCAACAGTTATACATAGAACACATCATGATCTTTGGAGAGACTTGGCGGCATTGCAAAACGGTAAGCTAAAACTCCAATTCCTTCTAGAATTTTGAAAGGTTTGACATACCTGGGACTAAATTTTCCATTCTTGCTGAATTGTATAATACCCTTCCACGGAGATACCTTTAAGAAAACATGATCTCATACCTAAAATTCCAAATCCTTCCTTTTGTTATCGGCAATGCTCTTTTTCCTACTTTGAGATTCTTTGATGTGGGTTTGATTAATATTCACCTTTTCAATTTTTTCCTCAACAAGTTCTGAACCTACAAGTTTTCTTTCACCAACATCATCTCAACAAGTTGGTGTGCATCATCTCTTTCCCTATAATGCTTCATTTGGTTCCATCTGAATACTAGAATGGAAGCTATTGTTATAGAAAAATTATACCATAGGTAAATACTGATCTCACATACCTTGAAAGTCAAGTGATCAAGATCTCAACATGTCTTCTAAAGTTTTAATAGTCTATTCTAATTGTCTATTAGTTTTATGGTGGTTGGCAGTTCTCAAACGAAGTTTAGTATCCAGGGATTTCTTAAGACGTACACAAAATGTTGATTTAAAATGGGGATCACAATCATAAACAATCGATAGGTGAACACCATTAATTCTTACAAATTCATTAATATATAGTCTTGATAAACATTCATGTTGTAAATATTCTTTGCTAGAATGAAAATGTGTTGACATGGTAAGATTATCAACAATGACCCATATTGCATAATTCCCTCTATGAGTATTTGTTATCCCCATGACAATGTCCATAATAATATCATCCAATTTCCACTCAGGTATGGGAAGAGGTTTCATAACTCCTCTAAGATGTTTTCTTCCAGCCTTCACCTCTTGACAACCCATAAATCATGACACAAAATCAGAAATCTCCCTCTTTATGATGCCCCACCAAAATGTTCCTTAAAATATATATACTTATTAGTTCTTCCAGGATGTATAAAGAAATTAGAGCCATGAGAATCATCCAACAATTCTCTTTTTAGAGCAGGTATATCAGGAAGAAAAATCCCTTTCCCAAATTTAAAAACTCTATCTTCATATATGAATTTAATCAATCTCCCTTCATTCACAGCTTTTTTTTTCTTTTGAAACTTTTCATCATTAGTCTGAGAACATTTTATATTTTCTAGTAAAGATGGTTTGTCAATCATTTGAAAAATTACTGATGTTTTAACTTACATTATTATTCACCCATCCATTTTTACTATATTCATGAACATAGGATCCATTTCAACTCTCATCTTGTTCTTAACTCCAGGATCCTTTCAAATCAAAGCATCTTCCACCTTATTTTGTTTCCCGGGGTGGTAGTGTATTGTGCAATCATAATCCCATGAGTAGTTCAACCCATCACCTTTGAATCATGTTGAGTTCTTTTTGTGAGAAAATATTCTTTAAGCTCTTGTGATTAGTATAAATCTCAGATTTTTTTCACCATAGAGATTGTGTCTCTATATCTTAAAAGGAAAGATTAAAACTACTAACTCATGATCATTCGTATAATAATTTGGTTCATTAATTTTTAGCTATCATGACGCATAAGAAATAACTCTATAATTATTTATAACGACACAACCATCTCCTTTCTGTGAAGCATCACTATATATAACAAACCCATCAATCCTCGATGGTAGAGTCAATTTATGAACATTGAATAAACTTATCTTCAATTATTCAAAACATTCTTAACACTCTTTTTTCAAACAAATATAACCCCTTTATGTGTGAGTTTGGTTAATGGGTTAGTCAATCAGGAAAAATTATGGACGAAATACAGATAATAACCTACAAAACCAATAAAACTGTGGACCGTAGTTATTCTTATTAGTGTGATCCATTTTGGGATTGCCTTTGTCTTTGAAGGATAAAAATAGATTCCATCCATAGGGACAATATGGAAAAGAAAATAAATCTCCTAAAGGCAGAATTCACACTTACTAAAAATCAAATATAATTCATTTCTTATAAGAGTTATTAGAATAGTGCACAAGTAATTTTCATAATTTTAATAGGTTTAGAAGTATACCAAGATATCCTCAATAAATACCACTAAAAAGTCATCAAGATATCACTTTAAAAATATATTCATTAGATACATGAAAATAGAGGGTACATTAGTTAGTCCAAAAGAAATTACTGTAAAATCATAATTCCCATAACTGGTATGAAATTATGTCTTTAAAATGCCTTACTTCTTCAAACAAATCTAATGATATCTTGATCGAAGGTCAATCATTGAAAAATATTGAACTCTATAAATTATATCAAATAAACCATCAATACAAGATAGGGGATACTTGTTCTTTATTGTTATAGAATTGGTCTCCCTATAGTCAACGCACAACCTCGTAGACCCATATTTCTTCTTAAAAAAGAATAGGTGATCCCCATAGAGAAACACTAGGGTGAATAAATTATTTATTACTCAACACAGTAGTTTGTCTCATGAGACCTGCTGATGCATCGAGGAGCTATAATGGGCTCCACCCGTCACTTAATAAATCTAATGCATTACTCATATGAAAAGGTTGAAACATAACATAAGAATTTGTATTAAAACTAGCATAAAAATGTTAATGCTTTAACCATAAACCATTAATGGTATAAAAATAACACATCCATAGTCAAACATATCACAAAACAATCAATAAAATATGGATTATTGTATCATAATAAATCCACTTCAAACAATTGTAATATCCAATAAAGGATGTTGACATATATGAAATCTAATCTATTTGAAATAAATATCTCTTTATATTTTGAAATCATTTAAAAGTCACTTAATTATAAACGAAAAAATATATTTAAAAAATATTCTTATAATTTTCTAAGGGAAGCTTCAAATGTCTTATAATGGCGGAAAATAGTTGCTCCCTCCGTATAAGTAAAAAAAATTCTTACCTTAATTGTTCGAAAATGTCATAAAGTACCGTGTTTGGGAAATGGAAAAAATATTACATTAAAAACATTATATAAATATTCAGAAAAGGGTATAAATGAAATTAATCCATATTCTAAGAAATAGTAAAAATGTTTTGAAATATATTTTCAAGAATCACTGATTAGGATGATTAATAATTCCCAGTAGATGCTTTTGTATAAACAACCTCAGATAAAATTGAGATTGTAAAATTAACCCATACATTGTTCTTTTCCTTAGTTAAGGGTACATTAACCTTCGATATAATAGTTAAATAGTTGTTATTATGTTATACAAGAACCACATACATAAATATGATTTCATATATGATCTTGTAATATTACTTTGTTAATAATATTTCTGTAGTAACATTGTTTCGGGTGTTAACTGATTTGTTTTCCTTTGTATGTTTTGTTACATAAGTTATGTTTGTTATGGATGGGACATATTTTATTAATATCCAGAATGATATTATATTCTTAAGTATTATTTTTAATCATTAAATGAAAAATATTTTTGAAAGTTTGCGATGGGGAATTAATCGCATCGCGTTCGTGGAGACTGTAATCCATCCGTACACACGAGCGACAACATCGTTCTATTGATGGTGAAATTATATGTAATTGGATGGTATATTAAATATACAGAATCATTAACATTGTATATTGTTTTTACATCACTAATAATCGTCAGTATATCCATCCAAATAATGATGTTTTGATTAACAAACTACACCATGAGATGGAGACGGTATGTCGTACATACGCACATATGGTGACATTGTCATTGATAGGATGGATAGTATAATGAATATGGTTGTACCATATTTATAATTAAATCATAGTATGTAGAAGTTACTATAATTATTATATTGTTATGTTAAAAACAATGAAAGAGGAATTAGAAGAACAAAATAGCATTGAAATAGTTGATGAAATTATTACATATTCTTTGGGTGCTTCCTTTTTGATTTGGTCAAATAGGAACCTTAGGTTGGCAATATGATAAATAAATGCCTTTAGCATTAATTGAGGGTAGTTGGTAGGATAATTTAGTAGGTTTTGGTCATTCCAAATGGATTTGGAGGTGTGAAATTAAGAGAAGGGGAAGTGCCCTTTTTTTAGAGAGGTTAGGGTCACTTCAGGAAAATCTTGTAATATTATTTTATTATAAAATAATTTTCGGTTTATAATGGCTCAAAATATATATTTTTTCAGATAATGTGGGGATGGGTCTAAATTTATTCAACCAATAGGTTTTATACAATTTTCGATCACCACATTAACCTTATCTTTAAGATTTAACTCTTTGTTAAATAGTATAACTTTTACCATGTCTTGTTGTATTTTAATATTAGATGGTTATTAAACATACTATAAAATGCCATGAGAACCTCCAGTGGTTCATTAATGACATGTATATCATTACATAAGTCATTTGGTCACATATTTTGTTTTTATAAATATTATATCATTTAATAATATAGTATTTCTTTTAAAAACTCATTTATGTCAATCTTGACACTATTTATTATTCTGTTTTTGTGAAAGTTAAAATAAATTAATTACTTCGAAAAAAATAAATTAAATAAATTCTAAAATGACTATTAACCTAGAAAATTAGTTTAATGCATCAAAAGTCTCAATTTATATTTATTTTTATATTTAGAATATCAATTATTTTTAAAATTTTATTAATAGAGAAACTACTGCATCATCATTGTGTCATAAATAAATTTAAATATGTAATGTCTAAAAATTATAAATAAAATACCATGATGTATGAAATATTATTATCTTTATAAGTAATATTTAAAGACTAATTTATCTTATGTATAATCCAATCTTAAAAATGGTTTACTTATTAGGATTTGAATTAAACGCTTTTATCTCTTGTTTAAATAAATTAATAATAAATGTCCTAATATAATCCAAGTTGATAAAAAAGGATCATATTTTATTCATAATGTTCATTTTTGTCGAAATACACTTATCCAATATAATTAGGACATTTTTAGGGTAATTATAATATCATTTGTACCTTTAATTTTTCCATTTACATTTAACCTTGGTAAATAAATATCAAAAGTTACTTTTCACCAAACATTATTTTCATCCTTTTGAACCAATTTTTACTTAATGATGTCTACCGTGTCTCTCAGAAATATGAAATTCAATTTATAGAAGTGGTAAAATTATATTTTATGCAAATTTGGAAATTCTCCTAGAATGTGGGTAAAAGGCGTTAAATAGTTCAATACAAATTGATATATCTATTCTTATTATAAAATGACTCCAATGAATTTAATTCAACTAATATAGGTATTATGTATCTATTTCTAATTTAAAATAAATTTAAATAAAAATATTTATTATTTAAATAAAAGTCAGTTTTAAACAATAATGTTGTGTTTTCACAATTCATAGAAATTTGAATGTCTTTAGAAAAATACAAAAAAAACCATAAGATAATTTTGATATTCTGAATCCAAAAATGAAGTCCATTTTAGAAAATATAATTTATAAAATTTCAAAAACTGTGTATCACTATTCATAACTGGTTTTTTAAACGGCTAGTTTGATTCGTTGTGGTGTGCTATAACTCGAAGTTGCGTACAACGCATGCTATAGTATTATTCAAAGAGAAGCGTACTGTGGAATCTTGGGTTATTACATTCTTCATTCCATCAAATAATTTCATCCTTATAATTTCTAGAATAATACTACATAAAAATATTTGGGTAGTTCTTCATCATAAGTTCCTTGGGTTCCTACGTTGCATCTTCCATCTTATGGTTTCTTCATAGAACATTTACTAGGAGAGTCGTCCAGTTTCTCAATTCTTGTTCTCAAGTATCAGGAATCTTGATAGGCTCTTCACAATAACACATATTGGGTTATAGTTCCACTTCTTCATAGGTGAGTACATGCGTTGGGTTGGGCATGTATTTTCTCAACAGTGATACATGGAACACATCAATAACTTTGGAAAGACTTGGCGGCATTGCAGAACTATAAGATACAAATCCAATTCGTTCTAGAATTTATAATGGTCGGATGTACCTGGGACTTAATTTACCCTTCTTAATGAATTGTATAACACCCTTCCATGGAGATACCTTCATGAAAACATGATCTCTTACCGGAAATTCCAAATCATTCCTTTGGTTCTCAGCGTAACACTTTTACCTACATTGAGCTTCTTTGATGTGGATTGGATAATCTTCATCTTTTCCATTGTTTCCTAAAAATTTTTTGGGCCTACAAGATTCCTTTCACCAACATCATCCCAACAAGTTGGTGTGCAATATCTCATTTCATATAATGCTTCATTTATTTCCATTTGAATACTTGAATCGAAGTTATTGTAAAAAGAAAAATTCTAACATAGGTAAATATGGATCCCATATAACTTAAAAGTCATGTTATCAATATCTCAAAATTTCTTCTGAGGTTTGAATAGTTAGTTATGATTTTCCATCAGTTTGAGGGTGGTAGGCAGTGCTTAAACTAAGTTCAGTATCTAGGGATTTCTGAAGAATTATCCAAAATCTTGATGCAAAACTGGGATCACGATCAGAAACAATTGATTGAGGTGCACCATGAAGTCTTACAACTTCATTAATATACAGTCTTGATAAATATTCAAGTTGTAAATTTTCTATTATAGTATGAAAATGTGATGACGTGGTAAGACGACCAACAATGACCCATATTGCATTATTACCTCTAATAATCTTTGGGGTCCCAATGACAAAGTCCATCTTAATGTCATCCCATTTCAACTCAGGTATGGGAAGATGTTGCCTGGCTCCTCTCGGATGTTTTCTTCCAGCCTTCACCTATTTTCAAACAATACATCTTGATAGAAAATCAGCAATTTCTCTCTTCATTTTTCCAAACAAAAACGTTCCTTCAAATATCTATATATCTTATTTCAACTGGGGTGTATAGAGAAATTAGAGCTATGAGAATTATCCAAAAATTCCCTTTTAGATCAGGTATATCAGGAACACAAATTCACTTCCCAATTTTCAAAACTCCATCTTCATATACGATGTAAATAAATCTCCCATCATTCAAAGATTTATTTGTCTTTGGAAACTCCTCCTCATCAGTTTGAGAACTTTTTATCCTTTTTAGTATAGATGGTTTGGGAAAAATTTGAAAAAGTATTGATGTTTCACCTTCCATTATTACTCCCATATCAATATTTACTAGATCCATGAACATAGGATCCCTTCCTACTCCCATATTGTTCATAACTCCATGATCCTTTTTTCTCAAAGCAACTTCCACCTTATTTTCTTTCACTGGGTGGTCATGTATTGTGCAATCTAACTTCCTTGACTATTTCAATCCATCACATTTTCCACATGTTGAGTTCTTTTTTAGAGAAAATATATTTCAAACTCATGTGATCAGTATAAATACCACATTTTTAACCATAGAGAGAGTGTCTATATATCTTCATATAAAAGATTACAGTTTCTAACTCAAGATCATGAGTATGATAGTTTTGTTCATTAATTATTTGTTGTCGTGACGCATATTCAATAAATCTATAATTATTAATAAGGACACAACCATGTCCTTTATTTTAAGCATCACTATATATATGAATCCCATTATTCCCTGATAGTAGATTAAAGTTTGGATCATTGACTAATCTTCTCTTCAATTCTTCAGAACATTTTCCACACTCTTTTGTCCAAAAAAAATTATCCCCTTTATGTGTGAGTTTGGTTAATGGGTTTTCCAATCAGGAAAAATTCTAGACAAAATGGAGATAATAACCTAAAAAACCAATATAACTACGTACCTCAGTTATACTCATCAGTGCTGGTCATTCTTGGACTGCCTTTGTTCTTGAAGGATCAACAGAGATTACATCCTTAGAGACAATATCTCCAAAAAAATAAATCTCATGAATCTAGAATTCACACTTTCTAAAGATCCAATATAATTCATTTCATCTAAGAGTTTTTAGAATAGTGCACAAGTGATTTTTATGATCTTCATATCTTTTGGAGTATGCCAAGATATAATCAATAAATACCACTAAAATGACATCATGATATTCCTTGAAAAATATATTCATTAGATCTATGATAACAGAGGGTTCATTAACCAGTACAAAAGGAATTATTGTAAACTCATAATTCACATACCTGGTATGAAATGATGTCTTTAAATTGTCTTCCTTATTCACTCAAAACTAACGATATCCATATCGAAGTTCAATCATTAAATATTATTAATCTCCATTAAGTTGATCAAATAAATAATAAATGCAAGGTAGGGGATAATTGTTCTTTATTGTTATATCATTGATCTCCCTGTAGTCAATGCACAACCTCATAGATCCATCTATCTTCTTAAAAAAATAAATAGGGGCACTGTATAGACAAACAGTAGGGCGAATAAATTCTTTGTTACTCGATAGACTTCTTTGTATCATGAGACCTAGAGATGCATCGAGGAGCTACAGTAGGCTCCACCCGTCACTTACTAAATCTAATGCATTCCTCATATAAAAAGGTTAAAATATAACATAAACATTCGTATTAAAACTAGCATATGAAATGTTAATAATTTGAACATAAAACATGAATGGTATAAAAGTAACACATTTGTAGTAAAAAATATCACAAAACCTTTAATACAAAATCTATGATTTTGTCATAATAAATTAACTTCAATTAATTGTAAAATACATTAAAAGATGTTGACATAGATGAAATCAAATCTATTTGAGAAAAATATCTATTTCTATTTTGAAATCATTTAAAATTCACATAATTATAAAAGAAAACATTTATTTTGAAAATATTGTTATATCCTTATAATAGAAGAATCAAAGGTGTTATAATGGTGGAAAATTTCCACACCTGCCGTATAAGTTAAAATACTTTCTTACCCTAATTTTTCAAAAAGTTCATAAAGCACCCTCTTTGGAAAACGACAAAAAGATTACATTAAGGAAAATTTAAAAAAAATGTAAAATTAGGGTATTAATGACATTAAACCATATTCTAGGAAATATTAATAATGTTTTGAAATAAATTTTTAAGCAACACGGATGAGGATAATAAATAATTCCTAGTATATTCTTACGTATAAAAAACCTCAGATAATAATGAGATTGTAAACTTAACCTTGAATTGAACATTTCCTTAGTTGAGGGTAAATTAACCTCTTGTATAATAGTTAAATCATTGTTAATAAATTATACAAGAACCACATACATAAATATTATATCATATATGATCTTATAATATTACTTTGTTAAAAATATTTCAGTAGTATCATTGTTTCGGGTGTTAACTAATTTGTTTCCATGTATATGTTTTGTTATCCAAGTCATGTTTATTATAGATAGGATTTATTTTATTCATATCCAGAATGATATGATGTTCTTAAATACTATTTTTAATCATTAATTGAAAATTATTCATGAAAGGTTACGATGGGGAATTAATCTCATCGCGTTCATGGATTCGGTAATCCGTATGTACACATGAGCGAAAATATAATTCTATTGATGGTGAAATTGTGTGTAATTGAATGGTATATTACATATAAAAATTCATTATCATGTTACATTTATTATTTACATAAATTATACTTATTGTTATATCCTTTCAAATAATGAAGTGTTGAATAAAAAACTATACCATGACATGGAGACGGTAAGTCGTACATATGCACGTATGGAGACTTTGTCTTTCATAGGATGAATAGTATAATGAATACAGTTGTACAATATTTATAATAACATCAAAGTATGTATATGGTACTTCATTTATTAATTTGGTATGGATACAACAAAGAAAGAGGAAGTAGAAGAACAAAATAACTTTGAAAGAGGTCATGAAATTATTACCTCTTCTTCAGGTGCTCCCTTTTTGATTTGCTCAAATGGGATCCTTAGGATGTCTTTCTGATCAATGTAAGGACACTTGGTTGATGTGAGGGTAGTTGGGAAGATAGTTTATTAGGGTATTTTGGAACAAAATGGCTTTGGAGGTGTGAAATAAAGATAAGGGAATGTACCCTTTTATAAGAGAGGTGAGAGTCACTTTAAAAAAAGCATGAAATATTATTTTATTATAAAATAATGTTCAGTTTCTAATTTATAAGGAAATATTTTTTTTAGGATAAGGTGGGTATGGGTACAAATCCTTTCAAACAATAGGTTTTAGATTTAACACCACAATATTTCATAGTACATTATTTCTTCAATTTAATGTAATAACTTTCACTACACACAATACTGAGTTCAAGCGCATCACGACTTACCAAACTAGCCGTTCAAAAGAGGTTATGAATAATATTAACTGAATTTTAAACATTATATAATCCTAAAAATTTTATAATCCATATTATGTGTTTATTATACATAATGTAAGAACAAATTCATTTTTTCAGGAAAAAGAGTTATTTTTCAAATAATGCCATTTTACCGCCTTTTAATGGAGAACCATTTTTAAATACAATATTTGAAACTTTTATATATTAAATTTAACAAAATAAACTTCTTATTTAGAATTGGGAGGTAATAATTTAGTTTTAATAAATTTTTGATGTTTTTTTAATAACTTTCATATTTGGGTGAATAGTGAAAACTACTATATTTTAACTGAAAATAAATTTTTTAATCAAAATAATTTATAGTGTTGAATTATACATTTCAATGTTTTGGAAGTATAATTAGATTATATTTTTACCCTTTAATCCAATGTTGGTCATTGGAATTAATTTCACATTGAAATTATACCTACACAAGTGTCAATCTTTTGATAGTTACTGTTTCTTAAAAACACGCTATTTGTTTTGACAACGAGAATTAATTTTAAATTCATTAATGAAACTTCTATGTTTTTAATTAGGTAAAATAGAAATCATTTTTGGATTCTTAATATAAAAATTAGATTAGGGTGAATTTTTTTTATTTTTCTGAAAACTTTCATTTTTTGATGAATAGTGAAAAACACTGAGTTATTGGTTAAAACCAATTTTTTTAAATAATTATTTATTTTAATTAAATTTATTTTAGGTAAAAGAAGGTACATAATACCTATACAAGTTAAATTTAATTCATTTGAGTCAATTTATAATAATTTAAATATATAAAAATTTTATTGAAATTTTCACCGTCTTTTACCCACCTCCTATGAGAATTTTCAAATTCACATAAAACATAATTTTATCGCTTCTGTGAGTGGAGTTTCGAATATCCAAGAGTTAAGGTAAATATCAAGTAGTAAAATGTGGTTCAATAAGATAAAAATAATTTTTGGTGAATAGTAACTTTTTTTCTTTTATTTGCCACGGTTAAAAGTAAATAAGGTAATTAAGGGTAAAAATGATATTAATATTACCCAAAAAAATGTCCTAATTCTATTGTACAAGTGTAGCTCGACCAAAAACAACTTTATGAATAAAATATTTTCATTTAGGTTTACTTGTATTAGATTAAGACATTTATTATTATTTAATTCAAAGAAGAGTTAAAAGGGTTAAAATCAATGTTTAATATCTAAAACCCTTTTAATATAGGATTATACATAATATAAATTAGATTATAAATACTCATTAGAAATATAAAAATATTTATTACATAATGGTATTTTATTTATAATTTTTAGGCATTAAATAATTTAATTTATTTATGACACAGTGATGATGCAGTAATTACCGTATTAATGAAATATTAAGATAATTGATATTATAAATACCCAATTAAATGTAATTTGATACTTTTATGAATTCAAATAATTTTTTAGGTTAATATGACATATTTTGATTAGTTATATGAATTTTTTTTCAAGTAATAATGCTTTTATGAATTTATCAAAAACAAAATACCCAATAGTGTCAAAATTGACATAAAAGAGTTTTTAAAACAAATATTCTATTATTAATTTATATTCTATTCCTAAAAATATATGGTTCATCCAAAGGACTTATATCATGATAGGTGTATCATTAATGGACCAATTGGATGTTTATAGTATGTTTATTAACCATATAATATAAAAATACAAAGAGACATGGTAAATGTCAAACTAATGAACTAAGAGTTAAAACTAAAAGATAAGGTTAAAAAAGTGACCCAAACCTCTCTAAAACCTATTGGTTGAGTGTATTTCACCTCATCCATACCTTAGGCTCGAAATAAATCAATTTGGAGCCATTATAAACTGAATACGAATTTATTATAAAATAATATATTAAGTTTTTCTTATGGTACCCCTCACCCCTCTTATAAAAGGGAACTCCCCCTTCACTCAATTTCACACCTTCTAAGCCATTTGTCTCGACCAACCCCTACCCAAATATCCTCTCAAATTCCCTCACTTCATTCTATAGGCCCTAATTTGGTATGATAGCCCACTTATGGATCCCATTTGATCAAATCAAAAGGAAGAACCCGAAAAAGAGGTAATGATTTCACCACCCTCTTTCAAGTTCTCGTATACTTCCACTTACTCTTTCTTTGTTGTTTAAATTATAAAATAATAAATCCAGTATCTTCTATATACAGAGATTTTATTTTAAATATATCACAAACATATTCATTATCCTGTCCATCTTATCAATGATAATTTCACCATGCGTGCATACGTACGACATACCATCTCCACACCGTGGTGTAATTTGTTATTCAACTCTATGTTATTTGGATGGATATAATGATTAGTAATATGTATAAAAATACTGAAAGTAACCTGAAAATGTATCTGTAAATATAATATACAATCCAATTCCACACCTTCAAGGAAATTATATTGTCGATCTTGTGTACGTACGGATTATCATCTCCACGACGCGATAAGATTCATTTCTACGTTCACCATTCATCGATGATTATAAAAATATATATTACTGATAAGTATGTAATATATGACATATTATTGATATTTTAGATATATATATTTATAAATATATATATATATATATATATATATGTGTGTGTACTTACATATATCTTATTCACATAGTTCAGTTCAATACGATATGAAAACGAAAACAGTGTTTATGCATATGTACGGACTATTGTCTCCATAAATGGTGTTTTTTATTTCATATATATGTATTTTATACATATTTATATTCTAAATATATATGATATATAAATCATGTTTTATATTCTGGAAGTACTTAAATCTTGATCTAAGTGATACAATCAAGAGTAACAAGTTAAAACACGTACGATAAAGAAAGCGATTATTACCAGAAATGTTAATTTAACATGTAAATTATTATTAAATGGGTAGTATAAAGAAATAAATGAATATTGTATGATATAATAAATATTAATATAGTTCTGGTATACCTTAATAACATACTATAATCTTCATACAGGAGGTTAAATGTACCCTCGACTAAAGTAAAGTGCAAGGTAAGGGGTTTTCATCTCACTCCTTATTCCCGCATGATTCGTACCATATTGCCATTATTATCTTTTTGTGGTGTATGTACTGCCCATAATTGTATTCTTTGAGTAATAAACTTTAATTTATGTGTATTTACATATTCTTTTCATGATACCTCTTTCATAGGGTGTATGTTTTGTAAGTTACCAAATTGTTAAGGGTTAATTTCACAATCTCTTTATTATCCGAAGTTCTTTTTACGTAAGAATCTACTGGGACATATTTATTATCCATGTATATGTTTCATAAAAGAGTTTTCAAAGGGATTATTTTAAGGGGATTTTTACTAAAGCATCATTTTAAATGTTTTAATGATTTATTATTTTAACCATTCTCATTAATGTCCATGTTTTCAAAATGTATTTAAGGATTTATTTAAATGGACATGAATGTTTTAAAATGTTAATTAATTTCAAAAGTTTAAAAGTGGTATGGGAAACTTTGATTCAAAAATGTATTTAAATGTCTTCCTTTCTAAATTGTGTGACTTTTAAATGTTTTCATGAAAAAGGGATATTTCTCTTAAAGAGTTTTACAAATCGTTTTCATCTATGCCAAAATCCTTTAATGGATTTTAAACTTGTTTGAAGTTGATTTATTATGATACAAATCTTATATATTGTATTGATGGTTTTATGATATGTTTGACTGTGGATGTGTTATTTTTATACCATTCAAGGTTTATGGATAAAGTATTGACATTTCGTATGCCAGTTTTAATATGAATGATTATGTTATGTTTATACATTTTCATATGAGGAATGCATTGGACTTAGTATGTGACAGGTGGAGTCTGCTACAGCTCCTCAATGAATCGGTAGGTCCCATGAGACAAACTAGTGTCTTGGCACAAGTCCTTGACAAAATCTTATTTGTAGTCTTGGCATAAGGCCTTGACTATGTGGTTATGATAGTCGGGCATTCTGCATTCCATCATTATGAAAGTGGTTAGTGATATTGCATGTGATTATTCGACTTGTAGAATATCCATGTGAATAATTAAATGGAATTATTTTATTTTATTTTTCCATATTATGATGAAGTTCAAGTTTAAAAGCCTTTTGTTTAAGTTATACATTGCATTAAATGCTTATGCTTATTTATGAATGTTTCAACTGTATTGCTTACCCTTACTGAGAGTTTGAGCTCGCCCCTTTATATGTTTTGTTTTTCCCAAGAATCCAAGAAGTGTATTTTGATTGATATGTAGGGTTAATCCAAGAGAATAATGGCTTTCATCAAGGATTATTTGTGTTTTTTTGTATATCTTAAACTGTAATATAACATTCATGTATGTAATCAATTTTCCAAGACTGCTAAACTGATCGGTCCTTCAGGACTTGATTCCTTATAATCAAGCCAATGTATTAAAATAATGCACCGACTCTAGGTAACAGGGGTCGGGGCATAACATTAGACAATTTTAGATCACCACATTAACCTTATCATTTAGATTTTATTCTTAGATAAATAGTTTATCTTTTACAATTTCTTCTTGTATTTTTATATTACATGGTTAATAAACATACTATAAAATGACAAGAGAAATTAAAATTGTTCATTAATGTCCTATATATCATGATATAATCCATTTGGTCGGACCCTATATTTTTCAGAATAATATATCATTTAATGATATAGTATTTGTTTAAAAAACTCATTTATATCAATCTTTATAGTATTTCGTATTTGGTTTATTTGGAATTAAAAAAACATGATTACTTCGAAAAAAATATATAAAATAAATCCTATCATTTCATAATAACCTAAAAAATTAGTGGAATGCATCAAAAGACTGAATTTAAATTTATTTGGATATTTATAATATCAATTATTTTAATCTTTCATTAATAAGGTAAATACGACATCATCATTGTGTCATAAATAAATTTAAATCTTTAATGTCTAAAATTTATAAATAAAATTCCATGATGTATGAAATCTATTTATATTTCTAATGAATATTTATTTTCAAATTTATCTTATGTATAACCCTATATTAAAAATGGTTTAGTTATTAGAATTTGAATTTAACACTTTTAAGTTTTATTTAGATAAAATAATAATAAATGTCCTAATATAATAAAAGTGGATCAAAAAGGGTCATATTTTATTCATAAAGTTTATTTTGGTAGAAATAAACTTATACAATACAATTCGGACATGTGTTAAGGTAATTATAAAATCTTTTTTACCTTTAATTTTCTTATTTAGTTTTAACTCTGTAAATAAAATTCAAAAGTTACATTCACCAAAAATTATTTTCATACTATTGACCAAAATTTTAAATAATGATGTCAACTGTGTCTCTCAAATTAATGAAATTCAATTCACAGAAGTGGTAATATTACATTTTATACAAATTTGAAATTTTTTCATGAAGGTGGTTAAATGGCGTTAAATAGTTCTATAAAGTTATATATATATATATATATATATATATATTCTTTTTATAAAATGACTCTAATGAAATACATTAAACTAATATAGGTATTATGTATCTATTTTGACTTTAAATAAATTTATATTTAAAAAATAATTATTTAAATAAAATTCATTTTTAAACAATAATGTAGTGTTTTCACTATTCATCAAAAATTTAATATTTTTAGAAAAATACAAAAAATTCACCCTAACCTAATTTTGATATTATGAATCCAAAAATGAACTCCTTTTTGAAAAATAAAATATATAAAATTTAAAAAACTTGGTATCACTATTCATAACTGCTTTTTAAATGGCTAGTTTGATTGGTCGTGGTGTGCTATAACTTGATGTTTCATACAACACAATATATTGTATTATTCAAAGAGAAGAGTATTGTGGAAGCTTGGGGTGTTACATTATTCCATCCATAAAATAATTTCATCCTCAAAATTTCTATAATAATACTGTATAAAAATATTCGGGTAGTTATTTATCATAAGTTTCTTAGGTTTCCACATTGCATCTTATATCTTATGGTTTTTCAATAGAACATTTACCAGGAGAGTCATCCAGATTCTCAATGCTTGTTCTCTGGTATAAAGAATCTTGACAGGCTCATCACAATAATATTGATTGGGTTATATTTTCTCTTCTTTAAAGGTGATTACATGCATTGGGTCAGGCATGTATTTTTCAATGGCGATACATTGACCACATCATGATCTTTGGAGAAACATGGAGGCATTTCCAATTGGTAAGATGTAACTCTATTTTATTCTAGTATTTCGAAAGGTCTGATGTACTTAGACTTAATTTTCCCTTCATACTAAATCATATAACACCCTTCCATAGATATACCTTAAAAAATGATCTACTGCCTGAAATTTCAAATCCTTCCTTCGGTTATCAGCATAACTCTTTTTCCTAATTTGAGCTTATTTGATGTGGGTCTGGATAATCTTCACCTTTTCCATTGTTTATTCATCATGTTCTGGCCTACAAGTTTTCTTTCACTAAAATCATCCAAGCATGTTGGTTTGCAACATCTCTTTCAAAATAATGATTCATTTGGTGCCATCTGAATACTTTAACGGAAGCTATTGTTACATGAAAAATTCTACCATAGGTATATACTGATCCCACATACATTGAATGTCAAGTGATCAAGATCTCAAAATGTCTTCTGAAGTTTGGATTGTCTGTTCTAACTGTCCATCAATTTGAGTGGGGTACGTAGTGCTCAAACAAAGTTCAGTATCCATGGCTTTCTCAAGAGTTTTCCAAAAATTTGATGTAAAATGGGGATCATGATTAGAAACAATCAATAAGGGTATACCAGAAAGTTTTAAAACTTCATTAATATATAGTCCAGATAAACTTTCAAGTTGTAAATCATCTTTCATATCAGAAAAATGTACTGACATGGAAAGATGATCAATAATGACCCATATTGCATCACTCCCACTAGGAGTATTTGGTATAACTATGCCAAAGTACATCGTAATATCATCCCATTTCCACTCATGTATGGAAATCAGTTTCATGACTCCTTGAGAATATTTTTATCCAACCTTCACCTTTGACAAACCATACATCTTGACACAAAATCAGCAATCTCCCTCTTCATGTTGTCCCACCCAAAATGTTCCATCAAATATCTATACATCTTAGCTCTACCAGGGTGTAAAAAAATTGGAGCTATGAGAATCATCCAATAATTTCTTTTTTAGATCAGGTATATCTGGAACAAAAAGTCTCTTCCCAAATTTTAAAACTCCATCTTCATATATAAATTCAATCAATCTCACATCATTCACTGCTTTATTTTTCTTTTGAAACTCTTCATCATCAGTCTGAGAACGTTTTATCCTTTCTAGTAAATATGGTTTTAAAACCATTTGAAA
Organism: Viscum album; assembly: GCA_963277665.1. Lineage (NCBI taxonomy): Eukaryota > Viridiplantae > Streptophyta > Magnoliopsida > Santalales > Viscaceae > Viscum > Viscum album. Next base: position 458,347,147 of record OY728166.1, on the reverse strand, counting down.
TGTATTTATGTTTCACCTTCCATTATTATTCCCATATCCATATTCACTAGATCCATGAAGATATGATTCCTTTCAACTCTCATCTGGTACAGAACTCCATGATCTTTTATGCTCAAATCATCTACCACGTTATTTTCATTCCATGGGTGGTAGTGTATTATGAAATCATAATTCCTTGAGTAGTTCAATCCATCACCTTTGCCTCATGTTGAATTATTTTTGTGGGAAAATATACTTTAATCTATAGTGATGTGTATAAATATCACTTTTTTCACCATATAGATAGTGTCTCAATATCTTCAGGGAAAATATTACAGTTGCTAACTAAAAATCATGAGTAGGATAATTTTGTTCATTAATTTTTAGTTGTCACGATGAATATTAAATAACTCTATAATTCTTCATAAGGAAACAACCAAGTCCTTTCTTTGAAGAAACACTATATATAACAAACCCATCATTCCTCAATGGTAGAGTCATGTTAGGATCATTGGCTAATCTTATATTCAATTCTTAAAAAATTCTTCACACACTTTTGTCCAAACAAATTTAACCCCTTTACGTGTGACTTTGGTTAATGTTTTATCCAATCATGAAACATTCTAGATGAAATACAGATAATAACTTACAAAACCAATAAAATCGTGCACCTCATTTATACTCATTAGTGCTGGCCATTCTATGATTTCCTTTGTCATTTAAGGTTCAATAGATATTCCATCTTTAGAGACAATATGGACATGAAAATAAATCTCTTGAATCCAGAATTCACTCTTGCTAAATATCCAATATAATTCATTTATTCTAAGTGTTTTTAGAACAATTCACATGTAATTTTCATGATCTTCATAGCTTTTTGAGTATACCGAGATATCATCAATAAATACCACTACAAATCCATCAAGATATTCCATGAAAAATATATTCATTAGACCCATGAAAACAGAGGGTTTAATAGTCAGTCCAAAAGGCATTACTGTAAACTCATAATGCCCATACCTGGTATGAAATGATGTCTTTAAAATGTATTCCTTCTCACGCACAACTAATGATATGCAGATCGAAGGTCAATCATTTAAAAATATTAATCGCCATGAAATTGATCAAATAAATCATCAATGAAAAGTAGGGGATACTGGTTCTTTATTGTTATTGCATTGATCTTTCAGTAGTCAATGTACAACCTCATAGATCCGTATTTTTTCTTAAGAAAAACAATAGGGCCTCCACATAGAGAAACAATAGGGTGAATAAATTATTTATTACTCAATTACAGTACGTGTTTCTTTAGTTCCACTAATTCTATAATGTCCATTCTATAAGGGGTCTTTGATATGGGACTAGAACCAGGAATTAAGTCGATGGAAAATTCAATTTCCAATTCTGGATGATGTCTAGGTAAATCCTTGGGAAACACATAAACATATTCTTGAACAATAGGTACATCCCCTATTTGAACTTTCCTTTCCTCACCAATAGTTATTTCACTCTCTTTCTCCTCAATTATTGAATTTAGTAAAGATACACATAGTGGATATAAATGAAAATCATATGGTGATGTTTATGCTCTAAAGATATGGGATTTCATATCATTAAAAAAAATTGTAACCTCCATCTTCTTACAATAAAATTTCGCATCATGGGATGAAAGACAATACATTATGAGGATTATTTCAAATTCAATCATGGGTATGACAATAATATCATAAGATAAAGTATGTTTATATTCCATAATTGTAACTGATTCCCAAAACATTGTTGTAATGACACTTCTGTTAAGATTATTAACTGACAACTCCCTTGTTATTTCAAATTGGAAATATCAAATTTTCTAGGAATGATAGGAAGATATGAAAGAATGTGATGATCTAGAATCAAATAAATCTTTTTCTAAATTTGAGGAAATGATTAAACCACCTTCCACCACATCATTCAGAACATCAAACTCAGCAGTTGTGATCACAAAATATTGGCCTTTCTCCCTTGGCCTTTTCTGAGATATGTTTCCTTGGCTCCTAAGACATTAATTTCCATAATGACCCATTACTCTACAATTGTAGCACTCAACATTTACGTCCTCTCTCTTTCCCTTGAAATCACATGCTTGGTGGCCTTTTTCACCACAGTTGTAACAAAAAAATTCCCTTTAGGAAATTACTAGAGAGTTACTTCCAAAATCTATTATAGGATGGAAATTCAACTTTACCTTTATTCTTGTTATTTACATTTATAGAGTGTTCATCTAATATCTTCTTTTATTTTTTTTCATTGAATTTGTAATACTTAGAGAATTCCTTTTTTTGTCATGATATCACATGAGACTATATCTTTGTATAATGACAAGTATTGTGGGACTAATGCTCGTCAGGGAAATGGTTTTAAACCATCAAATAATTTATTACTATTACTCTATGGGTTACATATATAATCTCAATAATTCCATTCTAAACATGAAAATTTATCTTCATACTTTACGACATTCTCATCCTCCTTTCGACTCAGACTCAAAAATTGATTTTCCATATCCACTCGATGGTCACGAGGAATGTATTTTTCTATTAAAAGCTCTTTAAACTCCATCCATTACATATTTGATACCTATTCATCCTCCTTTATGTTTTTAATTAAGACCATTATTGATCTACATCTATTATGAGGTGATAAACCTCCATGAAAACTTTTTCACTTTAACTACTCCCTAAAGCATGAAATAAATCCTTAACTGAACATATCCATTGATCAGATACAAATGGATTTTTAGTCCCATTTAATTTTGGTGGTTTTTGACTCATGAAGTGGTCTAACATTGATCCTCCTCATTGTTGATTAGGGTGATCCAAACAGGTAAGGTTATTATTAATAACCTGAGTGAGTTGTCCCAGTATGGTTATATGTTTTTCAACAACAGTTGCATCACCAACTCCACTATATTTATCTTGAGTAGGAGGGAAATCCCAACATGGATTAGGTGCATTAATATACATTCCATTCCTTCCACTAGGTTCCATTTCTAAACAATGGCATACAATAGGTTAGTTTATGATTCCTAATGCATAATTCCAATCTTATAAAATACCTAGAATAAATTGAATAGGTTATACATATAATCCATAAGCATAAATATGTTTTCATTGAGGAAGTATTTACACATAAATACTTCATAATTGTTTCTAAATAAAATTTAATTTATCAAAATCTGATCCCCCGGGGGGTGTTAATACCAAGAGTGTAGCAATGCTCATTGTCGTGTACTAGGATACCCCATGTCAAACCTAAAACTCATTGTCATAGTTTTTTCTCCTACGTACATTTATGCTAGAGCTACATCTAACTATTTGTATCTACACACGGATGTATTTTCTTGAAAAAACCATATATTATTTATACTACCAAAATTTATGGATGTTATTCTATATTAATCCTCAAAGTCTATCTTAAGGTAATGTTATCTAATTAGAGTTTACAAAAATATATTTTCGAAGTATTCTACTAAACTTCCTCTGATAGAATCTATAACACCCCGACCCTAGTAACCCATACTCTGTGCATTATTACATAACAATGGAAGGATCACAATAAACTATGTCTCAAAATACCAATTAGTTAAGTAGCCTTGGAAGTACAAGATACATACATATGTTTTAAATTACATCATGAAATAAAAATAACAAAAACATTGTGTCCCCTTTGAACATGATCATATCCCTTATCCTATCCCTACAGTTCAATCATAATACACTTATTCACATCCTAGTAAAAATAAACATAATAAAGGGGTGAGCTCAGATGCTATGTAAGGATAACAATATAGCAGAGTCTTTCAAAAATAAGCATTAAGATTTAAGGAAATGTATAAGAATAAAATAAAAACCATTTAAACGTAAACATTAGAATAATATATAAATTATAAATCAAATAATTCCATTTACTTATTCACATAGATATTTTTCTATTCGAATAATCACACGTAATACCAACCACTAATTTCATAATGATGGAATGCATAATGACAGACATCATAACCACATAGTCTAGGCCTCATGCCAAGAATAAAAAAAAAGATTTTTTCAAGACCTTATTCCAAGACACTAGTTTGTCCAATGAGACCTACCAATTCATTGAGGAGCTATAGCGGGATCCACCCATCACATACTAAATCAAGTGCATTTCTCATATGAAATGTTTGAAACATAACAAAAACATTTGTATTAAAACTAGCATAATAAATGTTAATACTTTAACCAGAAACCGTGAATGGTATAAAAATAACACATCCATATTCAAACATATCAGAAAACCTTCAATACAATTTGGATGATTGTATCATTATAAATCAACTTCAAACAAGTGTAAAATCCATTAAAGGATGATGACATAGATGAAATCAAATCTATTTAATAGAAATATCTCTTTTTATTTTGAAATCATTTAAAAGTCATGTTATTATAAAAAATCATTTTTTTCAAAATATTAATTTAACTTTATATGTGAAGAATTTAAGGTGTTATAATGGCGGATAATATCTGCACCCACCGTATATGTTAAAAAACATTCATACCTTAATTTTTTGAAAATTTCATAAAGTACCTATTTTGGAAAATGGCAGAAAGATTACATTAAAAACATTTTATAAAAAGTCAAAAAATGGTATAAATGAATATTAACAATATTCTATGAAATAGTGAAAATGTTTTGAAACACGTTTTGATGAAACAATGATGAGGATGATAAAGAATTCCCAGTAGATGCTTACATGTAATAACTCTTAGATAATAATGAGATTGTAAAATTAACCCTTACCATGTACTTTTTATTTAGTTGAGGGTAATTTAACCTCCTATAATATAGTTAAATAATTGTTATTAAATTATACAAGAACCACTTACATAAATATAATATCTTATATGATCTTATAATATTAATTTGTTAATAATATTTCAGTAGTATCATTGTTTTGGGTGTTAAATGATTTGTTTTATTTTATATGTTTTGTTACGTAAGTCATGTTTCATATGTATATGATGTATTTGTTTCATATACATAATGATATTAAGTTCTTAAACATTATTTTTAATCATAAAATGAAAATTATTCTTGAAAGGTTGCAATGGGGAATGAATCTCATCACGTTCGTGGAGACAATAATCTATACGTACACACGAGCAACAATATCATTCTATTGATGGTGAAATCGTATGTAATTGGATGGTATATTACATATAAGGAATAATTTACATGTTATATTTATTATTTAAATCAATTATACTCCTTATTATGTCCATCCAAATAATGAAGTGTTGAATAACAAACTATGCAACGACGTGGAGATGGTAAGCCGTAATACCCATGTATGGTGACTTTTTCATTCATAGTATGGATAAAATAATGAATATGGATGTACCATATTTATAATAACATCATAGTATGTACACAGTACTGGAGTTATTATTTTGGTATAGAAAAAACAAATAAAGAGACAGTATAAGAACAAAATAACTTTGAAAGAGGTGATGAAATTATTAACATTTCTTCGGGTGCTCCCTTTTTGATTTGGTCAAATGGGATCCATAGGATGGCTTTATAATCAATGTAAGGACTTTTGGTTGAAGTGAGGATAGTTGGGAAGATATTGTATCAGGGTTTTGCTGAGCCAAATGGCTTTGGAGGAATGAAATTAAGATAAGTTGATGTACCCTTTTATAAGAGAGGTGAGGGTCACTTTAGAGAAAGCATGAAATATTATTTTATTATAAAATAATTTTCGGTTTATAATGGCGCAAAATGGATTTTCTATATATAAAGTAGGGATGGGCCTAAATCCTTTCAACAAAAAGGTTCTATACAATTTTATATCACCACATTAACCTTATCTTTTAGATTTAACTCTTAGGTAAATTGTTTATCTTTTACCTTGGGTTCTTGTATTTTTATATTACATGGTTAATAAATATACTATAAAATTACAAGAGAACCTTTAGTGGTTCATTAATGACCTATATATTATTATATAAGTCCTTTGGGTGAACCCTATATTTTAATGAATATTATATCATTTAATGATATAGTATTTATTTAAAATGTTCATTTATGTCAATCTTGACAGTATTTGGTATTTGGTTTTTTTGAATGTCAAAATACATGATTACTTCAAAAAAAAATATAAAATAAATCCTAAAATTTCATATTAATATAGAAAATTAGTGTAATGCATCAAAAGTATAAATTTACATTGATTTGGATATTTATAATATCAATTATTTTAATCATTCATTAATAAGATAATTACGGCATCATCATTGTGTCATAAATAAATTTAATTATAAAATTTCTAAAAATTATAAATAATAAACTATGATGTAGAAAATAGTTTTATCTTTATAATGAATATTTATAGTTGAATTTATCTTATGTATTACTCTATACAAAAAAAATTTGATATTAAAATTTGAATTTAAAACTTTTAACTTTTCATTAAATAAAATAATAATAAATGTCCTAATCTAATCCAAGTGGATCAAAAAGGGTAATATTTTATTCCTAAGTGTTATTTTGTTCTAAATATGCTTATCCAATAGAATTAGGATATGCGTTGGGTTAATTATAATATCATTTTTACCTTTAATTGCCCGATTTACTTAAATTGTGGTAAACAAAAATCAAAAGTTACTAATCACAAAAAATAATTTCCATCCTATTGAACCACATTTCCTTACTTATGTCAACCATGTATCTCAGAATTTTAAAATTCTATTCACCGAAGTAGTAAAATAAAATTTTATGAAAATTTGAAAATGTGAATAAAAGGTGGGTAAACTGCGTTAAATAGTTCAATTAAATTTTATATATCAAATATTATTATAAAATGACTCCATTGAATTAAATTGAACTAATATAGGTGTTATGTAACTATTTTGACATTAAAATAAATTTAAATGAAAATAATAATTATACCAACAAACGTTAGTTTTAAACAATAACGTTGTGTTTTTCACCATTCATAAAAAATTGAAAGTTTTTAAAAAAAATATGAAAAATTCATCCTAAGATAATTTTGATATTATGAATCCAAAAAATAAAGTCCATTTTAAAAATTAAAATTTCAAAAATTTCAAAAATTGGGTATCATTATTCATAACTACTTTTTAAAAGGCTAGTTTGATCGGTCATATTCTGCTAGAACTCAAAGTTGCGTACAATGCTAGCTATAGAATTATTCCACGAGAAGCATACCATGGAAGCTTGGGGAGTCACATAAAGGCATATTTTAGAGAAGGTGATAACTTCATTAGAAACTAGAAACACTTCTCACTTTATGTCAAGCAGTCTAACATTTTCTCACTCTTTTAGGCCTCAATGGAAACAATCAATGTGTGACGTCATAGAAATAATTAATGGCGTGAACAAGCCACTCGTCGTAAGAGGGTATTTCCTCTTAATTAGAGGATGGGTGTCACAACCCTCGGGTTTGAAAATAAATTTAATATATAAATTAATTCACGAAACACTAATTCTCTACAAAAAAACACATTGTTAATAAAATTATTTAAACAAGACAGTTATAACTTATCCATTATACTTAATTTTTCCGTTTCTATTATTTGAATTTCAGAAAATGGAGATATATGGTTGTGATCAGAAATACATTTCATGTATGATAGGATCAACTTAATTTTTTTAGTGAATAGTGACTTGACCATTTTGAATAGCAATATTAACCTTATGAATAGTAATATTAACCGTATGAATAGTAAATCTGCCAAATGAATAGTAACTGCATCCAAGATGATATAAATAAAATTTGGGCATCTTATAAATGAAATTATGATATAATTATATCATATTATAAGTAAATAAATATTTTATAAATTATTAATAAAGTATTAATACTTTTTTGAAACATAAATGTTTATTTTAAATTTTATAATTAATATAATTATTCAAAAGAAAATTTATTTTCATAAAATAGAATCATAAGTAGTATTCTAATTTATTATTATAATAAAATAATTTTATGATACCTTAGATAATTTTTCAAAATTTCCTAAAATCAAATATAATTTTAAAATTTGTTTTTTTCAAATTTGAAGCTTTTTTTGTTGCTTTTAGAGTCATGGTTATGAATTGTGTTTAATTTGACATAAATTTTTTTTATTGATTAAAATATTTCATTAAATTATTAAAAAATCAAATAAATATTGAAAAATGGGGGAAATGATAATGTCTTATCTAAATAGGGTTCACCTTTGATTTATAAGACTTTTGAAAGACTTTTACCCAATTTCAGACATAATATATCCTAATATTTTAATCAATTCCAAATTGTCCACTCACCTAAACTATAAAAGTAGGCTCCTCTCTTCAAAAAAATTTCATCAAATTAAGAATTATTCCTCAACTATATTATACAAATTCCCCTTCTATTCTTCTCCTACTACATTATAGTGATTTTTCTCTCCTAAAAATACAACTTCAGTGAGCCTAAGGAGGTTCTCAAGGAGAAAATTTTCATAAGGTCAAATTCATTTTTCTTCTCTTTTACATTTTTTTCACATCTAAATATCATCACCTCCTATCTAATGATTCATGAAAATTCAAATATCATATATATAGTTTAATTTTGTTCTATTTATGGTATCTGAATCATACAATATCATATTTTCTTCTTTTTTCATTAAATAATGAAATCATTGTCTGTTGTGTGTCAATTAATCACCTTTGTGGATGGTAAGTTTTAATGGGATGTTTAAATTAACATGTATTTGTTCAATATGAACTAAATATATATATGAAATAAATTCAGGATTATTATTTCTTTTTTACAAGGAAGCCCATAATATACTAACATTGGAAACCATTAAATGAATGCACACAAAACAATGGAAATAATAAAATATTGTTAATAAATGGGTGGAAAATGTAATAATAATATTAAGTAAGGTATTATAAACGTAACATTAGTTCATTAATAAATTAAAAACACTATTCAAACAATTATATGAGAGGTTTGAACAAGTTTTAAGGAAGTCAAACCTAATGTAAGGGATATATTATCTCTATTTCCAATCATTGAGTTAAACATCTAAGTCATTGGTTATGATTTTTTACAATAATATATGTGAATGAATTATGTTTTTTTTATAATTTATAACTCCTAATATTTTTTGGATTTATATTTTCAAACATAATTATTTCTTTTATTTTTCCTCACTCATATGATACGATCATTGAGAGGGTTAATTTGGTAATCTCATTATTATCTTAGATTGTTTATACATTTGTATTTATTGGGACATATTTATAATCCATGCCCAAGTTCGTTTTCATAAATATATTCAAAACTTATAATTTTAAGTTTTATGTAAGTAATCTTTATATAAAACATCATTTTATTTGTTTCAAATATTAATTCATCTAAATATTTCTCATTCATGTCCATGTTTTCAAAATGGGTTTTCTGGAATTATTTATAAGAATATAAATATTTTAAAATGATAATTTTTTAATTTATATAAAATGTTTCATAGTGGTATAGGACACTTTGATTCAAAAATCTATTTTTAAATTACTTCTTTTAAAAATTCAGGCCTTTTGGTTAAATGATTTCATGTAAAAAAGTTTATTTTTCTCAAGAAGTTTTAATGATTTTGTTAGAGTATTTTAATCTATGTCAACATGATTTTTTAGATCTTATGTTTGTTTTTGGTTTATTACTTATGATATCCTTTAAAATATATCATTTAATTCTTTATGATTCTTTTTTACTACGAATGCACTATTTAGATACCATTCTTGGTTTATGGTTAATTTTTAACATTTTGTATACTAGTTTTAATAAAAATGTTTATATTGGTTATGTTTCACCCTTTTCTTTTAAGGAATGAATTATAAATAGTAATTTAGGGATTAGGGACCGGTTAATAAAATCACTACGTGTTGGGGAACATTTTTATAAAAGACATGTAGATGCGGATTGAAGAGGTTGGAGGTCGTCATGGACCTCAAAATTACATTTATTACTCCTACACTAGCACAGTGGTGTAGGGTCTAACCACAGAGAAGGTAGACGAGTGATTTTTAAGGTTTTAAAACTTTAAACCCCCACTATGGTCAGCAGTGGGGAAACGCCTTTTTTACTTCTTATTTTTTTAATATTTATTGTTGAAATGGAAACAGGATAAAGAAACTAGATTTTATAAAAAGATACTAAATTTTATACTAAGAATGACATACTAATGAAATACATTATACTAATATAAAGCAGCCAGACAAGGAAGCGAGATAAAAAAATTACTCAGGAATTCTAAACTACTGGTTTGATTTAATTTTCTCTCCACAGCTTACAACCGAATCACGCTTCTAGAAAGATTGAAGAATTTCCCTCGCCCAGAAACTCAACAGGGAGAGGATTAGGTTTTGGAGTTCGCCACACCAAAACTTAATCGAAGTGCATCAAGGTTTTAAAATGATAACATTTGGAAATGAACTCGCCATAAATTTCCAAAGTTAATGACATTAATGTTCTGGAAGTCTCATTAAAACACAACCCCTCCCTTCAAATTTTAATTGAAATTGAAATCATTAATGTGTGAATGATCAAAATATTAGAAACAGAATCAGTATCTCCAACTAATTCTAATTTCGTAAAAGATATGAAAAGTATGATTTGAATATCATAACCAGAAGGCTTCAAAATTCCTGAGCTAAGAAAGTTCAACCTTTGATCATACTGATTAAAGAAGTGAAAAACATTCCAAAAACAGAGTACAAAAAGAAAGAATAGAGGGAAGAAGAACTCTCCAAGTGATGCTCTGCCTTCGGGCTCCTTCGCCTTCTGCTCGTCTCCTACGCTGCTCCTCGGAGTTTGCTCTCGGATGGATGTGATCATGGAATGAGTGATGAGCGAGAGAGAATGAGAGTCTTCAGGTGTGCGAATTTGAATCAGCGTATATCCCAATTCTGTTTCTTGCTCTGTTTTAATACCTTGATGTTATCTACTGCATGTCACTGCTTGATCTCCACCAACTTCGAAAGTTCTTCACCCACGCACCGCAAAATGTCCATTTTTTCGCGACCAACACGCCGCGCTATATTTTCTCACGTAACTAAATTTGGAAAATTAGTTGTATATATTTGGACGTTTTTCAGCCTTTTGAATGAACCTGCACATGATAAATACAAAATGAAATAATTAAAACTTGATAAAAGCAATTAAAAACTTACAGTTATTATTTTATGTTTGCTATAATAATAAATATCATAAATGGATAATTATTATCTACTTTTATATTATTTATAAAACTATTCAGTTAATACTACTATGGTATTACATAAATTATTTGAAAGTAATTAATTTAATTAAGTTAACAGTAAAAATACTATGTTTTTTATTTTATTATTTTTAAGTAAATTATTAAAATTAACAACATAAATAACTAAATAAATAAGATAATATATAAGATTGTATTAATAATTTAATTATTACTATTAATGAAAATAAATTGTTAGGTTAATTAATTAATTAGTTAATTGTAATTAAGTAATTAAACTTATTACTTTAGTTTTAAGTATTTTTAATTTATTAAGTATATTTTATAGTTTATTTATAACTATCATTAATTAAATATTTACTATAATCAGTAAATTAATTTTATTAACATTTATTATTAAGTTAGTTTTATATTTTAATTTATAATTAATCTATTTGTTAAAAAAATTTATATGTTTTCATTCAAGACTTTTACAAATTTAATTATATTATCTTGACTTGTAAAATTTTACTTTTACATAAACTTTAACCTTTTTACCTTTTCTCTTTTTACTTTACTTTTATTATGTTTTTTATTATATTTTATATATTTATTATTATTATTTTTTTCTTTATTTTTTTAATCTTTATCTTTCTCCCCCAAATCCACGCTGTAAAGGGGGAGGGTTTTTTTTGCTTCTTCCGTAAGAGACATGCGGCACACTCCCTCTTCGGCTTGGCTCCAACTCCAGCAGCGCCTATGGCAGCAGACCTTCCCCTTCAGCAATGACTCCAGGTGGTGCGACAGCCTCCTGGAACACCCTCCTGGCACGCCCTCCTCTTCGGCTCAAGTGGAGAGCCGGCCTGGATCGGCCTCCTGCAGATGCGATGGGTCCAGCTCGGACAGCAACAAAACAGTGGTGACCTCCCCTCACTATCGGCGGTCTTCGGATCCCAAAAGGGTGACCATCGGTGCAATCTAAGCACCTCCATAGCAGAAGAAACTCGGCCTCAATAGTAGGTCCGGCTTCATCTCGACTCTAGAAGCAGTGCGCCAATAGCCCATCCTCCCCAGAACCATCCCAACAGAGGGATGGTTTGTCTTTGGTGGCTTCATCACATGGTGATGCGGAGGAACAATGATGGAGAATGGTTTGGTGAAAAGAAGAATCAATGGGTTTGTGAAAGTTAAAGGTGGCACCAATAGATTAAAAGGATCGGTGAGACATCAATGAAGTGAAATAGGGGTGGCACCGATAGTTTTAAAAAAATGAACTAACGGTTTCTGGATGAAACAGATGGTGAGGTAATAAAGAATTGGGGTAACGGTGAGACCGATGAGGATTGGTAGCAGAAATGAAAAAGGAAAAAGTAACGGTAGCAGGGGAGAAAATAAATAAATATGGGTGAGTGAAAAGACAATCGGTAGGAGGGTAAAACAGTACCAACGATGCTGAGAAAATAGGGAGTCACCGATGGGGTAAAGAGAAGCCATGAAACCGATAGAAAAAAAATCAATCGGTGAGTGACACACCGGTAAGTGACACATCGATGAAAGAAAATATCGTCTTACCGATAGTTTAAAAAGAGAGACCAAAACTGATGGAAGGAATGGCGCTTCGTGACTCACCGATAGTTAAAAAAAACATCGGTGTGACAAAACAACGGTGTGTCATAGAATCGGTGTGTTACTCACCGACTGAAAAAATAAAAATTCTAACTTTAAAAATTATTTTATAACAGATAATAAAATCAACAAACACTAATTAATTATAACAAAAGAGAATTAAACTATGATGTTTAAGATTAAATAATTAATTGTAACTAAAAACTACCAAATTATTTAACAAACTAAAAATAAAACCGGCTAATTTATTATCTAATAAAATAAATGTAAAGATTAATTAAATATATGTCTAAATAAATGAAGAACACCTACAAAAAATTAACTGAAAACATATAATTAAAATAATTATAATTAACTAGAGTTATTAAACGACAAAGTTAATTTGTTAAATTCTATAATGAAACTTAACATTAAAAACATATTATTTTATTAAACTTTATCTTAAACTTTTTTACATAGTAGAATAACCGAACTGGTTAAAAATTAAATTTAATTCATTTAAATAAATCATAATTAAATGGTAAATATTTAGATTAAAAACTGAATTAAATTAATGCAAATAAAATGACAACTAATTAAATAATAAACATTTAAAATTATTAAAAAGTAAACCAAATTAAGATTATAATTCTAAAAAGTAAGTTAATATATTTTCAAAACATAGAAAGACTATAAAAAAGGACTTAAACAACATATATAATTATAAAAAATGTTTATTTAAGAAAAGTAGTGATAAAAATAAAAAAGATCCATTATTTATTAAAATGTGTCAAAAATAAGTTATTAAATTGATAAAAATCAAATAAAAGATGGGGAAAACTATGTAAAAATAGAGCCACATCAAATTCCCCCACACTTAAGTATTGTTTGTCCGCAAACAATCTCTTGTCTTATTTCCTTTGAAAACAGTAAAGTGTATTTATGATTAAGTTCAAAATGTATGATTTCTACCACTCATAATTAGAGGACAAATCCTAAAAATTGGCTTTAAGAAAATGATTTACTCATATGAATCTTTCCCAAATAAACACTCACTGGTAATTAAGAACATAAAGACTATCTATCAAAGAATATGTCATGCCTCATATGTGATACAACTTAGTGAATCACTTCAATCCAATCTCAGGTTCTAAATCCAATAATGACAAGCGATAAAATTTCAATGGAATTAAGACCATAACCAAGGAACTCTACACATTGACTCATCACCTAAGTTCCAATAATAATTATTTTTTTGTGAATCACCTCAATGATACAACCTAAATGATTTCTATATAAACAATTTGATCCCTTCTTCATTTGGAGTTCATCATTCCCCTTACCTTAGTGAGATCATTTTTGACCCCAGACGCTTTATTTTATTTTTCACAAGCCATGTATCATTGTGATAAGCACTGTGCAATGCCCTTATTCAAGGTGAACAGAGGGCTTATTAGTAAACAGAAATGCACCCAGAATCTAAGGTCTCAGAGACTCACTGTGGGATCCCAGATGCCCAAATTACTCCAGTTTCAAAAGATTTATATAAAATTCATTTACATTGTCTCATCAAATGAATTACTTTTAATAATTAAAAAAAATTAACGAGGCCCCTAGAATTAGAATCAAATGTCCAGTTCCAAAGGTTATGACCATAGCTCCATAAACCAGTAACTTATATCACTTCCAGAGGTAGTTACTAAACCAAATATCCATCAAATCAATAAGTAAGACCACGCAGCAATCATCCATTATAATTAATTTCAAGTTATAAGTTGTCCTTAAATACCAGAAAGGAACTTATCCTAAGGCAAGACCAAGTTTAGTACAATGAAAAGCCTAAAATTATGGAAGAATTTTGAAAACAAATTATCCATTTTTACAAGAAATTTTATTTTTAAGTGAGATTTTATGGGCTTACATTAAATCACAATTTAGCACAGTCAATAATTAACCCCCTCCCCCACACTTAAATCCCAACTTTGTCCCCAAAGATGACTTTTAATGATGGAGAAGAACAATTAATCAATTATAGTTCAAAAAAGATTTTTAATTAAGTAGATTTATAACTTGTATAAAGGTCACAGTAGAGTTTAAAAATATTTTTTTCCATAAAGGTTAAATTAACAGCAGGTTCATTAGCAAGTATATGCACTAATATTTAAGTCCAGTGACACATATTTTCAATTCAGCTCAAAAGTAGCATATGATGTGTAGGTGCATTGTTAAATGGGTGTAAGAATTTTAACCAATATGTTCAATAATATATTCAATACAATAGTCAATGTCCATGCTAAACACCTCAAAAATACCGGCATATTCAATACAATATTTTTCAGCCCACATTAACCCCCCCACACTTAAGTTGAAGAAGTGGAAACGATTTTAATAACAATACAATTCAGTTTTAATTAGTAAATTACATGCCGATTTTTTTGCACAACATTGTGACATGCATCAGGATTTTATTATATATGCAATTTATGCAGCAGATTTCTAGAAATTATGTAGCAAATTTTATTTCTAAACAAGCAAATTTTTTTAATGAGAAGAATTTTATTAACATAATTAGGAGCAGAAATTAAATGAAGAAAGTTAGAATACTTCCCTGACTAGTTCTTGTCCATAGATGATCATGGGAATTCCACACCTTAGATGACAACAACAGCATTCCTAGAAACACAGAGTATATCAACCAGGAACAAGTAACCATCAGAGACAGAGTATATGAGATGACAACAACAAGCACTTTATTCAACACTAATGAATATAATAATGAAAACAAAAAAGAAGCATGAGTTGAATCCCATGAAGAACTGATTTTTAAGTCTTCAGTTAGACTTTATTTAATCACAATTTTTTTTATTTATTAACAAAACAAAAACCATGGGTTGCCTCCCATGCAGCGCTAGGATTAAAGTCCCCAGCTGGACTCACCTAGCAACTAACCATAATCACTAGGTGGATGTGGTTTCTTTAACAGGAACCAATACATATGTTTGGCCCAATTATTTTTAACATACAGATGAAAATTGGGGGCTCCAAGACTCAAAACAACAAAAACTAAACATTAATCACCTGAAAAAATCCCCAAGAAACACCCTTTGACAGTTGAGAGCATAATGTTGTCCACTTCCAGATCATGTTCAAGTTTATCAAGATTTGAGTTCACAGGAAGGGTAAGCATAATACTAGATGCTTCAAAGGGTGTAACATTGTCCTCAGATCTATCTCTCTTAACTTTATCATTAAAATATTAAATTTCAAGGGTGCTCATGGGTGAATTATGATTAGAAAGTTCAAAAGGGAATTAAATTAAGTGTTTAACAGAATTATGAGCATTGGAACTCAAGTCTGATTCCCACTCTAAACTACTATCTATATCATGATGATCTTTTGCACTAAACTCATTTGAGGATGGAAGTGACAGACAAGGAAGAGAATTTATTTGACCAATAACAAAATCAGGTTTAACAATATTGTAAATCCCTTCCAAAAGTTCCTCATCAGTTAATGAACAATGAACATCTACTGCTTCTATAAAATAAATTCTGCAATCATCATCAAATGTGTATTCAACCTCTTTTTCATGTTCAAATTAAAAAATCTCACTTACCAAAACAATGTCTGTAGTGTGTTCAAGAATGTTCAAAATAGGGGGATTAATGTTTAATTCAGCTTCAATAAATTCAATTTCCATATTTTTCAAATTCAAACAGTTTTCCCCATGAATTACAACACTAATTTCCATTTCAGTACACAATGTTTCAGAAAAGTAATCACTAAGAGAAAAGGGAAATGAGAACTCATCAGTTAGCCTTTCTTCAAATTTCATTCCCTCATCCTCGTTGTCCAACAATATTTGAAAAATTATTGGGTTTCCAGGTTCAAAACATGAAGATAGGTTTTCAGTTCAAGTTCAATGATTTCAGATTCCATGTTTTCCAGCTTAAGGTTCTCTTCCAAAGTGTTCCCAATTTCAATTTCAGGCTCATTGTTCAGAATTTCAGAAAGATTGGGTAAAGAGTTTATAACATTAACGTTTTCAGTTTCAAGTATATCTTCAACCCGTTTGAATTCCTTATCAAAACTCCTAAAACAGTGATTTTTCTATAAAGAAGGGATGATGAAAAGAACCGGGCTATCTTTTTCAATCTGTTTTAATTCAATTTCAAAATTGTCCAATTCAACACCATTTATGCTCTTTTTGTGATTTTCAATGTTATTCTCTTGATTCGGTGAGCTTGTTATTTCCAGATTAGGTTCAACAGTGTCAGATCTTTCAAAATGGATGTTTTGTTACCCAATTTCACAGTCACTCTCATCTTCAACATGATTTTCAAATCTTTTATACATATTTTATTTTTCTTTATCTTCAAATTATTCTTGTTCTTTGACCCTTTGTTTTAACTCTAAGATCATATTTTCCATTCTTTTTAGTCTTCAATCTCACTCTTGAGAATCTCTAATTTGAATTTCATGGGTTTTAGTTAACCAATTGTTTATTAGCTCCTCCCTAGCATCAAATTTTGGATAAATTTGGTCAGTTTTAGCTAGGGTGTCAGGACTGGGCTCAATGTTCTCATTTTCTTCAATGTAAAAATCTTGTTGTGGCTGGTTATAGACACACTTCCAGGTAGTGTGTCCATAATCTCCACAACAAACACAGTAATGTCCAGGTTGATTCAAATTATGAATATGTTCCAATTTTTTTAAAATGTTTTAGATCAAACACACACAAAGAATTCAAACAGAGCTTCCTTATAATTTATGTCAAGCAATCGATTAAAATTCATAGTTTTTTATTTAGTGATTTTTTTAATGATTTTTTATAGTTTTTTTCTAATTTTTTTTATATTTTTCAAACCCTAGACTCTTAGTACATGCCTTCCCTGGCAATGGCACAACATTTTGAAGAGGTCAGAGGTCATCACGGCCCTCAAAATTACATTTATTACTCCTACACTAGAACAGTGGTGTAGGGTTGAACCACAGAGAAGGCAGATGAGTGATTTCTGAGGTTTTAAAACTTTAAACCCCCACTATTGTCAGCAGTGGGGAAAACGTATTTTTTTCTTTTTATTTTTTTTATTTATTGTTGAAATGGAAACAGGATGAAGAAACTAGATTTTTTAAAAAGAAACTAATTTTCATACTAAGAATGAGATACTAAAGAAATACAATATACTAATATAAAGCAGTAAGACAAGGATGTGAGATCAACAAAGTACTTAGGATTCTAAACTACTGGTTCAAATGGATGCTCTCTCCACATCTTACAACCGAACCACACTTCTAGAAAGACTGAAGAATTTCCCTCGCCATGAAACTCAATAGGCATAGGATTATGTTTTGGAGTTATCCACACCAAAACATAATCGAACTGCATCAAGGTTTTAAAATGATAACATTTGGAAATGAACTCACCATTAATTTCCAAAGTTACTGACATTAATGTTCTGGAAGTTTCATTCAAACAAAACCTCCCCAGTTGAATTTGAATTGAAATTGAAATCATTGAAGTGTGAACAGTCAAAATATTAGAAACAGAATCAGTCTCTCCAACTGATTCTAATTTTGTAAAAGATAAGAAAATGAAGATTTGAATATCATAACCAGAAGGCTTTAAAATTCCTGAGCTATGAAAGTTCAACCTTTGATCATACTGATTGAATAACTGAAAAACATTCCGAAAATAGAGTACAAAAATAAAGGACATAGGGAAGTAGAACTCCCCAAGTGATGCTCTGCCTTCGGGATCCTTCTCCTTCTACTCTTCTCGTGCGCTGCTCCTCCGAGTTTTCTCTTGGATGGATGTGATCGTGGAATGAGTGATGAACGAGAGGGAATTAGAGTCTCCAGGTGTGCGAATCTGAATCAGCGTATATCCCAATTATGCTAATTGCTCTATTTTAATACCTTGCCGTTATCTACTACATGTCACTGCTTGATCTCCACCGACATGGAAAGTTCTTCACCTACGCACCGCAAAATGTCCATTTTTTCATGACCGACACGTCGCGCTATCTTTTATCACGTAACTTACTTCGAAAAGTTAGTTGTATGTATCTGGATGTGTTTCCACCTCTTGAATGAACCTGCACATGATAAATACAAAATGAAATAATTAAAACTTGACAAAAGCAATTAAAAAATTACAGTTATTATTTTATGTTTTCTATAATAATAAATATCTTAAATGGATAATTATTATCTACTTTTATATTATTTATAAAAATATCCATTTAATACTACTATGGTATTACATAAATTATTAGAAAGTAATTAATTTAATTAAGTTAATAGAAAAAAATACTAAGTTATTAATTTAATTATTTTTAAGTAAATTATTAAAATTGACAACATAAATAAATAAATAAACAAGATAATATTTAATATTGTATTAATAATTTAATTATTAATATTAATGAAATTAAATTATTAGTTTAATTAATTAATCAGTTTAATTTAATTTAGTAATTAAAGTTACTACATAATTTTTAGGTTTTTTTAATTTATTAAGTATATTTTATAGTTTATTTATAACTATTATTAATTAAATATTTACTATAATTAGAAAATTAATTTATAATTAACATTTATTATTAAGTTAGTTTAATATTTTAATTTATAATTATTCTATTTGTTAAATTTTTTTATTTTTTTTAATTAAATACTTTTAAAAATTAATTATATTATATTGAATTTTAAAAATTTACTTTTACATAAAATTTAACCTTTTTCCCTTTTCTCTTTTTACTTAACATTTATTATGTTTTTTAATTATATTTTTTCTATTTATTGTTATTTTATTTTTTATTTTTTTTAATCTTTATCTTTCTCCCCCAAATCCGCGCTGCAAAGGGGGTGGGTTTTTTTTGTTGCTTCTTCTGTAGGAGACCCGCGGCGCACTCCCTCTTCGGCTCGGCTCCAACTCTAGCGGCGCCTATGGTAGTGGACCTTCCACTTCAGTAGCGGCTCTAGGTGGTGTGGCAGCCTCCTGGCATGCCCTCCTGACATGCCCTCCTCTTCAGCTCAAGCGGAGATCTGGCCTGGATCGGCCTCCTGCAGATGCGACGTGTCCAACTCGGACAGCAACAAAATAGTGGCGGCCTCCCCGGAATATTGGTGGACTTTGGATCTCAAAGAGGTGACCATCGGTGCGATCCAGGCACCTCTATAGCATAAGAAACTCTGCCTCAACAGAAGGTCCGGCTTCATCTCAACTCTAGCAGCAGTGTGACAATAGCCCATCCTCCCCAGAACCATCCCAACAGAGGGTTGGTTCATCTTTTGCGGCTTCAGAACATGGTGATGCGGAGGAACAGTTATGGAGAAGGGTTTGGAGAAAAGAAGAATCAATGTGTGCGTGAAAGTTAAAGGTGGCACCAATAGATTAAAAGGATCGGTGAGACATCAAGTAAGTGAAACAGTTGGGGCACCGATAGTTTTAAGAAAAATGAACTAACGGTGTCTGGATGAAACTGGTCATGAGGTAATAAAGAATTGGGGTAACGGTGAGACCTATGAGGATCAGTGGCAGAAAAGAAAAATGAAAAAGTAACGGTAGTAGGGGAGAAAACAAATAAATATGGGTGAGTGAAAAGACAATCGGTAGGAGGGTAAAACGGTGCCACTGATGCTGAGAAAATAGGGAGTCACCGATGGGGTAAAGAGAAGCAATGAAACCGATAGAAATAAAATTCAATCAGTGAGTGACACACCGGTGAGTGACACGTCAATGAAAGAAAATATCGTCTCACTGATAGTTTAAAAAGAGATACCGAAACTAATGGAAGGAACAGTGCGTCATGACTCACCGATAGTTAAAAAAACATTGGTGTGACAAAACAACGGTGCGTCATATAATCGGTGTGTTACTCACCGACAGAACAAATAAAAATTAAAACTATAAAAATATATTTATAACAAATAAAAAAAAATGAACAAACACTAATTAAATATAACAAAAGATAATTAAACTATGATGTTTAAGATTAAATAATTAATTGTAACTAAAAACTACCAAATTATTTAACATACTAAAAATAAAAGAGAATAAATTATTAACTAATAAAATTAATGTTAATATTAATTAAATATATTTCTAAATAAATGAAGAACACCTACAAAAAATTAACTAAAAACAAATAATTAAAATAATTAGAATTAACTAGAGTTATTAAACGACAGAGTTAATTAGTTAAATGCTATAATGAAACTTAACATCAAAAATATATTATTTTATTAAACTTTAACTTAATATTTTTTACTTAGTAGAACAATTGAACTGGTTAAAAAGTAAAGTTAATTAATTTAAATAAAGCGTAATTAAATGGTAAATACTTAGATTAAGAACAAAATTATATTAATGCGAATAAAATGAAAAATAATTAAATAATAAAAAGTTAAAATTATTAAAAAGTAAACCAAATTAAGATTATAATTATAAAAAGTAAGTTAATAAATTTTGAAAACATAGATATATTATAAAAAAGGACATAAAACACATATATAATTATAAAAATTGTTTAATTAAGAGAAGTAGTGATAAAAATACAAAAGTGCCATTATTTATTAAAAAGTGTAAAAAATAAGTAATTAATTTGATAAGATTCAAATAAAAGATGTGGCAAAACTATGTAAAAATAAAGCCACATCACGAATCTATTAATGAATTCCCCTTAATGTATCGATAGTTCTCATGAGACAAACTGGTTTAGGTTGTTACTCGTTTATGTATGGTCTTTGCATGAGGACTTGACATTATGGTTATGATTTCTGACATTATGTGTTCCCTCATTATAAAACTAGTAATTAATTGTCCATGTGATTATTCAACTAGTTGAATATCCATGGCAATGTTCTATTGTTCCATTATTTTTCGGCTTTTATTCCTTCCATATTATTGTCATGATTATGTTTTAATGCATTTGTTCTTTAGTTATTCATCATGCCTTATTACGTAGTATTATTCTGTATTACATACCCTTACTGAGCATCTAAGCTTACACTTTTTATATATTTCCTGTCCCCTGGTTAAGAAGAAGAAAACATTGAATACAATTTCAGGGATAAATTTTATCTCATTTTATATTGTATAATGTTTTATTTTCTTTTCCCAATGTATTATGTGTATCATAAATGTAATATGTCCTTCCAAGATTAATAAACTGAATGGTACTTCAATATTTGATTCCTTTTAGTCATGCCAATGAAATAAATTAATGTACCATCTTTGAGATTCTACTGTTAGGTCTTTACAATGGGTATTATACGGAGGATTAGCAGCAGCCTTAGAAACTAGATTATGAAAACATAGATTATAGAAGATAAACCTAAGATTGAAATTCAATATATAAGTATAGAATAACACCATAGAATTTTGGTATGGTATAAATAGGGTGGGCCTTCCTAGAAATATATTCATGTCCAGATACTATAAGTGGATTTGGTTCTAGCATAGATGTACCTAGGAGTGACACCTCTGACAAGGTGTTCTGGGCCTGACTCAGGGTAACCTGGTACATGAAAATAGGCCCTACTGTGCACCTAGGTAGTCACTCCTATGGGACACGCTTTGGATAATTCCCATTTTTATTGCAAACCATTATAAAGGAATTAAATTTAAATATGTCCTCAAAGAATCCATTTTAATTATTATAAGGTTTGCTAAAATAAACTTTTCAAATTATTTTAAGTATTTCACTAGTATTGGGATTATAAATTATGTTTCATAATATTATGAACTAACATAGTGTATTAAATTTTTGAGAAATAGGTCCTACTAGAAGGAGTTGGGACTACATCAATGAATTTAATCGAAAGGGTCTGAATGATCATTTCTTTGATGGGTTTAATCTAGTCTTTAAAATGTAACTAGTCTCTCAAAAATTCTCATCTTATGAGGAGATAATATCATGTATTAACAAGAAGTAGAAAGAGTTATCTATGTATTATGGCTTCAGACGGAAGTAAGAGAATAAGAGAAAACCTGGAAAAAATAGATAATGGGGAGAAGGGAAATAAGTATTTTTCCACATGTGAAAATTGTGGAAGGAAACTCCATGGTATATACCAATAATTAATAGGATTTTACTACAATAGTGGAGAGAAAGTCCACCATTCATATTATTTCGTGGATAAGAAAAAAAATTCTAATGTACAATGCATCAATTGCAAGGAGATTGGACACTACATAAATCAATATTCCATGCGTCAAAAGAATATACACAAAAAGAAGAAAATGGATTGTGGTCAATATTATTCACCTACCACAGATGAAGAGGAATTATTAATGTTACAATATTTAGATTCAAGAATAATGAGTTTTGAGTACTTTAAATAATGACGTATTAGTTATAAGAATTATATAATATATAAAGATTGTGTTGTAGTACAATTTCATTAAGAATTTGAGGTTGTATGATGAATGGTACAAAGGAAAAGTGACTCAGTAGCAAGTAAAAATTTTTGGAAAAATATATGGTTGAGAGAAATAAGACATTTAATGTGTTCCTAATACTTAGATATCGATTTTGGAATAATGATATGATTGATTTGGATAAAGTAAATTGTATAAAACTTACTATCTTGGATTTAAATAGTATAATATCAACAAAGTAATAGTGTCTACCACATGTTGGACTTAAATAATTTAAAAAAATTCCTATATTTTACAGAAGGAATAAGGAAACATCAATTTGTTCTAAAATATTTTAGGTTAATTATTGGTATTACCTTGCTTCAAGAGAATATGAGGAGAATTTAATCATATGTTTGTATGTAATGATTAAGAGACACTTATTATTGTTTAATAAGTTCATTATGGAAATTTAGTGTCCTTTATTCTAAATTTTTGGATCATGATATTTTTGAAAACATAAACATCTATTAAAATTTTGAATTTTACCATTGCACAATGTTTTAGAGATTATTTTACCCTAGGATACAACTTCATCCATGAAATGAAAAAGGAAAAGTTAGAGGCACAACTGAAGGATAATTTTGTTTATATGTAAACGTACCAAATACATATATTTCATTAAATTGATAAATAATGAAATAATTTCAAAAATATATGGAAATGATCGTGAAAAAATAAAAAAAAATCTACCATAGTACATTATTTTTTGATGAATCAAATGGTCTATTAGGTCATCACTGATTTATGGTTTTATAATTATTACCTTTCTAAATACCATGTACTCTATCATTCTTCATCAGAACATGATGGTTAAATGTCTCTTTAATGTCCATGTTTTCACATCCCACTAATATTATCCTATTATAAATCCTAACATTATAGCGGACTTAACATTTCAGTATTACCTATTATTAAGAGGATCATTTATTAACTATATTTCTGATGTGGGTTTCCAAGAATGGAATTTTAATGTGTCAAAAATTAACTTTCAATGTGAAATTTCAAATTTAAATGAAGAAATCTATAGAAGGATGTGATATTATAACACCCTATGGATTTAAAAAAAATTAATATATAATGTAATGCCTGAAATACTAAGTCTCTACGAACAAACATTTTATTACTATAATTATTTAAACAAAATAGTTATAACCTATACATGAAATATAATTTTCCCACTTCTGTGAATTGAATTTAGAAAAATGGACATACACAGTTACGATACGTAATATATTAAGACTCTGATATGATCAACATAATTTTTTTGCACGAATAGTAACTTGACATTTTTAATAGTATTGTTACCCTTATGAATATTAATATGACCCTTATGAATATTAAATAAACTAATGAATAGTAACAACACCCATGAAAGTATAAAAAAATTGTATCCATCTTATTAATGAAATTATGATTTATTTATATAATATTTTTTTAAAATAAATGTTTTAGAAATTATTAATTAAGTATAGGTTTATTTATAAAACATAAATGCTTATTTTAAATTTTATAATTAATATGATGATTCCAATGATTTTTTTTTCATAAAATAGATTCATAATTAAATATTGTTATATATTATGATTATAAGATATATTTATGAGACACTAGTTAATTTTTTGAAATGCCATAAAATCAGTTATAATTTTAAAATTGGTATTTTTTGAGTAAATGATTATTTTAATTAAAAATTTAATTTCTCATATATAGAAAATAATTTTCATAAAATAGTGTTCATTTTTTAATTAAACACGTCGATAAATGGTCAGTATGAGTTTTTTAAATTTTTCTAAAATATTTTATTTTTTTAGTGAATATTACAAAATATTATTTTTAAGAAAAGACAGTGGTTTTTTTATAGTGCCATGAAATATTTATAATATATAATTTATTAAACTTATGAAATAAATGAAAATTATTTTATAAGAAAAAATTTCATTATAAATAATTTCAAGCATATAAATTATATTTTTCTTGTTATGTATAAAAGAACCATTGTCAATGTCGACGCAGTTTCTACGTCGTGCTGACAGTTCCAATTTGGTTCCTTAAAAATTATAAATAAGTGGTAAAAAAATTTCATGACCATATTATTAATTATTATGTAAAATAAATTTTTTGGAGGATATCTTTTAAATTTTATAGTTATATAATATTCATCATATCCCAGTGCTTGTACAATGATTTCTCATAGAAAGAAAAAAATAACAAATTTATAAAGTTATCTTATAATGTATTTTATTGAATATATATAATGAATAAATCAGGAATTTTATTGTTTTAAAACTAATTACTTTATTTCTATGATATAAATTTATTTTTAAACTATATAAATGAAATAATTAACATTAATTATTATGAAACACAGATGTAGTTCCTGTTAATGAATAAGAAAAATAAATAAATTTTTCTTAATTAAAATTATGAAAATTATTAAATGAACCATATTTTGGAAAAAAAGGTTCTATAAGAAAATTTCAACCATTATCTCAATTTTATTGAAATTGGGGACATCTTGGACCCACATTAATCACATTAAGGACATTATAGTTTTCATTATCAAATTGAATTCATGTTGTTACATTATAATTATTAACTAGTATAATATTTTATTAAATGGTTTTATAGTATAACTTTTTGAAAATATATATAGAGTATTGAAATCTATGAAATTTAACTTCTTCAAAAAAAATTAATTTTTCGGAATAAATTATTTCACTAATGGATTGAAGAATTACGACGCACTAATCATTTAATAAATGAATAAATAAAATTAATAATAATAAAAAAACAAAAAAAAAATATAATTTGAGGTTTAAGTTAATTCAATATTTATCTAGATTAATTTGATATGCATAGTGAATAATATAAAATGATATCATAATTTTAAACATTTTTAAATGTGTTTAAAGTCATGGTTATGAATATGGTTTAATTTGATATGAATTATTTTTCATGATTAAAATATTTTATTAAATTATTTAATATTCATAAAATTATTTAAAAAGGAATGGAATGATAATATAATGTCTACATTGTGATCATCTGTGATTTCTATCTCTTTTGAAAGTCAATAACCCAATTTTAGACTTAATATATATTAATACATTACGTAATCCCGAATTTTCCCCTACCCTTAATTATAGAAGGAGACTCCTCCCCTCACAAACTTTTATCACCATTAGCCTTATCTCTCAATGATATTCTAACAATTTCTATTATTCTAGCCCATTAATACATTATTGTGCTTATGTAATCATAAAAAGACCACTTCCAAGAGCCTAAGGACGTTCTCATGGAGAAAATATTCCGAAGTTATGGTTCATTTTTCTTATCTTTTAAATTCATTTTCACTTCTACCTTATTATCAAATCCTAGAAAATGATTAATTAAAATTCCAGAATTATATATATACTATAATTTTTCTTTGTTTACGATATATGAATCATAAAATTTATTATTTTATTCATTTAATCATAATTAATGAAATTGTCTTCCTTGGTGTGTCAATTCTCACCCTTTATGAATAATGAATTTTCATTTCACCTTACCACAATCGTGGGATGTTTTAATTCACATGTAACTGTTTAAGTCAACCTAAATTTATATATGTTATCAATAATGGATTATTATTTATTTTTTAAAAGAAACACCATAATAAACCGACCATGGAAACCTTATAAAGAACGCTCTTAAAATAATTTAAATAACCAAATATTTTTAATAAGTGGGTGGAAAATTTTATAAGAATATTATGTAAGGTATTATGAAAATGATTTTATCTCTATAATACATTAATGTCACAATTCGAAACTATTATACTAGAGATTTCAACAAATATGATGGAAGTCAAACTCGACGTAAGGGACATATTAACCCAACATTCATTCATTGAGTTAAACATATAAATCATTGGTTATGTTTTCATATATACATGTAAATTAACTCTTATTGGTTTATACTATATATTACTATTATTGTGTTTAATTAAATTTTTCATACCTAATTATGTCATTGAGCATCCCCCTCTCTCTAATGATATATTCTTTGAAATTATTAATTTCACAATCTCATTATTATCTGATATTGTTTATACATAAGAATTTGTTAGGAAATAATTATCATCCATGTCCATGTACCTTTTAAAAAATATATTCAAAAAGAATATTTTTAAGGTTTTTTGTATAGAATCATTAACAAAAACATTGTTTTAAATGTTTTGGTGATTTATTGTTCTAACTCATTGTCATTCATGTCCATCTTTTGAAAATGGTTTTTATGTATTTATTTATAAATATATGAATATTTTAAAATGTTAATTTTTGATTTTCACTGAAATTATATAATGTGGTATAGGACACATTTATCTAAAAATATCTTTTAAAATTCCTTATTTTATAAAAATTTGGCTTTTCAAGAAAATTATTTTAATGTAAAAGGTTATTTTTATCAATAAATTTTATATATTTTACTAGAGTATTTTCATCTAGGTAAACATCATTTTCTAGATCTTATTTGTTATTAAGATTCATATCATAGGATATCATTTAAAATATTTAATTTTATGGTTTATGATACTTCTTTCCTATGGATGTTCTATTTTTATACCATTCATGGTTTATGGTTAATGTATTAAAATTTTATATAATATTTTTAATAAGAATGTTTATATTGGTTATGATTTACACTTTTCATATGATGAATTCATTAGAATTAGTAAGTGAAGGGTTGGGGACTGGTTAATGAAATACATATGGGTTTGGGATTTGCTAATGAAAGACCTATGGGTTGATGATTGGTTAATGAAATCCCTTCAATGCATCAGTACTTCTCATGAGACAAAAAATATTGGGGTTTTACTCGTTTATGAATGGGCTTAGGGATTACTTCAACCAAGTCAGAAAATTTAGAGGCTTGCCCCCCTACCCACTTTATTGAAGACCAAGAGCATGATTACCTATCACAATGAATTAGGTCTAGATTATTTTTCTATTCTAATATTGGGCTTGATTTATGTATTGGAGTCTAAGTCAATTTATCAGTTTATGTGGTGGAAAGGGTGGTGGGATATTTGGGCATTAAATTACATGTCCCCTATTGAAGGTATTAAAGACTATCTAGATTTACTTTAACCGTGTTGTTAATGACATATTGATAATATTATTACTTATGAGTCATTACCAATAGCAATCCTTTATATAATATCATGAAAAACTAAATATCTAGATTATGAATGTTTGAATCTCAATAGATGTTTCCTAAAAAATCATTTATTCTCACCGACATTAGATTAATCATTAATGTACCTTATCTTATTATGTTAATATTACCCAATTGAAAAGGATAATTTGCATAAAATATATGTCCCATAGGGAGAATTCTCTAATTTGTTTTGGTGAAGTTAGTTGACTTAGTGAGCATTGTTGATTTTTTATAAGGAAAATGATATCTTTATTCCTCTTTATTTTATATTTCCCTAATGTTTAGAAAGTTTCTTGTAGGGGAGGCTGAATGGATGTTGACATGGCTTTTTCTCATGACACCTTCCTGTAGGTTTTTGACCTGACATGTTTTTCATGTTTTCGATTTTACGGGTGTGGAATATTTATTTGATCACTCAAAGAGAATGTCCAGTGAGTGGAGACTTGAAATTCTCCCAGTATTCTATTTTTTTGTTTTTGATCTAGAAATAATTTTTTCCATTTCAGTTTTATGGTTTACAGTATTGAAAAATAGACCACTGTAGTGTTTCAGTTTATGGTATTCTAGTTTGGAACTTCTACTGCAATAGTTTATGGTCCTCTGGTTCAGAATTTTCATTGAATAAAGTATACCATCTACAAAGTAGTGTTCTCAATGAAAAAAATTGTCTTGTGATATGGATGTTCGAAATTATGATTAATTTTATTAAGTAATAATAAATTCAGTGTAGTTTTACTTCATGTGGTAAGTAAATAAAGTGTAATACAGTTTAGATTAATATGGTCAAAAAATTATCAATGAATATAGAATAGTACATACATATTGGGGATGACCCAAAACACCTTAAGGTGTTGGCTTCTTCTATAGTATTTCTAGGGATCATGAGTATTGTAGTTCATTTATTTTAAATAATATATTACTCTAGATGGTAGGAAAAATCCCCAATGCGTTGATATAATTGTTAAAAATAGGCGTCCACACTGTTTTGAAAGTTCCATGAATGATTTTGGATATGTTATTGGTGAATGATAAAATATTTGGGAATTCATTTCCACTTGGACAGTAGGGGTATGGGTGGTGTAACTCATAACCAAATAGTTCGAATCGATTAGTATGTAATGGGGAAGAGATGCCAAGGGTAACCCAAAAAAACTAAGGTGATGAGTTTTTCTATGGAGTTTCCAAGGACCATGAGGATCGTAATTCTCTAATTTAATGGGGGATATTATTCTTGTTGGTATGTCAAAATACCTTATAATTGATAAAATAGAAAATTAAAGGTGGTCCCTCCTCTTTTTTGGGGCCTATGAATGATTTTAGAAGAATCAACTATCGAGCTGATAAATCGGGGTATAACGAAATTAACTATCAAGGAAGGGTCCAGAAACCCTAGGGTGGTCAATTATTAGTTCTAAGGACTAGACTCTATGCCATGTGGTCTTGAGCCACGTGATGTGGTCCATCAAATGATTCGGGAATGGATTAGTGCATTCCTTCTTTGAGAAATGGTATAATACATGATGGTTTAACAATGAGGATGTCAAATCCACATAAACATTCTAGTTATGGTTATTTTAAATAATTTGGTGGGAATATATGAGTTAACTATAGGTGGAAATCGGTGGGTGTATCTCCACCATTGAGGATGGAAGGAGCCTTTAATGTTCGACACAATTAGTACAATAACTCCTAGATTTAAGGAGGACCTTCATGGGATCTAGGGGTTATTTTGGGGGATCCAGTCCCTATTATTAGTTTTCTATCAGAATGATACAAGACTATGGAATCCAAGGTCCATGGGGTTCAAAGAGATGGTTACCAGCTCAAGGAACGAGTTAGTGGAAATCAAAATTATAAGGAATGGGGGTGGTATATGAAAGATGTAATATTCAAGAATAATTTGAGCACCCTAAAAGTTTTGTTTCTACCTAATTAACATGTTATATCAGTTATGATATGTATAAAAAATTACACTAACCTTTTCTTGGACTTAGGGTACAATGAGCATGACTCGGCTTTTACTAGGGCCAAAAAGTGGGCCCTTTGAAATTTATGCCTCATATATTTACTCATCAATTTGTTCCTAAACTATAGAGATGAAGAGTTTAGAGATAATAGAAATAAATTTTTTTCTGGCATCCTTTTGTGGTTTTTCAACCTACCATGATTTATGTCTCTTTCACTAAGAGTTTAGGGTCTTGTGATAGGACTGTAAATGGCTTGAGTTTCCGGTCATTCAACATTGACCAAAGTGTACATAGTTTAATGTTATGACATTCATGGACCTGGTATGAGGGGAATGACATCAAATATCCTAATTAGTATTATCATTGTCAAGTGTACTCCAACATCCTATTGAGAATTAAAATAAATAAATCATGGATAGTCTTTATCATGCCACAATTAATGATATGGAAAAATCATCTCATGGATGAACTATAACACCCTAATAATTTGAGTTCTTCCACAGTAACATTAGGGTCACAATGATCAGAAATTCCTTCATACAGGGCCAAGGTATCTCTATTTTTAGGCCAAATACCTTATGCATCAATATCATGGTAAAACATAGAGATCTATTTTTCTATACATTTGAATTGGATGATTTTGGAAAACCCAATGATCGCAAAACATGAATGTGTTATTTATTGGTTGAGGTGATTAAAAGAAGATGAAATCACCCCATTCTCTAGTTGAGTGGGTTTAGTACCCTATTTTTTGATAAGGAATGACAACGAGTGATGGCCTTTACATTTTAAAATAATGTAGTAGGGATGTATCTTTCAGGCATTTAAATATCATGTGTTAAGGACATTTTCCTTGCAATTCAACATCATACGATATAGATGATTTTCTTCCCATGATGCTTAACATCAAATGGTAAGGATGTGGGAAGAATCGTTAATATTTTTAAATATTTCCTTGGGGAAACATTGAACTTGTTCAGAAAATTTTGATAGAGGGAGCATCGTTTATATGTGCATAGGGTTTTTAGTGGTTATCCATATGTCAAATACCTTATTAGGAAGATTTACCACATGCACAAGAAATTCATATGTAGATCTGACTCATATATAGGTAGAAAATTCTTTTATGGATCGATCCACATTAAAAATATGTATGTACTAATTGTGTGATCTATTCAATGTGAAGACATTTTTTTGTAAATTTAACATCATGTGACTCGGACATAGTTCCTGGCTTGAGGTGTGTCTCTTTCACATTGGCTATTGTAGCTTGTTGGGTTCCACAATCTCACATGAGCCATGATCAGGGTGATAAACATGGAATAGCTATAAAGTAGAATAATCCATGTGAGAGTGGGTCTTAAATGGATCACTATATAGGTATATCCCACATACAGTTAAGTGTGTATTTTTTTCATTTTATATGTCAGAGAAAAACATGAAATTAGATATTGTTGCATCTAAATTCACAACTACCTCTTTTCATCCTCTCCTCCTTCAGCAGTTTTGGGTTTATTTGGTGTATATTCTTCAATAGACCTTCAAGTAAGTCCCTCCACATTTTTTTATATTTTCCTCTTGGTTTCTCCACAGTTCTTTTTTAGTTTTTTTCATATTTAAGGGTTTTGACCTAGTTTGGGTCCATTCACTTTTCTTTATGTTGAATATTATTGGTTTTGGTGTGATATTTCCCTTATAGGATCATTTCTTGGTGTGTATTTTGGTTTTCAACTATATTTATGAATATTTCAAGGAAATTGTAGGTGGTTCCCTAGAGAACTATTGTTTGATGATGTAGATATACCAACATGTTCCTTAAATAATTTCCTAAATTGTTTGTCTTGTATGGAAATGCATGATTTGGAGTTTTTTGTGTGTGTGCATGGTTAAAAAATATAAACCACCTTGTTAATGGAATGTTTTATGTTTTTATGTCTTGTCTTGTGAAAAAAGGATTCAATGTTTAATAATGGTTAAAAAAAATTAGAATCCTAGGTATCTAGGTGGTAAGACTAGGAAAGGTATGTTAGGCATAACCCACCCAACCTAGATGGTACATGTTACAAGACTTACTAAAGATATATTATGTGGATTAGTTTGATCATGTATGTTAAATAACATTTCATCCAGGATTTATTGTCCAGGGTATGAGGATCCTAGTTCAAAACTAACTCTAGTTACTCAGGGATAGCCTACAGTGCTTATTCTGTATTCACTTGTTTTCATTACTTGTTTCATTTTATAAAAAATTCAATATAATTGTCTTCATTATTTTAAAAACCATCATGTTTAATTTTCTTATGATATATATGCATGGAATCATTAGGTGGTATCCAACTAGGAAAGTGATCTCACACCATACATACACCCTAGGGTGTATGTATATATTGTTTTGTCTAAATCAGGTAAATGAAATTCCTTTCATGGTGGAGATAGAGGTTCTTTATTCTAGTGGATCCTTTTGTCTAGGAATTTTTATTGGTGTCATGGGGTGTCGAACCACATGGTGCATGGTGATTTTTTTCATCTATTTGATCCGCTCCCTATTTTGATAGATTTGTTTCCAGCAGAACTCGCTTAATGTTTATCTGAAATTTTTATTGTCATTCCCTCATTATTATGGCATGACATGGTGGTTAGATTATTGTATTAAATTAATTTTGGAAATTGGTTAGTTAATTAAAGGGGTAAACCTTTATAAAAGGATTTTTGTGATTCCCAAGCACTAGATTCCCACATGTGGGGATGGGGGCACCCTCTGGGTCATGTCATAGATCAGGTCGGGTGTCACATTGGATGGATGCCTAGATAGTTTCATGAAAAATGGTATCATAACAGGTTATTCCCAGTATTTGCGTCATGTTATTTAGGATATTATTGATATACATGACCTTGGACAATGTTGGGTTGAGCTTCTCATTGTGAGGGGGTGTCTAACAAACAGACCTCTTGAAAAACATTGGGTTACGATGGGATGATTGAGATATGGTTTGACTCTTCCTCCTAGTGTGATGAATGGACTAAATAATACACATAGACATTCATCTTGGGTAGAGTGGTTTAATATTTTTTTTCTTTGTGTTTGATATTGTTTCATTTCGATATATATATGTGTGTGTGTGCGTGTGTGTGTGTGTGCGTTTAAAGCATGTTTTTTTTGAAAACATTTTGGATGGTTATTGATAATTTCTCTAGTCTTGTTAATTGATGTAGCATCTTGCCTCCCTAGAGTCATCCTTTGAAACCAATGGATGATTCCAGGGAAAATTATCCCTTACATAATTATCATAGATTAGTTTAAGTGGTGGTTAAGGCTACCTAATCATTGGATCTGGGAGAAGGCTCTTGTATTGCTTAGTGTAAGGAAACTAAACCACGTCCTAAAAATGATAAAGCACAAGAGTTCCTCAGGAATAAAACCCCTTCTATACAAGGTATCATGTACCCCTGGTATGAATAATATTGGGTGTAAATGATATAGGGTATATTTGGGTTCCTCATAATAGTTGAACTGGTCGAGGTGAAATGCACATTGTTCATCTTGAAAGGCCCGAGTCGTAGGAGGTGGGACTCAGTAGTCCAGGATGGAAAACATGAGCAGATTGGGTGGAAAGATTTTAAATATTTTTTAAATAAGTATAATTTCCTTGAGTAATTTCCCCTTACCAAGACCATTTAGAATCTGGATCTCCCTCAGGGGGGGTCAAACTGCATTGGATTTTTCCAACCATTTTGTTTAACTGGTTCATTTTTCACCCAAGGTGGTTTTGAATAAGAGACTAAAGGATCAATGATTTATAATGGTATAGTGGCCATATATTAAATCCTAGATAATATTGTTTAATATTAATTCATATTTTTAGGTAGTGGATTGGGCCTTAATGGTGGAAATTGATCAGGCATCCAATTCATACTTCTATGAGAAAACTCTTTCTATGGGCCAAGGTGGTTGTGGCATGTCTAAAATGAAGAGAAAGTGTGAGGAGTAGGGAAATATGTATGGTGATATAACTATTATTTTCATTATTTTTTTATATGTTTTTAAATTATTTAACCTCTACAAATTTATCAATTTGTTTATATTTTCATGAATTTTTATTTTTAGTGAATTTTGTGCTATAATGTGTAAATTTCTTAATTCTAGGATTTTAACATATTTAGTCACATTGTTATTTCATGAATAACATTTAAACTATAGATTTAATTTAATATATTAGTTTTTATTAATCTTACTATGTTCATGGAATACATATTTGGATTCTGGAAAAATATCTAAGTGTACCATATATGGGGCCAAAATAATCAATTAAGTTGGGAAATAATTCTAGACAACAGAGTTGACCCCGCCTCCATCAATGAGGAATAAATTTGGATACAGACCTCTAATTGAAGAGATTCTAGATGTATTCGAAGTGGGAATCATAGAATCATTTCTCCATTAACTTTTATAGTGTTATTAACACATTAATGTGGTCAATGAATGGAAAATTTGAAGAATGATTAATGGAATCCACATCAAGAAAAAGTGTGACTCATTAGTAATGTCATAAATTACATGTGGTTCATTTGATTAATTTAAAAAATATGGGGGTCTATTGGAAATTAAATTTATATCATATTATAAAAAGGGATATTAGAATGATACCTACATATGGTTGGTATAACATGAGAACACTTTCAGAGGACAGATTCATGAGAGGAATCTGCTGCACCCATTTCATTTCATATGTTACAATTATTTTTATTATTTTTAATTTAGTATTCTTCTAAATGTTATTTTAATTTATTTTATTGTAAAAAAGAAAATTCATGTATGGTTTTTATTTTTTATATTCTTCTAGAAACCATTATTATTATTTTCCATCTTCCACACCATTCCTTTCTTCTTTAATTAGTTTCTTACACTTCTAATTCTCTTTTTATTTTTTTTTATTTAATGTGTTTTTTCTTATTCTTTTTATTTTCTCATCCTCATTTTTTTTAATTTCATTTCATTAATTTTGTTTCATTATCATTTTATTTTGACTTCTTACCCTATCAAATGAGGGTATAACATGAGGCCTGGCTTGGGGGAGGTAGGTGGTAATTCTGTTCATTCTACACATAAATTATTACATTTTATTATGTTTTGGATGAAGATTGATTTACATGGGTATGATTATCTCCAACCACAACACTAATCTCAAATTAATTTATATTATTTTTTAATCCTTTTCCCTCTCTTATACTTGATACAGGATCTTCATAAGATGAATTTGATACATTTAGTGGATGATATGGCATAAGATGGAGTCAGATCTTGGGAGATGTTAGACTCTTGATCGAGGTGTGCCATAAAACATGATTACAAGAGGATGTGGAATTATGATTGATAAATACATTCGAGATTTCACACCACTAAATAAATGAATACTAATTCATGCATGATATCTCATAATTGAATTATAAAACTTAATTTCAGCATTGAAAAAAAGATAATGATGGAACCCATAAACCAAACCATAAAGGCCATGTTATTTATTTACTAATATCATTCTGTAATTTCATGTTAGTATATGTTTTAACATTTCACTTTGTAACATCTTGGTTTCGGGTGTCGTCCAAAGGTTACCCATACCTAGTTGGTCAGATAACCTTATCTCATTTCCCCAAACACCAAAGGCTATCGATTTGTAGCAAGGGCCATAGTAATTCATTGGGAAAACAATTCCCTCATTGGATGAGTATACACAGTGGAAAAAAATGATAAATATTAGCGGAAGCAGTAATATCATACAAGAAAAGTAAAAAGTATACTATTGATAGCAAATAAATAACTGGAGTACATATATAAATGATGCATGTAACATGTGCCTTGGAAAACAGCCAAACAAGTCACAATGCGGGAAATATAATACTGAAACCAAAGCATAGAAACTGTAAACTCTAACAGCATTGCAAGCCATATCATGGTCCCATGCACTCCAGGTCCAACCAGAAATCATGTACCTATGTAGAAGGGTTCTTTCCCTTATATATACCTAAAAACATATGATCTGTTTTGGCCCAAAATTATGCCCCAAACAATGTTTGAGGTGAATCCTAGTAGGCAACCACCTAAATATATATTCCTAATAGTAATTAAATGTATATAAAACATAAAATTCAAAAATTATGTAATAAATCAAGGAGTACTCAAAAGTAACCAATCCTAATATTTTCAGTTACATTCATTTTCATTTATAAATTTTTCAATCAATTTAATAATTTAACCTTGGGATCTAGCTTAAGATATGTATACCCATTTATAATAATAACACACAAACATCTCAAAAGGCCATCTAAAAAATCATGTCTGACTGAGTCCAGGATTGTGCTTTGGCTTGATAGACTTGTCAAAATCATTAAATCATTCAAAAGAAACCCTCTGGGAATTCTCTCACTGTCTGATTCCTCTACTTTAACATATCATTAATTAAATAAATAATGACCCACTGGGAAAGCTCACATAGTATAACCCATTTGGTCCCTCATGGCACTAATCATTTATATAATACCTCCTAGGTAGCACTCACAGTTAATACCCCTTTGGTCATCATAGCAATAATACAATATAATGACCCCATTTTAGCTCTCACAGTCAATTCCCTATGGTCTGAATTTTATTTAATAAAGACCCTCTGGGTATCTCTGACATTCTTACCCCTCTGGTCAATGACACCATGGTAGCTCTCACAATAAATAGCTCTAGTCAATTATTACAACAATTCAAAAATAAAATACCCTACATCGAGAAGCTCTCAATATCAATTCCTCTTGGTCATAAATTCCTAATGGAAACACATGAATCTCTTATAAACAGAAACACCATCCTAACAACACTACGAATTGAAAAAAAATCCTAACATGCTTCCTAGACCCAATGGTTATAAGCAATCAAACATGAAAAACACATCCATAATCATGGAAATAAACCTTAATCATAATAAATAACCCTTTATTTGTCAAACAAACTATAACCAGGTCTTAAACATGGTTAAATTCCATAACACACAATACAATAAACATGGGTACTCGGCACTTCTAACATATATCATCCAAAGGAAATCAAAGCAAGTCACAAACCACCTACCTTGATTTTTTATGGTGATCAATATCCAATTTTAGTCCATGATTCATCCAAATACGTTGTAGATATACAAAAAGTTCAAAATCATTCAACCATTAATAACTTACAATAGATGAGAAATTAGTAAGGGAGGATATAGGGAATGATCGAACTCACTGGTGGGAATCCAACACACTCGGCGGTGTCTCAATTATATCTCAGATAGAGGAATTGGAGGAGCTCGAAGATCATCGGGAATACATTACTCTCATGTACGATACACAGGTTGAAGGAACATTTTCTAAAGATGAGATGTGACCCCGCTCTGACTCATCAAATAAAAAGAAACATACATGGTGTTTTAATTTAATGTACACACCTTATACTAGCCTCAAAAGCTCCTACTTTAGGTAGTCTTCTAGGTCACCCAAAGGGCCATGTACTCGGCCATTGTACGACTTGTACATAGCTACCCATGACAACCGATTACATGAAACGTACTGAAATGTACATAGGGTTTACTTATAAAATTTCCAAAACATGATTTTTCCAAAAAAATTAACTGAAAAAAAATCCATACATGAAATAAAGTTTTGGGTTCTTAAAAACTTTCACCCTCAAAGAAATTCATCCCCAAATTTCCCTTCCAAGGGTGGTGAAGATGAAAATGAAAACAAATCAAGCCATTGTGATCATACGTTAGCCTCCCTCTCTCAAGTCTTGTTTGTACTTTCTTGTGCTGCCATAACACCCGTACCAGGGGAGTAGATCAAACATGGAGAACTTCCATGCTGCAATCCAGAATCCAAATATGGTGCTCCTGAAAGAATTATTCCACCTCCAACTCATCCTCCTCGGGTTGAAAAATGTGAGACAAGTATGAAATGTAACGTCGTAGATTAGAAACATAAAAGAGATTGTGAAAAGCCTAGTTTCTCCAAGGTAACTGAAATTGATAGGCAACTGGACTAACTCTCCAAAACCTCAAATGGCCTAACATATCTCAGAGAAATATTGCTCTATCTCTTAATCCTGCTGTGTCTCAACCTCGGTGTAACACGTAAAAATCCCTATCTCCGACCTTGAAATATAGATGTCATCTCCCTCGACCATCATAAGATTTCTGCCAAGACTGCACATCATCCATCCTCTTCCGAATCAAGTCCACATGCTCAATGGTCTTCTGGGAAGGTTGAGGTCCCAACAATGTTTCCTCTCCTACATCCATCCAACATAGGGGTGATTAGCATGACCTACCATACAAAGCCTCATAAAGTTCCATCTGAATCGTTGCCTGAAAACTTTTATTGTAGTAAAACTCTACTAAGGGTATTTGTCTCCCCCATGATCCCCCAAAATCCAAGACGCATGCTCATAACATGTCCTCCAAAACCTAAATCGTGTGTTTGGACTAGCCATCAATCTGGTGATGGTGAGTTTTACTCAAAAGCACCAGTTTACCAAAATCCCTCTATATTCTCTACCAAAAATGAGATGTGAAACAGTCATCCCTATAAAATATAATAGAGTCCGAAACCCCATGAAAATGTACAATATCTTATATGGTCAACCTTCTAAGTTCATAAACACTAAATGTTTTCTTGATTGGCATGAAATGTACATCCTTCATGAGTCTGTCAACAACAAAACATACTGCATCACTCCCTCGAGGAAACCTTGGTAAACATATCACGAAATCCACCACAACATCATTCCACTTCCACTCAGTAATGGGTTATAGATGTAAAATACCTACTATTCACTGATGCTCCGCCTTCACCTACTGACATGTAGAACATCTCATTACAAAACCATCCACATCTCTCTCTATGCCTGGCCACTAATACTGATAGTGTAGATCTCGATACATCTTGGTGACACTAGTATGAACATCCTAAAATAGGGAATAAAAATCCTAAATCATCTCCTCACATATGTTGGCTGACATACATACGTGCCCATAAAAATTGAAGATCTCATCCTTGCCTACGGTCCA
This sequence comes from Viscum album, assembly GCA_963277665.1. Taxonomy (NCBI): domain Eukaryota; kingdom Viridiplantae; phylum Streptophyta; class Magnoliopsida; order Santalales; family Viscaceae; genus Viscum; species Viscum album. The sequence goes on along the minus strand of OY728166.1, from coordinate 458,307,618 downwards.
CCAAGGAGTAGGGTCCTCTCTTGACAGACTCTCCCCCAGAACTAGGCCTTCTCAATTTCATTGCTGCCTCATTCTAACTCTATCCACTAGATTATAGGTATCATCTATAGAATAAAAAAACATCTTCCCCTTTCTATTGGGATCCTCCAAATGCATCTCAGAAAACAGAGCCATAAGATACCACTCACTACTGGCCTCCTAAACTACATGTATCTGAGTCCTCCATCTCAACGCATCAGAAACTACATTGCCTTTCTCTAGAGTGTAGGCAAGCTCAATGTCAAAAGGATGAAGGTACTCAACCCACTTTAGTTTTCTCAAATTCAGATCACGCAGAGTAAATATTTACTTGAGTCTTTTGTGGTCAGTGAATACCACAAAATTATCTCCCAAAAGGTAATATCTCCAACAACTCAAAGAATGTACATCTACATTAACATGATAGCATGTGTTGGGTTGTTCCTCTAATGTGGCCTCAATTACCGAGACTCATATGCAACGACTCTTTCTTCCTATATAAGCACTACCCCATACCTGATACTTGAGCATCGCAGTAAACAGTGTAACTCTTTCCCAACTCCAGAAAAAATCAATATCGGTGGTGAATTCAATCTTCCTTTTAGCTCCTGAAAGTCTAAGTCATATGAATCTATCCAAAAGTACTTTGCACTCGTATTAGTCAATCCTTTCAGTGGTGTTTCTAAGCGTGATGAGTCTTGTATAAATCCCATGTAGTAACTAGGAAACCCTATAAAACTTCTTAACTCAAATACATTCTTCAGTTACTTTAAAAAAACTAATTCCCTCACTTTCTATGGATCTACCGATACTCTTGTCTCTGAGATAACATGACCTATGAAGTGAATCTAGTCCGTCCAAAAGTTCCATTTTGAGAGATTGGAATATAATTGATGCTCTCTCAGTGTACTGAATATGATCTCAATATGGATGGAATATTCATGTCTAGTGTGAGAGTACACCAACATATTGTCCATGAATCATACCAAAAAAATCCTAGTAAGGATGGAACACTCGGTTCATCAGTTCCATGAAAACTGTCGGTGCATTCGTGAGACCGAATGTCATTAATAAAAACTTGTATAGACTATACCTACTTCTAAAGGATGTAATAGGTATATCTGATGCTCTAACAAACAACTGCTGATAACCAAACCTAAATTCAATCTTCAAAAACACCCAGCATCCTCAAAGAAGATCAAAGAGATCATTAATCCACAATAGGGATATCAGTTCTTCACTTTCAACTGGTTCATCTTCCGATAATGCACACAATGTCTGAGTGTACCATCTGACATTTTTACAAACAGGACAGGAAAACCATAAGGAGAAGTATTGGGTTGTATGAAACCCTTTTCATGTGACTCCTCTATCTACTTCTTGAGCTCTTGTAACTCTGGTGTATCCATCCAATAAGAAGGAATGGACACTAATGTTGCTCATGGAACAAGGTTAATAGAGAAATATACCTCTCTCTCTATAGTTAAACATGAAAATTTGTATGGAAAGACAACCCTTGAAAAATCTACCACTGTAAAAAAGTCCATCTATGAATTCCTGTGGTCATCCATATATAAACTAGTAATCTGCATTGTCACTCTTCCCAACCCACGATGCTCGGGTCCATCTCTGCTTGCATGAACATCCCATTCTACCATGTGTAGAAAAGTCCGACCCTCTGGTGATGTAAAACTCACCCTGCAGCGACAGAAGTCAACATACGTATGAAAGGAGACTATCCAATCCATTTTGAGAATAACATTGAATCCTCTCATGTCTAATACATAAAGGTATCATAAGAAGTTACACCCCCAACCTCTAGATGGAACTCCTTGCATTGACATAAACTTGTCATCCTAATCATTAATATAGTGTCTTGTGTTATAACATCTTTATAATTAATGATAAAGAGCCCAAGTCTCTCCACAACGACAAAAGGTATTAAAATAATGGAATCACCTTTATCGAAAAAATAAGAAGCTAAAAATGAGGCAAATAGATTCATACCTCTTACCTTAGAGGGTTCAAGATCCTACTCATGTTGGGTCTTCTCTACGGTAAAATTCTGACCAGTACTATGGCCCTGCGACCCTACATGTCCACCCTGTGCTAATCAACCATGTTGTAGTTGAATGCCTACTATCTGGCTACCATGAACATAACCACCTCCTTGGCATGTACGACCTGACGAACTCCAGTTTCCTGGCTGCTGAGAAACTTCGGGTCCTACTACTGATCATGGAGTCATACATGATCGTCTCTCACCAGCTGGTGGTGAATCCATCCTACAAAAACACTAGAGATGCCCCATCTTGCCATAAGAGTGGCCCTCAACCGGGTCTCTCGGGCACTGAGGTCTCGTGTTCCCACTCTTCCTGCACTTGTAGAAAACCACATGGATACCGAAAGAAACACCACTTGAAACTTCACTATGGTTCTTCGTGCTATGTATCGAAGGATTACTAGCTATGGATGATGGACTATCTTGGATCGTAGCTCCCAACCCCCTCAGATTACACTTGGTAATCAGTGCCTAGTTTACTATAGCAGTCACTTAGTTAGGCTGAAGATATTCACCTGTGATCAGATGTCATACCTGAGACCATCCTCAAACCACCTAGCAAAAGATATCTCATCACCTCCTAGAATTGATGACAAGTGCTTTAAATCTGTAAAATTATATGTGTAGTCCATCACTGAAAGAGCTACCTACTCTAAATGGGTGAACGCTTGGGCTCGATCATCCCTCAACGTCTCAAAATAGAAATAGGCATAGAAGTTCCTCTGAAACTCTTACCAAGACATATTCCCATGACATACCTCTTATGTGATAACATACCACCATATCTTGGTGAAATCACATAACATGTACATCTGGAGCTTCACTCTCCTCTCCGGAGGCATCTCCAGATTATCAAAGATAGTAAGCATGTCCTCTAACCATGTCTCTGCAGCCTGTGGTCATCCATCCCCTGAAAAAGTAGGAGGATGATACTCCTGGAACACTTGTGTCAACTCTGGTATAAATGTGGAATGATGTAGTGCTTCCTATAAATTCTGTAACATCCTCAAAAAGCCTTCAAGGAACTGTGCATCAATACCTATGTCCAGTATAACATCCGATGCCAAGATGGGCACAACAAGAGGATCTGTTAGTCATTCTTGATCTATCATTTCCGGTGTCTCAATATTTCGTTGTAAATAGCATACAACTAGAGGATATCTCTACGGAATGACTCTGCAATGTCAAGAACACACCTTAGTTCATGATTATCAAGGACAAGATCCTAGAAGTGAAAGAAAATTATAGGAGATGAAACTTTAAAATTTTACAAAACAGGGTTACATGGCGTGTATAACCCCAAAACATTGTGATCCCTTATGCTTTTGACATGGCGTGTACATCTTCTAAACCTAGTCATGTAACTCCAATACACAATACAGGTTCATCCTTGGACACATCGTGTACTTGAATTTTCCCCTACCTCGGTTCTTCTACACATCTAGAACTTCACTGTTCCCTCTTGGGTAACAATACATGGAGTGTTCACCCTAGAAACAGCGTGTTATAGTTCAGTTCCAACTTCCCATGTCGTTAGTCACACGATTGGCCACATGGTAGACTCTATACGGCGTGTTCAATATAGACATGGCGTGTACAACCGAAGTTTCATCGACCTGTGTTGTTGGTCACATGAACAGATACATGGTTCTCAACCCACGATGCGTACAATCTGGAAACGGCGTGTTCTTATAGAAGTTTCACATCCCCACATCTCTGCTCACATAGTCAGTCACATGGTCAAAGACTACAATGCGTGTACTAAATAAAATTTGTTTCTTCGAGAACAGAATAACACATGGAATGTGTTTATAACATCACACACTGTGTTGTCTAGGTTTCCAGACAGTAAGCCTCTAAAACATCTCAGAGACCCTTAAAACCATGATTTTTTTCCATGGAATTACAAATATTGATTTTTGGGAGCCCATACTCCCACGAATCAATGTTTGGTATCCTTTTTTCACATAATAACTTGAAAATTTTCAATTAAAGTTCATCATGATCTACCAAATTCCGATCCAAGAGGGATCATAACACTTCAAGGAGCAAAGTTTGGCATCCATCCAAATAAAACATTACTTATTACAATACCTTATAAAAATATATGGTATTTTATCACAGAATATATGAAAATAGCATGAATATCTAGAACAAAATCTATCACAACAACATGCAATTAGTAATGCACCTTAAATGGCATGACAAGAATGCATGAAATGTGATCTATATCAAGTGCTTATATGATGCATGATATGTAATAACATCATATCATCAGGTTGAAATAGAAATAGAACCTCAATAATATCAATGATAATAGCACATTTCAGGTGAATCACCCAACAGTGAAATCAAATAAACTGTTACAATTGTAAAACCTGAAAAATTGCAATATTCGTCGTAACTTCAATTTTCCCTATACACAGGTTAGATACCCATGGGAACACCTTATTACCAACAACTTATTCCTTCCTATCCCTATCTATAGGCTCAAAATTTTAATACAAAGAAGAATAAAAACCCCTTTGATGCCACTATTTAACGTCCCAGTTCTGGGTACCGCCCAAAGGTGCCCCAGACCCGGTTGGTCACATAACCTCAAGCTTATTTCCCCAAACGTGAGAGGCTACCAACTAGTAGTAAGTGTAGATACCCGAAGATTGACGTAAATGGACGTCACATTACTTTAGCAGAATACATAACAAAAATAGACACACAAGGACCGTAATAGTTTAGTGTCTTTGGAAACTTGGAACGTAATCTTCTAATCGTGGTGAAATATCTTCAACATCTCTCATAAATGTCTTCCCATTTTATTCTTACCTAAAACCTTTCTTTATATCCTGGGGAAAAGAAAACATTAAAAGGGTGAGCTCAAATTCTCAGTAAGGTTAAGCATGTATAAAATAAAACATACCATATACATTTGAACTTAAAAACATGAACATAATGTTTAAACATCAAAAGCTTGAGCAATGAAATAAAACATGGAAGTATGTAAGTCATAGATCATAAAGAAACATTAATAATGGTAAAATAGAATGGGAATAAAACATGAAATTATGGCAACCATTAAGCACATGATATTATTTTCATATTAGCCAAGGCATTGCTGCCAAGACCATCTTAGTGGACAAAGTCCCTTTCTGAATCGAGTTCACTCCTCATTCCAGTCCTGTATTACTGAACCGGTTTAACATGTCGTTCCAGCCATGTCTATCTCATGAGATATGAAATCTTTACCCAATGCATTGGAGGGAGATATAGGTCCCACCCATCACATAATGAAATCATTCTTACTTGTGCCACAAAATAAACATACATCATTCATAATAACCCAATAAATAAAATGGGTTTCATAAACATCATCCCATCATTACATAATCCATATAAAAGAAATGGATATCATTTCATAATAAGGAAAGCGAAACCATGTAAATCATAGAGACATTATAAACATATGAAATAATTTCATCTTAGATGAAAAATTGTTTTGATAAAACACTTGAAATGAATTCTTGAGAAAAATATTCCTTATTCTTGAAAATCATTTTATTTTCACAAAATGTCGTGCAATTTTAAAAGAAAAGGATTTTGTTGAAAATATTAATCAAATATTTTGGAGGAAGCTCCATAAAAATACTGCTTTATAAAACCATAAAAATCCCTTCATGCCATATACGTTAAAAAAACATTCTTCTCGTACTTTTGTCGGAAAATTAAAAAAAGTACCTTGTGGGGTAAATAAAAGAAGATTCCTTCCATACCAAGGGGTAAAAGTAAAAATGGGTAAAATGGACTTTAAACATACATGGAGACATTTTTATAAAACATGGAAATGGATGATAGAAATAGCCCCAGTAAATACTTATGAATAAGCAATCTCGGAAAAAAATGAGATTTGCAAAATTATCCCTTACCTTATGTCTGATATGCTTCGTATTTATCCGGACCTCCCCTTCTTTGAAGCGCCTCTTTGAGACCTCAACATAGGGAACTAAAATTGGTCTTTGAAGAATACCCGGACATCTAGGATGTTTCTAGGGAAGTGGAGAAGAGAATTTTTCAGGGGTTGGCCGAGCATGAAGGCTCAAATTGGTGTGAGGAAGCGAGGGAGGAGGTTCCCTTTTATAAGGGAGGAGAGGGGCACCTTTGTAAATCTTAAAAATATTAATTTATAATAAATCTAAACACACTTAAAAACCTTCAAAAATGACTCATATTCGAATATTATATGAGATAGGTTTGTAATATAATCAACCAATAAACTTTAGACATGTTAGGAGTTTATTTGTAACATTATCAACTTGATTTATCCTTATTTAATCAATTAAATTTTATTTGTGGTAGTAATTTCTAAATTTTAAATTATAACAAATAATTACTTATTTGTTTTAAATTGTCCATAATTGGATACTTTATAACATTTTATACAATATAAATTTAAATTTATAATTTTTAAATATTTTTTGTATTTTTAAACAATTTTATAATATGTTATTTTTATAAAATAACAATAGTGTCAATTTTGACACTATTCATTTATTTGAATTTAAATAAAATATATACAGAATATATGTTCTAACTGAAAGCTTTAATAGATTCAAAAAAGGTCATATGTATCTATAAAATTAGTGTATCACATTAAATAGTTAATATAATATTTATTTTATTATTTTTAAAACCATTTATTTGGCTTATCTCTTAATAAAATAATTACTACAACATTTTTGTATAATTCTTTAATATACTGATTTGTTGTATAAAAATTAAAAATAAAATCCTATGATGAAGATAAATCTATTACCTTTAACAATAATAATTTTACTAGAATTTATCATCTTAAAATCATAATATTTAAATTGTTATATTTATTAAATTATGAAGGTGACAATTTTGGCATCATTTAAAATAAAATAATATAAGTGTCATAATCACTTTTATAAGGCTCCAAAAGGTTATATATTAGGTAATTGGATGATTAAGGTGTAGATAAATACTACCAATAAGTTTTGGTTAGGTTTGTGGGCCTTTTAATGGGAATTATTATTTCAATAAAAACTATATTACTTATTTTCCACTTAATAAATAATTTCTGTATCATTAATGTATCACCATTAATGACAATTATTTAATCCCTAAAAATTCTAAATAAATTATCATAATGTAGATAATTTTATTATATTTCTGTAGAATATTCATGTTCAAAGTTTCATGGTGTTTATCAGTAAATTAAAATTATTATACTTATAAGATTTAAGAGAGTGACATGTTGTCACTTTCTTTGGTTTTAATAATAATTAAATTATTTTCATGGTCAAAAGTCCATAAAATGAATCTAATTCGGCCCTTAGGTTATATGGGTCTACTTTTAGCCATCCAATATAATTTTATAATGTTTTAGGATAATTTTATAATATTATATTTACCCTTAATTACCCGATTTACCTTTAACTATGGTAAATAAAATTTACCGTAGTTACTATTCATAATTCTCAAAAATAAAAAGTAGCTTATTAACATAATTTGTACCCACTGATTAAAAATATGGAATCCATGTTTCCAAATTCAATACACAAAATTTTCATAAATTAAATCAAAATTAATCTCATTGTCGAAAGAAAACGGGTTTTTCTTTAAAACATTGCAAAAGATTGAATTGATTTAACCTACGAATTTAATGTAAAATCAATGCTAATGAAATGCATTATTCTAAATCGTAAAAATATATTATATTTATACTTTAAAACCATTCAATATTATAATTTAACCATATAAATTATTGCGATGAAAAAAGTTGTTTTTAATTAAAATATACCGTGTTTTTACTATTCATCAAAATATGAAAGTTACCAGAATAATATTAAAAATTTATCCAAAGTAAATATTTATTTCTTGATTCCAAAGAAGAATTTTATTTTGTCAAATTGAACTTATAAACATTTCAAAAACTATATTTAATGTGGGTGCCCCATCAAAAGGCGGCAAAAACTGCATTTTTTTAAAAATACTTATTTTACCTGAAAAATTTATTTTGTTCTTATACCATGTTCTAGAAAATGTGTAAGATGAATAGTAATGTTATGAAATTCAAAATTTAGTTAATAATATTCATAACGGCTAGTTCATAATAATATTCCACCAATATATCGTTGTTTAGTAAAACCCGGTATTGCGTACAACACACGCTATCGAGGAAGGTCGTGATTGCGTGTAATGCAAGGCAAGTAAGGGATGCGTGTTGTGAAATATCCTTTTGGTGTAGCATACAACACAAGACATTAATTAAAAATAATACATTTCATAAAATCTCGGGGTGTTACAGTGAGGGCAATGGTAAGCCATTGGGGAACATATTCCCTCATTGGGAGAGTATACACAGTGGAATAAAAATTGATAAACAATAGTGGAAATAGTAATACCGTACAACAAAAATAAATACCAGAACACTGATAGTAAATAAACATCTGAAGAACATATATAAATGATGTATGCCACATATGTCTTGGAAATCATCCAAACAGTTCAAAATTATAGAAATAAAATACTGAAACCAAATCCTAGAAAATAGTAAACTTGAAAAGAATCACAAGACTCATATTGGTCCCATTATTTCCAACTCCAATCAGCAATCAAGTACCTGATATAGAAGGGAACTGGCCCTTATTGATACCTCCAACAATATGATATTTTTGGGTCCAAAAGCATGACCCAAATATGGTGTGAGATGAATCCCAATATGAAACTACCAAAAGATCTTTGCCTAAGAGTCAATGAATGTATATGAGAGGTAAAATGCAGAAATGATGTAATAAACTAACTGGTACTCAAAAGTAACCAATCCAATGGTTTTCAATTATATTCATTTTCATTTATAAATTTTCCAAGGAAGAGGAAGCGGGATGGGAGAGGCGAGACTCTCTCTCTCTCTACGAACTGTGGCGACTAGGGTTTTGGCGATCGCGATGATCTTTCCGGCTGCGGATCTGTTTCCTCTTGAGAGGTTTGACACCCATCGATCTTCTGTTGCGAGTGGAGTTCGAGGTTCTGCTTCGGTGGCGATGACTCGAGCTGTCGGCGATGTCCCGGTGGATGTTGATGGTTCGAACAATGCGATGGTGGCGACATCTGGTGCTGCGACAAAGTCTCGGTTTGTGGTGGAGGGATGCGGGATCTTGATGATGAAGGCAGAAGCTACAGGTTTGGGATCTGGTGGCGCGAACTCATCGCTGGCAGGGGTGAACACTGCTATGGTTCCTTCTGTTGGAGGTATTGAGGGTGGTTTCAGGTCAAAGGATAGCGTGGCTGCTGGAAAGAAGGCCCCATTTGGAATTTCCATCCCAGTTTTAGCTGGATCAGCTGTTAGAGGAGGTACAATTGAACCTGCTTTATAGAGCTCTATGGATATTAGATAGGATGGCAGTGCTATCTATTTTGTTCATCATAAAGGTGGGATTGAATCTTCCATTAGAAGAAAGGGGAATACTACGCACATCAAAGTGGATCCTATTGCGGTCTCCGAAATGCTCAAAATGGGTGAGTTCTCAGTCATTTCTCACCTTTTCCTTCCTAAGGGTACACAACCTATAAAAATTGATGATCTCAAGGAACGTATTTCTTTAATTTGGGGCTTCTCAACATGGATGTGTGTCTCGCTTGTTCGGGGATATTTCCATATTCTTTTCCCCATGGATGAATTAAAATTTCAAGCATGGGGCTTTGGTTCCATCGCCCTCAAACCTGGAATTATTCATTTACAGGAATGGGATAAAAAGTTCACCCCTTTGGAAGTTGATAGCACTACGACTCAAGTTTGGGTTAGAGTTTATAGATTAAACTGGATACTTTGGCATCCTAAAATATTATATGATATTGAATTATCCATTGGTATACCAATCAAAATTGATAAGGAGATGGAAGTTGCCCGTTTGGATACTTCGCTATGGTTATGGTTGATATTGAACTGGGATTGACTCTTGTTGATAAAGTGATGCTTTCTACTGATGAAGATATTATTGAGATGAAGATTGTTTATGAAAAAATGACTATGTTCTACAAATACTGTCATGTTATTGGTCATGATTTATCTTATTTTCGGCATTCTTTAGTGTGCAGTTTTTCTACATTGCGTGGCCATAATGTCAATAACTATCTCAAGAAGGGAAAATCCGGCTCTGCTGGGAAATCTGAATCACAGTTGTAACCTGAGCATGGAAAAAATTTGGGTAAGCTATAGCTGAGCACGGTTTCTAATCAGGTTGAGAAAGAGGTGCAGGGTGACACTCCTGAAGAGGCATATAAATTTGATGTTTTGGGAGACTGGCCAGATTCGACCAAGGTATGTACTTTCCATGAAAATCAGAAGAATTATTGGGCTGAGATTTGTACGGATGTAGATAATGTCCAACATATTGATTCTACAAGCAAGGAAAATGATCATGCAAGAGAATTAGACGCACAGCATGAGGTTGATCAGAAACACTCTCAAGGGAAATTGATTCCCTTTGGGAATCAAAAAGGTAACCAATCTTTAGATTATGACTCCCCAGTCATCTCTAAAGATTTTCACTCTTCTGCAAAACCCTTTGTGGATAATGAAAGATTTAATATTGTTTGTTACAAGAACACATTGTCTCTAGTTGCTTCCGCTATGGCGGTTGAGAAGCCTACTTCAGAAGAAATGATGACACCAGTTAATACAAATGCTTATTCTATCAATGATAAGGAATATACAGAGGATAGCTCATGTTCTGATAGAACTGATGCTATGACACTGCATGGAAGGCTTCAAGTTCTTACGAACATGGCATGTGCTAGTAGAGGTCGATCTAGAGGTCGTGGAAGAGGACGTGAAAGAGCGGAGCTGATTTATTTTAAATAAGAAGCGCGAAGGATAACCGAGCGTCTCCTGAAAAAGGTTAGGAAATAGTCATTGTTTTGGGGTTTCCCTATTTTTTTCCCATACTCTTTTCTTTGATTTATTCTTTCTCTTGCTTTTAATAAAGGAGGCTTTTCCTTGAAAAAAAATTATAAATTTTCCAAACCATAGAATAATTTAACATGAAGATCTAGCCTATGATCTGTATCCCCCTACATAATAATAACACATCGATGACTCAAAAAAATCATCTAAAAATAAATTAAGACCGATTCCATGCTTGTTCTTTGGCTTGTTTGACTCATCACATTCAATAAATCATTCAGAAGAAACCACATGGGAATTTTCTCACAGTCTGATCCTTCTAGTTCAACATGTCATCCATTAAATAAATAATGACCCTATGAGAAATCTCACACAGTCTAACCCCTTTGGTCGCTCATGGAACTAATAATTTATAGGTGGCCTTTTGGGTAGTTGTCATTGTCAATACCCATTTTGTTTTTATAGAAATATAAATAATTTAAGGTCACCTGGAAGCTCTCACATTCAATTCCCTATGGAACAACATTCATTTAATTACGACCCTCTGGGTATCTCTCATAGTCTAACCCCTCTGGTCAATGAACCCATGGAAACATTCATGGTCAATACCTCTATTCAATCACAACAACTATTCATAAAAAATTACCCTACCTTGAGAAACTCTCACAGTCAATTCCCCTTGGTCATACTTTTCTAATGCAAAACAGATCCATCTCGTACAAACAGCAACTCCATCCTAACAACACTAGCCATGGAAAAAAAAATCTGCCTAACCTAATTTATAGATCCAGTGAACATAACATATCTAACATGGGAAACACGTCCATAATCAATGTAGTAAAACTTAAGCATAATCAATAACTCTTTATCAATCTAAAAAACCATAATCAGGTCTTAAATAGGGTTAAATTGCATAGCACGCAATACCCTAAACATGAATATAAATAACATTTAGAATATATCATCCAAATATAATCAATGAAAGGAAAATACCACCTACCTTGATGTGGCATGGTGAACTATATCGAACGTTAGCATTTGAATTGTCCTAGAACATCGTAGATATATAAAATGTAAAAAATAATTCAACATAGAATAACATACAGGAGAGGGGAAATTGGTATATGAGGCTCTAAAGAGAGAGAGAACTCATTGGTGGGAATCTAATGCACCTGGCAGCGTCTCAATGAAAGTTCAGATGGAGGAACGATAGGTGCTCTGAGATATTTGGCAGTACGTTTCTCTCCTATATGAGACATGGGTAGAAGAAACGTTTTCTATAGATGAGACATGACCCTACTCTGACTCATCAAATAAAAATAAAAGTACCTGACATGTTCATTTAATGTATATGCCATGTACTAGGCTCACTTCGCTCCCTCTTTTGGTAGTCTTCCTGGTCACCCACATGGCCATGTACTCGACCGTTACACGGAAAGCACACGACTACCCACAAAAACCGAGTGCACTACGTGTACTCAAAAGTACACATAGTGTACAAGAAAACTTCCAAAGCAACTTTTTCATCAAAAAAACTTGAATAAACGATTCATACCTAAACTGAAGATCATGGTTCTTACACAGTTGTATTTAAATTTCATTGCATTATTAGAATATGTACAAACAACAAAAAGAAGTAGTTTATGTCAGATAGAATATGTAGGGGACTAACTACGAAAACACTTCAAGTGAGACAACCATATTTAGTCTGTGTTCTACATTAGGAAAATAAATTTTACTTTTCCATGAAAAATGAAAATCATGCCTAAAAAATAGCCCCATTACAGGGGATCTAATCAGTAGTTTACTTAACTATTTATAGCTACACTTTGTTGATAGATTTTATTTGTTTAAAAAACCATAAAAAATATTTTTCTATGAGTTTTCTGAACTACATGTATTCAACATGGTAAGATTTATCAAATTTGGAATACCAAGAACATTAATTGGATTATTTTGAGCTAAATGATCAGGTGAAAAATATTAATGATAATCTAAATGATTTCTTGAGAAAAATAGAAATAGTATTTGACTATGTTCAAGCGTTTATTGATCATCCAGAACCTAAGACACATGTGAGAGAACAATAGGACATCAATGTCTTTTGGAATGATTATGAAGAGGAACTTGATTTCCCCAAATTAGAAGAACCACTAGAGCATCCAATTTTTTTGAACAAATAAAAGTGTTTGAGGCAACACTGAAAAAAACAATTCATACCATTTTATGAATGAGATCCAACATTAACATGATAAGAGAGGGTGGATTCATGATGCAGAATAATTTCATGTTGAGCTAGGTGTTGGAGATCAACAAGATTTCGATGAATTATATAATGATAACGAGGTAAAAAATTATCTCTTTGTCCCTTAAAAAGTAGAAGAGTCGGTACAATTACATGTAACTCAAGCCATCGAAGATGAAGACACCACCCATGATGTGGAATTTAAATAATGGATGGAAAAAGATGACAACCTACTTCAATCCACTGAGTTGTTCCTTCAAGAGGCACCCACCACTAAGGCAGTGATTTATCCATAAACAATGCATTGATATGATATGATATTAAATTATTTTTCTTATTTAGTTAAATTTGATTTGAGTATCACCCCTTATTATTTTGAATTTTTATATTTTTTTAGTACCTTCCATGCCTCATAAGAAGATGATGAAATAGAACATACATTTATTAAGAGACACATGGATCTCTTTGATGTTGATGAACATACATGTGTGGAATCCCACGATTAAATACATATAGTTTAGCCTATGTAAATAAATACCGGGGATGCTCATTTTGAAAGGATTAATATTTTTTATAATATAAATTTAACATTTATTCAAGAAAAAGACACCTACTTAATATCTTTTTAAGAATTCAATTTATACAGACCATGTTGAACTGGATCTGGAAAAGGGGAAGGTTGCACAAGTAGTGACCAAAGAAGAGGATTCTCTATACTTAATCCTACTCAGTCCATGAATGTTTTAGTTAATTGTACATGGAGTGGATCTGGTATACACTATCCTTGTATCAATTCTCACAACTAAAAAATAATCACAATCTAGGAAAAGACACATGCAGTGATTCAAGTCCAATATGATCTAGCCACCATCAGACTATGTATGATACTGGTACTTCCCTTTGAAGGCAATAAAAATTAAGGGCCCACATGGGGTATCATACCAAGATTTTTCTTTACATTCATTCAAGGAATTTATTTTCAAGTTACCATATAAGGAATTAGTCTATCATACAGTCCAGTGACTCTTATATTTTTTATAATAAATGAAATTATTCTTGTTCTTAATTGAGTAATTTTTTTATGTAGGATCATGATGGTACAAGGAATCCCTAAATAGATTATGATGAATGATGACTATGCTTAATTTCAAAATGTATTTCCCTTTTAGTTTTTATCCTTTAAAACCCTTTCAGTTTTGTCTTATATTATGATTTAATTATTAATCTAGAAAATTGTATGCACGTTCTTGAATTATTCATTACATGACTTATCTAGGGGATATGTATTTTTTAGGAATCCGGTGATTCCATGATTAATATTTCAATGTTAGTGATATTGAATAAGTAAATTGGATAATTAAATGTTGTATCTAAATCATGGATATTTAATTAAATTCTCATTATTTGAGTGAATTAGTTGATTCATGTAAATGTAATTTGCTAAACATTTTTCATGGTTTGAATTTCATAAATTCATTTGAATTGATTTATTATTATAAATAATTCATTGAGTGATTTTATAAAATCATATATATCATTACTAAGAGGATTTGTTTCCATTTACTTCCTATTAATTCTTAATCATATATCTGAAAAGATCTTTGGAAATGTCACTGACAAGAACATGCATTGTAACTTTTCAAAGTAATGAATGTGAAAGAACGAATTTAATATGATTGATACATATTTTGAAAATACATTATCCATAAAATACAACCATTATAACAATCCTTATTTAAATAACAGTAATCATGATTGACCTTGATAGGTATGATCCATTTTTCAAGTCATTTTTATCTATTCATATGCTCATCTTGGAATTTTAATCATATTTTAAAGATAATGTTTGGGAATAAATGGAGTCATGCTTGATTGGATGAAATTAACTGTGTGTAATAAGTGTGGGGGTAACTATTAATCATTTTTATTCAATCACGATACTATGTTTTTTTCCTCTCCAAAATTAAAATAACAGAAAATGAAAAAAAGAACAAAAAAATAAGGAAAATGGGTTCTGATTTTGGGAAACCCAAAAATCACCATTACTATACCTATGATTTTTATCATATGTGGTTAGGTGGTGGATGTGAGGTTTTTTATAATTATAAATTTCAAAAAAATGAAAAGGTTCCTTGAAAAATAAATAGTGGAAAAAAGTAAAAAAAAATATTCAAGAGGGTGACCAATTCATTAATTATGCTTTATTTGATCATGACATTACATTGAGTTTTGGTTGAAATGGGAGATACAATTTAAAATGGATCATTTCAATGAGATTTTACTTTTGATATCATGTACATTAATTTAGAGATTAACCTCTTCCATGAGATTTAATTTTTAATTCATACATTCATTAAGCTTAAGAGTAATTTGAATCATTAATGAGATTACTCAGAATCTTATATGAATTTTGTCATTATATGTGGAGAAAGTAGTTAATTTACATGCCTATTATTAAAGATAGTGTTATCATGATATAAGAATAAATCCCCTCGAACTTTATCATGATATATGATAGAAAATATTAAAGTGAGGTAAACCATGATATGACATATTTAATGATAATTAATTAAGGAACATGAATGAATGGTAGGAGAAGTGACATAATTTTTAAATGAGATAAAGTAAAATACCTGGGTTTATTATTTATTTGAAGATTGATTAATTAAATTATAATTTTATGTGTAGTTTAAAAATATTATTTAACATTGAAAATTTATTGATTTTATTATATTTGAATTTGAAAATTGGTAACATTTATCCCTCTTAATTCCTGGTTGATATTTTTGGTTAAGTACAACCATGGTTTAAATGTGGGGGAATTTATAGATTTAATATTTTAATCATATTTGTATGTTTTTAAATTATTTAATCCATTATCATTTATCCATTTGAGTTTATTTTCATGATTTTTTTTTCATTATTTTTGGATAATATGTGAAATTATCTTATTTTTGGAATTTTGATAGATTTTAGTAACCTTGGTATTCTATGCATACCATTTAAATTATCGATCAAATTGAGGTGATTATTATTTTAGGCTTCATATGTTCATGGGATATAACGTTTCCTTCTTTATCAAGAGCTAATTCATCCATCTAAATGATATAAAAAAATTAATCAATTTGGGAAAACATTTTGGCTGACAAAGTAGACCCCACCTCTATAAATGAAGAATAACTCAAGCTACAAACCTCAAATTGAGGTGATTCTATCTTATTTAAAGGAGTCATTGTAAAAATGTTTTATCGTTAAATTTCAAGTAGTTTTTCACTCATTAAAGTGGCCATTGAATGCTAATCATTGAAGAATGATTTATCGAATCCTCAAATAGAAAATGTGTGACTCATTATTAATAATTTAATATTATATTTTAGAAAACCAAATAATTTGAAATATTAAGGGCCGATTGGAAATTAAATTTCAAGAATATTACAAAAATGCATAGTGGAATCATTCTTCTATATATTAACATGTGCCAACTTTTGAGTATCAGTATTTTTTTGTCTTCTTCTACACACCCTTCTTAATATTATCAATCTTTTTCACCCTTCGTTTTCTCTTTTCCTCATTTTATAATTATATTTTTATTTTGTAAGTTCATGTGTTTGTTGTTATTCATTTTCTTTTCTCATCCTCATTATTTTAATTTTTTTCTTCCATTAACTTTATTTCTCATTCAACCATGAACTCTTACCCTAAAAATGAGGGGGTAATAAAAGGCTTGACTCGGGGGAGGTAAGTGAAAATTCTATTCATTATGCATGAAAATTATTATGTTTCCTTAAGATTGTGATGAGGAAGAGTGATGTAAATCAGTAAAGAGATATTATTCCATGACACTAAACTAAAAATCATTTCTATTCTTTTATTAAATATTTTCCTTCCTATCTACTGGATACAAGTTCTTAACACGATGGAGTTGAACTATTCAATGGATGAAATTCAATATGGTGGGGTTTGTTACCCATAGATTTATATCATGACCCAACCCAATCTGGGGCTCGATCCACAACCACCCCATGCCCACCTATATAGGTAAGGGGATGGAGACCAACATTAGAGGAATAACTAACACCGGGTTTCCATTTCTTAAACACCCATATACATATTCACAACCTTATCGATGAAAAAGTGAAGAGGGAGTAAAAATAACATATGAAAAGAATTGGGGATACAACCATGAATGTGAAACCTCTAGATAGTAAAAATGTATGGTAGTCTAAACTAAAAAGTAAAGGGGAAAGACTCTCACCCAACCATAATTATGTCTCAACCTAAAAAATATGGAAAGGTTAACTCGCAAGAGATCCCATATCCTAAATCCCATGTTGTTACCACCGTACATGGTCCAAATAATGAGGTACCCCTAATAACATCTGAATTCACTACTGAAATATCTTTCATATGCATATTACATGACATGCGTGGGAAAATACCATGTAGGGGTGAGTATATACCTACCCAATAAGATTCCCCTAAAGGTGAAAGGGGAGTTGTAGGAGATACAATGGGAATAGAAAAGACATTTTATACAAGATATATTCAAAGTGAATAGCTCAACCAAAACCATGAGTGAAAGTATGATTGTCCAAACACATGGGGATCAAGATGGTGACTAGATGACCTACCTATCTAGTCTTTTCCACCTAGAGCAGGAGAGTAGACTCATCCAATCATGATAAACTAAACATGGAAAGCACATGGAATACGCCATGCTTATTTCCCTATTTTGGAAGGAGAGTACCCAAATCCAAGGTACACATAGATAAGAATATATATATAATCTCTGTCAATTCAATTCCAAATGACAACTTAATAAGATCTCTATCTCACAAAGCATCTAAAGAAGTAATCCTCCATTTCTAACAATGAATTTTCATTGTTATATAAAGTTGAGGGGACCAAAAACTCGATGTACCGGGCACATTCCCTATTGCATAATGGGGAATCGTCATTGTAATTTTCCTCATAGGACCAGTGTCAATGCTAATGGGGGTTCACCTTCGATGGTCAATGACCTGCTCACTAGTGTGTCAGGGCGATTCTACTATGAAGGCATCGAGGACCCACTGACCAACTCTACCAAATGATACCACTCGAAAGGCATTGAGAACAAACTTCCCAACTATACTAGCAGGTACCACTCAGAAGACGATGAGGATCCACTACCTAGATCTACCGAGGATACCAATCGGATGGTGTTAAGGAACCATTGACCAACTCTACTAGAGGGTACCACTCATAAGGTCTCTGCTGATCCTGCATGATTACTGTCACCATCAGGCATTGCCACAACAATTTTGGTACCCAAAATATTTCATATCTTATAAAAAATCCATAAAAATTTTCACTATTTAATTATACATGTATAAAAACACAATATAGTCTACTCGAGGGACATTATCTAAGTTGAAATGAAGGATATATAGAACGCTGATGTTTCCTCAAAAGAGGCCATGGGGTACATGGCATGTGAGGGGACCCACAATGTGTGTGGTTCTGCTCCACTCCCTGCTCATCTCCATGTATGTACAAGGCTCTCAATCTATATAGTACTACATGACATTTAAGGGTACTACATGTCGCGTCTCATGACAAAACCAAGAAAACACTTAAGGATCACCCTCAGTTCGAGGGAATAAATGTAATATTACTAATATTCCATTGTAAATGGTCCTGAATGGGAAAATGGATCACACCCTTGAAATCCTCATGTAAATGCACTTTGAATAGGATATTCACATACCCAAATCGGATATTCGGTGAAAAAAGTCATATTTAACCACATAACACACAAAAATTGCTTCATGGGTGTGATCTATTAGTCTAAAAAGGGTATTCATCATAGAAATGAAACGGTTGTTTCAAATCTGTGGTTATGTCGTCATTGACAATTCTTCTATTAGATATTATAAAAAGAAGTTACAGATGAATTAAGTTTTGAGAACTAAAATAATAATAATATTTTTATAATATTGTTGTTTATTTTTATTATTGACTTCATCCAAGGGAGGGGAATGAACAACACCCCCCTAAATTCATCCATGTGAACAACATAACACATAGGTGATATTCCATTCATAAATGGTTTTAATTAAATCAATAATGATATTTTTTAATTATTATAAATTAATAAAAAATTTCAATATCACAACATTAATCTGGGAGGGTAGCCCATGATCTTGACTCTCCATCTCCATGTTGAACGTTTTTTTCAATTTATTTATTTTATATATCCACTATTATTATAATTTAATAAAATAATAAAAATGAATCCCTGTATTCCTAGAAAAAATATTTACCTCTCTATGAACCTCACCCATCGTGCTCATGCCTTCCAACATTAATTTTAATCATTCTATTATATCAATATTATAATATTAATAAATATTAATATTAATGATCACCTCTTTGAACATGTCCGACCATCTCTTCATAGATCCAAGTCTGGTCGGCATTATGGCCATGTTGATCCACATCCCCTGTTAGATTTCGTGTACAACCACAACCTAAAATCAATCATGTCACATCAGATGTCATCGCTACACGCCGACCAGGAGAATGGGGACCACTTATCCGATCCCAGAACTCCTCTGATCACAAAACCACACCCATGGTGTCGATCTGATCCATTCACCAAACACCATCTCAGTAATTTATAAATATTTCCACAAATCATTGATCCATGTGTTTCATGTGCTACCACAATGAATCTAGGTTATCGATCACACATAAACCCACCCCATCAATGTCGAGACATGAACCCATGTTCTAATGATGAATAATGTGAAGAAACTTGTTGGATGGAACCAATAATAAAATGACAAACTTCATTGGCCCAGAATTCTTGGGTAAGGATTTCATAGTAGGGAAACTGGGGTGAGAAACATGAGATAAACCCGAAAGAAATTTAATGAATAATATATTTCAATAACACTAGCTCATGAAAAAGCACAAATAATGTAAAATAAAGAGAGGGAATTGATCATGATCAATATTTTAATTATAACATCATCAAACCACATATAATAATTCATACCTCGATTATGGATCGATTGTTGGTGAAGAACACCTCCTCAATTGATGAAGGTGATCCACTGCATCCACCGCTTGTAAATCCATCTCGATCCGATCATCAGTCATTGTCTGGTCTCAATTCACCAATAATGGATGCTCTCTTCCTCATCTTAGTTCCAACATGGTTATATGGTCAACTCATGAAAACAATTTATAAAAAAGTATTTATAATCACTATAATTAGGCAGTTTAAAATAAATAAACAAATCATTTATTTATTTTAATAAAATGTACCCACCAACGGCCGCCTCATTCAAACGTCCCATGTCGACCAGCGTTAGGCTGTTCACAGGGGAAACACTGCATTCCTAATTCAACTATGGTCTTGGATTTACCATATGAGTATCCTTCTATGTGTTATTTGGTTTAGGGTTATTAAATAAATAAATTAAAGTATTTAATTTATCCAATGAAACATCCCATTGTTGCCCCATCCGAACATCCCTCACTAACCAACCTTAGGTCGCAAATAGGGGAAAATACATGTTCCATATTCAACCATGGTATTTGATTTTTGATTCGAGAATCCTTTTATTATATATACCATTTTTTATTAAAACATTATATGGGAAATAAAAATAAAATTAATGTTTTTATAAAATTAATTCACCACTCATCAGGCCTCGGAATTTCTCACAATCATTATTCGTGGCTCGAGGAATTTTCATTAGAATATTCCAAAGTATTACATGGAAACACCAGAGTCTCTACATTATTCCCTTGTTAAAATATTCTCATCCCTGAAAATAAAAATCTAAGGAAAATTTTGGGGATACTGAGGAAACATCTAGACATTCCATATATCTTCTCTAAACTAAGATGTACAACCAAAGTAGAATTAAAAAACTCTATCCTTAACTCATCTTGTAATGTGACCAGAATCACCATTCATCCATAAAAAAGATGATGTGTTTTCCTTCTTCATAAAATCCATCATGTAAAAATCCTAAGGATATATGGTCAAATATAATTTCACAGTCGACATTCTCATGTTTTCCTCCCTAAATCACTGAGGAATTGGAGGGGTAACAACCATTAACTGAGATTTGTGGCATCATCCTCACCAACAAGGGTCTACTACAAAGAGTTCAACTAATCTATCACCTCGATTGAAAACATCATATAGAAAACCATTCGGTGTGTGTATACTAACATTGTCACACCATGGGTGTCCCTCATTCCAACACTTCCTCAACCACTGTAGTGTCTAATGTCACTCCCATTTCTAAAAATACATATAATGAGAATTTGATATTTGAATCTTGAACTAAATCCATGAGATATTCTATACAACTAGACCTCCCAAAGCATGTCTTACATCATCATCCTATGTCTCGTGTGCTCCAATTCTTACACTGGGGGAATGAGGGTACCAATATAGAATACGACCATGAATTGTACCAATATGGGTTAAATATCTTTTTGACATGTCTTGAGACCTCTGTTGTGGACTTGAACATGCTAAAGGTTATCAGTAACCAATAAAACTAACTGAAAAGAATCTTTGAAGGCATGCTCGGTACATCCACCTCTCTAACCAGTAGATGGTGATAAACCATCATAAGTTCAACTTATGAGATCCACTTTTCCCAAAACCATTGGTCAATGATATTAATGATTATCGGGGGGATAAACTTCTTTTCCTTATATAGATTAGGTGATTCCAACCCCAACTGACTTCAAGGTCTTATCCTCCTCTTTGGAAAACAAGATATGGACTCCCAAGTGAACACATTGGGTATTATGAATCCAAAAATCTATAGAACATCCTACCACACCAATAGATCATGCATCCCTATGGGGCCATTCGATGAGCTAGCGTAAACATGAAGCCATCCTTGGTTTATGTCTATACAGATGTCTATATCCTGATGGGAAGGTAACCTCGACACATCATCGAGAAATACATTATCATCCCCCAATATTGTTTCAGGAATATGAGAGCTCACAATATCCATTACTCCAAGGGTAATGTTATCCATGTGATTAATATATGGTTTTAACCTCCTACGTATGATCTTATCCTTCCATTCTTGAGGATCAGCCCTTTCCATGGATGAAAACATCATCCCACAACCCAGAATCTCTACCATAATAATTAATATAAATTATCTAAGTATGGATGGTCAACCACCAGTCCATACTGTAAAAAACATCATAGGGTTCCATTTTTTCTATGAAAATATTTTGTGTGATGAATTTTTTCTCTCCTTGTATAGTCATGTCCCACCACTGGAAGAAAAATATCACCACTTATCCTCTCTGCAGGATCCTCTAGCATAAGGTCCTAGAGAAAATGACCCCACTAGAATCAGAAAGTATCAAACATGGGCTACATCAAAGTAAATTTGGCTTAATAATATAGGTTATAACTACAACTAGAGTAGTGACGACCCATGTCGTACCTTGAACTACATTTGAAGCCACTGAGAAACAAATTCCAACCGCCTGAATTTATCCATTTCCTTTCCCACATTCTCACCACAACCAGGGCTCACTCTGAAACCTAACCACATCTGCACATCCCAATCATGAAGGTCGAAGGAACTCCTGTTCCACACCTCGATACTCTAAACCTTTGGAATTAAATGACTCGCATGAATGATTTTCAATTGTATCACAAGGATGCATATCAGGGGGGAGTGTCCCCCTTTTTTCTTTTTTGATGTTGTGCTAATACATCTCAATCTCAAAACTCATATTATACCCAACATTTCCCTAGAGAGGTCTCACCGTGAGAGTCCACATCGAAAGGGATCCTAACTGAGTAGGATATCCAAACTACTTGATTGGGTCTGACATCAACCACCAGATAATATTGTCTAGTTCAACACAATACTTTGGTGATCCTTTTCTCTAGAATAAGAAATGCGCCTTCAGAATGGGTGTGTCATCTCCTAGTACCATAATAACCAACTTATTCTCTACGAAGAGCATTGGTTGAGATTGAAACCATCTGATCAGTCAGGATTTGAAATGGTCTAAAAACCCATATAATAGATTGATGCCAAACCTCTGCTGCTTTGGGATCTAAATCATCATGGAACATCAACAACCTCTAATATTGGAACTCATGGAGTTCTATATGTCTGTGCACATCCAAAACCTTCTATGTAGGTACCAACTATTTCTCGATCGGTGGGGATTCCACTACCTACCCACCTGATGGAATAGATATTGTTGGATGGAACCTAAAATGAGGCTTCATCACTCATTGGATCATTATCATGTTCTGTAACAGGAATCCCAGATAGCTTTCTAAGTGGTGTCATATCGAAATTCATTGATATGTACCACGGTTAAATGGGAATAAATATATATAACAACAATGGTGGCTTGAATTAAGAAGTACAATGAAAGACACTATTATATATGATGCGTGTAACATTTACCCCTTAAAAAAATTTATTAGTATGATGAGTTGACAAGTAGGTAGTCATGGTCTTGGTGAATGGATATGTTGGATGCCTACACCATCACATGATTCCCTATCGTGATAGATTCACTCAAGATGCTTTGACACTATTTCCCTAAAACCAATAAAATCCACTTAATGGGGATAGTTCAAACAATATCACAATTAATGAACTCTATCTGATGCCACTCTTTTAAGACCAAACCCATGATGGGGCTTGAGTCACAACTACCCATGCCTGCATCCATTGTCCATGGGGTGTCCACTAGCAGAAAAGTTATAACTAACATAGGGTGGACATTTTTCTAAGTACCTATACATGTACAAACAACCATTTTCAAGAAAAAGATTAAAGGAGGTAAAAGGAAGGGATAAAAAACACAGGGGATACAACCATGAATCTAAAACCCCTAAACACTACCAAAGTTTTGTAGTGTAAAATAATATGATAAGGGGGGAAAGAAACACCCAACCATAAATATGTACCAACCAAAAGAACTGGAGAAGTAAACTCAAGAGAGATCCCAACACCTACAGCCCAAGTAGCGACCATCATACGTGGTCCAAAAAACATGGCATCCCTAAGCTTCATTGAAGTCACTATCGACTTGTCCATCCTCTACATAGGACATGACACAAGTGGGAAAATTCCATGTAGGGGTGAGTTAAAAAATACCAATTAGGACACCCTAAAATACAATGGGGGAGAAGTAAAATATATAGAACATGAATAGAAAGACAACAAATTAAAGATAGAGTCAAAGAGACCAGATCAACCCAAACCAAGAGTGAAAGTAGGATACTCCAAACTCAAGCGATCAGCATGATAATTAGATAGACTATCCATATATTCTTTCCACTTATATAAAAAGAGTAAAATCATCCATCCATGAGAAGATAAATAAGAAAATCACAAGACTTAACCACATTTATTCACATCCCTAGGAGGGAGAGTAACCAAATACATAGTGTGGATATAAAAGAATATATATATATATACTGAGTTAGAAGAAGACAAAATGATAGAGGAAGGGGATCTCCATACCACATATTATTATAGTAAGTAACCATCCAAGTCTATCCATGCCTCGAAACTATACCTTAAAATCAAGGGTGCCACAAACTCAATGTTGAGGAACCATGACCTAGTGAATTTGGGGGTTCTACTCTATAGGTATCCATAGAGTACTTGTGCCCATGCTTGGGGGTCCACTCTATTGGTTGAGGACCAACACATATGTGCATCAGGGGGTTCCACTCTGAAGGCGTTGAGATCCCACTTCCAAACACTACTGGAGGGTACCACAAGGAATACATCGAGGGACCATAACACATCTCTATTGTATGGTATAAATAAAAAGGCATCAATGGCCCATTACAAAACTTTACTAGAGGATAAAACTCTATAGGTATCTGGTGATATTGTGTGATCACTGCCATCATTGGTCCTGAATTCAAAAAGTAATATTACCAGAATATTTCACATCATATCTTAAAATCTACAACAGATTTTATTATCTTATTCTACATGGAAAAAACTACAGATAGGGAACTCGTGGTCATAAATATAAGTACAAATAAAAGAAAATATATAACCTTTATGATTCCATAAAATATTTCAAGTGGTACACTGTGTTTGAGGGGACCCAAACGGCATGTTTTCCTGGACAACCGTTATTCCTTGTCTGTAGTGGAAAATGACTCCCAATCCATTTAGTTATATATGGGGTGTAAGTTTACTACATTACGTGTCTCATCCAAAAGCCTATTAAACACATGGGGCTCATCATCAGTCCAAGGGAAAATTTATTTCAAATAACATACCTCTGAAACTGTCCCAGGATGACCAATGAATTACACTATTGTGATATTCGTGAAAAACATTCTTGGGATAGGTTACCAACATTCCCAAATAGTACTCCCAAGGAAAAGGTCATATTTCACAACATAGCATGCAAACAATGTTTCATGAGTTGGATCCATGATTCATAAAAATATAGTGACCTTCACATTTTATTCATGGATATTACATTATGTTGAAGGAATACTTAATGCATTATAAAAAATTCCTATAAACTTGGAAACATAAACACAAGTAAATAATTGAGCTACATTATCTCCCACTAGGTTCTTCATGACAAGAACACTTCTTATACACATCAAAAATAATATTTATCTCCACAAAATAGGTTAAAGGAAACATGTAAAGTTGTGCAATCAGATGCTATGTAGGGGTAAAAAAGGGAAGTATGTAAACATAATCATGAGAATAAGGGTATCAAAACATGATAATAAAAATATAAGATCTTACCATTCATGTAAATGATCATAAACAGGATCATGGAATAAAGATTGATAGTTCATTAGGCAAGAATTATAAGGAAGTAATGAAAATTATCCATGAAATCATAACAATGGACTGACATTTAGAACTATGGAAGAGACATAATCATATAATAATTACTTCCATGGTGTCAAGGAATCACTACCAAGGCCATCTTGGTAGTATGGGTTCACTTCCTATACCATCTTGATAGTCATAATTCACTCCCATGACCATATTTGTGGACAATTCCTTTTATGTCTATCTTTTGAGATATATATCATTACCCAATTCATTAGAGGGAGATATATGTCCCACCCACATAATAATGAAAACATACAAAAATTTTCCATAAGTTTATTAAAAATCATTTCATAATACATGAAATAAAATAGGTATCAAAATATGTAATCATATCATACACTATGGAATAGATATTGGTTTCATAATAATTTCATCAATGTTTAACCCATCAAAAAAGTAGGTTCCATATGTATATAACCTAGGAAAAAGAAATGGATTTTGTACACAACATTCCCTAAAACACAAACCATTATTAGAATGAATATTAATGGATCCTATATACCGTATCCCATAAATTCATGAGAAACATAAATGGATTTTTTCTTAGTTTGGAAATTATTTTGAAAGATATTTTAAAAAAAATTCATGTGGAAAATATCATTTCATCTTTGAAAATGTTTTCTTTTATAAAAAATCTATACTATTTTAAAATAAAACAATTTCCGTAAAAATAACCATGAAAGAATGTAAGGGAATCAATATGGAATTTTGATTTCATTCAAGCACAAAAATATGTTCATGTCATATAAGTTAAAAAGAATCATTATTCCCATACTTTTGTAGGAAAAGTAAAAATTACCTTGTTAGGAAAAGGAAAAAAAGATTATTTTCACACAAGGGTAAAAATTAATTTAAATAATTACAGAATAGTGGTAAAATAGTTTCAAAAACATTTTTACGATACAAAGACATGGAAGATAAATATTCCTTGGTAGATACTTATGTATAAATAATATTGAGTAATAATAAGACTATGAAATTAACCCTTACCTTAGGTATGATTTCCTTTGTACGTATCTGAAACACTTGTATAATGGATTAAATAATATTATTAACTTATTTAAGAAACATATTCATATGATATCATATATGATCATATTATCACCCATTTTTTAATAATATTTTGTTATTACTCTTCTTTTAGGTGTTAACTATTTCCTTTTTGTATGCATGTTTGGTCATACAAGTCCAAATTTAGACAGATAGGATATAGTTATTTCATTTAAATTGTAATATTAAAGTAAAATATAACATAATTATGCATTATAAACATTTATATAATCATTACTTATTGGAAATCATGGATAATTAATCGCATCACATCGTGGAGATGGTATGCCGTACGTATGCACGAGCGACGATATCATTACATAAATTGTGATATTTTATGGGAGTGAATGGTATATGTTTAATTAAATAATCAATATAAATTTATAATTATAATATATAATCCTTATTTCAATCATTAAACCCATCAATATAACATGATGATTAAAAAATAGAATACATTGTGGTGTGGAGATAGTAGTTCGTACGTACACACGCTTATTGATTTCATTTTTTGTAAGATGGATAATGTTGTACCTCTCGTACCCCTCGTGGTTTAATTTTCATGATCACAATCACTCTCATATTTATCTAATCTTTTTTTAAGTGTTTGTGTTGATAGGAAAAATGTTGCCAAGGAATTGGGCCAAGAAGGACTGAAAGTGGACTGTTTTCAGTCCACCGGCCAACCGGTGGATGACCACCGGCCAGCCGATGGAGCCTGGACAGAAGGCATCCCCTCTGTCCAGACCACCGGCCAACCGGTGTCCCACCACCGGCCAGCCGGTGGAACCCAGACAGGCCGGACAGCTACTATCTCAGCACCGGCCAACCGGTGGCCTCCTCACCGACCAGCCGGTGGAGCCTGGGCAGAAAACATCTCCCTTTTCCAAAGCACCGGCCAACCGGTGGCCAAGCACCGGTCAGCCAGTGGAGCCAGTCAAATTAGCCGTTGGTCTTTGACCAGACTTGTCCACTTGACTCCCAACGGCTCCGAAGGCCTCTCCAACGGCTCCAAAGACCCCCAAAGGCCATTTGAGGGTTCCCCCTCTATAAATAAAGGACTAAGAAGCCCCGAAAACGTACGGTAGCCCACAGGAACATTGTTCGATCATTTGGTGAACCTCCGACGCATTCCTTCAAGGATCCCCCACTTGCTCCAACTCACTTCCACAATCAAGGAGCACCACCATAGAATCTTGGGAGCGATCTTCATCAACTCCAATCAATCCTTTGGCGCCCAAGGCTTCTCCTCTTACGGTTTTTCTTGTTTTAATTATTTTGAGCATCAATTTGGGTTTGTGCCTACAAACCCCTCTTTCTCTCATCCTCTCTTTGATTGGGTTTTCACACCACCTTCAAGGTGTGAATAGGTTAGTCAAGCCTTCCCTTTAAAAGGCTTGAGTCATAGGTGAGCTAGCCTTCCCCTGTAAGAAGGCTAGTGGGTTCTTGCTCAACCATTAAAAGCATGTGGGTTCTTTCTCAACCACTAAAAGCAAGCTGTAATAGGTTCTAGACTACCTTAAAGTCTAGTGGTTTTCTTGCTAAAACCATTAAAAATCAAGTGGTAGTAAATCTCTCAACGGTTGAGTTGGGAGCGGAGACGTAGGCTTTGGTTTAAGCCGAACTCCGTTATCAAGTTTTGTGTCTTGCCTCTTTTATTTCCGCTGCACTTTTAACTTTGATTTTTAAATTGTTAATTATTTTTTAAAAGGCAATTCACCCCCCCTCTTGCCATCACTCTTCGACCCAACAATTGGTATCAGAGGCAAAATTTGAGTAATACCCTAACCGGTTTCAAATTCAAGATCCATTGTGATGGCATCAACCTCTTTCTCCCCCGAAGGTTATTCTTTGGGTCGTGCTCCATTCTTTGATGGAACCGACTATACCTATTGGAAAACACGATTGACTACTTTTCTTAGAAGTATAGGTTATCCTATTTATAAAATTGTCATGCATGGTTATTCTCTCTCTTCTCCCGATGAATCCAAATGGACTCAAGCCGATATTAAAAATTTCGAGCTTGATGGCAAAGCCATGAACGCTCTTCATTGCGGCCTTGATCGTAATGAATTCAATCGAGTTTCCACATGCACTTCATCTCATGAAATCTGGAAAATATTGGAGGTTACCCATGAGGGGACCAACAAAGTTAAGGATACTCGATTGGATATGTACCGTCAAGATTTTGAGTCTTTTACCATGCATCCATCTGAAAATATTACTGATATGTTTACACGTTTTACTGATGTTTGCAATGGGAGAAAGTCCCTTGGTGATGATGTGTCTGCAGAAACGATGGTCAAGAAGATCCTTTGGATCTTACCAAGCACATGGGCACCGAAAGTCATGGAAATCCAAGAAGCAAAAGACATCAAGAACATGCCAGTCGAACAACTCATCGGATCCCTCATGACCTACGAGATCACCATGAGGAGGCAAGCTGAAAAGGAAGGCAAACCGATCAAAGTTCGAAAGAACACCGCCTTCAAAGTTCAAAAAGAATAAAGCTCCTCCTCATCATCATCTTCCTCTTCAAGCGGCGATTCAGAAATGGAGAATCTTGCCCGCAAAATGCACAAATTCATGACGAAGCACAAGAAGAAGAAATCCCGCAAGGCTCAACCCAACGAAAAATCCGAGCCCGAGGTAACATGTTACGGGTGTGGCACTAAAGGCCATTACAAGCCCGATTGTCCACTCAACAAGAAAAAGGCCAAGAAAAAGGAAAAGAAGAAGGAATTCAAGGCCACATGGAGTGATAGCTCCACATCCTCCTCCTCCTCCTCCTCAAGTGACAACGGTAAAAAATGTCTAATGGCATTTCATGAGGTATCCACCTCCGACTCCCCATCCTCTAGTTCTTCAAATTCATTCAATCATTTATCTTACGAGGATCTCCAACATGCTAGAGATCAATTGGAGGAAGGTTTTCATGAACTTTCTTCCAAATTTATTGCTTCAAAAAATAATTTCAAAAAACTTTCTTCCGAAAAGGAACAACTTCTCAAAGAGAAGGAGGAGTTGTCCCTCAAGATCCAAAACCTTCCCGATGTTGATTCTATGGAATCAACAATCAAGGATTTAAGGGAATCCCTAGCTAAGTTCACCGAAGGTGAACATAATCTTTCGAAGCTCCTTGGTTCCCAATGCATATCTAGAACCACCCAAGGGATTGGCTATTCCAAGAAAGATTCCTCTTCCCATGCTCCAACTATTTTTGTAAGGGGGAGCTCCCAATATAAATTTTGAAACTATTGTAAAAAACCCGGGCACTTAATTTATGAGTGCAATTGCAAAAATGCCCGGTATGGAAGGCCCAAAACTATTTTCATTAACGATGAATTTCATAGGAGAAGACCCGCCACTAGACAAGTTTGGATTGAAAAATCCCTTTTAGCGAGTCTCACTGGACCAAAATTTGTCTCGGTTCTAAAATCCTCTCCCCGGTGATTTGTTGTTTTTATTTAGGGGGAGTTAGGATCGTTTAAGCCTTTTTTTATATTCAAAACTTTCAATTCAAAACCTTCATTTCAAAACTTTTATTTCAAAACTTTCAATTCAAAACTTTCAATTCAAATCTCAAAACTTAATAAAGTTTTAAAAACTCTATCTTGTTTTTCAACCTTTCCCTCAATCAAGTTTTATGCCCCGTGCTATTTTGATAATCACAAAGGGGGAGAAATTCTTGGTTGATTGGGGGAGAAATATTTCTTTCATGCTCTACTTTACTTTTCAATTTATCCTTTAAAGCATGCCTTTCATATCAATCTTTTACATTGCTTGTTTTGGTGATTGTGATCATCAAAATAGGGGGAGATTGTTGTACCTCTCGTACCCCTCGTGGTTTAATTTTCATGATCACAATCACTCTCTTATTTATCTAATCTTGTTTTAAGTGTTTGTGTTGATAGGCAAAAGGTTGCCAAGGAATTGGGCCAAGAAGGACTGAAAGTGGACTGATTTCAGTCCACCGGCCAACCGGTGGATGACCACCGGCCAGCCGATGGAGCCTGGACAGAAGGCATCCCCTCTGTCCAGACCACCGGCCAACCGGTGTCCCACCACCGGCCAGCCGGTGGAACCGAGACAGGCCGAACAGCTACTGTCTCCGCACTGGCCAACCGGTGGCCTCCTCACCAGCTAGTCGGTGGAGCCTGGGCAGAAAACATCTCACTTTTCCAAAGCACCGGCCATCCGGTGGCCAAGCACCGGTCAGCCGGTGGAGCCAGTCAAACTAGTCGTTGGGCTTTGACCAGACTTGTCCACTTGACTCCCAACGGCTCTGAAGGACTCTCCAACGGCTCCGAAGACCCCCAAAGGCCATTTGAGGGTTCCCCCTCTATAAATAAAAGACTAGGAAGCCCCAGAAACGTACGGTATCCCACGGGAACATTGTTCGATCATTTGGCGAACCTCCGGCGCATTCCTTCAAGGATCCCCCACTTGCTCCAACTCACTTCCACAATCAAGGAGCACCACCATAGAAGCTTGGGAGCGCTCTTCATCAACTCCAATCAATCCTTTGGCGCCCAAGGCTTCTCCTCTTACGGTTTTTCTTGTTTTAATTATTTTGAGCATCAATTTGGGTTTGTGCCTACAAACCCCTCTTTCTCACATCCTCTCTTTGATTGGGTTTTCACACCACCTTCAAGGTGTGAAGAGGTTAGTCAAGCCTTCCCTTTAAAAGGCTTGAGTCATAGGTGAGCTAGACTTCACCTGTAAGAAGGCTAGTGGGTTCTTGCTCAACCATTAAAAGCAAGTGGGTTCTTTCTCAACCACTAAAAGCAAGCTGTAATAGGTTCTAGACTACCTTAAAGTCTAGTGGGTTTCTTGCTAAAACCATTAAAAAGAAAGCGGTAGTAAATCTCTCAACGGTTGAGTTGGGAGCGGAGACGTAGGCTTTGGTTTAAGCCGAACTCCGTTATCATGTTTTGTGTCTTGCCTCTTTTATTTCCGCTGCACTTTTAACTTTGATTTTTAAATTGTTAGTTATTTTTTAAAAGGCAATTCACCCCCCCTCTTGCCATCACTCTCCGACCCAACAGATAAAAGATGGAATATGGTTCTTACATGATCATAATAACATATTTTCATGTAGGTTATAAATTATATATAACATTAAAATGAAATCAATATATAAAGAAGATGAAGAAGAAGAAATACTCTAAATAGAGTTGGTAAAGGAGATTACCTGTTCTTCGGCGAGCTCCCTCTAGTTCGTCACTTGGGGATACTAGATATGGCCTTTTGAGAATTCCAGAATATCTATAACTTGTATAATGATTTTATAATGAGAATTTGGAAGGTTTTTTTTGATCTATAAAGCTCAAGGTGGTGTGAGGAAGTAATGGAGGAGTTTCATTTTAATAAGTGAGGGAGGGGCAGTCATGGAAACTATAAAAAATTAAATTAATATATATTGATTTTCGATTTCAAATAGCATAAAAGAGATTTATTTAGAATATATGATGTGTATGGGTCTATATAAAATCAAATAATTATTATTATACATTTTTAGGTTACAATATTAACATTATATTTTGTCCTTAACCCTTGGTCAAACCCTTTAACTCTAACCATGACAACTTCGATTGCTTACTCTTTAGGGTTAATATAGTTAATATAGAATTCTAAGAGAACCCCAATGGATAATTGATGATACATTTAACGTTTTTGTATTTCATTTTTTGAGTTTTATAATTTTTTGAATTTTATATCATTTAATAAAATATTATTTACTTTAAATTATCATTTATGTCAATTTTGATACTATTCAATATTTTTCTTTTTAAGAATATCCTAAAAACATGATAACTTTGAAAAAAAAATTTAATATATCACAATAATATCATATATATCAATAAAATTCGTGTGTCATTAATTATGTTAAAT
The DNA here is from genome assembly GCA_963277665.1 of Viscum album. Lineage (NCBI taxonomy): Eukaryota > Viridiplantae > Streptophyta > Magnoliopsida > Santalales > Viscaceae > Viscum > Viscum album. The sequence continues at coordinate 458,274,523 of OY728166.1, read as the reverse complement.
AATATTTATTTTAGTAATTTTTATTTCATTTATTTGATATTTCCTTTAATTAAATAATTACTACATCATCATTGAGAAAGCCTTAAATTAAATTATTTATTCCCTAAAAATTAAAAATAAATTATCATGATAAATAAAAAATTATTATATTTCAAATTATTATTTATATTAAAATTTATATTTTTTATAATGCTATATGAAAAATGATTTAATTATTAAAAATATGTGTAAAAATTATTTAACATATCTTTTAATAAATTATAATAAATGTCATATTTCTACCCAGGTGGATTAAAAAGACTATAACATTAGCCTAAGGTGTTTTATGGTCAAATTCCACTCATCCAATGAAATTAGGATTAGTGTTATCGTAATTTTATAAAATTATAATTATTTTTACAATTAATTACATAATTTACCCTTAACCATGATAAATAAGAAATTATAGAAGTTACTATTTATATTATACCAAAAAAATAACTTCATCTTATTATAATATAAATATCATACTTATTATTAATATTATTTTCTGTGTTTCAAAATTCAATTCAGTGAAGTAGGAAAATTATGTTTTCCGTTGATCCCGTAGTTATGCTGGGATGGCGGGTAAATTGAATGTTGAAAAGTACAATATGTTTTTATATCACATTTAAATATAAAAAAATGATTCCAATGACCTAAATTGGATTAATATATGTATAATTTATCTATTGTGAATTTTAAATCTCAATTTAAAATATACTAATTACTTACCCAAAAAGGATGTTTCTATCTACAATGCAGTACTATTCAATATTCATCCAAAAATGTAACCTAATAGGAAAATCCAAAAAAATCACCATAATATAATTTTAAAATTATCAATTAAAAATTATTTTTAATTTATAAATTTAATTTTCTCTAACTCTATAAAATCTATTTTACTATTCAACTTTGATGGAAATAAAAAGCATTTCTTTTGAGAAAATAGTATTTCTAAACAAATGGACTTTACAAAAAAATATGATTTTCGTTATAAATATATTTTGTTTATATATAAAAATTTAGACTAATATTTGAAAAGTATTTATTACTGTTAATACTAATCAGTTTAATGGATAGGTCATAACCATATTATTTAAATAATTATAACAATAAAATGATGTTAAATAAAAACTCAGTGTTGTGTGTAGCGCAAGACAAGTATGTGTCATGTGAAAGGAATTTTTGATTTAGTGAAATGTAATACATTTATGAAAATGAATTTATTCCAAATAAATGTTCTAAAAAACTTGGGTCGTTATATTCCACCAAACACAAAATTAATTTCTCCCTAAAAATTAATCATTATGATATAAAAAATGAGAATTCATCTACATCATAATATCTTCATGTTCCCATATAGATTCCTTTAACTAGTGAGTTCTCCACAAAACATTGACCAGGTGATTGGTATTGTTTCAGAGAACATTATCTATATGATTCATAATTTCAACAACGTGTTCTTCATAAGAGAGATTATTCTGAAATGGTATAACCTCTGAGCTCATTACATGTGAAGGTTCGGGTATGTACTTATTTAAGATTGATACATAGAACACATCATTTACTTAAGGGAGATTTGGAGGAAGTCCAATGTGATAAGATATTATCCTGAAATGATCAATAATTTCAAAGGGGATGAGATATCTAGTGATTTGATTCCATTTATTCTTGAAACTAATAACTTTCCTCTATGGATAAATTAGCAGAAACACCTTCTCATCAACATCAAATTTTATATCACACAATTACTTTCAGTAATGATTTTCTACCAACTTTGTGCGACCTTGATATTCTGGTGAATGATTCTATCCTTATCATCCATCCCTTTAATGATCTTATGTCCCAATAGCTTTCATTATCCAACTTCATCCCATCATGTTGGATTTCTTCATTTCTTCTCTTAGGGTGATTCATAATGATCAATAAGAATACTTGAGTGAATGATATTTTTGTAAGAAAATTCAAATAAAGGAAGGTGTTGATCCAAAACACCATTCAAATCTACAGAACAAGATTTAAACATATATTCTTAGGTTTGAATTTTTCTTTCAGACTTACCATCCATTTGAGGATGATAAGAATTTCTAAAAATAAATTCTATAACAAGTTCTTGGTGAGTACTTCACCATAATTTTGAGGTAAACCCCAGGTCCTGATAAGATACAATAAAATATGGTACTCTAGGAAAACATACCACTTCTTTCATATATATCTCGGAAGTTGATTCATAGATAATTATTCAATGATAGTAAGGAAGTGTGCTGACATAGTAAGGGGATTGAGTATTGACCATATAAAATTAAACCATTTAGAGATTTTTGGGAGTCTAGTGACAAAATCCATAGTGATGTTCTCCAATTCCTATTCTGGTATGGGTAATGAATGAAACATCCCATTAGATTTTTGTCTTCTATCCTTAACTTAATAGCATACCATGAGCCGAGATACAAACATTTCAATATCCCCCTTTAGTAAATCCCACCATATGTATAATTTAAATAATCCAAACATATTCATACTTCCATGATGAATAGAGTATGACGAGTTATGATATTCCTATATAAGCTCATTAAAAATGGTTATGGAAGGAATACATTCAAGGTTTCAGAACCTTATCATTACATCTTGATCGAGGTTAAACTTAGGCACATTTCTAACCTTATTTTTTTACTCCACATATTTTTTATGCACCTCATTAATCATCACAAGGATTGAGGGTCGAACATTCAAATGAGAAAGAAATGATTTTCCACTTCCATCATGATTTCTAGGTCCATTCTTTGGAAATCAAAAAATATTTGATATTTTGTGATCCTCATCATAGAAAAGATAGCATTATCCATTAGACTCAAAGAATCAAATCCCTTGTTTTGTTTCCCAGGCCGGTAATGTAATGGGAAAGTCATAATCCATTATCAGCTATAATAATCTTTTTTGGAACACATTCAAATCCTTCTATTTGAATACATGTTTTAGATGTTCATGATCAGTATATATGTCACAATTTTCACCATAAAGATAATTCCTCTATATCTTTAATGAAATATTTACCACTTCTAACTCCAAATCATGAATTGGGTACTTTTACATGTGAATCTTCAACATTCATCTTGAATAAGTGATAAATGTGTTGTTCTGCATAAGAACGCATCCAAATACTTTAATTGATGCATCACTCTAGATTACAATCTCTTCATCACTATAGGGTAATGTTAGAATAGGTGTGTTGTCTATCCTTCTCTTCCATTCCTTGAAATTTTCCTCAAATTAATCTATCCATAGGTCCTTAACACCCTTTTGAGTAAACTAGTTCATAAGATTAGATAGTCATGAGAAATTCTCTACATCCTGTGGATAATATCTAGATAAACTATGAAATCTATAGATATTAATCATCTTAGTTTATCTATAACAATATTCATGAGTTTCTTTCTTTAATTTATCTATTGTTATACCTTATATGGATATTATATAAGCTAAACATGAAACATTTAGTAGAAATAATTCACATATGAAAAATTTTTCATATCATTTCTCCTTCCTTAGGGTCATCATTACAATTCTCATGTGGTATTCATGATCTTCTTTTCACTTCGAATAGAAAAGAATAACATCTATAAAGACTATCACTAACTGATCATGGTAATTTCTAAATTCTATATTCATAAAATCTATAAAGATCATAGGGGAATTAATAATAACAAAAGGCATCATAATATACTCATAGTGTCAATACCTTGTACAAAATGACATTTTGGGTATATCCTCCTTCTTGACACTCAATTGATGACATCTATAATGATGGTTAGTCTTGGAATAGTGTTGATCCTTGTGTATTTGATCAAAAAAGTCATTAATAAGGGGAAGATGATACTTGTTATCTATTGTGATATTGTTCAACACTTGGTAATCAATGCAGATTCTTATTGATTAATCTTCTTTCTTCTGAAAAAAAATAGTGGACCCCATGTTTACATCCTTGTACGAAGGAATCCATTATAATTATTTTCATAGAGTAGATGATTCAATTCTTATATCTAAATTGGGGATATTATATAGGGAATCATTGAAATTTCTGTAAAACCTGGTATGAGCTCTGTAGAAAATTATACATCATGTTTTAGTGGAATACTATGAAAATATACTAGAATGATATCCAAAATTCAAAAATATCGGAATATCATTGTTATCGATTTTCTCCCCAATCTGTTGAGATAAACAACCCTTCTGAATGGGGAAATAATACCCATACACTAGATATAATCTCTATAAAATATTCATACATATCGTCACATTGATAGGGGATTATATGTTTTTTTGAAACTTCAAAAGTATCTTCCCTTCCTTGAATACTGATGTGGGATTTATTCAAATAATGAAAATTCAGGCCTAAGATGACATTAAACTCAACCAATAGAATAATGGCATGATTTGCATGAAACACATTCCAACAAACATCAACCGACGAGGAATCATATACTTGAGATGAAATTATCATACCATTAGAGGTTTGCATTGATAATTCCACATATAATCATTTGTATTTAATCTTAATACCCTATTAAAATTCATTAGATATGACTGGTTCAGTACATCCAAAATCAAATAATACTTTATCAATTGTAGAGTGAATGGTATGTGTAGATTTCACTATATTATTTTCACATCCCTCATCAAAAATAGTGATCTCGTGATATTTCTCCCTTGTCCCTTAGATTAAGATGTTGTTGATGTCGATCATCATCACTAACCCATGGTTTTGGGAACTGGTTAGCATAATAAATATTCTCACTACCGTTGTAGAACTAAAGAATGGGAGGTGCAATATGTGCTTCTTTCTCTATATTCAGATTATTAGCTAACTTTTCCCATCACTTCGGCAATAAAAATCCCAATGAACATCTTTTACACAATTAAAACATTTATTAGACCCCATAAGAAAATATCCCCCATTCATCTTCCCACACATAGAGTATAAAAGAAATATCTTATTTTTCTCTTCATGGTTTTTAGATTTCAATTTGAATTCCATCATCCACTTCCTGTCAAAACCATGAGATTTGTATGTAACACTGGCCTCTATTTGAACCCTAATTAAAAAACACAAAATCTATTCATACCTACTAAATCTGTTATGGTCAATTCCCTTCTGATACTTGGATTTATGAAAATGAATAACCTATCAACATTTCTTTCTGGTTGGATGATAATTCATGAAGCGTACCCCACAAGTCATATGAAATTAGCCTTTCATGTACCGACATATTCATCATCCCTTTTCTTTAACTGAAGAAACTCTTTCTCTATAATGGTACAAATAATCTGAGGAAATTACATGCTGAACAATATGTTCTTGAATTCATCCCAATCCATGGATTCAATTTCATCTTGGTTCCTCGTATTCTTAATTAGAATGCACCACTAGTCAGATTCATCTTTTAACTGATAAATAGATAGAATAAGTTTCCCATACTCTAGAAACTAGATAATAGAGAATATCATTTTAGTAGTCCTGATTCATTATTTAAGAACAAGTGAATTAGAGACCCCCTGAAATAAGGAAGAAGTTTTCTAATGAATGAATCAATTTAATGTTGTTCCATACTTTTCTCATTTGGAAGTCCACCATGATTCATAGCTTGAGAAAGATACGTGCGTATAACAAAAAGATATCAAATTCTATCGGCCATAGAATTCAGTTTATCATGAGGAAAATCATTTCATTTTCTATCTAAATCATCATTAATGGGGTTCCTTTGTGTTCCATCCATTTTCTAATATCAAATCCATAGAGTAAGAAATATTTATTCTAATGAGGAACTATATAATCCTGAAAAGTAACTTATAGCATGTTTAAATTCCAACACATTACTTTATCTATGACCCCATATGATAATCCTAGGTTATTCATAGCCATTTTATATTTAAATATTTCATAATGGTTCCTAAAGAGTTTGAAAATTCCCATTGAATATCCTATAGGAGTGTCGAACAAGCTGTGTAGAAAGGCCCATTATCTTGTACCAGTTTACAATCGATGCATGCCGGTTGAACCTTGTCAGAGTTGTTACACTTCGGTATATATGTTCTAGAGCCAAATAGACCTTATAGTATCAAGAAATAGATGTATTTCGAGAAAAACACTAACTCTATCATTAAAAACATATAGGACATTTTCTGATACATTTCATTGTCCATAGACTTATCCTTAGACATGTCCTTAGGGTTCTCCCTATGATTTTGTCATCATATTTTCTAAATGATAACTAAAAATTCTCTCTAATAACAACTATAGATACCCTCAATTTTCATACATGGATATTGAATTACTTTTTTGAAATACAGAATAAATTACACAAAAAAATAGTGTAAGACTTTATTAGTATAATTCCTTTGGAATCATGGAAGCATAAAAACTAGTAAAAAATAGAGATACCTTATCTACCAGTAGTTTTTTCTCGACTATAAACCTTCTTGGACAGATCAAACATAATATATATCATTATATCCTAGGTGAAAGGAATCCTAAAAAGTGGTGAGAATAGCTACTCTGTAAGGGAAAACAATGGACATATGTAAAAATTATAATGATCATAAGGTAATGAGAATATGACGATGAAAATAATAGATCATACCTAGGAAATAAAATATCATAAACAATATCGTGGAAGAATGATTGTTCGTTCATAAGAAATGAATCATATAGAAAAAAAACATGATCAATGAAAGAATAAAATAGGAATAAATAATGGAACTGTGGAAGACTAAAAATCATATAAAAATAATTTATATGGTAGTAAAGGAATCACTTCCAAATCCATCTTTGTAGTATTTATTCACTTGATACACCATATTTGTATCCATGGTTCACTCACATGACCATCTTAGTGGAAAAATTCCTTAATGTCTATCTCATGAGTTATAAATCTTTCCCTAATGCATTGGAGGGAGATATAGGTCCAACCCATATCATAACGATATCATACATACATGTGCTAAAAGATCATAAAAAATAATATCATAACCATGAAATTATATGGGTATCATAAACATGTAATCCTATCATAACCTATGGAAAAGTGACAATTTTCATAACTATTTCATCAAATCAAAACCCATGAAAAGAGAAGGGTTTAATAAAAATATTACAATTGAAATAGAAATATATTTTATAAAAAATAATTAGAACAACCAAAACCTTTAAAATAAATAATATTAATAGATGTTATGGATAATTTCCATGAAATTAATGAGTAACACCAATGGATGACATCTTAGATGAGAAATGATTTGTAAAGATATTTTAAAAACATTCCTTATAGAAAATATCATTTCTTCATTGAAACGTTGAATTTTATAATAATTCCACAAAATATTAAAAGGAAACATTTTCATGAAAAAAAACATGGAATATTATAAGGGATTCCTTAAGAAAATATGACATCATGAAATCATCAAAATATGTTCATGTCATATATGATAAAAACAAAACATTATTCTTGTACGTTTTCTCAAAAAGTAAAAAATTACCTCATTAGAAAAAAAGATCACTTTCAAACATGGGTACAAATTACATTAAATCCTTGTAGAGGAATGGTAAAAATATTTTTCCAAATTTTTTTAGAAACATGGACATGGAATATAAATATTTCTTAAGAGATACTTATGTATAAAAAATCTTGAATAATATTATGATTCTAAAATTAACCCTTCACATAGGTATGATTTCATTTGTACGTATATGAAACTCATATAAAATGAATTAAATAATGTTATTAAATAATTTTAGAACCATATTTCTATGAAATCATATACGATCATATTATCAACAATTTGTTTATAATATTTCATTGTTACTCTTCTTTCTAGTGTCAATAAATTCCTTTTCTTATTAATTTTATATCATATAAGTCCCAATTTATGTAGATAGGATATATTTATTCCATTTATATAATAATATTAAAGTAATATATAACATATTTTTTCATTATATACATTAATATAATCATTCTTTATTGATAATCATGGGGAATGAACTGCATCGCATCATGGAGACAATAGGTCATATGTATGCATGAGCGACGATATCATTCCCTTAATTGTGAAATGGTATTAGAGTTTATGGTATGTTTGTTTGTTCCAGAATAAATATAATAATAATATTATAATATATATTCATTTTTAAATCATTATACCCATCCAAATAATGTGGTGGTGAAAAACAGATTACACCATGATGTGGTGATAGTAGGTCGTACGTACACACAAATGATGATTATATTTTTTTAAGATGGAAAAAAGATGGAATATTGGTTTTACATAGTCATAATAACATCTGAAAAGATATGTGATTCTGTATTTTTTAATCTATAATACAAATAAAATATCAAGAGGAAGTATAATATGAAATAATTTTGAGAGATTCAGTAAAACAGATTACCTCTACTTCGGCAATCTCTATCAAGATATTCTATAAGGGACACTAGATTTGGTCTTTTGAGAATATCTTAACCTCAAATACATGAATTAGGATATTAAAAAGATAAGACTGAAAATTGTGGTAGAGTTATAAGGCTCAATGTGGTGTGAGGAAGTGAAGGAGGAGGTTCCTTTTTATAAAGGAGGGGAGGACAACTCTTGGATACTCTCAAAATATTATATTAATAAAAATTCGAGTAAAATTTAAAATAGATCCATGTTGATTAATTTAAAATATAAGATGAATTTGGGTTGAAATAATCTCAACCGTTGATTTTTAAAAATGTTTTGGGGAAAATATTGACCTTATTATTTTTACTTTAACCCATAGTTAAACCCTTTAACTTTTAACATGAAAAACATGGATTTTTTACACTTTAGGTTTAATAAAGTTAAAATAATATTTCAAACTAAACCCAAATGGATAATCAATGAAATATCTAACCTTATTACGGTTATCTGAATGAATTATATATTTTTATGAATTTTATATCATTTAATAAAATGTTAGTTGTTTTAAAGTGTCTTTTAAGTAATGTTTGATATTATTAAATATTTGTCTTCTTAAAAATATCCTAACAACATGATAACATTGAATTGACACTTTTAATATATCAATATCATATTAAATTTTTCTATAAAATGTGTGCATGTCATTAATTATGTTAAATTATTATTATTTTAATATTTTTAATACCATTTATTTGATATTCCATTTAATTAAACAATTACTCCATAATCATTTTGAAAACCATAAATTAGATTATTTATTCAGTAAAAATTAAAAATAAATGATAATGGTGAACATAAATTAATTAGATTAAAATGTAATATTTTTAGTTGAATTTATCTTATGTAGAACTCTATATTAAAAATGATTTACTTATTAAATATATGTGTATGAAATTTTTATGTTATCTATAAATAGAATATAATAAATGTCATATTATTACACGGGTGGATTAAAAAGAATATAATTTTGGCCTAAGGTTACCTTTGGTCGAAATCCACTCTTACAATTAAATTAGGATAAGTGTTAGGGTAATTTTATAATAATATAATAATATTTTTAACTTTAATTACCCGATTTACCATTAACCTTGGTAAATAAAAATTTACTAAAGATACTATTATAAGTATATATATAAATTAATTTAATTCTATTAGACTATAAATATCATACTGATTAAAGTCATGTATATCCTATTTCAAAAGTTCAATTAACAGAAGTGAAAAAATTACATTTAATGGTTTCCATGCAGATGTGCAGTGAAGGTGAGTAAAAAAACAATAGAAAGTTCAATAAGTCTTTATATCTAATTTCAATATTAAAAAATTATTGCAATGTCCTTCATTATATTAGTATATTTATTATATATTTATTTTTACTTTAAAAAAAACTAAAATATAATTATTATTTAAATGAAAATTCAGGTTTTAACAATAATGGAGTACTTTTCAGTATTCATAAAACATTAATCTTGTCATAATAATCAAAAAATAAACCATAATATAATTTTGAAATTTCAAAGTAAAAATTGATATTTATTTTCTCAAATTAAATTTCTATACATGTATAAAATTAATTTTACTATTTTTTATAGAAGTACATTAAAATATGTTCATTTGAGAAAATAGTATTTTTAAACACATAAATACATTACCAAAAAATTTATGTTTTTCATTATCAATTTGTTTTATTTATATAATACAATAATAAATAAGATTTAAAAATTATTTAATACAATTCATATTACTAGGATTAATTTTTTACCATCTTATTTGTATAATTATAATAATAAAATGTTATTTTTTAGAAACTAAATGATGTGTGTAGCGCAAGAGAATTTAGTGGCGTGTGAAAAGAATGTTTGATTTACCAAAATGAAAGAAATCAATAAAAATTAATGTATGCTAAAAAAAGTTAAAAAAAATCATGGTGTTACAAAAAAGGTATCAATCACCAGTATTGAAATGAACAACTCAATTCTAGGGTCAACATGGCCGCTAACAGTTTGTCAATAAGATATTGTATGAAGAATTTACTAACGATTTAAGGTATGAAAACCAAATTATTATTATTATTTATTTCTGTTATTAAATTCATCCAAGGGAGGGAAATGACCCCCCCCCCCCCCACCAATTCCTCTACATGCTCAGTGCACCACATGAGGAGAAATTCCCTTCTTAAATGGGATTTCCGAAATCAATAATGATATTATTAATTATTATAAATTAATAACAACCATTAATATCACAACATTAATGCTGGGGGGATGCCCATGCCCCAAACATTCAACGTCGAAACTGAATGTTTTTATCTATTTTTATACCTCTATTATTATTTAATATATTAATAATAGAAAGTCCTCATTTTCTAAGAAAAAAGTGCACCTCTCTAGGCACCACAAAAATCACGCTTGGATCTTCTGACCTTCATTTGTTTCATTGTGTTAAAAAAATATTATTATTATTGTTATTGTTTTTATTGTTTCTAATTTTTACCACATTGACCACGTCTGACCACCTCATTGTTGATCTATGTCTAGCCACCATCACGACCATGACAATGAGCCACCTCCATGAAATTTCATGCACGACCACTGCCCAAAATCAATCTTGTTACACCACACATCATCGCAACATGCAAACCAAGAGAACTGATATGACCGATATAATCATGAAACATCTCTGTTCATAAATCCACAATGTTGGTATCGATCTAATACATTTTCCAAACATAACCCCTCTCATTTATCAATCCATCCACAAACCATCGATCTGTTTGTTGTCCATTCTAACTCATCAAATTTAGTGGTTCAATCACACTAAAACTTGCCCGGGAAATGTCAAATTGTGACCTCGTGGTCTAACAAGGAATAACATGAGGCATGGTGGGGGGGAACCAATAACAGAGTGATAAAAATTGTTGGACCAATGTTCTTATACAATGATTTTATAAAATGGAAATTTGGGTCAGAAACATGACATCAACAAGAAATAAATTGAATGAATAACACTTTTTTATTAAAAGGGACCATGAAATGGATAAAATTAACAATTATCAAAATGAGGGAATTGATAATGATCAATATTTTATGTATATGGGCAGAAAACCACAAATAACAAGTCCAACCTCAATTATAGATCGATCATTAGTGAAGAACGCATTATATAGCAGTGAGGTTGATATGTTACACCCTTCACTTATCAATCCACCTCAATCAGTTCCCTAGTCATCATCCAATCTTGATCATCCTATAAATCATGTCATCCTCTTCCTCTTATATATAGTATGGTTTATGTGACCAACCCTTGAAATTTTTTCATAAGTGTTTATTTATACTGTTTTAAATTAGGTTGTTTAATAAAAATATAAATAATTTTTTTTATTTTTTTAATAAAATGTACCCACCTAAAGTTGCACCAATGGAACATTTCATCCAACCAACATTAGGTCATGGTTAGGATTAAAATCACATTAAGAAAACAAAGGTTGTCTCAAATATCCAATTTGAGTATCCATATGTGAGTTATTTGGGTTAGGGTTATTAAATAAATCAATCAAATTAATTAGTTAACACAATACCCCAACCAACGACTGCTTCATCCAAACACCCCACACCAACTAACATTTAGTTGCACTTAGGGTAAAATAAATGTTACAATTCAACCATGGTATTAGATTACTGATCTCAGACTCTATTTATGTTATATTCCATTATTTTAAGAAACTCATGTACGCAATGAAAAAATATATTTAATATTTCTCTAAAATTTATTCCATGATAAAATTGTATTAGAATCACACATCATCTAAGTTACTAGATCGAAAAATATTCATAGGAATTTTCCAATGTCCTACATAGAAAAACTGAAGTCTCTAACATTTCACACTCTCAATAGATGTGTGTCATCATCTTTTATTATAGGATGATGTTGAAGTATGATTTTAAAGTACATTTTATATTTTACACCACTGAATAATTGAATCTCAATTCATCAATATGATCTCAAAATTGTATTATCGAACAGAATTTAAACACTAAAAAGAATAATGATAGAACCCATGAACCAAACCACACAGGCCATGTTAATTATTTACTAATATAATTCTATCATTACATGTTATTATAAGTTCTAACCTTCCATCTATGTTCGAAATTTCATTATATTCATAAATATATAAGAACAACATAAAGAATATTTATAGTTCCGATAGAATAAGTTGATGAAAAAATGAGAATGATCCACAAGTGAGACAACACTTGTAAGCCTCTATACTACGTTAGGAAAAAAAATTCGTTTTCCCATGCCCTGTGTTAAGTGTGAGTCATATGGGTGTAGCTCTGCGTACCCCACTTGACCTCTCGTGTTAGTAGCTCCATGTGGTGGATATGTTCTATGTCACCAGTTCAGGAGATATGATCATATGCGATCCTTCTGCCAGACATGAACTAAATCCTACCATATGTGTGGGTGTTTGGGTCACATGTAATGGTACTATAGGAGTGGTCTACCTTGGTGTAGGAACCTCAATGAAAATATAACTTCTATCTTAATCTGATTCAGATAAAGGCTGCACAACTATTTTAGGTAATGTTTTCATTACATCATCCACAATCATCACTTTATTTGATATAGGTGCTTAAAATTATATTATTTCTTCCCAAAATATAGAACTAGTAAAATTACAAACCTAGCTTATTCCTTATTCTATTTAGATTTCCATTCTACATAGAAATAACAGGGAGTATGTTTTTAGATTTCTATCTTATTCTTTCACTCTATCAATTGTCAAATTCGAATGGGTCTTCATGATTCTTGACATGGATATTTTTGATGTGATCTTGTGCATGTATTCTATGGCGTGTTTCAAGGAACATATCAGTTTTATCATCGGAAATTAACATTTGTGGCACCTAATGGGAGTACTCCGGTCATTCGTGAATGGGTTCATCGATTATGGAAAGATGGGAAACCACTTCTAGAGTTAGAAAACCTCATTTTCAAGGTTTCTTCTTTTATAATTATGGGTGATAGAGTTTTCCTATGAATGGGTTAATCCTATAGTATATGATTTTTCATAAGTGTTTCTAGATGATTTCTCAAGGTTACCCCTATAGAGTTCTGTGGAGTTCACCATTTATCTATCTCTAAGAACTCAGCTCATATCTCTTCCCTTATAATGTATGAACCCCACTATGTTAAGGGAATTAAAATACAAATAGATGATTTGGAATCCAAATGATTCATTTTCTCATCTGTCTCTCCCTGGTCCACCATAGTGTTGTTCCCTAAAATGGATGATGAATCTTTATGGATTTATATCATTTACCAAAATATGAATAAGGTCACTATCAAGAATAAATAAAATTTTCCCCACATTGATGACCTCTTTGATCAACTCAAGTATGGAAAATGTTTTCCAAGATTGAACTACACTCTGGGCATCATCATATCAGGATTAGTGATGTGGAAATTCTGAAGATAGCCTTCTAAAGTAGGTATGGTCAATTTGAGTATTTGGTCATTCCATTTTGATTAATAAATGCTCTGGTTCTTTTCATGGATCATATAGATAGTTTTTCAAATATTATTCCTATTTATCTTTTCTCGTGATCGTACGGTCCTAGAATGTCAGGAATATTTTTATGATCTCAAGTGTAAATTGACCGCCACCCTCATTTTGATCCATTGGGAATACATATTGAGATACGTGGCCTATTTCTATGCTTCAAGTATAAGTCTTGGGTGGGTGACGATGCAAGAAAACAATGTGGTGGCATATGGATCTTTCCAACTCAGACCACATTAAGTGAATTACCTAACCGCAAAACTGATTCTAATAGCAGTGATGCATGATTTGAAAAATGGTTCATCTATCTTTTAAGGGGTAAATTTTTAGTTTACTTAGAACATAAGATCTTGTCCTATATTTTCTCTCAAAAGGATATGAACATGAGACAAATATGATGGTTTGAGTACCTTTAGAGGTTTAACATTGATATTCTCAATACCCCATGAAAATGTAATATACTGGAAATTTCCCTAAGAAAAAATTTTCTGGTGAAATCTATAAAGGATTCCAGTGATGAATGGACCCTAATGAGGCTTTTTCCTGGGATTCACCTATAAGACACAAATTATAGTGGAGGCACATGCCTGCATATAGTTCAGTTAACCCCCACCCCTCTTGAATTTATTCAGGATGAAAATATTAATGATAAACTATTACATTGTTATATAACAATTTTAAATAGTGGGTAGGTGAATAATGTGTTGTCATTATCTTGTTATGTAATCCTTTGTCTTGATGTCATTTTAATGGTGTTGTTATCATTTTGGAGGGTGGTGATGTAGGATAGCCACAAAATTTAGTTGGTCATTTATCTTGGTACCCCCAATATGTTTTATGATGTGAAAAATTAGTTTTGGTGTCCATGAATGAGTCAGGATATATCTGACTTCGTATCCAAGTTCTACACTTTTTAGTACATTAATTTCAAGACCCAAAGGCCATTAGGTTTTCTTCAACCACTCCCCATTCCTACCTTTATGTGGTATGGTGACCCCATGGAATTTATCATTGGGTTTTTTAAACTCCTTAGTGGAGTAACACAATTGGGGTGTTTATTGACCATATAGCCAACAAATACCATTTCATTCCAATCAAGGATTAAAACATAGTGGATGAATTAACCCAGTTATATGTTCAAGAAATTGTGAGGCTTCACAGTGTTAGTAAAACTATCATTTTTGATAGGGACCCCAATGTTACCTATTGATTTTTGGAAGTAATTCTATATTCTAGGTGGTCATCAGCCAAACATAGTACAATATATCATCCCAAACAGATGTTCGTACTGTGTGAAAAAAAAATCAAATTTTAGAAAATATACTCTATTTGTGTGTGCTTGATTTTGGAGGTACGTGGGGATAACCATCTGGGAATGGTGGAATTTTTTTATAATGGTAGTTACCAATACTCAATGAAAATGGATCCCTTTGGTTTAGTTAATAATTTTACGTGTTAGTAACCTTTATGCTTGATAGATGTGTGTGAGACTTCATTATTAGAACAGAGACTTGTCCAAGTGACATCAAATAATGGTCAAGTCATTAGAATTTTTTTTTCAGAACATAGACAAAAAAATTCCTATTTATACAAACAATGTCGATCCTCAGGTAGGTGACTGAGTGTTTCTAATGGCCACACCATGTTGGGGCCACTATCGACTTTTCAAATAAGGAAAACTTATGTTGATGGATGCCAATACTTTTGAGAATATTTAAATAATTGGTAAGGTGGAATACTGATTAGATTTACCATCCTAGAAAATGTTCATCATTGATGTGATACATGTCTTGTGATATTATAAGTATAATCCTGGCCTATATCAATTTCTTAATTAAGAGTAATTGGATCTTTAACCTAACATGGCTATGAAGGAACTACTACTACAAATTATGGATTCCCAAGTTAAAGTGATTTGGGGGGATCTATAACTTTGGTTTAGTTCATTTAGTTATATGGAAATTATGACCATGATACATAGTAATAGAAATCATAGGTTGAGGAGTAGTATCTTCATCCTCATTTTTATTGGGTGGCTACTTGAATTTAAGAGGGTAGAAAGTTATCATGGAGGGGAAAGTTTCACATTCATTGTGTTCTTTTGAGGTATTTTCACATTAATTTTTTGTATTACTTTTATAACAAGACTACCCATATGTTTTTCAAGAAAAATATAATATTTTGGGGTCGGAATGAAGTAGGAACATGATTGGTTCACGGTTAGTAGAAACTGTGCGCCACACTAGTGTAAACTGTGTGTCTAGGATAATAGCACTACCTAGGCTGCACTACCTAGAGCATAGGTATACGGCCCTCCCAAACTAACTATGTGACTAGAAAAGTAAAACTATAGATGAAACATTTCTAGTAACATATGAGTGTTCTCCCTTGAGGAAATATTTGTGTCCACTTTCTCCTCTTGGATATAGGGGATTTACTATAGGAATACTATTTGGAAGTCTATGCGGCCAAACCTTGTGGACTACTGGATTTTTAGAAAAAATTATATACCAACCTTTCCCATCCCAGAAAAAAACTCTAAAACACCCCTATCTCACCCCATCTGACCCTTCCAGCCCTATTAATGGCTACCTTACTCCCTTATATATTCTTTTCTTAGTTTTTGGGTGCATTTGTATTAGTTATTTCAAGATAACTTCAAGTAAGTCCCTCTTCTATTCTCTTCTTCCTTCTTCTTAGGTTCTTCTCCCTTTCCTTTTGAGTTCAATTTCTATAACAAGGGTTTTGACCTAGGTTGGGTCCAATCTATTTTTTTGGGTTGAATCTTGTTGTTATTGGTCTGCTCGTGAACTTATAGGATATCTGCATGGTGAGACTTGTTGTTTTCACCTAGATTTGTGAATATTACAAGGAAAAGGTATGTGGTTCTATAGATATATATTTTTTTGATTATGTAGAAATGTGTTCTTATTCCTAAAATGATTTCTAAATTTATTTAGCTAGTCTAGAAATACTTGATTTGTAATTTTTTGTGCACATGTGGTTAGAAAGAGGATAAACTCCCATGTTAATGGCATGTTTGATTTTTTTGGCTAGAAATTTGAAATAAAAAGGATTCATGGTCTAAAAAGATGGAAATCATAAGAGAACCATGGGTATCTAGTTTGTAAGAAAAGGAAAAGCATGTTAGGAATAAATATCCCTACTTATTTGCTTCATGATACAACACTAACTAAACACTTATGATTCGTATTGTTTAGATCATGTAGGTGACATAGAATTTCATCAAGAATTGATCAAAAATAGTAAATGGATCATAATTACACACTAATTATAGTTACATGGGAATTACTCATGGTTTGTATAAAATATTCCCTTTTTCCATTACTTGATTTTATTTATAACAAATATTTTTTTTCAATTAAATAGTTTTCTTTCTTATGAAAACCAAAATATATAATTGTCTTATGAATTATTTTTATGGATTCATCTTGTGGTATTTTATTGGGAATGTAATCGTAGGTATTGATTCTTCTAACTCTTAAAAATAAAGGGCTTCCTTGGTGGTGGTGATAGTCCTATATTCTATTGGTTCCTTTCAGGTAGGAATTGGTGTGGGTGTTATGGGGTGTCGAATAACATGCTACATGGAGGTTTTGTTCATTTAGTTGACCCCCTCCATATTTAGATATACATGATTCTAGTGGTACTTTATTAATTCATATTCCGATTTTTTTTATTATTCCCTCCTTATTATGGAATTAAATAGAGGTTTACTTAGTTGAATGAAATTATTTCTAGTTTTTCTGTTAGTTATTTCATAGGATAAACAATTCCCAATAGAGATTTGTGATGCCCAAACACTATTTTTTTCACGAGGGGATCAGTAACACCCTTCAGGACATATCATACCCTGGGTTAGGTGTGAGGTTGGATAAAAGTCTAAACTTGTTTTCCAAAAGAGGGGGTATTATTCCAGTTGATTATTTCAGCAGGACCCAATATTTGAGATCTGGGCATCACCATTTGTCCTATGTGTATAAGAATCAAGCAATTTGATGTTCTTGAATGGGAATCTCTCCATGCATGTCTAGACCGTATGCATAAGGGGGAGTTTGTCAAATTTATTTTTGTATCTTGACCTAGGATTGGTGTTTATAGAGTCACTACATATCTTGTTTGGGAAGGAATCATTCCACATGTAGTTCTATAATGGGAAATAATCCATATAGATTTGACCTATAAATAGAGGTAGGGATTGATCCCATTGATTGTTGTTTCTAGACCCAGTATTTGAGATCTAGGAGTCAGTATGTATCCTATGTTTATTTTAATCATACCACATATAGTCCTTGAATGGCAGGGTGGCATGAGACTAACACAAAGGGTAGTAGTCCTCTCAAGAAAGGTCTATATTGATGTGTATTTTTATGTCTTACATTTGGATTCAACAATACTGTTTAACATAATGTGGAAATGACTTGTGGTGTTTATTTTAATGTATTTCATCTAGAACCATTATAACCATGTCATCAACTGATATGTATTATTTATACAAGGAATAATTTACCAAAATTCATAATTCAATGTGAGCTATGCTCTATGTGATAAATACAGAATGGAAAATGTTTCTCTCACCACATAGAAGAAATTACAAGAAAGTATGTGGTCATTTTGTGTCATATAGTGTCGAGTCCCATATATTGGATCTAGGAATCTCGACAGATCCCATTGGAGTGAGAATTATGAAGTAAGATGTTCTGGAAAATTGTACATTTTAACGTCATGAAGTGAGGATGTCAACCATTCAGTTTAACATCATGAATTAAGGATGATGTTTACCCTATTTGATAAAGAATGCATGAATCCCTATAAATTATGTCCAATAATTAATGAAATCATATCGTGATAGGAATACCATGTTTTTTAAATGAGTAATCATGAGTCTCTTGTCCAAAGAATCTAATTTTTAGTACACATGGTATGATTACATTTTAACAACATGTGATGATGATGTTGTCTCACAATATGATGCATTGTTAATAGGATGAATACGTTGTAGCTGGACCCAAGATTTGGGTTCTGAGAATCACTATGAATCCCATGATGGATGGAATCATTCCACATGTAGTTTTCGAATGGAGATATTCACTATTTGGTTCTTACTTATACACAGGGATGGGGGAACTTCATTTCACTTTTTTAAAAAACATTTCTCTTGAGTAGTAGTCCATCTATAAGTAACATTTTTCATGAATTTTAATTTCATGTGATGTGGATGTAAGGTTATGTTCGGTTTAATTTATTTCTCTAAGGACCTATTCTGCATATTTTAACATCATGTAGTAAGGACTTGTGTTGTATTTTAATATCATTTGACCTGGATGACATACTTGTAGTTTAGCATCATGCAGTCATGATGTATTGTGTAGTTTAATGTCATGAAACTAGGATTATGGATGCTTGATATGATATATGAAAAGTAATTCATGATAAACAATGAATTAGTGGGGACATGATATTCTCCCCATCCACTATGGAAAATCAGTATGCTCCATGGGAATATACGTTATGTATGTTTTAAGGACATTCTCAATTGGGTTCCAACATTAAAGGTTTCTTTAATAGTATTTTTTGGGTTATGAGATCCAATACGAGTTCTCCTTGAAGGAATGAACTTAGGTGAGAAATTTTATTAAAGGATCGTGTGATCGGATTCCTATGGACTTTAAGGTTATACAATGCATGTAACATTTTCCCATCGAGTTGTTCCAACTCATCTAGTAGCCTTTAAAATTGTTCATCATTTGAGAGTTTTCCATAGATAGTTATTCAAATCAAGGGACAACGAAAATAAACTGACATCACAACCTCGGTTCTATACAACAATGAATATAGGATTTCATATATAGAAATATGCATGGTGGTACAATATCCCCACAAAGTATAGAGAAGCTTTTTCGGCCTATACTTCTTGAACTTATTCTCCATCTTCTAGAGTAAGTTTTAAAAAAGTTGTATTAAAGGACTTTTTTTCATTTTACACTACATGACTGTGGGATGAATGATTATACTTGATGTTGTACTCCTAGTACAATTTATTCAACAAGGTAAGATATAAGTAGGGGTTTTTGTACATCAATATCATGTGAGGGATTCTGAATATGGTGATGGTGTTGGACATCATGAATTTGATGATATTCTTCATTACATATTCGTTAAGGGGAATTTCCTCATCCCATATGAAAAATATGTTGTTAGAATAAAGGATATACATAGACTTCTTAGTTATGGTTGTGTTATATAGCCCCATAACATTCATTCCCCATACAAAAAATTAAAAATAATATTTTTCTATATGTAACAATTCTGGTGATTCATGGACAAATCTTGTATGAATAGGGAAATTCCTTACACATCCTAGTGAACTCCACTTTGTTTTGTATAATTATTTCCATGTAGTAACCAATCCTCCTAATTTTATGGGAGTGTCTAGTCATAAAATGATGGGAATCACAATATATTATATGGAATTCTTCCATTATATAGTGAATCTCAATTTCTGTTATGAATCTCAGGAGGATTTCAATGAAGGATCAGTTAAAGAGGAATTTGTTCTCATTTGGTCTATATTGGAGGATAAAGTATACTACTATGTGTTGAGTTTGTTCCCTTCTTGATCATTCCATTAGAAGAGTCCAATTTTGGAGATAACCCACTATGGGATCTATCCATCCAAGGGTGGATACTGGTTCATCATGATCTAAGGAGGAGTTGAGCTGATTGATTTAATACATGTCAAAGATGATGAATGATGATATTATCCTTCAACGCCTAATGTGAAAGACCACCTATTCCTAATTAGAGTTGTGTAGGACTTTGGATATATTACCCAGTGATTTGACACTGTCATTTTTTTTATCAAAGGGCATAATGAAACATTGGTTCGAAAGGGTACATTACCATCAGTCCTCTGACGTGGCTGATAAGAGGGTCCAATTCTTCAATTTTGATAGCATGTTAACCACTGATCTACTTTATCACTATCTCTGAATCCTCATCGATATTCAAGTAGGATATATCTAGCTATATGTCTAGTTCCAATCCCACAATTAGGGTGCAGTATTTGGCCTCATTATTAGTGAAGCCAACTAAAAGTGAGAAATAATAGAGAAAATTAATTTTTAGGGAGGAAGAAACAAAATCCATTGACCAACCTTGTTGAGAATCTGGTTTTCCAATCACATAACAAAAATAATTTGGTAGGGAACATCAAAATACATGTCCCTTGTTCATAGGGTTCCATGGGCTTTGAAATCATATTTGTCTAGAAGTTTTGTGTCCACAAGTGTTCTTTATATGGTGGTTCGTGCTATAAGGAAAACAGACAGTGTCTTCCCTTTCACTACCTTCTATGACACAAAATGTTATTCATATTGTTGGAGAATGACTTCCAAACAGACCAAGTTCTTAGTCAACATACGATGGTCAGGGATATAATTGAGTTGGTCGAAACGAGAGACCAAGGGGAATTTGTGGTGTAACAAGTAATGCCACATATATTTCACTAAAAATATGATCATCGGGTTATTCTTGTTGTCATAATAATATCGAGTCTCAGTAAAAAGAATCATTCAATTGGGGTATTATATGTCATTCTCATTCCTTGCATCATTTTTTTATGGGAGGAGAGCACCAATTTATTGTTTCATGCTGGACACATATAAGATGAATGGAATTCCTTCCAAATGTGGGATCAAGACTGGTGGGTGAAAAAAGTACATATTGAGACTCTCAAAAGATTCTTTTAATTCCTCATCCAATAGATAGATGATTCCCTTAATCATCAATTTGGTTAATGGGAGAGATTTTACAGCTCAGCTAGCTATGAAACATAGAATATATTTTGGTGTCCTTGTAGTTCCCTTAGTTATTTGAGATTTTGAGGGGGTGAAATTTCTATGATTACACAAGTATTTTCTTGGATAGAATCAACTCCATATCTATGTACCACAAAGACATATAATTTCATAGATGTTACTAATAAAGTGCACATTAGTGGAATAACATTCAAACCGTGCTGCCATAACATGACAAATATAACTTGAATATTTATGATCTGATCACATAGCTATCAAGACTTTACCACCAGGTCATTAACATATAATTTTTTATTTTTTTCAAGAATGTATTAATGATAATGTACATAGAACATTGATAAATATCACAAAGGTTCTTTAATACATTGTTCATGATCTGATAGAAAAAGATTCCATCGGCTGATCTAAAGATGGTGTCTTCCTCTTATACGTGGTCCATTTGTTTCATATTATACCTTAAATACCCATCTATAAATTAAAGGGCTTA
Organism: Viscum album; assembly: GCA_963277665.1. Classification (NCBI taxonomy): domain Eukaryota; kingdom Viridiplantae; phylum Streptophyta; class Magnoliopsida; order Santalales; family Viscaceae; genus Viscum; species Viscum album. The sequence goes on along the minus strand of OY728166.1, from coordinate 458,252,115 downwards.
AAAGCTAGTAGTTTCACCAATAATGATTTATGTGACTGTAAATGGGATATCACCCTTTGGGAAATTTCGATTAAGTTCTCTGAAATTTATTCATACCCCATCGTACCCATTCATTTTTATTTGGAGGAATGATTTTTGAAATTCATCATGGGTATTTCACTTCTTGAAAAAAGTTAACTTTTACCAATTAGTTATCTTTGGACTCTAAATTAATAGCATGAGAGGGATTCATCCTCCTAAATTTATACTTGAAACCTCGATGTTCATCAGGTAAGACTAGATGTTGTGTAGCCACATCAGGGGCTAGTATAATCATTTTTGTATAATTATAGGTGAAAAAATGTCTATGTTTCTTTAGAAATAAAATGTGCATCTCTTTCTCCTTAAAAGTAGTGGAGTCACTAATCAATGTAGTCTACAGTTCTTCATTCATTCCTAGATTTACCTTCCACTTCTCATTGATGGTTATAGAGGCACATTCCACAAATGTAGTTGTGTTGTTCTTAAGGTTATGCTATTTTTTATAAACCTCAGAGTTTGTAAACGAATGTTCGAATATGGTAGATAATCCCTTGGATTATCTATCATTATCGAGGTGAGAGAGGAATATGTAAGATATATTTTCATCCCAAACTTCTAGAGTCATTGAAGAAAATATTCTGATGTTGATTATTATATTTTATAATGTCATCAGGGACAAGAAGAGCCTACACATCAGGGATTAAGCATAATTCCTCAATCAATTTTATCAACAGCACATAGTTATTATCGATCATATTCTAGGTATTTAAAAGTGTGGTGCCTAATATATTGGGGGATATAACTTGTATATTTTCATCCACTATTGGTTTGTTTCCTTTCCTTTTTTAAAAACCTTACATAGCATATATGGATTCATAGGAATTTAAGGGGTCATTATCATCGTGTATTATGTTGACCTTCCCATTGATTAGGTATTTGAATCACTGATGAGATTTTGAAGGTATCGCCACTTGGTTATGAAGACAAGGTCCTCTATGTTGGATATTATATGTGGTTTCTTTATGTAAAGCATTAAACACAACATTTTATGAGATATCCCTAAACTAATCCTTATTGTAACATCCCAGGTAATTAAAGAATAAATAATTTTCATATTTATTAATATTTGAGAATTAAATATGAATTTTAATTAAAAGGGGTTGCTATGTTCGATAGCGTACCCGATACACAACGATGAGTTTCTTTGAAACTTACGTAGCACACTAGTAATATAATAATATTATTTTAAATGTTAGTTAACAAGTAGCCGTTGTACTGGCGGGAATGAATAGAAATAACTAAAATATGAATAGATATGTTTTTAGATGTTTTTACATTTACCCAAAAAAAGATAAAGGCTTAAAATACGGAAAGAGTTCAATTTTAGGCTTTTATACTCTAATTTTCACTAAAGGTTCACTTATCACCTTTTAATGGTGAACCGTCATTAAATATAGTTTTGATCACTCTTATACATTCTTTTGGACCAAATAAAACTCTTATTAAGAATAGGGACATCAAATTTTACTTTGTGTAATTTTTGGTACCTTTCTGATAAAGTTCATTTTTTTTATGAATAGTGTAAAATGTTGTATTTTACATCAAAACTGCTTTTTAATCTAATTTATTTATATGATTAGATTATCTTTTGAATTGGTCTTAATGTGTAATATGAATATATTTTTACCATTTTATCCAATGGTGGTCATTGGAATCAATTTCGATTTGAAATTAGACTTAAACTGGTGTCAATCTTTTGATACTTATTGTTTTGTAAAAACACGCTATTTGCTCTGGCAGCGGGAATTAATTATTAAATTAATTAATGTGACTTATATGATTTTAATTTTGTAAAATGGACTTCATTTTTGAATTCGGAATATCAAATATAGCTTAGGGTGAATTTTTGGTAATTTTCTGAAAAACTTCAATTTTTGATGAATAGTGAAACCACTAAGTGGTAATCAAGCAAACTGATTTTTCAGTTAAATGAAAGTTTACCACTAATGTGTACTGAATTTTGAAAATCCGACATACATGGTTGTCATTAAGAAGTAAAATGTGGTTCAATGAGATTAAAATAATTTTTTGGTGAATAGTAACTTATTAAGTTCTTAATCGCGATTAGTGGTAATTAGGGTAGTTTAATGTATAAATAATGCTTTAATAATATTAAATGACCTAGACACATGTCCCAACTTCATTGGTTGTGTCATGGCCGACCAAGACAAGCCATGGCCTAACTTGGGGACCCCATGGATCCACTTTTGTTGGGAAATAACTTAAATTACTTTTTATTTAATGTTAAAGTGAAAATGACACTAACATAAATTGTTTTACTAAAACAATTTTTAAGTGGGGTTATACAAGTCCAAATTTTGATTATAAATAGTCATTGGAACGATAAAACGATTTCCTACATCATAGTATTTTTTTTATAATTTTTAGACATTAAATAAATTTAATTATTTATGACATAATAATGATGCAGCGATGACATCATTATTTGACGATTTAAATAAAATGGAATGATAATGAAAAATCTAAAACCTATACATGGCCAAAACCAATTGGATGAGTGGATTTCGATGCCTTATAACCTTATCCACGAATTATATCAATGTGGGACCTTTTAAAACCGAAACACATTTTCAAATAATGTAATGTTTCTTTACTTTCCAAAAGTGCCCCTCCTCTCCTCTTATAAAAGGCCCCCACCTCTACCTCATTTCACACACTCTTCAAGCCATTGGCTCGGCCAACCCCTTCCCATTTGCTCTCTCCACATCCCTCTCCTCATCCTAGAGGATTCCCTTTGGGCAGAATCCTTTCCAAGGAAGCCTTTAGGCTCAAACCAAAAGAAGTTACACTTTTTAAAGGTAATTCATTCTCTCAAGTTCATTTGTTTTATTTTGCTTCTCCAACCCCCTAAACTCTTTTTATTTACTTCTTTTGTAACAACACCAGTATCTTCAATATACTAGGATGTTGTTATAAGATTTATTTGAGCTACACTCTCACACAACTACATCAAATGGTTAAAGAACATATGGTTTCCGTGGATGGTGAAATTCTGCCTCCCGAAACGATGATTGTTCAACACTCATTAAACACCTTCAAAGGTGGCCATTATGATGTCACTATTTTTATATATGATATGTAATATGTTTATGTTTTACTTATGCTTCTGTATTTTTCATTTGTGTCTTACCTTTATGGCTTCCATTATGGGTATACGCGATATCTTCATTTAAGGAAGTGCGGACTACCGCCCCCTCAAAGTGATGTGATTCGTTAATGCCATATGTGGGACGTGTAAAGGATGGATTTAAAGTTATTATATATGATGTTATACTGGAATTATAATATACCTATATATATCATTATCATTTATTTCCATTAAAGTATGAGATAGAAATGAAAGTAGCGTTCATGCGTACGTACGGACTACCGTCTCCATGAACGGTGCATTTCATTTCTTATCCCCAAATGTAATGTATTATTAAAAGTACATGTATATAATGGATATATATAATTAATGATATATCTAAATGATGAATATAATTCTGGAATTAAAATATACATACCTCTCATTTAGTTTTAATTCCATTAATATGACAAAGAAATGAAAGTAGCGTTCATGCGTACGTACGGCTTACCGTCTCCATGAACGGTGCATTTCATTTCTTACCTCTAAATGATTATGTAATATTTTAAATACATGTATGTACTGGATATATATGACATATATGATATCTACATCATGAATACCATTCTGGATATAATGAAACATTGACCAAATTAACAACATGTAAGTGTAAGAAGTCTATTTTTGACTTAAGAACCAAATACCGACAAAATGAACATTATTAACTTAAATGATTACATGATGTTCATAACATGGTATAAAAGGAATAATGAACTTGGAAAAGATTCATAATCAAGTAGAGATTAACTAAAGTTTATTATTCAGGAGTTTAAAGAACGGTCGGGTCAAGTCAGATACGAGGTATGGGAACTTCTTAACCCAATTTCCATTCTTTGGGTTAATCTCCTACTTTCAAATTATGTCATTATATTATTATGTCGTATCTTGTATTTGTACTTTATTTATGTGTACTTATAGTGAATACACATAATGTATCTATTTTATTTTAAAAATTATCTTTGTATGGGACTTCGTCTCAATCTCCTTTCGTTGAGGCATATTTTATTTTATACACAACTTTCTTTTATACGGTGTATAAACCCCTTTGACATTTAAGTTTATTCAAAAGGAATCTTTTTTATACGAAGCGTTTACTAAACGACAAAAGGGAATGTTTTTGTCGTACGTATGCGGCGACAACGACTTCTCCGCTGTCGTGACCGTTATTTGAGTTTCGGCTTCCTCTACAAGCCATTCCTTATTTTTAAAAGAAAAATAAATACCATGTTTTACTTTTCTTTTATTTTGGTATTGAAAATGGTTTTCATAATGTTTTTATATCAATGTGTTGTATTGATATCTCGTGATTGAAATGTGGAAATTTTATGTTTCCTTTATGCATGTTTTATGTGATATGATTATGTTATGGTTCTTGGGCATTATTATGAAGACGGGTGGTTCCGTGATAAACTAAGGGCGGGTGAGCCCGTTATAGCTCTCCAATGCATTGGGTAACGCGAAGGAGTGAAACGTTAAGGTTTCTCCGAAGAGATTTTAGGGAATATACTGTGATGGGTATTCCAAACGTAACCAAGAGGGTTACTCCCTACATAAGAATGTTATGAATGCCTCAAGTTACCTTTACGTATTATGATTTATATGATTTATTCATGTTTTTATGAGGTATGTTAAAGTGCCTATGTTTTATGGGTAAAGTATGATTTCATTCTTATGTATATATGAACTCATGTTTCCTTTCCATGTTTTTATAACCCATACTGAGTTTTTACGCTCATCCCAAGTTTTTGAAATGTTTTTCACAGGTCAAGGGAAAGGTACATGATAAGATGATAGAGTCAAGGATGTGTCAAGAAATAATCCATGTTTTATTTTAAATGTGTTTCCATTGATGGGAATGAAGAATACTATCTTTATGTAACCACTTTGTTTATATGTGGAATGTAATGCAAGTTTTATGATCTAATTCTCTAAAACTCTAAACCCGAAAAGATCCTCAACGTGTAATCTTGTAATAACTCAAGATTAAGTAAGGTTTAAGGCTGGGGCCTTATAGTTGGTATCAGAGGTCGGTTTAGACAACTTTAGGAGTTAGAAAAGTGTTAAATTATAATATGATTGAAATGATATAGCATTTACGGATTACCATGTTGCTTCGCCTAAGATATTTCCATGTTCAGAATGGTTTTCCGTAGGGGAAACAAAGCAGCTATGTTGGGACGACATCAGGAGGAAGACCGCCTTCCAAATCAGCAACCTGAGATGGTCGGAATCGGAACTGAACAGTTTGTTGCAGTGATGGCACAGTTGACTCAGGCTATAAATGGTGGTGGTATCCATGCACGAGATCAGCCAGATCAACCGCAGAGGAACATGTCAGTGGTGGAACATTTCATGAGGCAACATCCACCATCATTCAGAGGATCATCTGACCCTGTGCTAGCTGAAGGGTGGATTAAAGCACTGGAGAAGATTTTTGATGTCATGGGGTGTTCAGACAATCAAAAGGTTAGTCTTGCTCTTTACCGTTTGGAGGGTGAAGCAGATCAGTGGTGGTCTATGGTTAAAAATATCAGGGATGCCGATGAGATTGATGCTCTTGACTGGGATGAATTCAAAGGTATGTTTCTTGAGAAGTATTTTCCTAAGGCTATTCAACTTAGGATGGAAAAGCAATTCTTGGAATTGAGGCAAGAGGAAGACTCAGTGGCTGCCTATGAAGAAAGGTTCACTCGATTGGCAAGGTATGCTCCAAATTTTATCCGGGACCTTGATAGTAAAATCAATCGTTTTTACTCAGGATTAAAGCCAAAATATCGAAGGGCATTAGCTTCTCGTGAGTTTAAAAGTTATTAAAAGCTTGTTCGATGTGCTGAGAAGGTGGAAATGGAGTTTGCTGATGACCAAGGTTTCTATAACAACCAGCAGAAGAAGAGACCGAGGTGGCAGGAGAAAGGTAAGAATTCTTCAAAAAAGTCTGATGGTAAGAAAACTAAGTTTCCAGCTTGTGATAAATGTGGCAAAAGGCATGCTGGGGAATGTCTTCTGAATTCTGGGAAGTGCTACCGATGTGGTAATATGGGACATAAGGCTCGTGATTGCACTGAAAAGGATCAAGGTGAAGGTAAGAACAAATTTGATTTACAGTTAGTGAAATGTTATAAGTACAATGAGATGGGTCACTATGCAAACGAGTGTCCGACAAGGAGCTTGAGTGATGGGAAGCAGTTAGACTACAAGAAGAAAGGGGTGGTAAAATCCTTTGCAACTACTTCAGCAGATGTTGGGCCATCAAATGAAGTGGTATCTGCTCCAGGGAGCTCAGTATTTTTCGAAGATTGACTTGAGGTCGGGGTACCATCAGTTGAATGTAAAAGAAGCAGACGTTCCGAAGATTGTGTTCCGTACTAGATATGGCCATTATGAATTTGTAGTTATGCCTTTTGGGTTAACCAATGCACCTGCTGTATTCATGGACCTTATGAATAAAATTTTCCATGAGTTCTTGGATAAGTTTGTGTTTGTGTTTTGAGGTTTGTGAAGAGGTTATGTGTGCCTTGTGATTCACAGTTGAAGAGAGAGTTGTTATGTGAAGCTCATAGTTCTCCGTTTTCAGTTCATCCGGGCAGTACTAAGATGTATAGAGATCTGCGGGAGTATTACTGGTGGGATGTAATGAAAAGAGATATTGCTGATTTTACTGTGAAGTGTTTGACATGTCAACAGGTTAAAGCAGAGCGGCAGTTACCGAAAGGGATGCTTCAGCCTTTACCAGTGCCAGAGTGGAAATGGGAGAATATATCCATGGACTTTGTTGTTGGATTACCGAAGACATCTCGAGGTAATAATGCAATCTGGGTTATTGTTGATCGCTTGACCAAATCTGCTCATTTCCTTGCTATACAAGATACTTTCTCTCTTGATCAACTTTCCCATGTGTATCTTAAAGAGATAGTCAGGTTACATGGAGTTCCTCTCTCCATTGTATCAGATCGTGATCCCAGGTTTACTTCTAACTTTTGGAAAGGCCTTCAGAAGTCGTTGGGTACTGAATTAAATTTTAGTACAGCTTTTCATCCTCAATCAGATGGGCAGTCAGAACGAACAATTCAGACATTGGAGGATATGCTACGAGCTTGTTCTATGGATTATCAGGGAAGTTGGGACCAACATCTTTCTTTGGTTGAGTTTTCATATAATAACAGCTTTCATTCTAGTATACAGATGGCACCATTTCAGGCATTATATGGGAAGCGGTGTCGAACTCCAGCTTTCTGGGATGAAGTGGGTGAAAGGAAGTTGATGGGACCAGAATTGGTAGAAGAGATGGCAGAAAAAGTTCAGTTGATTCAGAAACACATGAGAACAGCTCAGAGCAGGCAGAAGAGTTATGCGGATAACCGGAGGAAGGATCTGTCTTTCGAGGTAGGTGATCATGTTTTTCTCAAGGTTTCTCCTTGGAAAAGTGTAATGAGATTTGGTAAGAAAGGAAAGTTGAGTCCAAGGTTTTTTGGACCATACGAAATTCTAGAGAGAGTTGGATCAGTTGCATACCGAGTGGCTTTACCTCCGAGTTTATCTCAGGTACACAATGTTTTTCACGTTTCGATGTTGAGAAAGTATATGCCAGATCCATCTCATGTTTTGAGTCCAGAGGTAGTTCAGCTGGAAGAGAACCTATCTTATGAGGAACAACCGGTCCAGATTCTTGACCATAAGGAGCAAGTGTTACGGAATAAGGTGATTCATCAGGTAAAAGTTTTTTTTGGAAAAACCATGTGATTGAAGAGGCAACGTGGGAATCTGAAAATGCTATGAGGGATAAATACCCCCACTTATTTTGATAAGTGAATAAAATTGCGAGGACGCAATTCCCAAAAGGGGGGAAGGATGTAACATCCCAGGTAATTAAAGAATAAATAATTTTCATATTTATTAATATTTGAGAATTAAATATGAATTTTAATTAAAAGGGGTTGCTATGTTCGATAGCGTACCCGATACACAACGATGAGTTTCTTTGAAACTTACGTAGCACACTAGTAATATAATAATATTATTTTAAATGTTAGTTAACAAGTAGCCGTTGTACTGGCGGGAATGAATAGAAATAACTAAAATATGAATAGATATGTTTTTAGATGTTTTTACATTTACCCAATAAAAGATAAAGGCTTAAAATACGGAAAGAGTTCAATTTTAGGCTTTTATACTCTAATTTTCACTAAAGGTTCACTTATCACCTTTTAATGGTGAACCGTCATTAAATATAGTTTTGATCACTCTTATACATTCTTTTGGACCAAATAAAACTCTTATTAAGAATAGGGACATCAAATTTTACTTTGTGTAATTTTTGGTACCTTTCTGATAAAGTTCATTTTTTTTATGAATAGTGTAAAATGTTGTATTTTACATCAAAACTGCTTTTTAATCTAATTTATTTATATGATTAGATTATCTTTTGAATTGGTCTTAATGTGTAATATGAATATATTTTTACCATTTTATCCAATGGTGGTCATTGGAATCAATTTCGATTTGAAATTAGACTTAAACTGGTGTCAATCTTTTGATACTTATTGTTTTGTAAAAACACGCTATTTGCTCTGGCAGCGGGAATTAATTATTAAATTAATTAATGTGACTTATATGATTTTAATTTTGTAAAATGGACTTCATTTTTGAATTCGGAATATCAAATATAGCTTAGGGTGAATTTTTGGTAATTTTCTGAAAAACTTCAATTTTTGATGAATAGTGAAACCACTAAGTGGTAATCAAGCAAACTGATTTTTCAGTTAAATGAAAGTTTACCACTAATGTGTACTGAATTTTGAAAATCCGACATACATGGTTGTCATTAAGAAGTAAAATGTGGTTCAATGAGATTAAAATAATTTTTTGGTGAATAGTAACTTATTAAGTTCTTAATCGCGATTAGTGGTAATTAGGGTAGTTTAATGTATAAATAATGCTTTAATAATATTAAATGACCTAGACACATGTCCCAACTTCATTGGTTGTGTCATGGCCGACCAAGACAAGCCATGGCCTAACTTGGGGACCCCATGGATCCACTTTTGTTGGGAAATAACTTAAATTACTTTTTATTTAATGTTAAAGTGAAAATGACACTAACATAAATTGTTTTACTAAAACAATTTTTAAGTGGGGTTATACAAGTCCACATTTTGATTATAAATAGTCATTGGAACTATAAAAAGATTTCCTACATCATAGTATTTTTTTTATAATTTTTAGACATTAAATAAATTTAATTATTTATGACATAATAATGATGCAGCGATGACATCATTATTTGACGATTTAAATAAAATGGAATGATAATGAAAAATCTAAAACCTATACATGGCCAAAACCAATTGGATGAGTGGATTTCGATGCCTTATAACCTTATCCACGAATTATATCAATGTGGGACCTTTTAAAACCGAAACACATTTTCAAATAATGTAATGTTTCTTTACTTTCCAAAAGTGCCCCTCCTCTCCTCTTATAAAAGGCCCCCACCTCTACCTCATTTCACACACTCTTCAAGCCATTGGCTCGGCCAACCCCTTCCCATTTGCTCTCTCCACATCCCTCTCCTCATCCTAGAGGATTCCCTTTGGGCAGAATCCTTTCCAAGGAAGCCTTTAGGCTCAAACCAAAAGAAGTTACACTTTTTAAAGGTAATTCATTCTCTCAAGTTCATTTGTTTTATTTTGCTTCTCCAACCCCCTAAACTCTTTTTATTTACTTCTTTTGTAACAACACCAGTATCTTCAATATATACTAGGATGTTGTTATAAGATTTATTTGAGCTACACTCTCACACAACTACATCAAATGGTTAAAGAACATATGGTTTCCGTGGATGGTGAAATTCTGCCTCCCGAAACGATGATTGTTCAACACTCATTAAACACCTTCAAAGGTGGCCATTATGATGTCACTATTTTTATATATGATATGTAATATGTTTATGTTTTACTTATGCTTCTGTATTTTTCATTTGTGTCTTACCTTTATGGCTTCCATTATGGGTATACGCGATATCTTCATTTAAGGAAGTGCGGACTACCGCCCCCTCAAAGTGATGTGATTCGTTAATGCCATATGTGGGACGTGTAAAGGATGGATTTAAAGTTATTATATATGATGTTATACTGGAATTATAATATACCTATATATATCATTATCATTTATTTCCATTAAAGTATGAGATAGAAATGAAAGTAGCGTTCATGCGTACGTACGGACTACCGTCTCCATGAACGGTGCATTTCATTTCTTATCCCCAAATGTAATGTATTATTAAAAGTACATGTATATAATGGATATATATAATTAATGATATATCTAAATGATGAATATAATTCTGGAATTAAAATATACATACCTCTCATTTAGTTTTAATTCCATTAATATGACAAAGAAATGAAAGTAGCGTTCATGCGTACGTACGGCTTACCGTCTCCATGAACGGTGCATTTCATTTCTTACCTCTAAATGATTATGTAATATTTTAAATACATGTATGTACTGGATATATATGACATATATGATATCTACATCATGAATACCATTCTGGATATAATGAAACATTGACCAAATTAACAACATGTAAGTGTAAGAAGTCTATTTTTGACTTAAGAACCAAATACCGACAAAATGAACATTATTAACTTAAATGATTACATGATGTTCATAACATGGTATAAAAGGAATAATGAACTTGGAAAAGATTCATAATCAAGTAGAGATTAACTAAAGTTTATTATTCAGGAGTTTAAAGAACGGTCGGGTCAAGTCAGATACGAGGTATGGGAACTTCTTAACCCAATTTCCATTCTTTGGGTTAATCTCCTACTTTCAAATTATGTCATTATATTATTATGTCGTATCTTGTATTTGTACTTTATTTATGTGTACTTATAGTGAATACACATAATGTATCTATTTTATTTTAAAAATTATCTTTGTATGGGACTTCGTCTCAATCTCCTTTCGTTGAGGCATATTTTATTTTATACACAACTTTCTTTTATACGGTGTATAAACCCCTTTGACATTTAAGTTTATTCAAAAGGAATCTTTTTTATACGAAGCGTTTACTAAACGACAAAAGGGAATGTTTTTGTCGTACGTATGCGGCGACAACGACTTCTCCGCTGTCGTGACCGTTATTTGAGTTTCGGCTTCCTCTACAAGCCATTCCTTATTTTTAAAAGAAAAATAAATACCATGTTTTACTTTTCTTTTATTTTGGTATTGAAAATGGTTTTCATAATGTTTTTATATCAATGTGTTGTATTGATATCTCGTGATTGAAATGTGGAAATTTTATGTTTCCTTTATGCATGTTTTATGTGATATGATTATGTTATGGTTCTTGGGCATTATTATGAAGACGGGTGGTTCCGTGATAAACTAAGGGCGGGTGAGCCCGTTATAGCTCTCCAATGCATTGGGTAACGCGAAGGAGTGAAACGTTAAGGTTTCTCCGAAGAGATTTTAGGGAATATACTGTGATGGGTATTCCAAACGTAACCAAGAGGGTTACTCCCTACATAAGAATGTTATGAATGCCTCAAGTTACCTTTACGTATTATGATTTATATGATTTATTCATGTTTTTATGAGGTATGTTAAAGTGCCTATGTTTTATGGGTAAAGTATGATTTCATTCTTATGTATATATGAACTCATGTTTCCTTTCCATGTTTTTATAACCCATACTGAGTTTTTACGCTCATCCCAAGTTTTTGAAATGTTTTTCACAGGTCAAGGGAAAGGTACATGATAAGATGATAGAGTCAAGGATGTGTCAAGAAATAATCCATGTTTTATTTTAAATGTGTTTCCATTGATGGGAATGAAGAATACTATCTTTATGTAACCACTTTGTTTATATGTGGAATGTAATGCAAGTTTTATGATCTAATTCTCTAAAACTCTAAACCCGAAAAGATCCTCAACGTGTAATCTTGTAATAACTCAAGATTAAGTAAGGTTTAAGGCTGGGGCCTTATACTTATGTTTGATCCTCTCGAGAGATCATTTATCACTCTTATCATACACTTGAATGGTTTTATTTATAAGATATAAATATCCCTTGATATATCCAAAACATACAAGGTTTGAAATTGGGATGAGGGTGATCCTAGAATGATTTTCCATAAAATCCCATTGAATATCAACATGATAGAGTTTTATCAAACACTATAGCAGTTTATATTTCTCTAGATGACCTCTTCTTGATTCTGCTCTATGAATTGGATGGGTACATGAAATTATGATGGAATAGTCTACAATTAATAAACATTCAATTTAGTGAATTAATTCGTGAATTTTTATAGAATTTTAAGTTCTTAGACAAGTGACCCTCTAAGTTCTTTTGAAAGATGTAGTGCATATGGAGTTGAGAGTTTGGTTGGGGAAACATCCAACTGTTTCAAAATGTTATTATTTTTCAGCCAATGTTCTGTGCTTCCCATGGTGAGGATACTCCATATTATATGTTACAAGATCTAAGGTATTCAAGGAAGAAGGTTCTAGTTTCTATATAGATCTCAGTGGAGAATATATTTCTAGTGGTGTTGATCGCATCGGCCTTCCCCTTTTTTGGACTAATCAGATAATCCCACACCTTCTAGATGGTCATATAAGATGAATGGGGATGGATGATCACTAGAGGGATCTAGGAAACTGATTTGTTTCCTCGATAATTATGGAGTGCTTTCCCATGGGTCATGACTATATATATGTCTTCTATGGGGACGTCACTAAGATATTGGGTTTGACCACGCCCACATTATCCCCTGTATCCTCGACTCATGTTACTTAAACCTCTAATTACCACTTCATGATTAATAATATCAAGATCAATGTCATATTCATCATCAGAGATGGGTTATACCAAGTTCATTACATTAATAGAACCAATTATGTACTTCTTATCCAATGAGGGTTATGTTTGGAGGTGAGGTGCTCATGCTCCGAACATTGTAGGAAAGAAGTCTACAAAAAATCATGGAATGTGTTGGAAAAGAATATGACTCTTCATAATCTATATATTCTTCTTTATTAGGATTAAATCCACGACTGGATGGTGTATTTAATGTCACCTCCATAGGAAATAGAACAGTTATGGGTTTGTGAAGCTATGCACTTAGGGTGGCATGACTTCAGTTGAATGTTTTCTGAGTAATCTAATTTTTGAACCTCTCCCCATGCTTGTTTGATACCACTTTCTAGTAATTATTTATTTTATTTCAAAAATACATTTGAGGAAAAAAATGAGAAACCAACTATGGTCTGAAGACAAAAAAATCAGTCCCCATAAGTACTAATCATTTTATTTTAGAACAATTTAAAATGATTAGAGATCTTTACCGTGAATAAATGTAGTTATATAGATGTAAACTCCATATCTAGATTGTCATTGATGATTTTATTAAGGGGAAATGACCTGTTTTCTCATGTCTACACATGTTCCTCTATGCATGTTTTTCCCTAGTAGATTTCTTATATCTAAATCTAGTTTTGTTTAGAAATACAAGAGATCTTTTATTCATTTAGATCAACTCGAAATGATTTTTCAAACATTATACACACTTCCTACAATGAATTATTGATCTAGAATGACAGAGAAATATTATATTTCAAAAAATAGATGATTATTTATTGGGTTTTTCTGGATTAACATATTCCAAGGAATTTTCCAACATAACATGTTTGAAATCAACAATGTTTTAGATAACACTTTTGATGATGAATCAACAATGGACGGTGTGTCCTAGCCTCCTATATAAAGGGTAGTATATTGGAAAATTAGTTTGGTTGAACTCATTTGGTTTCCTAGGTTATGGAAGCCTGAGTAGGTTATTTTTCATTTATATAAGAAAATAACCAAGGACCTAGTCATTTTAGGAGGAGTATGTTTTATTTTTCATTCCTCAAATAGCATGAGAACCTTCATTGTTTTTTCCTCTAGATGAGGGATATTTTTTGTTGTTATTTTTCTATAGGAGGTGATGTATGATTTGAGGCATGTATAGGTGATTCAATGGGAATGGATACAAGTTTTACTGTAATATAAAATGTACCGATTTTCCTAAAACTTTTCCATGTTTTTAGGGAATGGGATGAGTTTTAACATGGGTCCTCTAGGTAGAGTCTTTCAAAAGTTGTGTCATTTATGCAAACTCAAAAAATATTTCTAGATAATTCATCTATATTATAGGTTTCCATAGATCATCCATAATATTTTCAATATACAGTTCTAGAAATTTCTCTAGCAAGAGATGGTTGTAGAGTGAATAGGTTAACATTTTCCATCTGGATATGATTTTAGAAACACTCTCATTTTTATTTTTCAAGTATTTTTCAACGTTATGATTTTTTTCATTGTCATAGAGCTGAAATGATAAAATAATTGATTAATAAGGCCTTCTCATCCAATAATTAATCATACTAGAAGACTATTCCACCAAACAAATACTAGCCGAGTCAGAGAATGGAAGAAACATCTCACCATAGTCACCTATTATTGATCTTGGGGGACCATCATTGTTCTACATCAGGAAATAATGTTTGTGATATTATGATCAATATTTCCCACATCACCAAAGTTGGAAAAAGTTGGATTTCCAAAATTGGGTGTGTCAAATATGTTTTCCACTCATTCGAGGTATGTAATCTTCTCAAGATGATTGATCGCATTTCACCCATCCAAGAATTCCATTTGAGAATCCAGGTATTCAATGGAATTAATTAGTTCCCTTGGTACCACTATCTATCAAATATACCATCTATAGGTAGCAGGAAAGGATTTATGTTGTAGCCCTATTTTCATATCCCATTGATTCTTGATCTGTTGTAAGACTAAAACATTTCCCAGGAGGTGGAGTGAATATTTCTGTAATGGAATGAAATCATGATCATATTAGACTTCCTTAGTTATGAAATACATCTACCTAGATATGGAGTCAACCTGATGCTCAGATCATTCTCTTGTAAGTAGATCAAATCTTTCTAAATGTGTGAGTGGAGGGATATTAATCTTTTCTAAATATGACACCCAGTGGGAATGTTTTTCCTAAATAGCTCCTCATTCTATCACCTAATATTTTCTATTTAATTCTCATACGTTTCTGACTACTCATCTTTGGATGTAATTTAAGATATTCTAGGTGATGAGTGTGATCAATTACTTATTTACCTTTATCATTGGAATTTTTCTTTATAGAGGTAGAAACTTAGTATTTTAAGGTGTCTAGTTATGTGTTATCCGTTGAATCTATGTGCCTGAATCCTTAGTTGGTGCATCCATACACCCTCCTCTTGAGGTATATTTTCTATATTACGCCCCTCTATATTTTTTTCTATATCTACATTATTTTTTGTGTTGATTTTTATTGAGTTCGTTGAGGTATACTGGGAAATATTAGTTATCCCATTACTCGTAAAAAAATTGGAAATTCTTCATGGATTTCACCATGGTCGTTTTTCTAACCCCTATCTGTATTAGAACTTTTTGAATTATGACCCCTATGACATATGATTTCCTTTTTCATACACTCCTCCCATATCGATTTATATGTAGGGACCTTGAGAGATTATCTAGTCATGTTTTCTGAAAGAACCTAAATTGTAAAATGTTTTCATGTGGTGAGAGTTACAGTTGGGATAACAACCAGCAATATTTATCTCTCGACCTGTAGATGACTAATTCCTTTCTAGATATTGATAATGATGAAAATTACCCCATCCTTGTGGGTTCAGAACTATTTTGGACAACTATTGGCACTTTTTGTTCCTGTTTTGGGGGATTTTATGATTTTGGTTGAAGATTCGATGACTCTTTGGATTGTAATTAAGATGTAAATTCTATCATCCCTATGGGATAGGGTTAATATGGATCTGCCACTAATTCCTATAGGACCCTCTTAAGTGTGGTGAAATAGCTATTGACTATTGACTTAAAAGTTTCCATATCCATATGAGCTAGTATTGGTTTGTAGATACCACTAATATTTCATGATTCATTTTAGGGATTGATGACATGAGGGGTGTAGGTGGTGGTAAAAATTCCCCCCAGCTTTGTGGGATGGGTTCTCAACTAGATCACTATTATGGAAACTGCTACTATGACTATTTTGATATGGATAAATTATGTTGTTGTATGATCTAATTTAAATGGTACCCCATTATGAGATTAATTTTCTATGGGAAGTTATCTGACTAGAAACAACAATGGATTTTGTGCCTGATGTGCATTCCTGTTGTTCTGAGGGGCCCATTTTAAGAGTCTATTATATGTACTCTCCCTCAGTTCATGATTTATTTTCATCTACAAAGCAAGGTTATTTCATTGTATTGACGAATTGGATTTTTTATTAAAAAGTTCTAGAATTTTATTGGAGATTATAAAATGAAATTATGACACAGAAATGTATTTCTACTATTCTAGGGGTGTGGTGTAGCACAAAACTCCATACATTCCCCATTTTTGGATATAGATAACCAATAAGGCTTTGGAGATCTATTATCAAAGAGTTCCGTTAAATGGAGGAAATCATGTTCTAAATATACTCTATTCTTTTATAGTTTTGGATCCTAGTCCATGGAGGTAGTATCCACATTTATTTTATAACAAACTATATTTGTTGTTTGAAGGTGACCCTAATACCCTGGATAGGATAGGTGTCTATACTTCAATCACGGATGAGTTTCCCACATATTATGGAATATGTGTGGAATAAAATCCATCAATAGATAATATGGGATATCATAGTTAGAATTTTTGAGGTTGTTTCTGGCTAAATCCCTCCATATAATCATGATGTCTTCCTATTCATTAAACATTCCTGCCTCCACCAGGTCAGACCACAAAGTTCGCCTATATGGACTATCTGGTAACTATGGTGAAGAGTTTATTGTAGTTTATATAAAAATATAAATGGTTGACCCCAATGTTTCAAGAACCTCACTATATGAATATATCACAGTTTTGAGTACATATCTATATAGATATTTTTATGAAAGGAGAGGATTTCATTGTTTGAGAGAGATATCACCATGGGGAGGTTTCCATAGTGGATGTCACTGGTAGAATCCCCAAAATATATCTTCACACTACCATGAGGAGTGATATTGAGGTAATTATCACCTTATACTTTGGTTTAAGATTCGACAGACCCTAGATTTGTTGTAGATATACAATGAACAACCTCAAGGACATTGGCATTGAGCTGGTCAGGGGTAAGAGACTCATTTTTCATCATGGATGGAATATGTCTACCTACCTTTTGGGATTGTGTATGGATATGAGAATACAATATGATAGCTATAAAAATACTATTGTAACCATTTAGTGCTTCAGGAATATGATATCACTATTAAGAATTTGCTAGACTATGTTGTTGATCTTCGTATTATTAGTAGGAATATGAGCCTACCTGTGTGTGGTTAACGGAGTATGTCGGTCAACCCTAGATAAAGTGGGGATATGATCATAGCTCAAATATGAATTCCTTATTGGGATATATGAATGGACCTCTACAATGGGATAATGAATATAATCCTCCTCTTTTATAGCCTCTAAACATTTCTAGTGTTGACATTCATCGATGAAGGTAAGGATATGAGATTAGATTATATATACTGATTGAATATTTCAAGTAGCTTCAATTAATTGAATATGATACCTCCCTAAGGAATTTTCCACTATCACCTGGTGATCCCTAGATTGAATGGGAATATGATCTTGGACATGTGTTGTTAGATAATTCTGCCGGTCATTTTCAATAGAAATATGAGCTTTTCATGAGGCATGTGACTCTATCACCTGGTGAGCCCTGATTGGAATGATAATATGAGCATGAACTAGTGCCTCTAGAGTATAACCCAATACTTTTTAAGAAAATATAAACCTTTTTTACGGAATTATTCTCTCTACATTGGTTATCCCATATTGGAATAGGATTATGATCCCATATTGGTGCCTCTTCCTTATCCAAAATATGATTGTAATCATCTTGTATAGGAGATAGAAAATTCAATTTTTCTATATTAACCACCTGTGTGTACTGATTAGAGTGTTTTTCTTCTCTGGTTGTTGGTATAGGAATATGTGGTTGTCCCTATATCCATAAAAATTCTGGAATATTCCGTTTGACTTCTTCATTTTTAGCTAGAATTTTGATACATTTTATATAAGTGTATGGGGGAATATAGTCCAACACATTCTCTTCCTCCAATATGTATGGAAAATATCTTCGATTGAAGAAGGTATATAGTACCACTCCAATCCACTTTACATCATCAAAAAATGTTTATGGACTTCATGAATGATGGTAAGGATATGTTCATCCCTTATGCTTTCTGTAGGCATATGAATAAAAAAATATTTAAGGGGATATACATATAAGTCTGCCCGCTCTCTACATCCATAATATGTCGGAAATCTTCATCAAAGGAAGAGGGGGTATAATACCACTCCTACTTATCCATATCTTTTCTTGTCTAACATGACATCCTTGGTACCCATGCTTGACTGTCCATGGTGGTAATATATCTAGTGGTGCAATCAGCAGGCCAGTGAGGGGTACCCAATCGATGATGTTTGTGATGGTGGTTGATAGGATCCCTCCTTAGTGTCTCCTAGACTTGAATGGTTCCATAGTGTAATCATTAACCCACCTTCCATAGATATGGAAGGTTCTCATTTTCACTCTTTGCGTATAATATTCCAAAGTGGATGGAAGTGGCAACGAACTCTAATGGTTTCACCGAATCTTTCATTACACTATGTAGACTCATCAGTTTCAACATTTGGATTCTATTGGGTGCATATTTGAGGGTCGATATTTTATCATGTCAATGGTATTCTTGAACCATTGTGTTTTATACCTGAAGTAGAAGGTGTCAGGCGGGTGAAGTTGTTCTGTGACCCATTGGGTTTACAGCCACATATGATGTTCCAAAACAATCACTAGATGAAGTCATGCTCTCGGGTATGGGTGTTCTTTGTGAGAGTATTGTCAAAATCATGATGACAACATTGAACAAGTTTAACGATTAGTGCATCATCACATGCATGATACATGCTTAATAAGATATTAAAAGGTAAAACTAATGTCCTTTATTATTCCCAATTCATCTTATTTCCACATGTGGACTTGTCACAATGATAATTTAATTATTTCTTGGGAACCCTAATTACATTATATTTTACTTCGGGCGTACATATTTTTTTTACGTAGGTTGTGATAAACACACTGGATCAACACATGATAAATATATCATTTTTGTTATTTTATAGGTTCATATCAGTTTCACTATCTTTGTTTCTTAGAATAATGATTAATGGTTGGAATGAAATGTTTTGATGAGAGTTGGAAAGCATATCCCTTTTAACCCATTAATGGGTGAAATAGTTAAATGATTTCATGTCGAGTTAATCATTTTAATCTTTCATTGAAAATCCCAATAGTTCCCACATCCATCATTGGTAGAAACGCTACTTTCGAATAGTAGGTGGTAATTTTAGTTTTTAGACCCAATGGTGCTTAGGAACATACATTGGTCGAGAGTATGGGAGATTGAGCTCATCACACTCTATTAGGGGAATTTTTGTCTCTTTTGAGACTCTCTTATAGATTTATGGTATTTTCATGGAAATCTTCCATATACTGATGTTGAATCAGTTACCTTAGAAAATGATTGGTTTTTGAATAATTTTATATGTAAAGGGGGTTCCCTTAAGGATTCTATATAATTATATCCAAGGTTCTTCATTCATTTCCCATTATTTATTTTCAAAGGGTAGTTTCTTATATATTATATATATATAACATGGAAATAATGATGTTTTCTGCCATACAGGGTGGTGATTTCTATCTCAATGGATAGACATTTTTGAGGAATCCTACAAATCTTCATTATAGCAGGAATCAAAACTCAAAGAGTTTTTTCATTCAAATAGATTCACATCATATAGGAAAAAGTTATATGAGGGAAATTAGGCATCTGGTATTGGGATATATCCTTGGTCAGGCTTCCTACATATTGATTTTATAATAAGAATTAGATTCACCATATTTTTATTAGACCTTAGAGACCTACCCTAAGGCGGATACCCTTGTATTGATGCATTCATGCCATTGAATAGGATTACATATTTGGTTATACATGTCAAGTTAGATTCATGATGCGAATGATACTATCATTGAAAATCTATAATCCCACATGAGCCATGATATGTGTGAGAAACAAGGGATAGAAAGCGATGAGTCTTATTTCATATGGGTTCAAGACTTATGCACTGGATAAGCCCCTATAGAATATTTAATTTGGAGGTTGGGCCATGGGAAGGAGTCCTAGGTATCATGTTTATAGAAGTAATCAATGGCACCATAGTTCATCCTGCTTCTCAATACACTGATGGATGAGGAAGGGAGATGATCCCATAGGAGAGCTTTGGTCCCATGGGTTTGGGTGTTGGAGACAAGGAGGGGATTACACCAAGGTTGATTTAATTATAGCTCATGACCTAGGAATGATTCCTACATATCCTATTTGGATTGATATATGATTTCTCGTAGTTCAGTGGGCTCCTTAATATAATGATGAATGAGGAATAATGATAAACCCATGGGAGTGATTGGGTCCCAAGGGTTATAATGTTTCAGATATAGAGGGACTTACACCTAAGAAGTTGTTTGTTTGACCTCAAGATATAGGAAAGAATAAAAGATATCCTATTTATAGTAGTAATCATGTTTCTCATAGTTAAATTGGGGTGGGGGGGGGGTATTCCCGAATATTTCTATTAGGAAAGGTTATCAGGTCTTGGGGTACCTGCCTGACATGGCCTGATTGTCTTCCTAACATGATCTGGCAATCATCCTGACATGTCTACGATGTCTACCTGACCAGTATGGGGATTTCTGGATATGTCTTGACTGTATCCTTACATGTAAAAAGACAAACATTTTATTTTGAAAGCATTTCTGGAAGATGTCACATGACTAGGATGACATTACTAGAGGATGTTGGATGACTAGAATTGAATTTTCAGAGGGTCTTCCAAAACCTTTGTGACATGTGTTGGTGATGCTTCATGACTTTATTAACATGTTAAGATGGAATTTTGTGATTTTATTTAAATGTAATATGGAAAATATGATACTTGGTTGTTGTGTATGTTGAGCTTCACAAGACATGTCTGAAATGTCCATAAGAATTCGTGAGGCATAAGAGACATGTACCCAGGGCTTCACAAGACCTAGGTGACATGTCAAAAGGGATTAAAAAGACTTATTTGATGTGTCTAAAAGGATCCACATGACTTTTATGACATGTCAAAAGGATATAACATGATCTTTATGTCATATAGGAGGGTCTTAAATAACTTTAGATACATGTCATGGTGTTGACGCATGATACAAGTAGGTCATGAGATGTGAATGATGAATATTGTATCCATGTTCACAATGTATTCTATATTTTCTATTCTTTTCTAGTATTTACTGCATATATCCTTCGAGTATTGTCATCAATTAGTCTATTCATGTTTAAGACCCATTCAACATGATGAAACTCCTTCATGTGATCTGGATGACACATTGTAAATCCTTTACGTGAAATATATAGTGATCACACAAAAACATATCTATGCTACGTGATTACATAGGTCATTCCCCAGAATATTCCTATAGGAATGCCCTTGCGATCTTGTGACTTTCCACTATAAGAAGTATAATACTACACTCCATGAAAAAGTCATCATAATTTTGTGTGTGTTTTTTTATAAGGGGGTGGATTTATAGGAATCAATTCCTTTGTTATATTTTTCTTTTCATAGGATGTATATCGAAAATATGATATGGAGTTGGTGGAGGGATTTTTTCATCACATGCTTCGCATGATCCTGTAACGGGTCATCCATGGCATCACATGCTAACAATGATCGTGATGACGTTATTTAATCTCCAATATTATTGGGGTCTTACCTATCAAAGGGATCTCACCTAATCATATTGACATGTCAATGAGCCTTCACAGGGTTAGGTCTACATGTCTAGGAGTCTTTGCGAGATCAGTAAGGACATGGAAATGATTTCACATGATAAAAGATTAATTTTTCATGGTTCTTTTTGAGACTATGGTGGCTTTTCAAGGGGGCCTTTGTGGGATCAAGATGAAAATCAAAGGGCCCTCGTGAGATCACATTGGATTTTCATGGGTTCAATGCATGTTCAATGGTGATCACCCTAGGTGCATAATAACTATCACATTATTATCAAAACATCTTCCCTTCACAATACACTTCCAACTTTTCCAATTTTATTTCCCCAAATTGTTTTTAAGGGTGGGGATCTCACAACTTCATGCAAGAATTGTCATGGATATTCACTCTTCTTGTATGTAAGGCCACTTGTGATTAATTCTAGATCTTGTAGTGGTGAACGAGCATTGACAGAAACAATGCCTCCACTTTTCTTTAGAGTTTAAGGGGTATCACATGATTTAATAGATGTGTTTGAGGTCATTCACATGATGAAAGTGGCATTAATTATTTTATTTGTGTGGAAAGGATGATGTGTAACCAGGGGGCTTCAGAGAGTCTTGAGAATCACATAAGGACATCACATGAAGTTACACATACCTCCCCATCACATGAATCCTCTTTTTTTCACATTTATTTTACATGGGGATTTAGATGATTGTCAGACATATATAGATTGAAAAGTATCATGATATAATAAACTCTTATGGAAGCATTGTTATGATCATCAGTGCTTTCTAGGTATCCTTTATTATAATAGTAGGTCTTTTAAAAGGGGATCTACATGATTCTAAACAGATCATTTATAATGCATGATCCATTTACATGACCTTCCAGTGGTCACACGATCACATTTCCTTATGAAGGTTATGCAATACACATGATTCATATGCCTTCTCATACATTGTTTTATGGAGAAAATAATATCCATTGTTGAGGTATTTTTTCCATTATAGATTTTTTGATGCTAATTTCATGGGACTCATCAGTATTATCATATAACAAATATTACACTAGGTCCCTCTATTGAGATATACTTTGGTAGTCTGCAACGACACCTATATATTATGTATATCTATTCTGATGACGAACCTATGATAGTCTTATCCAAGACATGGAATGACATGTGATGTATTCATTAATAAAATTAGTCTACACTCAGATAATTGATAACAGATGAGTTGGTTATATGGGATTGATATGTTTCATGTCTCATGGTTAATTTATGTCTTGGAAAAAGAGAAAAATACAATAATTTATGTTTTCATATGTGGAAGACTAGTGAAAATTGTATAAAGATATGTGTGTTTGATGGAGGTCAAATTGGACCCCTTTATAGATTACGTATCATTGAATATTTTCTAGATTATTATCAATAATTACTTATATGAATACATATATTTATATTTTTTTCAATTTTACAAAGGAATTTGGTGTTATACATTGTGGTTGATTGAATGAGAATTATGTTTGACTCAGATAGATACTCTAAATGTGTTTTTTAGTTAATCCAATAGTGTTTTGGATGGATGTTTACAAGGTATTACTTATAATGTGATACAAGGTGAAGTTAATGATATCTTTTAAAAAGTTATTGGAAGATATACAAAATGGGTTTTGGATATAGTTTCACATGTTATTATATATGATACAATATAAGGTGAAATTGAAAAATTTCTATAATCCTTTATTAAAACTAGATAATTGAATGCTATATGCCATAAAACGACATATATATATATATGATATATTTATGCGATATATATTAAATTTCATGGAAATTGTGATTTTCATTCATTTGGTATATTATTTCATGTTTTCTCGATGCCCAAACCATTATCCACAAGAGAAATCTTTTATTAATTTGTTTCAAATGTTGTAATCGAAATGGTGGAAATTAATAAATTGCATTAACCAACCATGACATCTATTCATGTTTTTTAACACGTGACCAAATGAGAGGATAATCAAGGAGCATCCTTGATCACCAATAAAATATATTTCCATGCGATTGAAGTGGGTGTCTATTTTTTATATTATATTAGTTAAACATTCATAGATATTGATGATCTCTTTCATCTTTCTACATTACATATAGAGGTACTAGAATAGCATGGAGAAAAGGTGAATCTCATCTGAAAATTGGTTGATTTAGATTGAATCAAGGATACATATGGAGGTGGGATTCTTTTTCTTTCAACTATGCTGATCTTTATCAAACTCAACAGACAAAGGTCAATGGTTGTAATGGATTTTTAGTGAACAATGAATTTATTTTACAACATTTATTCATTTATTTTATATAATAATATTGTTATTTATGCATGGAAAAAATCATATTTGGTATCTAATTTCATCTATTATTTTTAATAAGTGTTATTAGATTCAAAATAAACTTTACAATAAGTATATAAACAATGAATTTAATATTATTTTATGGAACAATAGTAAATTATAAATTCCATATGATATTTTCATAAAAATAAATAAATAAATAAATTTATAAAAGTAAAATAATTTCTTTCAACTTTAGTCTCATACGTTCCTACATCCCAATTCTATATATTATATTTCATTTATATCTTAAATTAAAATACAATTCACTGTAATAGAATTTTATAAATTAATCGAAAAAATCATGTTTTTAAATCACAATTAATATCTCCCATTTATTAGATTTTACGATCTAATTTTTTATTATCATATTATAATTTTTTCAATTGATCTGCTAAGACCATCTCCAACGGAGTAGAAAAATAAAAGAAAAAGGATTTTTTATCTCTAACAGACTGATATATTGTGTGTCAAAATGGATAAATTCTAATGTGAAACACCCAATTTTTTGCTTCAATGTTGATGCGCTATCCAATTTTTAATTATCTAATTATTTGTATAATACATATTTTAATAATAATTTTATAATTAGTGATGAATACATATATAATAAAATAAATTATACAATGCATTTAGGTAAGTTAAAATTAATAATAAACAGTAATTAAATAAAATAAAAAATGAAATAAATTATGTTATGGGATTATAAAAAGAGTATAAATTAAAATTGAACCTATTAATATATATCTCAGTGTGTGTGTGTTTATAAGAATTATATTTTGAAAAAACAAGATAAAATAAAAACATTCATATTTACACAAACAAATACATGATTCAAAAAATTAGATAATGATATGAAATAATTTCTTGAATGAAGCCATTATTTTATTCAAGGAAAAATAAGTTTTTTGATAATGATAAAGGAGTTGTTTTTGAATAAATGAAATTTGAGGATGAAAAGAATAGAATAAATCTAGATTCATCCCCACTGATGAAAAACAATAAAAATATAATGATGATTGAAGATCAATTTTATATGTTGATGGAACATAAATATCAAAAGAAACCAGGAGACCCTATGTTAGGTATTTATGAGTCTGAAATGTTTTATTTAAAAAATGATACTAATGAAAAGTTGAAATATGAATAAATGAGAAAGAAACATATTCAGAAGTTTGAAGATGGAAGAGTTGTTCGAATATTGTCAATGCATATAAGTAGAGCCTAGAAAATCCAATCCTTATAGTTTATAATAAAAATAATGTTATTCCAAAATATGGACTTGTTTTCAAAGAATTATTATTTGTAACATAATTTTTTCTTTCTATTTCTAGTGATATAAAAGTAAAATAAATTGTTGAATATGTAATAACATCTGTACTGCAAAAAGAACGGGTTTTAGGAATAGTAAGAAAAACAATTCTTCAAAAAAATGATAATTATAGAAAAATAACTTGAGTAAGTTCAAGAAGAATATTATTTGAAGAATAATTATAAAAAAATAAAGGATGAAATAGATTAAGTAGTATAGTAATATGTAGAGGAAGAATTGTATGAAGAAAAATATGATGATAATGGAAAAAGTGACTAATGAACACAGAAAATAGAAGAAATTTTTGGAATAATCATCTTCATCTCCTTTTCCAACATATCATGTTATAGATTTTAATTTATATGGTTCTCATAAAAAATCAACTTCCAAGAAAGAAGAATAATATCAAAATTAAAACTTGAAATTTTCTAACAAATTTTTATCTGATTAAGATGTTTATATTGTTAAAATATCAGATGATAAGAATGTTTCCAAAAAAGAGAAACATAAAGTTGATGAGAAACCTGATTCCTAAAATTTAAGACCAAATCCTACCAAACTATCATCATGTAAATCTAATAAAAACCCATTTATAAAAAATATTTTGATTTCATTTTTCAATCTTTGAGAAGGTTAGAAGGAATCATTCTATATTTTTTCAGACATGAGGAAATATGCAATATGATTCAAGGTATTTTTAATGAAAAATCAGAGTCCCTAAAAGATTTAACTAAATTATTAATTTGATTAAGGAATATTTTAAAACATTTAAAAAAACATATCGCACTCAAATAAGATCATACAATCATATAGTGATGTGATATAACCAAGTGAATAATGATATTCTGGATCATGATGGTCAATGTTTTATATAATGAATCATTTGATAGAAATTAAATAATACTTCAATAATATATCTTCTGATATTTAGGATTGATTGAATTTCAGGGATGAATTTAGAGATTTTATTTATTATTATACTCATGAGATGATGGTTTTGAAAGAAAATTTGTGTAGTCTAGAATTGTAGAATATTAGTTATTGATTTTGGAAAGAGGAATTGATATTTATAAAGGAATAAGTTCAATGTTTAAATATTGAATTCCAAAATACATTTCTTTTTGGGTAAAATAATGTGAATCTTGATAAAGATTAATATGATTTCAAGAAGATGAATTCAATTGTTAAGAATTTGATGAATAAGGAATGATTTTTTTTTATTTTTGAATATTTGATGTATAATTTCATTCATTTGAATTGTTGTAACAATTGAATGAATTTTCATCCAATAATTTGTGCATAAATATTTTATAATTACTATTTTTTGTTTTTTCATGTATTTCTTTATTGAATGACTGGTTGTTTGATATAAATATTCTTTTTATTTTTCATCTCTCACTATCATTTCAGGTTTTATTATTTTCCTTCCTTTTTGAAAATAATAGAGGGTGAGAAGGTTTTATAAAGGGGTAGAATTTTTTTAATAAAATGGGGAATACTATAAATTGTTGTAGAATTATTATTTAAGGGAGATATGTTTTAATACATTACATTTTATCATGAAATAGTTATAAAATCAAGGGGAGTTATAAAAATTATCTCTATAGTTCTAAAAATAATGGGTTGTATGTTTTTCAAGTTGTTATTTTTCATTTGAGTATAGTGTTTTGTGTTTTCCAAAAAAAAGGGGATATTGTTGATTTATAAGTTTTACTTCTTAAATATCCATTACTATAGATTTTTAAATCACAAACACCTTCTTAAAAATATGTTTACTGACTTTTTATATATCTTGTGGATTAGTATATTTTTGTAGAAAACGTTACATTTACCTAACATGTAAATAACTCTAAAGTATTATGAATATAAATATATTTTTTTTAAATAAAATCCATCAGATTAACGGTGAATTTGATTCATTGGACTGACCCCTATCATAATTAGTGGTATGAATTTTGACTTATCTATTATACTGAAAAATTCATGGCCATTAAACTGATACTATTATTGATACATTTTACTAATCCTTATAGTGTTTATCATATGGAAAAATTATATGGAAGTATATTACACTATCCAATGATTATAACAAGAATATAGAGATTTTGTTTCAATCATAAAAAATATAATCTAAATCTTTTATGGTTCTAAGAAAAATTACATCAAATATTCAGTTATGACAGATCACAATGAGTTTTCAAGTGAATGATTTTTGATTTCATTGAACCTAACTTAGAAATATGGCCATTAGAGCTCCACTTATAAATAATTGGTCATTTGATGTATTTAGAGCTGATAAATTTTCTCAACTCAAGTCTAATAATGTTTCCTCTGTACGAACATCTCATTCATTGTCAATATAATATTTTAGAGCATTTTTATTCTAGGTAATTTTGTTTAGGGTAGTTTCCATTAGAAAATTTAATTTTTTATTATGTATATGATCAATGTTTGGATAAATTTTACTTAAAGATTAGAATATGGTGAATTTTATCCATCAGATCAAGGGTTTCTAGGGATCAGAAGAAACATGTAGATAATAATATTAATGGATTCATAGGATAAAGAAGATAAAGCTTATAAAAATAATCATATTGAGGGTTTCCAAGGATAGGAAGATAAAGATTATTTTGATCATCATATTGAGGAATTTCTTGGTAAAGAAGGAAGAACATTATATCCAGTATAAATCTGTGGATAACTATAATAAAAATATTGTTTTAAAAATATATCGTATCATTTATTATTAGTGTATTTGTTATAATGATTAATATAAAATTTTATATAATCAAACAATTTGTGATTATGATTCTACAATCTAATAATTAGATGATCTATGAGTTTCATTTCTTTCAAAAGGGGGTATTGTGTTTTTTTAGTTTAAAATTTTTAAACTAAAATTTATCCCCTATTGTATTAGAAACCATCTTATATACTCATTGAATCTAATAATATATTATTTTAAATATTAATGAAAATTTGACTAATGAAAAATTAATAATTGGGAAAGAATTGAAAGATGGTTATGAGATGGTTAAAATAGTGTTTAATGTAAAATAAAAAATTGGGGGTTGGTTAACCCCTTGTTTTAAATTACCTAGGTTAATTGTAGATAGAAATGGTGTTATGTTAGTGGTTCTGTCTATTGGGTCAGTGTATGTGGATTTGGTTGTCTGTAGATGGTAATGATGCAATTTTTTAAACTGTGGAAAGCCTATGTTATGTGTTTTGAGACATGCATTTGGCATTGTAGATATATAATTCCATAACAATGTATATAGGTTGGAAAACAAGAGTTTATCACTAAGAATGATCCTTATATAGTAGTGCAGGAATCCCTGTTGACTCTGGATAATAGAGGGGATGATAAGTTTCATTAGATACTTTCATTTTTATATAGTTTATGGAGTGATACCCAAGGATATTTGTTCCTAGTATACATGATTTAATGAGAGAGTTCCAGCTGCAACACCCTCCAACATTTTTTAGGATGGTAGACATGAGGTGTCAATGTTATAGATAGATTCTACCCAGATGATTTTGGGTCTCTTGGAGACCCTACCCAAAAAGTGAGTTATGCTATAAAATTATATTCTATCAGGATTAGAAAATAAATGTTGGGATAAATGAGCTCATTATAACCTGTTAGAGGGAATGGTATAGAAGGAATTCAAGGAAATGTTATAATAACACATTTACCTTGATACCTTGAGGCTGAGGAAGGATAAGGATTTTATGTTCCTGACTCAGGTAAACATGACTTTGATAGATTATGATTGTTTCTTCATGGATTTACAAGGTTTTTCTTTGAAATTGGAATGATATGAGTTGATAATGTCTAGGTTATTTTATAATGGTATTAGATACGTGATCAAGTCCCAAAAAAATATCTTCTGTATAAAGAGGTTTTCTATGGTTCTGGATCATGATATTGTTTTTTAAGTGAACATGAATGAGGAATTTGGTAGTGGATATACCATTGTAGTTGGGTGATATGGTATTACATATTCTAATATTATTAATCCCTACTATGATATTTTTCACCAAAGTTGTGGTGGGAAGAGTAGTTAGTGGAGACGAACCATCATCCATGGGACTAACACAATCGTTTACTATGAGTGTTGATGGATGGGATAGATGAAAGGTTATTTTCCTCATCCAACAATAGAGTTTTGGACATGCGGTAGGATGGGTTGCATGAAAAGGTTCTATAGGAACCAACAGTTGAAAAGTAGTGGTGAAGTATCTTGGCTAGTAAAGAGCAATGATAGGGGGTTAGCTACTACATATCTATTAGGTAGTTTTATTTCCACCAGCCTAAATAGTTGAGGTGTGGTATGTGTTTCATTGGAATAATAGAATCCATATCCAAACAGTAGTGAAACATCAAGAACTCAAGCTAGAGCTTAAATAAGAGGGGAGGGTCATATTAGTGTAGTTCAGCCTACACCTAGCAGTGGTGAGGCTAGGCCATTTATTGTTCAAGGTATGATTCTTATAGTTTCCACATGTAATTGTGATTTATTTGACATAGGGGACTTTCATTATTTTATATCTAATTATTTTGTAAACTATTTGGGTATAACAGTGGATCATGTGTATGGGGTTATGTCGATTGACACATAGTTGGGAGTGTGAGCTAAGAATATTCAGCAATTCAAAGAGTTTGATCATGATATTGGTGGTTACAACTTCCCTTGGGACTTATTTTTTCATGAAATTTCAGGTTTGACCTGACTTTGGGATCGATTTCATAGAATCGTATCGATCCCATATCAACGGTTATCATTGAAGGGTTACATTCACATCCATTGATGGTAACACTTATGTTCAACATGGGAAATGGGATATACTGGAAGGGAGAGTTCATCAGCGATTACGTGAGATCATAGATCAAGTGGCACATCTAGTTCGTAACGATGGGAGAGTAGAGTGAGACCTTTACCCATATTGTGGATCAGTTCCAGAATGTGTTTGTGGTGACTTCTTAGGGTTTCCACTTGATAGATATAGATTTAGTTCATAGTTGATCTGATTTATTGAGTTAATCCAATTTCCATCCCTTCATATAGAATAGATCAAGTATAACTTTAGGAACATAAGAATCAGGTGGTGGAATTGGAAAATAAAGGGTTTAATCATCCCAGTATGTCACCTTGGGGTTCACCAATCTTGTTTACCAATAAAGCTGATGAATCATTATTTTTGGATGTTGATTACCAGAATTTGAGTCAGATGACAACTAAGAGTCGACATACTCTTCAACATATCTATGGCCTTTTTTGATCAGCTGAGAGGTGCTTTGGTGTTCTCTAAAATTGATCTGAGGTGATTTTATCAACATTTGAGGTTGACACATTCAATTATATTGTTGAAATTATTTAGGAGTAGGTATGGTTTGTACGAGTGTTTTGTGGTGCCATTAGGTTTGAAAAATTCACCAACAATTTGTTTGTCAATTATGAACTGAATCATGCACATGTACCTAGACAAGTTTTTAGTTATTTTGATGGACTAAATCTTGGTGTACTTCTTAAAACTTTATGATTAGGCTAACCATATTGAAATTTTCTAGAGTACACTAAGATAGAATAGCCTATATGTCAATCTATCAATTTTTAAGTTCTTCATTGTCAAGGTACATTCATTAGGTCACATCAACTCTAAGGAATGTGTGAAAGGGGACCAAGAGAAAGTGAAAATATTTGTCTCTTGGGATAATCCCAAGATTTGTTTTTAAATCCAGAGATTTATATTCTTGGAAGGATACTGCCAAGGGTTCGTCAAGGACTTTTCTCATTTGGAAGCACTACTCTTGAGTGTGACCAAGAAAGCTTTCATGTTTGAATGTTCAAGGGATTTTGAGAATTCCGTATAGGTTCTAAAGAGGCATTTGAATTCCGCACCAATTTTGATCCTTATCAACTTCGGAAAGAGTATACCATGTTCTGTGTGGCATCTGGGGTCGGACATAGGGAACTACTAATGTAGGAATATCGAGGTGTGTAATAAGAATCACAATAGTTGAGACCAAATGAATTAAATTACCATGCTCATGACCTCGAGTTGTTCATTTTGGTTTATAGTTTAATTTATTGGGGGGACTACCTATTGGGTGAAGTGTTTATTGTTTATACCAACAACAAAAGTCTGAAGTATGTATTTTATCAATGATACCTGAACCTATATTAGCGAATATAGGTTGATTAAGTAGAATTTTCCATGTTTTAGTTATCATGTACTCTAGGGAAATGGAATAGTATTGTGGATTCTTTGAGCATGAAGACACAAAACAGATAGTTCATTAGTCTAGTTATGAGTGGAAATGATATGCTTGTTCAATGACATGCATATAGAGGGTCAAGAAGGCTAGGGATGGGTAATTTTTTTTCTGGGTTTTGAATTTTTTTTCTAAATGGGTTAAGGTTCAAAATAATTATAAAAATGGGTCCATGATGCATGAACCTCGTTCATGTATCTTAGGAGCGGAGAGATGCGTGAACGGGGTTCACGCGTCCTACAGAATGATTTATTTTTTATTTTTTATTTTTTATTTTTAAAAATTGTATTTTTGTTTTGTTTTGTTTTGTTTATATATATATATATATATATATATAATTTTCAGCAGAATTTATTTGCTATTTAATATCCAGAAATTATGTCGTTACAATTGTCTGGATTTTTATAGACACCCTCACCCATGGCTCTCTTTTATAAGAGGGATAGCCCTGGAAATTGTTATGCATTTTCGATGTGGGACTCAGCTTCTATCTTCCCTGCACAGAACATTCTGCATTTCTGACGTGTGATTCTGTTTCAAGTACGTCACTTTGAATGACTATAAAATACAAACTACAAGACCAATATAAATGAAACTTAAAACATGGATTAAACATATAAGAAATTGTTGAAAATAAAATGAATTTCGTAAAAAAATGTTAATGAATAATAATTTATAAGATTTCAAAGATACCAACTTGAAACTTAAAAATGTTTCAAATACATGTCTTTGAAAGACTATAAAATAAAAATTGTAAGACCAATGTGAATGAAACATAAAACATGAATTAATCATATAAGAAATACTTGAAAATAAAAAGAATTTTGTAAATAATGTTGATGAAAAATAATTCATAATCTTTCAAAACCACCAACTTGAATCTTAAAAACGTTTCAAGTATGTGGCTTTGAAAACTGAAAAAATTAATACCATAACACCAATAAAAATGAAAACTAAAACATGGAATAAACAAATAAGAAATTGTTAATTATTAATTAGTTAATTAGTAATATAATTATTAATTAGTTAATAATTATTACAATTATTAATTATTAATTATTAATTATTAACTATTATTTACTAATATACAATAATTAATTTATTAATAAGTAATATAATTATATAATAATTAATTAGTTAATTAGTAATATAAGTATTAGTTGATAATTAAGTAGTTAATTATTAATATAACTATAAATAATAATTATTCATTATAATTATTAATTATTAATTATATAATAATTAATTAGTTAATTTTTAAAATAATTATTAATTATAACTATTAATTATTTATTATATGATAATAAATTAGTTATTTTGTAATACAATTATTTATTTAAAATAAATAATTAATTTCTAATATAATTAGTAATTATAATTATTTATCATAATTATTAATTATAATTGTTAGTTATTAGTTATTAATTATTAATTATTAATTATATAATTATTAATAAGTTAATTAGTAATATAAGTATTAATTATACAATAATTAATTAATAATATAATTATTAACTATAATTATTAATTATTAATTATAATTATTAGTTATTAACCATAATTATTAATTATTAATTATATACTATTTAATTACTTAATTAGAAATATAATTATTAATTATAATTATAAATATAATTACTAATTATAATTTGTAATTATTAATTATATAATAATTAATTAGTTAATTAGTAATATAATTATTCATTATAATTATTCATTGTAATTTTTAATTTTTAGTTATTAATTGTCAATTATATAATAATTAATTTGTTAATTAGTAATATAATTATTAATTATATAATAAAGAATTAGTTAATTAGTAATGTAATTATTAATTATAATTAGTAATAAAATTATGAATTATAATTACTAATATAACTATTATTTATAATTATTAATTATTAATTATATAATAATTAATTAGTTAATTACCAATATAATTATAAATTATTAAAAATTAATTATATAATAATTAATTTGTTACTTATTATATTATTAATTAGTATATTACTAATTAACTAATTAATTATTATATAATTAATAACTAATAATTTTAATGAATAATTATAATTATTTATTATATTACTAATTTACTAATTAACCAATTAATTATTGTATAATTAATAATTATATTACATACTCAATAATTAATTATTGTATAATTAATAATTATATTACTAATTAAATAATTAATTATTATGTAATTAATAATTATATTACAAATTAACTAATTAATTATTATGTAATTAATTATGATATTACTAATTAACTAATTATTATCTAATTAATAATTATATTACTAATTAACTAATTAATAATTTACTATTTCTTATATGTTTAATCCATGTTTTAATTTTAATTTATATTGGTCTTATAGTTTTTATTTTATAGGTTTTCAAAGCGACGTACTAGAAACGTTTTTATGTTTCAAGTTAGTGGTTTTGAAAGATTATAAATTAATTTTCATCAACATTCTGTACGAAATTCTTTTTATTTTAAACTATTTCTTATATGTTTAATTCATGTTTTAAGTTTCATTCACATTGGTCCTATATATTTTATTTTATCGTCTTTTAAAGACACGTATTTGAAACACTTTAATGTTTCAAGTTGGTATCTTTGAAAGCATATAAATTATTATTCATCCACATTTTTTAAAAAAATCTTTTTATTTTAAACAATTTCTTACATGTTTAATCCATGTTTTACGTTTCATTTATATTGGTCTTATATTTTGTATTTTATAGTCTTTCAAAGTGATGTACTTGAAACAGAATCCCACATCGAAAATGCAGAATGTTCTGTGTAGGGAAGATAGAAGCTGAGTCCCACATCGAAAATGCAGAATGATTTCCAGGGCTATCCCTCTTATAAAAGAGAGACATGGGTGAGGGTGTCTGTTAGAATCCAGACTACTGTAATGGAAGAACTGCTGGATATTAAATAGCAGATAAATTCTATTGAAAATATTTGTTTATATATATATAAACAATACAAAAAAATACAAAAAATTAAAAATACAAAAAAATATTTCTGTAGGATGCGTGAACCCCGTTCACGTATCTCTCCGCACCGAAGATGTGTGAACGAGGTTCACGCATCACGGACCCATTTTTATAATTATTTTAAACCCTAAACCATTTAGGCAAAAAAAATAAAAATCCAAGAAAACAAATTACTCGCTACAGACAGATGACCCTCACATAATTGGATGTTTATTTCACACTTCTAAAATGGATCACGGAGAGGAAATATTAGGTCAGATAGTGTTTCTCCATTAGTTAAATCCTTAGAGGTGGGGATTCTCCTCCTAGCTAGATTGTTTTTAATGATGATATCATTTATGTTCATGGTCATGTTGTTTTCCCCAGGAGTATTTGAGGGGATATGATGTGTGAATTTCATTCCTTGAAATGTGTAGTTCAGCCAGGTTAATGAATGATATATCATGGCATTCACTGATATCATTGGCTAACATGGATGAAGAAAGAGGATGCATGTTTCGTGTCGTGATTTCATACCTATCAGTATGTGAAGGACAAGCACCAACATTTAGGCAGTATGATGTAAATGTTTTCCATTCCCAAACATATGTGACACAATGTCACTAGGGACTTCACAGTGGGTAATATTAGGATACAATGGAATAATGATGTGATATGGGTCACTATGGATTAGTTGACCAAGGTGGCATGTTTCTTGTTGATTCTAGAGACTTTCCTCATGGACTAGTTGGGTGACTTATATGTTCAAGAGATTGTGAGGTTACATGGGGCGCCTTACAGTACCATTTTATACCATGATTCATGATTCAAATCATGCTTTTGGAATGTCTTATTAGGGTTTATTGGTACCCAAGTGCTTATTTTTACATATTTCCTCCCATAGACAGACTAAAAGTAAGAGAATACTATTTAGGTTCTAGACAAAATTTTGAGGGCATGTGTCCTAGAATTTGGTGGATCATTGTAAAAGAACTTAACTATCATGTAGTTCTCCTATAACAATAGTCATCGAGCTACTATTAAAGTGGATCCATATGATTTTATCTATTGTAGGTTGTATTTATCCCCATTATATTTGATGGAGGCTAGGGAATCAGTGTTGTTGGGGCCGAATCTCATGCAGGATACCTTATATAGTGTTCAAAGGATATATAAATGTATGGATAAATCTCATAGTATTAATAATTCTTATTTAGATTGGCATTATCATCATCTTTAGTTTTTAGTGGGTGACCTGGTGTTCCTTTGGGTATCAGTAAGGTTGTGTCACCCTCAGATTTGGAGACAAGTTATGTTGGCACCCAGGTGCATGGGTTCCTTTGATATTGTTGAGAGGATCTAACTAGTAGATTTTTGATTGGATCTTCCATATTGGAATAATTTCATGAATAATGGTTCTCATGTGTTACATCTACAAAAGTATCACATCAGCCAGTCCAATGTGATTTATGTTGATGATGTTGTGCTTGAGGTTGATGCATCATTCAAGAAACATATGAATCGTAGTGTGTATCACAGTGAGAATATCTTGTTTGGGTAAGACTGTACAGTTTGTTTGATTTTTCTAGAAATATGGTAACATTCAAAATCAGACACGGTATAGGGAGGCATATATTCCCTACTTGTGTCCTAATCTTTTTAACTTTATAAATTAGTAATTCATGGAATTGTGGCATGAGGATTAGATGTTATATGTTGGGGAGGTTGTAATATTATAAAATTTTTTATGATGTATGATCTTGTTTATGTTTTGTTGTAAGACCCTTTAAAAATTTCATGAAATGTTCCTGATAATAGTAAGAGTCTTTGGGGTATTTTGAGAGCTCAAGGTACTGTATAGATGAAAAGGAGGCCAACCAGTGTAGGTTACACAATTGGTAATAATAGTGCTCCAGAACCTTGCACCATGGAGAGGGGTGGTGAACGACTAGTAAAAACATGCATGATGGGAGAACAAACTATGTGGGCTAGGATAAAGACATATTTCATGGTTATAACATGGTTTTTCAAACTGTGTGGGCTCTCCAGGAGGCCCTTCGACCTGATCCCCTCTTGGAAAAAGTATGGAACACTATTAGTACATGGTTTGGCCAACCATGAGGCCAAACTGTGCATCTTATTAAATGTCAAATTTATGATTTCTTCCACTAGGGATTTAAGTGCTCTATGAATTTCTTCTCTATTCTTCCTCCACCATCCTTGGTGTTGAAACAAACCATCCCAAACATGCGAAGGATCAATCTCTCTCATTACTAATTCATTTTTAGTTCTATTGGGATCTGATGCATGATCAGGGTGATTATAAAACTCCTAATCCTTCTATGTTATGGTTAGTGGAATATTTCGTTGTTCATCTCCATAGGAATACCTAAAAAATATATTTTCTAGATGATTTCTAAGTTGTGTTTTGTAAGGGTGTTCGAGTTTGAATAAAAGTCAAAGGTTAATCAATAATTCATAATCTAACATTAGTTAGGTGGTATACAAGTTATATACCATATTCTTGATGCCTAATTTGAATGTGTATGTGGTTGTGTTGTGTTAAATCCTTTTAATCCATTTTGTTTCCTTAGTTTTAAATGGGAATTGGCTTATTTAGATGATTAATTAGAACCCTTATGATCCCTATGGGATTTGATGATGATGATTTGATGAGGTTTATGGACACCCATGGCGTATACCACTCCCTTGAAAATGAAAAATTGGGATGTTAAATGATAAATTATTGATTTTATGATATTAAACCATTAGAAATGGTGAGTTAACTGGTAACCAGGCATGATGGGATGCTTTTCTTAACATGAGGAGTTAATTAATTGTTCATGAATAAATGAATGGATATGAGAATTGGTTAATGGTTACTAGACTCATGGTTTAATAGATTGGTAATTAGAAGGAAGTATTGTAATGTATTAAATTATATGATGTGACTGGGTTATAAATTGATAAAATGATGATTGTAATGATCCCTAGAAATATGAGTAAATGAAAATGGAACACCCTTTTATTGGTTTTCTCTAATGAAATGTTTAATGAAGATGAGCCGATGAGATTGTGATATATGGTAGTGCAATGTTGGAAAAATTGTCCACTCCCTTGGGAGCTTCAATTTGATGATTAGGTTCCCCTATGCATAATATATATTCGGGGAATGGAATAATGCTCATGAACCCAAGAGTATGGACATGGAATTCAATATCATGGATGGGATGGTCAGATATGGGATTCCAAGTCCTAATTGGATTCATTGGATGAGGTTCCATGTTTTTTTACATGTGACTCTTTGAAACATGGATCATACGATAATAACATGCCAAATGAGGTTTTATGGAAATGGGTATAAGATGGAAAAATAAAATGAAATTTATTGGTCTTAGAAATGATAAATAATGTAACCTTTTTCTTTATTAGTTTTCAATATTATATATACTTATATATAGACTATATAAATGTGGATATTTTTTAGACACCATTGGTAGTGGCCTACTGAGTGTTACTCACATCCTGCTCGGGCCACCTTGGGTACCCATGAAGACATAATGGTTTCATGTTAGGAAAGGGAATGACCCTATGCTAGAGGGCTGGTTTGGGAATTATAGATGTGCATGGAAGAGGGAACAAAACATTGTGTCGAAAACATATTTGGGGATTATTTATCATGTCTTTATTTTGGGTTCTCCATTACCATTGGCACTATATGGCATGGTATGACATGTTAATTGTTTTATTATAGGTATATACCTAGTTTTCATAAATGGTTTTCGAAATTCGTGATTATTTATTGTATTCATATATTGTTTCTTATCTTATATATTTTTTCTTGGTCTAATAAAGAGAGTATAGTCTTCTTCTATGTTTATCTTACCCTCATTTCTAGTGAACAACCTCTGGTATACATGGAGGCATGCCTGATGTGATGTGGTGAACCAGATAGGGGACTGGTTAGTGGAACCTGGGATGTGACATTATATATTTCATCATTTTAAATTTTTATTTTACTTTGTTCAATCTAATGGGTCATGAAAAATAAGATCCACAGACATCATACTTGGTTATGTTCAATGAAAATGATTACAATTCATGATATTTGTGGGGGTAAGACTCAGGAGTTGGGTTCTTTCAATCTAATTATATATAGTTCTATTTTAGAGATATTTTCATTGTTTTACTTGCACCATCATTGAATTGATCGCAATTATAGACTGTGCTCCATATATGAGCAGACCTAAATCATTTTCTTTCTTTTTGGATATTGAATGAGTAATATTTTTTTCTCAATCTAACTATAAAAAATTCCTATTTTTTATGATATGTATTTTTGTATATTAACATTAAAGAGAATAATAATAATAATTTCACAATGTATTTTTCTAATGCACCACTAGGATTAGTATTTTCAACATGTTTGTTTCTTCCGTTTATTTTCATCACAATCTTCTTGAGAGAATGTATCTAACATTAAAATGGTATTTTACTTCAAATCTCCAAGATATAATTCTTGAATTTGTTGTAGAAATTTTATATGTGAGACTAAAAACAATCAGATGACTGGTAAACAACATTAGTAGGGTTTTGGGATGTTCCCATGTACACCTCGCATAAGAGTATATCTTCACTAACAGAGTAGCTAGAATCCTGAGAAACAATCTATTTCCAAAAAATAGTTATAAGAATGTATTGGTGAAATGAAGGGAATCAGTATTTGGGATGAATGAAACAGATAGTTATTTATATGGAGTATGATAGTTAATGTGTATCTGGAGTATAAAAAATAGATCGTTTAATAGATTTCATATTGATCTCAATTGTTGGATGGATTTCATCCTCATCCAATCATAACATGAATGCACCTCTATCCCAAACATTTGTTGGATTTCATTTTGATATGAACATTTTGATGGGTTTTGTCTTTATGTTAGCATTTTCATGAATTCATTATGATCTCATCCATCTATTGGGTTTCATTTTGATTATATTCATCAGATAGATTTTAAATTTATCTATCCTTATTATGATCGCATATACCTCCCTGTCATTAGATGAAATTCATATTGATCTAAATCAATGGTTGGATTTCATCTTCATCCAACCATATAATGAAATCTCCTCTATCACAACCATCAGATAGATTTAATTTTGATATGAACAATAAGATTGATTTTATCTTTATGTCAACCTTATCAAAATATAACTATGATCTCAGTCATCCATTGGATTTCATTTTTATCATAGTAGTCAAATGCATTTTAAAAATATATTTTTTATCAAGATCACATATCCATCATGATTATTGGATGGAATTCATATTAATCTCAATCTTTGGATGGATTACATCCTCATCCATCATTATCATGATTATACCATCATCCCAACCATTGGATGGATTTCATTGTGATATAAACCATTGGATGAGTTTTGTATTTATATCAAAATTGTTTCGATTTCACTAGGATATCAATCATCGATTGGATTTTATTTTTATCATATCCATCGAATGAATTTTTACTTTATATAACTTTATCATGATATCATATCCATTTTTAACATTTATTTATCCATATTTAATGATTAAAGTTTGATTTTTTTATACAGTTGTAATTTTTATAATTAATGAATGTAACCAATATAATATTATTTTTTCATTTTAAAAAATTTAATATGTATATAATTAATAAATATTATTAATTAATTTAATAAATTTTTGATATATTGAAATTTTAATCAAATTTCATTAATTTTTAATATTCAGAGTATAAAACATATATCATAGGATGGATTTCATATTGATCTCAATCATTAGATGGATTTATTCCTCATATAAACATATCTTGATTTCACCTCCATCACATTAGTTGTGTGAATTTCATTTTGAAATGAACCATCAAATGGATTTTATCTTTTTGGAATCCTTATCATGATGTTTCTATGATCCAATCTATTAATTGGAATTCATTTTCATCTTTTTCATTAGATGGGTTTTAACATTATCTAACCTTATCATGATCACATATCAATTTTTTATATTTATTTATACATATTTATTGATTAAAATTATTTTTTTCAATAGAGTTGTAATGTTCAAAATTAATATATATATTCATTTTTATTTTATGTGTTATTTTATAATTTTTGTAAATTTATATAACTAATAACTCTTATTCATTATTTTATTTTTTTGATCAATTCACATTTTAATTAAATTTCACTCATTTTTAACAT
The DNA here is from genome assembly GCA_963277665.1 of Viscum album. Classification (NCBI taxonomy): domain Eukaryota; kingdom Viridiplantae; phylum Streptophyta; class Magnoliopsida; order Santalales; family Viscaceae; genus Viscum; species Viscum album. The sequence goes on along the minus strand of OY728166.1, from coordinate 458,210,697 downwards.
TCATTCAATTAATATTATATATTCATTAATAATGTTATGTAAGTTTAAAACAATTATAGGTAAGGGTGAACTAATGTTAAGTAAGGGTCAATAAAATTTACGGTTAAAACGAAAGGTAAATTAGGGTAAAACAAACTTAAGTAAGAATAACCAAAAAGATAAATAAGGGTAAACTAATGCTAACTAAGGGTGAGAAAAAGTTATGAAAAGGTGAACAAATGTTACGTAAGGGTGGACTAAAGTTAGGTATGGTTAAAAATGTTAAGTAAGGGTGATAAAAAGTTATGTACAGGCAAGAAAAGTTTAGTAATGGTAAATTAAAGCTATGTAACGTTAAAATAAAGTTAATTAAGGGTTAACTAATGGTAAGTAAGGGGAAACCAAAGGTATGTAAGTGTAAAATAAATCTATGTAAGGGTAAAATAAAGTTATGTAATATTAAACTAAATCTATGTATGGGTAAATTTATGCTCTATAATAGTAATATAAAATTAAGTAATTGTAAACTAAATTTAAGAAAGGGTGAAATAAATTTTACTAGGGGTAACCTAAAGCTATGTAAGGGTAAAACAAAGTTATGTAAGGTAAAAAATAAAAATAAGTTATGTAAGGTTAATCTAATGTTAAGTGTGAAACAATGTTAGGTAAGGGTGAAACAAAGATATGTAAGGGTGAAATAATGTTATGTAATTGTGAAACGAATTTATGTAACGTAAAGTATGATTATACAAAATTTAAGAAAGGGTTAAAATAAAGGCATCTACATGTAAAAATAAATCTATGTAAGAGTAAACAAATTTTAAAACTAAAACAATGTTATATATAGGTGAAAAAAAGTTATGTTAGGGTGAAACAATGTTTAATAAGGTTAATGAAAATCTAATTAAGGGAAAAATGTAGGTAACGATAAACTAAAGAAAAATAATGGTAAAATAAGGTAATTACTGGTAAACTAAAGGTAAATAAGTTTAAAAAAATTATATATAATGGTAAAATAAAGTTAAATAAGCCTAAAACAAATTTAATGGTAAATGAAAGGTATGTAATGATAAAATAAAGTTACTATAGGTGAAACAAATTCAAGAAATAATAAGATTAAAGGTAATAAAAGGTGAAACTAAAGCGATGTAAGGGTAAAATAAAACTGAGTAAGGGTAGACTAAATTCATGTATGGGTAAAAGAAAGTTATGTAAGGGTAAAATAAGGGTGTGTGTGTGGTTAAACCGATGCTATGTAATGGTAAAATGAGGGATGTAACTGTAATCCAAAGCTATGTAAGGGTAAAATAAATGTGTGTGTAGGTAAAACAAAGTAAATTAAGGGTAAAGTAAAGTTATATAGGGGTAAAAAAGATAATAAAGGGTAAAATAAAGTTATTGAAATCTAAAAAAAGTTTTTTAAGGGTAAAAAACATTATAATGGTCAAAAAATTTAATTAAGTGAAAAAAATAAGAATAAAATAACGTTATATAAGGGTAATCTGAAGTTAATTTTGAAACAAATATATTTAAGGGTAATCTAAAGTTAATTAAGTGTCAATATATATCTAAGTAAGTTTAAAATGAAGCTAAGTGATGTCAAACTAAATCTATGTATGCAAACAAGTAAATTTAAGTAAGGGTAAATGAATTTTGAGTAAGGGTAAAACAATGATATGAAATGGTAAAATATCGCTCTGTATGGGAAGAAATTGGTCAGAAAATTCACTTGAAAGCCTTTTAAATCTATGACAGAAGACCGATGGGGGAATTCTTGGAATAATTGATTTAATTCATAGTAATAAAAAATAATCCTTATCACCCTAAATCTAGCTCTTCAAGAATTAAAAACAACAACTCTCTATATAATTCATTGAATTTATTTCTTTTTTTATTGATCACAATGTTTTATATATCCTCATGGTTAAACAGAATAGCCATTTATAATTTTTGTGATTAGGTAGACGTATTCATCCAATAGTGAGATTACATGAATTCAAGCGTGATATTTCTTTATTATTATCATATATAAAAATCCATCATTTGTTTAGACCATTAATAAAAATAGGAAATCTCCAATATAATTAGTTCATAATAATTTCTATAAACCTCTAAAAAAGATGGAAATATTATATTGAGAAAAAATCATTTAAATTTTGCCAGTTAGTATACCTATGATGAGTATATGTTACAAAACCCAACCCAATGGGGCTTGAGACATAGCTACCCCAAGCTCACATCCATAGGCCAAGGGATGACGAAAATCATTGAAATACATAACTAATAGTGGATTCCAATTCATAATGTAACTCTATAAACAAAGAAACCCATATCCTTATAAAAGGGTAGAGGAAAAATAAAATAAAAGACTACAACAACTATAATTAAAAACATGAATGAAATACCACTTAGAAGTACAAGGGTACAAAAATGTAAACTAAATAATAAAGGGAAAAAATACTGACCCAATCAGAAAAATGTCCCAACCTTAAAAAAATGGAAAACTAAATGTTAAGAGTGCCCAACTCTAAATATACATTCTCTGACTAACATATATAAGAAAATAAATCTGGTATCCTGATGCTCCAATGTAATTACAATTCACATTATAATTGTCTAAATAAGTTATGACATGTGCTGGAAAAGACCATGTATGGGTGAGTATATAAATACCCAGTGGGTTACCATGAAGGATGATGGGGACATAGTATGGGAAATGATAAAAATAGATAGACTACTCAACACAAAGAAAGAGAGTGTTGGTCGGAGTGGTTTACTCAAGAGGGGGGTGAATTGAGTACCAATTAAAATTTCTGTATTTAAAAAACAGTGTCTTAAAGACCCCAAAATAAAATAATAAATTAAACTGTAGTGAATTTATATCAAAGTAGAGGTTCTGTCAGATTCTCAAGGGATTGATTAATTCCCAGTTAATCAACACAGGAGTGTGTGATTATCTTTTGAAACTAACTTACTAATCTACACTTAACATAAACACTTGCTAATTTAATTATCAAAGTAACTTTAAAAACAGTATTGGTTTTAAAGTGATTAGCAGCGGAATAAAACATTGAAAGTGATGGCACAACAATGTAACCAAGAGGTTCAGACTCAAGCCGAGACTTAGTCCTCTCAAAAGTTTATATAATATTGATCCACAGCCTGGATCGGGGTTCAACAGTTTACAACTGTCCAGGTCCAAGACCTCTACCACTGTTCTTCGTGGGAAACAGTAAAACAGCAACCAGCTGTCCAGGTCACACACGACCTCTACCACTGTTATTCGTGGGAAAGAAAGAATGAAAGATTTTGGTAAGGATTTTCAAATCCTTCAGTTTGAGTAAAGGAGACAGTGTATGTGTTAGATACAGCAGATAACACACACTGCTCGAAAAGAGTAATAATAAATCACAGAACAAGAGTTGTAGAGTTTAGAAGTGGTTCTGGTGATTTCAGTGTAGCTCTGGACTTCTTTGGATTCGATCAGAAGTGAGTTTCAGTCCTCTTCTCGTTTCTGTTTGAGAAACAGAGTGTCGTATGCTCCAGGTTCACAGTCAGTGAAAATGTAGTAGTTGAAGTTCTTCAGTGTTCTTCTTATATAGACAGAACACTTCTCGAGTATGCTTGATTGTCTATGAGCTTCTCTGTGTTCTTGAGGGAACTCCTTCTTTCTCTTCTTGTGTTTCTGGTATATATCATCCACCACGCACTTCTCTAGTTCGCTCCTTTTTTTTTTGGGCAGCGTAGTCTTCTCGTATTTATCTCCCAACAGGGGACAGAAGAGATTTCTTTTCAGCTGGTACGAGGTACGGGTTCCTGACATCCGACAACCTTTATCAGATATTTGACAAATCATTAAAATGTATGATATGACCGTTAGATAGATTAAATATAGGAAATAAAGAAATTCAAACAGTGAGTCGAGTGATCGGTAGGTAATCAGCATCGGTAGCTTGAACATCGGTAGCTTGAACATCGGTAGCTTGAACATCGGTAGCTTGAACATCGGTAGCTCAATGCGTCGGTAAGTACATGCATCGGTAGCTCCATGCATCGGTGAGTCTTATGGATCGGTGCGTCTGATGGATCGGTGAGTCTGATGGATCAGTGAGTCTGATGGATCAGTGAGTCTGTCAGTAGCTTCGTCCATCGGTGACTCTTATTCCATCGGTAGCTACTTATACTTACACCGGTAGCTCTATGTTTGTATCGGTAGTTGTCTGTAAGTCAGTAGCTTACATTTATAAGCACATCGGTAGCTCTGTGTTAAGTCTATCGGTAGACTGGTTAAGTCTATCGGTAGCTGTCTGTCGGTAGACTAAGTCTATCAGTAGACTGGTTACCGGTAGCTCTTTATCAGTAGCTATAGGCAGATTACTTATCTGTTTTATGCAGAACACATCCGATTGTGTTAGAATCAATTTATAACTTATATAAACATGGATAAATGAGGATTAACATATTTCAAAGACTATTTTAAAGATTATTATTGGTTTGATCATAGATTTGAAAGAATTAAATTATAGATCAATGATACTTAAAAATATCATATAGAATGAAAACATAATTGGGATTTTCAGCACATATGAATACATGATTGAGATTATCAAAACAGGTGAGGTCAACAATCTCCCCCTTTTTGATAATCACAATTTATAATATGGGCATTTAACATAGTGAAAATATGATGGTAAAGAGTATAATATTGAGTTCAATTTTCTTATTGAAAATAGCATCAGAGATAATAGAAATAGTATGATATAGACATAATTTATCAGAGGTAACAATCATAAGGTACTAAATAGACATAAAGTGTTAGAGGGAAAAAAATGAAAAGAAGGGTAAAGTGTCTCCCCTTATTCCTTATGTTTCTCTATTGAAAATATTTTTCATTCTCTCTGTTCTACCCCTTATTCTCTCATTTTGGTCTCCCCCTTATTCTCCTTATTATTCTCCCCCTTTGTGATAATCAAAAAGTGGGAAAGCATAGATATATATATAGGAGACAAATAACACATGAGAAGTAAAAAGAGTTCTGTATTAGAGTAGTCAAAAAGTACAAAAACAGAATACAAAGGAATTCCTATCAAAAATCCTAGCCACTGGATCATTCCACCTCTTCCACGTGAGATTTTCCTTTGGGATCAGAAGAAGGTTCGGGTGGTGAGGATATAGGTGAAGGTTTTGGAATCCCAGAAAAGATTAAAGGAGGCTGAGCCACTGACACAGAGTCAGGCCTGTAGGTTGAAGATGTTTGGGTGATCATTGGTGTGAGGCTTCGAATAGCTTGAGCAGGAGTCAGCTGGACTGTGGAAGCAGCTGACGCAGAAGCAGGCAAAGCAGGAGGGATGATGACTGGTCTGGCATCAACATGTAAGAAGGGAAGCAGCAGATTTCTAAAATCCATAATAATTCCTCCTCCTCTTTCCATAGCAGAGATGAAATCATCTTTGTTCTCCATGAATTTCTCTAAGGCAGGATTCAGTTCTCTTAGCTTGCTCACTTGTTCTCTGAAAGCTTGAGTGACTGGAGGGAGCTTCATGTGTTCCAACATTAGCTTGAAGTGATGTTCGAGTTGATGCTTGGTGAAAATTTTGGTGAAGTAGTGGTCCACTTTGCTCTTTATGGCTTCCTGAGAGGCAGAGGCTTCTCTCATATAATCTTGAACAATCTTCATGATTTCTCTGGCAGAATCCCTTGTAGAAAGCACCACTCGACTCAACTCTGATGAGTCCACAGGGCCACTGGTTGAAATAGAACCAATATCCTCCTTCAACATTGCTCGAACTTGATTCAGGTCAACTGAAAGTTTGGATGTGAGAGGGCCAAGAGAGAAAGAAACATTTTCTTTAAAACTCTTAGACAAACCACTGACTAGGCTTTGAACTTGAGAGTCTTGTAATTGAACATGATCCTTCACTGAGGTTTTGAAACTTTCAAACACTGAGACAAACTGGCTTACTACACTCTTCACATAAGCTAGGTCCTTGTCAGCTTGAGACTTGGAGCTCATATAAGAATCCAAAGCAACAACCGATGTCTTGAGAGCTTCAAGATCTGCTTCGATCCTAGAAGACTGAGTCTGGCACTCTTTCACTTCTTCCATAAGCTCAGACATAAAAGAAGATAAATTACAAGCTAGAGATAGCTCGAAGGATCTCTCTAACATTTTAATTTCTTCATAAAAGCTTTGCTTCATCTCAGCAACTGATTCAGTGAATGACTTTTTCAGCTCATTCTTCATGGATTCAAGATCAGATTTAGAGACAAAATCATTCGAGACAACTGCAGCAGATTCTTTTGCTGAGGCCAAACTAACTACAGAAGCAGTCATTATTGAATTAATTGAGGAAGCAAGAGAGGTTTCCATAAACTTTACTTCTTCAACAAAACTGGTTTTGAGGTCCTCTTTCAGCTTATTCAAATCATGAAATCTGACCACATCATCTGGCAACATCTCAAAAGCAAGATCATAATTGGTCTTCGGTCTATTCACAGACATCTCATTATCTAAATCTGGATAATCCAATCCACAGACTATAAACCCTGGGTCTTCTACCCAGTCTCCAAGCTCAACAGCTACAGTAACATTTCCAAGAACAGATTGATACTCCCCCTCAATGGGTGCATTCTTATGTATCACAACAGCATTTGGTGCTTGATTCTCTTCATCAGAATCTTCTACTACAAGTTCCACAGGTGCAGCATCTTGAATATTTTCTGATACAGGTACAGCTTCTTCTGTAACTCTTTCTACTTCATCAGCAGGCATAGCTGAGTTTCCAATCAAAGGGCTCATACTTAAACTACCAGAAGCAGACAATTCAGATACATTTTCCTTTTCCTCTTCTTCTTGGTGAGGTACAGACTAGTCTTCCTCATGAGTAGATACAATTTCCTCTACCTTTCCTTTCCTAGAATAGACCAATTCTGCAACAGGACTTGGGGGGCATGTCTGGATCTCCTCCAACATCCATAGGAGTTTCTTCTTCTTCTTCTTCTGTTTCATCACTATAAACAGGTTCCTCTTCATCAGGTCTTAGACTCGGATCTCTCTCATCCTTTGGTCTTGAGGGATGATCCACAGGATTAAACCTATCATAAATCTTCTGATCATCACTGACCCATTCACCCTTCCATGGGTTCCAGTTAATTTTCATGTACTTACACACAGTCGAGGTGATGCAGAAATTGTTCTTGACTACAACCGTCTCATCCTGAGACTCAGCTATTTCTTTCACTTTTATCATCACTGAAATCAGCTTGGCAAAGAATAAATCATTAGTCTTTGACTTTGGTCTAATCATGTCTTCCATTAGAAGCATCAACAATCTGCACAGATTGATCTTTACACCATGTCTTAGAAAATGAAGAAGATAGATATCTTGATATCTCAGATTTGAAAAATCTCCTCGCCTCGGTATCAACACATGCTGAACAAACTTGAAAAGCAGTCGATTTTCTCCATCCATTTCAGCAGCAACCACTTGCCTTTGATTTCCATTACCAGTCAGCTCTTTTAAGGCGGTTTCATAATCAAAGATGTCACTGCTAGGTGGCATTGCTCTTGATACATACCCAGAAACACCTTCATGTGGTACTTTCATACTCTCAGCCCACTCTACTGAAGAAAAAGACATCTCTTTTCCATTTACAAAAGAGCTTACTCGATTCTCATTCTCAGACTTCTCAAAGGTTACAAACTCATAGAACTGCTTTACCAACTTCGGGTGTATGGGCCATTGTTATTCGAGAAACAATCCACCCATTTCTGGTCCTCCAGAATCACGAGTACTAATGATTTTCTAGGCAGTAGCCATTCCACGCACAGTTCCTTCTCGATTACTATGTCTCTATTCTGCAAGTGAGGATTCACTGGTCGCCTTCCCGATCTAGTTCTGACTTCACTAACACTGGCTTTATGCTGTGTCTTCTACTTCTTAGCGTTTGGTTCTACTCTTTCATCTCTTACGATAGGAAGCTTGGTTTTTTCCATCGCGGGTTTAGGGTTCTTGGTCGATTTGGGAGCTAAGGTTCGAAGGTGAGGGATTTTGAGCTCGGTGAGGTAAGAAGTGGCTTAGACTTAGTTTTATCATTTAGGAATTCCAAATAAACGACTGAAATAGAGCAATAAAAATAATATAAAATGATTCGTATTCTTGGTGGCAGACAGATGTTTTAAAAACATTGCATCGGTGTGAGTTAATCATCGGTGAGAAAAACAAATCGGTGAGAATTATACATCGGGGAGAATTTCCACATCGGTGAGAATTTCCACATCGGTGAGAATTTCCACATCGGTGAGAATTTCCACATCGGTGAGAATTTTCACATCGGTGAGAATTTCACATTAGTGAGGATTTTCACACCGGTTGTGATTGAACATTCCCAGTTCGTGTCTTATGTAACTTAGCCTATCCGAACTTAAAGGTTTAGTGAAAACATCAGCCAATTGATGTTCAGTTCCAATAAATTCAAGAGAAATATCACCTTTTTGATAGTGATCTCTTAGGAAATGGTGTCTTACATCTATGTGTTTGGTTCTAGAGTGAGATACAAGATTCTTAGAAATGTTTATTGCACTGGTGTTATCACAGTTGATTGAAACATGTTTAAAAACATATCCATAGTCCAAAAGAGTGTGTTTCATCCACAGAATTTGTGCACAGCAACTACCAGCAGCTATATATTCTGCTTCAGCAGTAGATAATGCAACTGAGTTCTGTTTCTTACTACACCAAGAAACTAAGGATTTTCCAAGCAAATGACATGTTCCAGATTTGCTTTTTCTATCTAACTTACAACCAGCAAAGTCAGCATCTGAATAACTCATTAACTCAAATGATTGTCCTTTTGGGTAAAACAAACCTAAGTTAACCGTGTGTTTGAGATATTTAAAAATTCTTTTAACATCAAGAAAATGAGATTCTTTTGGATTAGCTTGAAATCTAGCACACATACACACACTAAACATAATATCAGGTCGACTAGCAGTAAGATAAAGTAAACTACCAATCATACCTCTGTAATTTGTTTGATCAACTGGTTTCCCAGTTTCATCTACATCCAATTTACAGGTAGTACTCATAGGAGTTTCACTTTCCTTGATACTATCCAGACCAAAACGTTTTAAAAGATCCTTTTTATATTTACTTTGATTCAAAATAATACCATTTTCATTTTGAAATACTTGAAATCCAAGAAAGTACTTAAGCTCTCCCATTAAGCTCATTTCAAATTCATTTTGCATACTTTTTGAAAAATCAGTACATAAATAGTGTTTAGAAGATCCAAAAATAATATCATCAACATATATTTGTACAACTAAAACATCTTTAGAAATTCTTTTAATGAAAAGAGTTGGATCAGCAATCCCTTTAGTAAAACCTTTTGAAATAAGGAAATTGCTAAGTCTATCATACCAAGCTCTTGGAGCTTGTTTCAAACCATACAAAGCTTTAGAAAGTTTAAAAACTTGATTTGGAAAATGGGGGTTAGTAAATCCAGGTGGATGTTCTACAAAAACATCTTCAATTATAAAACCATTTAGAAATGCACTTTTGACATCCATTTGATATAACTTGAAATCCAGATGTGCAGCATATGCAAGTAAGATCCTAATGGATTCTAGTCTAGCTATAGGTGCAAAAGTTTCCTCATAGTCTATACCTTCTTCTTGACTATATCCTTGTTCAACTAGTCTAGCTTTTTTTCTGACTATATTTCCAGATTCATCTACTTTATTTCTAAAAACCCATTTTGTGCCTATTGTCAAAGTGTCCTTGGGTCTGTCAACTAATTCCCAGACTTTGTTTCTTTCAAACTGATTTAATTATTCCTGCATAGCTATTACCCAGAATTCATCATTGATAGCATCGTTGATATTTTTGGGTTCTAGCTATGAAAGAAAAGCTTGATGTTCAACCTGGTTTCTTAGAGAAGCTCTAGTTTGTGTTCCTCTATCAAGATTACCAACAATAGCTTCTAAAGGATGATTCTTTAGAATCCTCGTTGATCTGGTAAAGGTTGGACTAGAAATTTCAGGTTCATCTATAGGTTCGGGTTCAACAGAAGCAGATTCTGGAGAGAGTCCAGAATTGGATGCTTTTATAACAGGTTATTTAGATTTATCATTAAGGTCCAGAATAGACAAATCATCTTCAAGATTCTCAAGAGAGTTTTTAGGCTCATGTGGATCAGTTTCATCAAACTTGATGTGAACAGATTCTTCCACACATTTGGTTTTCTTATTGAATACTCTATAGGCTTTACTTGAAATAGAGTAACCCAGAAAAATTCCTTCATCACTTTTGGAAGCAAACTTATCCAGATTATCTTTAGTATTCAGAATAAATACTTTGCAACCAAAAACTTTAAAGTAATTAACCTTAGGCTTTCTATTGTTCCACAATTCATAAGGGGTTTTCTTAAGAACAGGTCTGATTAAGACTCTATTAATGACATAACAAGCTGTATTTACAGCTTCAGCCCAAAAATAAATAGGCAGGTCATATTCATTGAGCATGGTTCTAGCAATTTCTTGAAGGGTTCGGTTTCTTCTTTCTACTACACCATTCTGTTGGGGTGTTCTAGGGGCAGAAAAGTTATGATTATAGCCATTGTGTGAGCAATAAGATTCAAAATCTTGATTTTCAAACTCACGACCATGATCACTCCTCAAAGTTTTAATCTTAAGTCCACTAAGGTTCTCTACAGACTTGGAGTATTTAAAAAAGTAAGAACAAGCTTCACTTTTGTGAGCTAGAAAATATACCCAAGTATATCTAGAAAAGTCATCTACAAGAACATAAACATAGTGCTTCCCATTTAAACTAGAAACTCTTGATGGTCCAAAAAAGTCCATGTGAACCAATTCAGGTGGTTGAGAAGTCGAAACTTCTTTCTTTGATTTAAAGGAAACTTTGTGTTGTTTTCCCTTTTGACAGGGGTTACACACTCTATCATTTGGGAATTCTAATTTAGGTAGGTCTCTAACTAGGTTTTTCCTAGAAAGTTTTCTAAGTGAGTGAATGTTTCAATGTCCTAATCTTCTGTGCCATAGCCAAGATTCTTTATGAAAAGCATTCAAACAGGTAATATTCTGCTTAGCTAAAGAATTCAGATTAACAGCATAAATATTTTCATTTCTTAAGGCAGAAAATACCAAAACATTCTTAGAATTAAAAACTTTGCAAGAATCATTTTCGAATTTAACATGAAAACCATCATCACATAACTGATAAATACTTAATAAATTGTATTTAAGGCCATCAACAAATAAAACTTTAGAGATCAAAATTGAATCAGTGTTACCAATCTGGCCTAGGCCGATGATTTTTCCTTTTGAATTATCACCAAAGGTGACAAAGCCTCCATCAACTTTTATTAAACTCTTGAAACAAGAGAAGTCTCCTGACATATGTCTTGAACATCCACTATCCAAATACCAGGTCTCTTTACAGGAGCTCTTCAAGAAAGTTCCCTACAAAACAGATTTAGATGGAAGATGATTTTGGTACCCAGATTTTCTTGGGTCCAGACAGGTTAGCCAATAACACTTTAGGTACCCATATTTGTCTAATGGGTCTCATATAATTTTTAGAATTGACATGCTTTGAAAGATAAACTTTATTAGATCCATAGCTATGTATATAACTGGTTGAAGCATATGAAGTTCCAGAATTACCTTCATTCTGTCCAGATTTAGAAATGAATCTAGTTTTGGCAATTTTCCTTTGTCCAGGTTGGTATCCTATACCAGTAGTATATTTAGGTGCTACTTGCTTTCCTAGCATCTGTGTTAGAGTATTCTTTCCATTTGTGAACTTCTCTAAGTCTTTTCTGAGTTGTTCATTAGACTATTTTAGTTCAGTATTTTCTTTAAGCAGTTGAGCATTTTTCTCTTTTTCAATAGTGAGCTCGGTTTTAACTGTAGTGGTGAGAGCATGCTGTTTCTTTAATGACTTGTATTTATCCTTAATTTCATTACATGTCTCTTCCAGCATATCACAGTATTCAAACAGTTCAGATTTAGACATGTTATCACCTTCAGAATCATCTCCAGAATAATATGAATTTGAAGCAGGAGTTTCAGAAGTTACCTCAGAAGTGTTTGTCATAAAGCACATATTGGCTCGATTCCTTTCAGAGTCTGAAGATTCAGCTTCACTTGTGTTGTCTTCTGAAGCACTCCAAGTAGCCTTCATGGCTTTATTAAACTTATTGTCCTTATATTCATATTTCTTTTTATACTTCATCTTTGGACAGTTGGCTTTAATGTGTCCTTTTCTCTTGCACTCATAGCAGACAACATCATCTGATTTGTAATTCTTCTTCCAATCATTTTTCCATTTGCCTTGGTGATCATACTTACCCTTATAATTTGTTTTTCTGAAGAACTTCTTTTTCCTATAAAATTTCTTAAATCTTCTAGCAATGTGAGCCATCTCAGCATCACTGTCAGAATCACTTTCGCTGTCTTCACAGCTTGAACTTTCAACTATAGCTTGAAGCTTTTCTTTGTCCTTATTCTTTGAAGTTGAGGATTTGAAAGCGACGGACTTTCTTGCAGGTTCATTTTCTTCCTCTTTATTCACTTTAAGCTCTTCTTCATACATCATCAGCTTTCCAATGAGTTCCTTGACAGGTAGAGCAGCAATGTCACATGATTCTCGGATTGATACAGATGTGCCTCTCCATCTATCAGGTAGACACCTCAAAATTCTCATAATTTGTTCCTTCGATGAGACATCCTTTCCCAGCGAGATCATTGTATTAAAAATTTCATTGAACCTGAGATACATGTCAGAAATGGGTTCGTCAGGCTTCATTTTAAAATTATCATACTTGATAGTATAAGTATTCAATCTCATTTCTTTTACATTAGTTGTTCCTTCATGAGAAACAGCTAAGGTATCCCAAATTTCAAAAGCAGTTTTACAAGCAGAAATTCTATTAAACTCTTCATCTCCTAGAGCACAATACAAGGCATTCATAGCTTTACAATTGTTATTGTAAGCAGTCTTTGTAGGTTCATCCCAAGTAGATCTAGCAGTAGTAGGAATTTTGTATTCTGATTCAATAGCAGTCCAAATATCAAAACCTATGCTTTCTAAATGAATTTTCATTTTCAGTTTCCACTGAGCATAATTAGTACCATTGAAGAATGGTGGCCGGTTAGTAGCAGCACCCTCAAGTCTATTGTCCATGATGAGAAAATTTTAAAGAGATAAAAATTTAGATATAACAGAAATTTTAAGAACTTTAAAATACAACTAAAATCACAGTTCAAAAGCAGAGTACTTTAGAAAGTATTTTCAACCTCTGATACCAAGTGTTGGTCGGAGTGGTTTACTCAAGAGGGGGGTGAATTGAGTACCAATTAAAATTTCTGTATTTAAAAAACAGTGTCTTAAAGACCTCCAAATAAAATAATAAATTAAACTGTAGTGAATTTATATCAAAGTAGAGGTTCTGTTAGATTCTCAAGGGATTGATTAATTCCCAGTTAATCAACACAGGAGTGTGTGATTATCTTTTGAAACTAACTTACTAATCTACACTTAACATAAACACTTGCTAATTTAATTATCAAAGTAACTTTAAAAACAGTATTGGTTTTAAAGTGATTAGCAGCAGAATAAAACTTTGAAAGAGATGGCACAACAATGTAACCAAGAGGTTCAGTCTCAAGCCGAGACTTAGTCCTCTCAAAAGTTTATATAATATTGATCCACACCCTGGATCGGGGTTCAACAGTTTACAACTGTCCAGGTCCAAGACCTCTACCACTGTTCTTCGTGGGAAACAGTACAACAGCAACCAGCTGTCCAGGTCACACACGACCTCTACCACTGTTATTCGTGGGAAAGAAAGAATGAAAGAGTTTGGTAAGGATTTTCAAATCCTTCAGTTTTAGTACAGGAGACAGTGTATGTGTTAGATACAGCAGATAACACACACTGCTCGAAAAGAGTAATAATAAATCACAGAACAAGAGTTGTAGAGTTTAGAAGTGGTTCTGGTGATTTCAGTGTAGCTCTGGACTTCTTTGGATTCGATCAGAAGTGAGTTTGCGTCCTCTTCTCGTTTCTGTTTGAGAAACAGAGTGTCGTATGCTCCAGGTTCACAGTCAGTGAAAATGTAGTAGTTGAAGTTCTTCAGTGTTCTTCTTATATGCACAGAACACTTCTCGAGTATGCTTGATTGTCTATGAGCTTCTCTGTGTTCTTGATGGAACTCCTTCTTTCTCTTCTTGTGTTTCTGGTATATATCATCCACCACGCACTTCTCTAGTTCGCTCCTTTTTTTTTGGGCAGCGTAGTCTTCTTGTATTTATCTCCCAACAGGGGACAGAAGAGATTTCTTTTCAGCAGGTACGAGGTACGGGTTCCTGACATCCGACAACCTTTATCAGATATTTGACAAATCAATAAAATGTATGATATGACCGTTAGATAGATTAAATATAGGAAATAAATAAATTCAAACAGTGAGTCGAGTGATCGGTAGGTAATCAGCATCGGTAGCTTGAACATCGGTAGCTTGAACATCCGTAGCTTGAACATCGGTAGCTTGAACATCGGTAGCTCAATGCGTCGGTAGGTACATGCATCGGTAGCTCCATGCATCGGTGAGTCTGATGGATCGGTGTGTCTGATGGATCGGTGAGTCTGATGGATCAGTGAGTCTGATGGATCAGTGAGTTTGTCAGTAGCTTCGTCCATCGGTGACTCTTATTCCATCAGTAGCTACTTATACATACACCGGTAGCTCTATGTTTGTATCGGTAGCTGTCTGTAAGTCAGTAGCTTACATTTATAAGCACATCGGTAGCTCTGTGTTAAGTCTATCGGTAGACTGGTTAAGTCTATCGGTAGCTGTCTGTCGGTAGACTAAGTCTATCGGTAGACTGGTTACCGGTAGCTCTTTATCAGTAGCTATAGGCAGATTACTTATCTGTTTTATGCAGAACACATCCGATTGTGTTAGAATCAATTTATAACTTGTATAAACATGGATAAATGAGGATTAACATATTTCAAAGACTATTTTAAAGATTATTATTGGTTTGATCATAGATTTGAAAGAATTAAAGTATAGATCAATGATACTTAAAAATATCATATAGAATGAAAACATAATTGGTATTTTCAGCACATATGAATACATGATTGAGATTATCAAAACAGGTGAGGTCAACAGAGAGTTAACAAATCTAATGACATGGGTATATGTATCTGTATGCTTAATAAAATAATCCCAAATAAGAGAGAAAGGGGATATCCATCTCACAACATAGCCTAGGAAAAGAGTGCTCGTAATTAAAAAATTTCATCAATGATGCTCGTCATCTCGCATGTCATCCCAATAATAATTGTACATGTCAAGCCACACCTTTCCATTATGCCTCACATTCGATCAGTCATAATCATTTGGTAGAGAACACATGCCCTAATACAATAGGAGGGTTGAACACATGAGATAGCTAAAGGACTCATATATTTTCCCAACAAGAGGGTGTCACATTCATGGACGATAGAGGAGCCATGACAAGCCCATTTGGTGGGTGTCACTCATAATGTTGAGGACTCATGACATGATACTGTAAGCAGGTGAAACTCAGATAATAGATAGATGGATCATGGCCTGCCAGCAGGAGGGTGATACTTTTAGGTTCTGAGCACAGTAGAAGTGTGCAATGAGTCTTTCCCAGCTTTTCTTTTTTTAGTATCATTGATCAATCTATGAACTAAATAGGGATAAATTCCCTTATAATCATAATTTAGTCATAGAAAAAATACAATGTAAAAAATTTTAGAAACAGGTGGAGGATAATAAAAAAATTATAATAAATTTAACTAATTAATGAATTACCTTGTTGGAATTATTTCTCCGTTGATGGATATGAAAATCGATATGCATTGTTCCACCATTTCATTGTATGAATCAAGATCAGATTACCTCTATTAGTGATCCATACATGTTCCACAAATATCTTAACGTCACCATAAGAATATCTGGGTGCCAGAATGGTAGATCTTATTGTTGTGTTGTTCACCTTTGATCACCAATAGAATCAATTCCAAATCATTTTCCTTGATCTCTCTGTACTTGAGAATGACAGGAGAAAGAATATCATTCTATGTTCTTGGGATTATTCTTAGAGATGGGAGCTCTCTAGGCCATTAGAGGATTCTCAAAATTCATTGTTCACATCCCAGATAATGAATTAGATCCCTTTAAAAATAATATATTTGGGTTTATATATTACTAAGGATATAAATAAATAATTGCATGTGTTCCCCTGATTATTTATTTAATCCAATTAAGAACCCCATGAATATAATAGTAACATTATTATTATTATTACTATTATTATTTATCAACATGCACATAACGTCTGTATTGAAATTTATTATTATTCATTAAAATAATATTCAATATATATTATTTCTCACAGTACCCTTAACTCAGTCTACAATTTCTCAATAAAATTTAACAGGCCTTCAATAACAACTATTTATTTATTAAAAAAAATTACCACTGCCTTATTGATCAATTAATTAATAAATATTATATTCACTAATTATAAAATAAATATTAATTAAATATTCTTCTGACATCATATTATCTTGAATAACTATTTAAAAAATATATATGATCAAGAAAATATGAGTAATTATTAAACCACAAGCAGTAATAATATTTTTTCAACTTATTAAATAATAAAATATATTTTATTATTTCACTAAGATTTTGGATACACTTAGTGTGTGACCCTTTAGAACTATTTCTCAGTGG
The DNA here is from genome assembly GCA_963277665.1 of Viscum album. Classification (NCBI taxonomy): domain Eukaryota; kingdom Viridiplantae; phylum Streptophyta; class Magnoliopsida; order Santalales; family Viscaceae; genus Viscum; species Viscum album. The sequence goes on along the minus strand of OY728166.1, from coordinate 458,193,915 downwards.
AATTAGGCAATGAAGCCTATGTTCCATTGTTAGCAATTAGTAACATGCCAAGACACTCATATAGAAATAAGTTAATTCCATAATGACTTAATACCTCATATGAATGCTTACTGTGTAGTATAATCCATTTATCACAATATCTTCAATCAATAAGGTTTCATGCTATTGTCGTCAACATATGTTATCAATGTCTCATTCTTTGACTTTATAAAAATCCAACATGACTATAGAACACCATGACCATGGATTTGTTAGTGTTATATAATTTTCATCAAAGTTCCAAAGATATCATCATTGGTTAAATAAAAGAAGATAAAAATCATTTATCTAATTATTCATTAATGAAATATTAATCCCAATACACTCAATGAATGATACCTCACCGCAATCACCTATCATCATGGTTTTCATAAATACATTAAGTTAATTGACTTAAAATACTCATCAATATTAATTATAATGTCTAAGGATAAATACAAACAACCAATAAATGAAACATCCAATAACACATATAAATGTGTATTTTCTACTCATGGGTCTTGTTAACATTATATCCTCCTCTAGGTATTAGTAAGAGTGTACATCATGAGAAGGTGCATCAATGTCCTATGATTATCCACACATAATATCCTATATTATTTGTGTACCTCAAATGATATCATCCTAATATATAAGACATAGTTAAGAATGGTTTCATATCACCTCTAGGTTTTCATCATAACAAGGAACTGTTATGACCTTCTAGTGTGACAACAACTCTTAGAACCTTATGACATAATATGTTACACTAAAAAACAATCATGATGTGACAATAAGTTTATTAATATTAAAAAATATTAATACATGTTATCATGAAGTAAAAAAAAGTTGGTTCTATGGGACTAAATACAACAGACCCCTACTTTCACTAGAGACAACTACTAACAACATTCAGTATACTAGATCTCACATGATATCTTGATTCTGCTAAGATAGGCCTTTAGTCAAGAGGACATCCATGTTCTCCTTCGTGGGTAATCCACTTACTAAAATTCACCATATTGATAAAAACTCCTAAAGACGTTATTCTTCTAATGTATATGCTTTTTCCCACGGGGGTATCCTTCGATGTTTACAAGACGCACAACAATAACATTATCACAATACAATTTTATATGGTTCTTACTTTTAGGTACCACATCTTGATTTAGAAAAATATTCGAATCTAAATGGATTCATTGGCTACATCAGAAGACATCATATACTTGGACACCACTATAGAATCAACAACAATTGGATTCTTTGAAATATTCTAGGTCAGAGCTCCACTGTTGAGATATAAAAAATATCATGACTGGAATTCAGATCATTCGGATCTATCTAAAAACTATAATCAATATAACCTAGGATAACCATATTCTCATATCCTCCCTACACTAGGAATATATCCTTAGTTCTTCTCAAATTTTTTAGGATATACATAATAGTATTCTAATGTTTTTCTCCTGGATCAACATGATAACAACCTAACATGCCCAATGCATGGGAACCATCAAGTCTCATACATAACATGGAATACATGATTGATATTATCATATAATTGTATGATATTTTACTCATTATATCTTTCTATTATTATTTTTCAGGTAATATTTTCTTAGAAATATGTAAAACTTATGACACTTGAACTGATCCCCTTGTGTATTATTCCATACAAAATCTCTTTGGTATTTATTCTATATATATATACTTTAACTTACTCTTATTAGCCTCTTGGATCTATCAAGAATGATCATGATACCTATAATACATTCTACTTCACCTAATTCCTTCATCGATAGTGATTTCTTTAACCATCCCTTAACAAACAATATTATTAGTATGTCATTTTCAATTAGTAATATGTCATAATCATACACTGTTACAATAATGACTGAATTTACACTAATTGTTTTTGAAAACCCATGGCTGGGATCCTTTCTAAATGAAACCAAATTCTTTTATAGCTTTATAGAAACGAATGCTCCATGACCTGAAATCTTGCATCAATCCATAAATGGATCTCTCTAGCTTGAAAATATTTTGGGGATCACCTAGATTCACAATGTATTCTATTTGTGTTATATATTCATCTTCCTTGAGGTTCACATTAAGGAATGTAGTTTTGACATCCATTTGTAAAATCACATATTCATGGTAAGGTGGAATAACAAGTATAATTTGAATGGAATCAAACACGGAAACTGGTGAAAATGTTTCATTGTAGTTAATTCCTTGACATAGTTTAAAACCTTTTTCCAATAGCCTTTCTTTATATGTATTTAAATTACCTTCCATATCTATTTTTTCTTTAATACACATTTTTGACCTAATTGAACTTCATCAATTATTTCATCAGCTAGAACATAAACATGGTTCTGATACATGGAATCATTTTATAATTCACAGACTCTTTCCATCTTATAGCTTATAAACTCTCTACTATCTCTTTGTAGGATATAGTTTCATCATTGTCATCTAATAATGAGTCACCATATTTTATGACTAAAAAACAATATCTCTTTGGTTCTCTTACCTCTCTTGTGATCCTATACAGTTCTTATGTTTCAGTACCTACTTCATACAAGGGCACCTATGGAACATGTTCTTATACCACCCCTTATATATCTTTAGCATTGAATTCATCAAACTAAATTATTCTCCAACAATAATTTTTGAGGATGTTCTCCCTCTCAATAAAGATAGCTTGTCTAATGACATAAAATTTCTTATGTGAGGCGTTGTATTGTTAATATACATTTATTTCCTTAGGATAACCTATAACATTTCACTTCCATCCTCATGGTTCTAGTTTTTCTCCTTAAAAGTACTTAAGAAATTCCTCACAACCCTATATATGTGTATGTGAAAAAATGGGTTTCTTTGCACTCCATAACTCAAATAAAATTACATTTTACCTTTTATTTGTTACATGGGTTAATGTGTATGTTGTAGTTTTTAATGCATATCCACAAACAGATATAAAATATCTGCATTACTCATTATCGACCTTAGTATGTCAAAAATATTATGGTTCCTCCATTCACTAACACCATTCCACTATATTTTATAAGGTGGAGGGAGTTGATATTGAATCCCAAACTCCCATAAAACATCGATAAACTATTGGTTAAGATATTCACCACCTTGATCTGATCAATTTTTTTATATTCCTTCTAACATGTTTATCTACAACATTCATGAATTCTATGAATTTATCAATAGACTCAGACATATAACACATCATGTAGATATAAATATATCTACTCAAGCCATTATTATAATTTATTAATGGATAATGTGCACCTCTAGCTTCTACTATAAGTTTTCTATACTCATAAGTGTGTACCAATCATATATGCCATGTGGCCCTTTCACCCTATCCGCTAAATGGTGATTTTTTTCATTTTTACTTATAAACAATAATGACATCTTTTATGTGGTTTGAGATCTAATGAGTCTAACTAACCATCTTGGCAGATCTTTTTCAAAAGCTTCACATTTACATAAACAAGATGGTGATTCCATAGTTGAGTGTTATATGAGTCACCTGAACATGATTAATTATTAATTTTCAATACTTTTTTTCATAATTAAATACATAATGACTATTATTTAAATATTTCATACCAAAACAAATGTTTTCTTTATAAAAGAGACAACTTTTACTTCCAAACAAGAAGGTAAACACATATAAATCTAGTAATGATACAAAGTTTATATTCTATGTAACCGCCTATATATAATAACAATATTTTAAAACCAAAATCATTATCATTGACAATGAAAGGTGTTAGTTAGAAATTCCTGAGAAGCATTCCCCACACCATTAGAAAATATAAAATCAACCTCTCCTCTCTCAAACATTCGAAATCAACTTGGTCTCGATATTTGGATACATATATGAGTATCACAAGCTGTTGCTAATACACAATGTGTAGATATTGAAAGATTACACTTGATAACAAATATACATTTATCACGCCCTTACTTTTGGGTGAATTTAATCATCCATTGGCATAACTTCCCACATGAAAAACATGTTTCCTCTTTCCCCTTTCCATGCCTATTGATATTAGTATTTTTGTAAGGATGGTTCTTAGTATCTTTAGACTTATTATGAATATTGGGCATATTAACATTGTTCTTCACATTTTTATTCACCATAAGGATCGTGTGTTTATCATGACTCATGTCCCTGTCCACTTAGTGAATCATATTAAGAAGTTCTGAATGCATTTTTTCATTATTGCTCAAATTTTATTTAATAATAAAAATGGAGAAGGTCAAGAGTAGCAATGAAAGTATGAGATATGTATGGAAATCATCTAGAAATCTAATTTCTAATATTTTTAAGTGTTCAATGGAGCTAATAAAAATGACTACATGAGGCCCATTTGGTGTATAATCCCCATGATTATTTATAAATAAATAATTGGGTATCTTGTATGTCTCTTGTCTCGTCTTCTATTTAATAATATCTCAATTGTAATGCATCATTATATATGGATACATGTTCTCACATTGCTTCAAAATCACATTGGTTATGGATGATATTATTATGAAATGAACATATGTAGCATCGTTCAAATGTTTATCAAAGAGATATAACTCTTCATCACTAGCCTTATTTATAGTTGCATCATAAATTTGTTCTTCCATGACATACAATTTCATTTCATGGAGAAGGATAACAATTATGCACCTTTTCCATTGTTGAAAATTTGTGTCAGTGATATTGTTATAATTATCAATAATAGATCACCATGATATGTTTGAAGTAATTTTATTTATTTTTAGTGATATAAGATGAGAAATATTTTAGTACTTTGTCTGATAAAATATAGTCAAATAAATAAATTTTATATTTATTAATACCTCATTATTTTATTGAGACCCGAATTCCCTCATCATTGGCTAAAAAATATCATATTTCTTTTACATTTTATTTGAAACGATCTATTTTCACCTTCTCATTACCCCAACATTGGTTGGTCAAGAAACATCAATGCTTTTATGCTAGAATTACAAATAAAAATGTGTTAACTCGTGGTTAAATGATCTATTGAGTGGACTCCCCAATCCTAAAATCCTGAAATTCAATTTCGTCAACCCTTTCCTCTTTGTTACAATAATGTCCAAATTTCATATTCTCTCCTTGATGTGAACTAATTTATGTCAACCGAAAAATTCATGTTAGATTTCCCCGATACTTGAAAGAACCCTAACTTTTTATGGTCAAGCACCTTGAACTATGGGTCGATTATAGCTGAGGTAGGGGAAGTTTATACCAAATTAATATATATTATTGAGGGAGTTGATCATTTAATGTGTATATTTCCAATTATTATTTGTATCACATGATTTTTAATATTAATATGTTTTACATAAGTGATTAACCATGGATTATATAATATTTATGCATAATACATTTTATTAGTTCTATCTTGGATGCTCGTTAATTTCATTAATTAATGTGATCACAAAGAAACATCCATAATGAAATAACCATGAAACATTAAATAAATAAAATAGTAAATATGAATCATCATGAACATATATGAATAGTTAGTTTATCTAGCGGATGATTAACCATTCATCGACCAAGGGGAAAAACACCTTGAACTAATTATGGTTCACATTATAGCTTTCCACATGTCCACATATGTATCTGTCGTGGAATGGGTTCATCTTTTCTCCAAACATGAACCGACTCCCCTAACATGGGAGCTCCATCTATTACAGATGATTTTAATCATAGTTAGGTGAGAGAAAAAATATGTTTATATGAATGAAAGCAAGTCTCTGAAAATCCCATAAATAATGATATGAGAGATGACACACATGATGAAAATTTAATTTAATAACTTATTTAATGAAATTAATAAAAAACATAGGTCATGACTAGGCTCATAATCATCCACTTTAATTCAACCGATTATGCATTTAATAAAACCAGAAATCAAATAATAATCATTCTTACTTAAGATAAACCATGCTATAATCAATTGATTATCTTCTCTAATTTATCATTTCCTTTATCTTAATTATCATCCAAATTTAATTTAGATTCTCAATGATCGTAATTTTAAACAGATTATGTAATTTTTTTTAAATTGACAATGTATATTGTTGTACCATGGAGCCAACATTATAAATACTCATCTAATGCTACCCAATAGGTATTATTATTGTCTACCATTTACTCTTTTGACATGTGGCATATACAAATTGTCTTTTATTTTCTCAATTTTTACTATGAAATTAATGATTAAACGAAATACATTATTATTCTATAATGATTTATTCTTAAATGAACATAGAGTAACATCTATCATATAGCTCACACATTATATGAAGATATGAATATTACTAGTATATTAATTAATCATATATATATATATATATTAAAACCCATCACATGAAATGTTCTATCAGCTTAATGACCACACACAATCACATGTTGATAAGGTTAACAATGTATATTTAACATATTTTAATTATACATAATTTGGAACAATATCAAAACATGTACTGGATAGCTACATGGATTATACGCCTCTCACTATTCATCCAAGTCACATGCCTAGGGACTTGATCAAAAAACTATGCCTCAAAAATGGAGTACATAGTATGTGGTCTCCGTGTTACAAGGTAACCTATCAAGTATGCCATGTATGGAAATACATGGCATGTCTATGACTTAAAGGACTACACTCCATGCATATGGACAATATGGGTGTGTACTCTTGTTGAACACATGCTAAGATGTTTACGTCAACATGCAACGTATGAAATTAAATTCACCATTTTGATCACTGAACATGGTTTGAATTAATTCCAAATTAATTATTGGAGAACTGAACCCTAGTAAACGACATATAACTCTATGTATACAGAGTTTACTCTTGTGTTATCCAAACTAAATCATCATCACCATTGAATGAGATCTTCAATTTTATTTTATTCATAAAATTAATCATTTGGATTAGATATTTGAGAAATGAATGAGGAAGTAGAATATATCACAATTAGGATTAAAATAATGATTATAATTTAATTGAAAACTAAATGAAAAATGTTTATATCAGTCATAGATATTTAAATTATTATAAATAATCATGGGACTCCTTTGATTCCACATTGACGATATTGGGAGTAGTGGAAGTGTGTGACAGGTTTATTCCATCTTTTCTTTTTTGTCAATAGCAATGATCAATTCAATATCTATATGATGATAAACATCATGATGAATAGAATTGAGTCTAATAAAATATAAAATGGATAAAATTCCCGAATTAGAAGGATAATCATTGTATAATATTTATAATTAATTTAGTTAGTTATGAAATTAACATGTTGGAATTCATTCTTCATTGATGGATATGACAACAAGTTCGTGTTGTTTTATGGTATCATTTTAGGGATCCAGAGAATATTCCCTCTAGAAGTGATCCACATGTGCTCCACAAATATCTGAAAGTCATCATAGGAATCTCTGGGTTCTAGAACGGTTGATACTATCACTTGTGTCATTCGCCTATGATCACCATGAGAATATCACTAAAAAGAGTTCTTCTAAATCTCTCCATACATGATAGTGAGATATGGGGGAAGATCATGCTTCATTTTTAAGAGAGTTATTACAGAAGGGATCTCTCATGGGTTTGAGAATATTCTCCAAATTCATTATCCACAACCAAACAAATGAATTTGCTCACTTTGAAAATAATATATTTGATTTTATATATTTCTAGGGTTATAAATAAATAATTTAAAAAATACTGCTTATTATTTATTTAATCCATTGTGGAACCCCATTTCAATAATAATTATTTTATTATTATTTCTTGAAAAGATTTTAAATTACAAATTAAAATTAAATATTATTTATTAATTTAATATTAAATACATATTATTTTTCACTGAACCATTAAACTAGTTCCTTCAGTCCTCCATAATAGTTTTAGGCCATTAATATCGACAATATATTTATGAAACGAATATCACATAATTATTCCTTCATAAATAATTATTATATTCAATAAGTAACAAAAAAATTATTAATTAAATATTCCAGTCACATTATATTCTCCCGAATAACTGGGGATCAAATATATGTGATAAAGAAATTATGAATAGTTATTAAACCATGTGAGAGAATAATATTTATTCAATATGTTTAATAATAAATAATAATATATTATTTAACTCAAATTCTAGATATACATAGTTTGTGACCCTCTAGGCATCTTTCACAAAGGCCTTAGGTGAAGAATATTAAGGTCTAAGGTTAGCATCTAGAAACACACCAAGACACTAATAGAGAAATAATTTAATGCCTCAATGATAGAATTCCTCATAAATAATCTTACTTTTTAATATAATAACTTTATCATGATATATCTAATCAGGCAGGTTTCACGCTACTGACATCAACCTATGTTCTCAATGTCAATTTCATTTACTTTCTAGAAATCAAACGTTACCATAGAACACCATGTCTATTGGTTTATTTAGACTATATCAATTCCGTAAACATGAATATTATATAGACATTAATTAAAGAATATAAGGGAAAAATACATTCTCACATTATTCATTAATGAAATATTACTTGTGGCGCACCCAAAGAATCCTACCACACCGTGAACATCTGTCATCACAGTTTTTATGAATACATAAAATTATGTGACATATAATAATCATCATTAATAATATAAATGTATAAATATAAATACAAAATTATATATACTATAACATCCAATGAAACATATAAGTGTGGATTTCCTACTGGGATGTCTCGTTCTCATAATATCTTACACTGGATATTACCAAGGTCATATATCATGAGAATTTGCCTCAAATTCCAATGAGTCTCCATCCCTAATGGCCTATATCATTTGTTTTCCTAAAATGAGATCAACCAGCTATATAAAATACATTTAATAATAGTTTCATAAAACTTCTAAGATCTCATCCTAGTGGGGATCTACTATGACGATTTAATGGGAAAAATACTCTTACGACACTATCACCTACTTTGTTATGTAGAAGAATAATCATGATGTGATAATACATTTATTAATATTAAAAAAATTGAATATAGGTTATCATAATGTACAAAGAAGTTTTTTCTAGGGAATAATGTCCAACTCCAAGCTAGTGATTGGTTGAGGACCCCTGCCTAACCTGGGTAGAGGGTGCCACACTAGTAGTTGAGGAATCATTCCTTTATACCATGCGAGGGAACCACTGTAAGAACCCATATCTTCATTTTAGGTGTGGATCTGGACTTCGGGTTTCTTTTTTGGGAAAAAAGAAAAAATGAGGTTTTGATGAGTACACAATGTGTACTTGTATGTAAACGTAATGTACACAGTTTCCGCATAAAACTATGTACTAGCCATGTAACGGCCGAGTCCATGATGGTGTGGTAACCGTGAAAACTTCTTAAGTCACGGGCCAGTTAAGGCTACTCTAAGATGAGTAGTTTTAATGAACACCTCGTTTACTTTTCTTTTTGTATATTTGATAAATCGAATAGGGGTCATGTATCATATCTAGAAATATCTTCTTATTGTTATGGATCATACAGAAGTGATTCTTGAGTGGCGAATGAACTTTTAACCCATGATTCTTTGTCTGAGATCTGATTGATACACCATCAGATGCATTGGAATCCCACTAGTGAGTTCTAGAATCCTCTTGGGGGTTTCTTTCTGATTCCCTCTCTCTTGTTAGTTATTCAAGATTGAGTGTTTTTCACCTTTTTTTTACATATACCCCATTTTAGGCTTGTTTAATGGATGAAGTTCATGTATTTCGATCGTACAAAATCAAGGTAGGTGGTGTGTGCCTTTCGTTGTTTTTATTTGGATTATATGTGATACAAGTTCCACATACCCACGTTTTGGGTATTGTTTGATTTGAAAGTTAACCCTGTTTATTACCTGATATGGTTTGATTGATTGATAAGGTGTTATTGCTTATGTATAAGGTAAGATACCTTGTCTAATGGAAACCCAATGGGCATGTTTCCCTTGATGGATTGTTTATAGCGATTAATCTAGGTTTATTTCTCGGATTTCCTTTCTTCCCATGCCTTGTTAAGTTATGGTAGAGTTTTTGATTATATGAAGTGACTGTGATATACATTGTGAATGTTGGACCCCAGGGGTAGACTGTGATAGTTTCATAAGTGGTCGTTTATAATTAATTAATGGAATGTATGACTAAGGGGGATTGCACTATGAGATCATCCCAAAGGGGCAATTTATGTATCTTTAATTAAAATGTTTTACCCAATGGTATAGGCCAAGAGAGTGGCATTGGCAGTTATTAATAATTGATTAAATGAATGTTTGACCCATGGGTTTAGACCATGATAGCTTGGCCAGATGGTTATTTATAATTAGTTGATAATATGTTGAACCAAAGGGGTTAAACCATGAGAGCATCTGAGAGGGTTGTTTGTGGATAATTGAATGATTGTGACGATTCTGCCAATCCAAATAACAAAATTGGTTCCTGTCTTACTTGATTGTTTAGATGGTCTTATGAGATGTCTTTTTTGGTTACCTAACATGGGGGATACAGAGCATAGTCAAGATCACATGTTTACATGATTAAAAGAATGAATAATAAATGTTAAATGAATGTAATTAAAAACTTTAGGATTGTTTATTTTTGAGTACTTCATAGTTTATTGATTCATTCTTACATATTAACTTCTATATAAATTAGCTTACAATTAGGGACAGATCTTTTGGTGGTTGCCTACTAGGATTTATCTCACACCCTGTTTGGGTCATGATTTTAGACCCAAAAAGATTATATGACTGAATGTAAAAATAATATAAAGATACCTTCTTCATCAGGTACTTGATTCCTATTGGAGCTGGAGAGCATTGGACCAAGTTTAGGCTTGTCATGCTGTTAGAGTTTACATATTTCTTTTTTATCATTGGTTTTAGAATTTCTTTATAGAATTGTGACTAGTTTAGTTGTTTTCATAGACACATATTTCATGCATCACACACAAATATATATATATATATATATATATATATATATTCGGGATTATATTGGATTTAATTTCAGTCTTCCATTATTTATTTATGTTTGTAATTATTGTGTCAGTTGTTGTTTACAATATGTTTTCCACTATGTATACTATTCCAATGAGTAAATAGTTTCCCCAATATTTCACCTGGCCCCTCAATGCTAGTCAACAACTTCAAGTATTTGGTAAATGTGCATGAAGTCATGTGACAAAATGAGTTCAAATAACCTTTTGGTGGCACCTGGATCTGAGACATTACAAAGTGGTATCATCCATTTGATGTTCCAGTGAAGACGTTGGGCCCTTCTAGGGTGTGGATTATGGATATCCCACATAGAACGAGGAGGATCAAGAAGTACCCCTTTATAATGTGGTGTGGATACCTATCCCATCATGGGGCCAATTCTTGGGGGATTCCTAAGGGCCAATGCCTAAGGAAAGGATAACCATGTGGGCTTGCCCAAACCAGACAATATCATGATCGTGGGATAGACTGGGCCATTGCATCCACTCTATTAAAAAATATAGGACTCATTTCCATCCCAATAAGAAGGTTCTAATCTATAAATAGGGAGAGTACCCATACAATATCCGTACAGGAGGGCGCCACTGTAATGATTAGTGAAGAACCTATGCTCTACCTAGTTGGAGGGTGCCATTCTAGTATCTATGGTGATCTTTCTTGATTACTGACATCAGACACCATCTCATATGGAAGAATAATTCTCTAAAAATATTTAATAAAATCCGAAAATGCACTATGGAGATAACAATAAAATTTTATGTAAAAAAACTATCAAGATATCCTACTCACTGGCCAAAATTCAAGTCCAAATGGAGAATATATGAGAGGTTGATGTTTTGTCAAAAATAATGTAGGGGTATGTGGAACTTAAGGGACCCACATAAAGTGTAATAACAATCTACTTCATAGATGTATCCCTGCCAGTATACATCTCACTGATCGTGTATCTCTACTCATCGTTCCTCAACCACCTCGGGTCCTTACTTTTCCTATATATGTGTTTGTGAACTATTTCTCATTTTCATGTTCTTGGGTACACATAGTGTTCACATGCATTGAGTTCCACCCATGTGATCCTCCACATGAATTTTATACTTTTTGATCGATACACGATGTGTGGGTCATCCATATGATGTTTTATCCTAGAAATTCCCAAAACCCTAGTGTCATAGCCAAATAATTACTACATGGAATATGTTCCTCACAGTACATGTCAGGTAGTCGTGTTTATTACAGTAAGTCAGATATGCTTCTTGAAATCAATATCTTGTCTTTCCTTCATACATCTCACCTCACCACTACACAAAATTTAAGGATAAACCTTCAATAAAAGTGTCTATCCATCCATTGGCCAAAAATAGGATACTGATTAATCTATGGGGTATGCCACACACCTCGTTCATCACCTATGACATGCCGTTGTTGTTTTGGATCTGAGATCCATGAAACAATAACCCATATCCCATGATTCATCATTTTTCATCCTTGATTCAAAAAATAGTTTGTCACAAATGAACCTTAAATGATTCTAGATGTATGATCGTGCTTGATCCCACCTGTCAACATTGAACCAAGACCACATAGGTCAATTAGTAAAGAAATTGAAGAAAAATGGGATAAAATCATAATAAATAATTCGAAAAATATCATTGGACAAGCAATCATGGAAAAAATGTACAAAATTTTGAGATTTGTCCATGAAACATATTGATCAAAATAAAACTAGTACACGATCACATGAAAAAGTTTTCAATTGGTGTATATTAATAGATTTAATCGATCATGATCAATCAATTAAATGAACAATGGTAGAATCCATAAATTGAAAAATCATACCTTGAATTGGATCATTTTCTAAATAAAAATTCACTTTCCAATAAAGGAAAATATTATTTTTGTTGGTTTTACCCTAATCTATCTGCATTTAGTGTTTCAACTTTATCTGATTTCAATTCACCAATGATAGGGTAGAAGAATGACTCTCAATGGTACCTAAGTTTTGAGGAAAACCATGGTGATCCCTCTCAAATTTCTTATTTAATGAGATATTTAGGATTATTTTATTTAATAAAATAAATATAATTATTTATTTATTTTACAAAATGCACCCTCCTAGAGATTCTTTTACCTAAATTTCTCTTGCAGACATACTTTAAGTCACACTTTGGGTAATCCTTGAGTTCCAGATTCAACCATGGTCCTAGATTTTTTATTTGAGATTCCATTTAAGAGTTATCAATTTTTCGATAATAATATTTATGAATGTAATATAAAATATGTTTAATATTTTTCTAAAATTAATTCCAAGAACATCGAGCCTCGGAATCATACATCTTCTCTTAGCATTAATTTGAAAATATTTTTAGATATATTCCTAAGTATTATAAGAAAAAATGTTCTCTAAATTATTTACTTCTTAAATATATTCTATTTTAAAAAAAACATAAAAACAAATATCAGGATATTGAGCCCGTATTTGGCTCTCCCACTATGCGGAGCTCTTCTACATGGTAACATGATACCACAACACATGAACTAAGGTAATGTTCTATCCATGTGGGGTCCTCTATTTACAATAATTGATTAGAATCAGGTTGTCCTTAAAAGAGTCTCCAAACTTGATGTCCAAATTTCCCTAGTCGATAACGTGTATGGGGCCATGCATGTGTCTCCTAAAAAGTGACACAATTAAGATGTAGTGAACCCACTCTAATTGTGGGGGTAGGGAAGGACAGTAATAAAGCTCTACAACCCTCTACAAGATCACGAATTGCATAATGAAAATCTTAGGATAACCTGCCTACCTAGTCAAATTGATACAATCCTCATCATGGGGATACTCTCAAGAAAATTTGATCTATGTTCTTGAACATAAATTCCTAAGATATTGATCTATGTAATATTTCAATCTAGTCTGGGATGTCCTCATTTTCTCACCGATGACATGGACCTTATCTATAATCAAATGAACCATATTTGGACTAATAAAAGATGTCTCTCTGATCACTTTCAAACACATGTGTGACCCAAAAGGTCCCCTTTACAAGCCCTCAAAAAATATCATGTCTATGGTAGAGTGGTAGCTATTATTGTATGCAAACTCTACCTATGGAAAGTGATCCTTCCAACTGAAGATGATGTACACCACACAATCAATCAACAAATCTTACAACACTTGGATAGCACGCTCAATCTTTCCATCTATCTAGGGGTGGAAGGATATAATAATCTAGGTCTCAAATTCCTCTTGCAGTCTCCTCTACAACCATGTCATGAACCACACATCATGATTATAAATAATAGTCAAGGGAACCCCATGAAGGTGAACAATATCATATTCCGTACAACTGCCACAAACTCTCCACCAAACTATTATTTCTAAAAGAAACAATGTACACCGACTTCATGAATTCATCAACTATATCCCAAATGGAATCTTATCCTCTCACTGTCTTTGGAATCCCTTCCATGTATTCCATGGATATATTATCCCATTTCCATTTCAGGATCTCAAGGGGCTACAACAATCCAACTAGAACCTGGTGATCTACCTTCACCTACTGATAATTGAGGCACTGAAGGATGAACTCATACCTTCTTCATCCCATAAAATAACACCAATGTTTCCATTGAAGTTCGTTTTACATATTCCTCACACCGGTATGTACATCCTAAGTAGAGGTATGAAACACTCTCTTCACCTCCAACTACATAATGAATAGGATGACCATCTATCCTTGTAAATGGATTATGTGATTCCTTTCATCAAAATATGCATATTGTGAATTTCTTAGTGATATGTACTCAAGAAATACCTCATAGTAGATGTTCACAACTGAGACTATCTCACGCGATGATGGTTTAGAAGATTCAACATTATCAACAGATGAAATAATGCACCCACTTTCTCCACCAAGGTAACCTTCAAGGAAGACAATTGCTTGGATTCCTCCTACACCAAATGATTTAGAAACTTCTAGCTATGGTAATATACTACCTCACATCCCTTCATGGGAGTATAGACTACCTCAAAGTTATAATTCGACAATAAATCCAACCATTTCATTTATCATAGCTTTAAGTATTTCTATGTAAAGATATATAAGAGAATCTATTGGTTTGAGTAAACAAAAAAAAATTCTCTCCTGGAAGATAGTTCCTCAACATCCTTAGAGCAAAGACAAACGCTACAAGCGCTAGGTTGTATGTCATATATTTCTATGCATGGGGTCTCAAATAACTCGACCCATATGAAAAAAAATAGTCAAAACTGCATAAACATACATTTGATCCTACCTACAGAGGCATCAAAATACACTTTTTACTCTCTACCCTCTTCTGGTAGTCTAAATACTGGATCACTTGTTAGGATTCACATCAACTACATGAAGACCCTCTGGCACTACTCAGCCTGGGTAAACATATACCCTTTTCAAATCAAGATATTCAAATTGGATGAAATCCTTGATAAGTCTACCACAAACCTTTAGTAGTACCCCACCAGGCCATGAATACTTCTCACCATTGACACACTATTGGATGGATCCCAATAAATCCATAAATCAATCTTCTTTGTGTCTACAGCTAAACCATGCATAGAAATGACATTCCCTAGGATGTGAAACTCGTGAATCATTAATTGGAACCTCGAGAGTGTACCATTATGTTGGTGCTTCGAGAAAAATCTAGAACCATCCTTAAGAGCTCTTCATTCTCATCCTCTCATTTAGAGTATATGAGTATATCTTCAATTTAGACATCCACAAACCAGTTCATGTCGAGCTTGAACAACTAGTTCATAAAATTAAAAAACATGGTGGGGGAATTCGTCACACCAAAGGGAACCACCAAGAACTCATAGTTCCCATAGTGAAATCAAAATTCCATCTTTGGAATGTTATCCATGAAAACTCTTCACTGGTTGTAGTCAGAACTGTGATCAATATTTGTGAACCATCTCTCACATTGAAACAGATCAAAGAAGTAGTCAATACTTTATAGGGGAAACTTTTCTTTATCATGAACTTGTTCAAGTGATTATAATTCACACAATTTCATAAGCTCTCATCCCCCTTTTTATAAACAACACTGAAGATTCACAGGGGGGCACACTGGGTCTTATAAAACCATTCTCTTGAAGGTCCCAAAACATCAACTAAAACTCCTAGGGCTTCATATGGTCCATCCAATATAACACAAAAGATATTAAATAATTTCATGAATTCATTTTGATACAAAACTCCATCACCAACCACAGAGGCACTCCGATAATGTCCTCTGGGAAGACATCCATATAATCTTCCAACACGAAATAAATGTAGATTCCTGAAGTGCCATCTACAATAAGGTATATACTCACCAACTGATGGATGATGGGATGAGACCGCCTTTTCACAAGACTCACTTTTCCCAAAATGTCATCTCTCACATTTAAAAAGAAGAATAACGTCTAATTAGCTTGAAGTCATCTGACTCAATTTCAGTGATAATAAATATGGGATCAGGCAAGGGACAACCAATCCATACTCAACCTTACATAATAGGGTTCAATCATGATGGCATGAAGGTCCCATGAGATCCTCTCACTACAAATAGTTACCTCACACTACTATAATATAAAATATATTGAAGAACCTTTCCCCAAAGGAACCAAATGATAAATCTTCTGGGCTAACACCTCAACTAGTAGCTCTATCTCTCGCACTAGGAATAAAAAGATAAAAGAATGACTCAAACATGTATCTAATAATACTGAGATAATATAATAGTACACACATATTATAACTATAATCATATCATGTTCTACTGGGTCATAGGCCTCCATAGCCTATAGCAATCTGTATCCCTGACTCCCAGCTCCATGGGTATGACATGGGCCATATGGTGGTGGTGATGGGAGGATATCATATATTCATCCACAACCCATTGATCATCCTACTAAAGCTCCACCATCCAATATTCTATCTTTACCACCCTGGTGGCCACCCTACGTTCTCTGAAGAGATCCCAGATCATGGAATCACCTCTATCGTGGAGGTCCATATTCTATCTGTCTATGCCACTCTACATGGCGTATCAGGAAATCATTATCCATGTGATGTCACCCATCACATAGATATAATTTTCCCTCTACGGGCTTCCCTGTTCCTTTGTTCTTCCACTAACCAAGTGCCTCATCCTGATCATGGGTATATCTCCTACATCAAGAACCTGTTGATTGGAATCTTCCAGTTGTTTCAGAATAATCATCTCTATAATGCCCAATGCATGCTCTAGCTTGCTGGTGTCCCTCTGACATGAATCTCTCCTTCAAAAGTTCAGACTCTGACACCTTGGTTTATGTCGGAATGAAAAATTGGAACCACGCTAGCATGAATATATCCTCAATGTTCCCAGGAAAACTTCAATGCTTGAATTTTTACATGGTTGATCATGTCGACGAAGTACCACATAAGGTATAAGAACATCGAAGAGCACTCATCCACTGTCATCCCTCACTGATATAGATAAAAAAGATATTGAATCCAAACTGAGCACAAGAAGGAGGGGTATTACTTCTCACCTAACATATCCTATATTTCGGGCTCTGATGGTGTCAACTCATCATGAATTTGTGTAACAAGACTCAATCAGGGCCCAACTACTCCATGGAAAATGCTATGGGCCAGTGAAACAAGCCAATCAGTTGGATTCTGGATAATTCAGAAGAAACATATCATAGAATCTAGAAAATCTTATGCAACATGGGGATCTAGCTTGCTATGAAATGCTAGTGGTATCTTCTACTGAAACTCAGAGAGTGTGCTAAACCAACTTACATCCTTAATATTCTCTGCTGGTATGATCTACTTCTCAAAAGGTGGGGGTGTTACTACCGGTCCACCAGAAAGAAGAATCTCGTCTAATGGATCCTTAAATAAGGCCTCATCATTATTCGGATTGTCTTCATGATCTGGAACTATTAACCTGGTAAACTATCATTGTAGAGGAATATTGAAAGATTAATTATGATATACCACAATAAGATAAGCATATATATATATACAATGGGTAGTTAAATATAGAAGGAAATTCAAAAGTCTTCATACTATATGATGAATGTACCATTTTATCCCTACAACCAATATCTTAGAATGAAGAGTCAATAAGATGGTAGTGAGAGTCCTAGTGAATGCATATATCATTTTCCCACACCATCACTAGGATCCCATGCCTAAAATCCACACTTGAGACACATTGACACTATTTTTATAAATCCCAGCCAAATTCTTGAAAGGGGACTACTCCAAACACCATACCATGTAAAGAACACACTCTGATACCAATATTTCATGACCCAGCCCAATGGGGGTCGAGCTGTAATGACCCCAAGCCCCTATCTATAGGCCAAGTACTGGCGAAAAGTACTAAAATAAATAACTAATATTAGAAGACATTAACTCATGTAAAAGTACGCAAAATTACAAAAATATCCATGAAAATATGAAGATGAATAATAAAATAAAATAGTTAAATATATTGAATATAAACTATTAATGAAAAAACCACGAGGGTGTACATTATTACGAAAATGTAAAATAAAAATGAAAGGGGAAAATTGCATACCCAACTAGAAAGATGTCCAAAACTAAAAAACTGAAAATGTAAATGCTGATAGATCCCTACTATGAATCCCCAGGCTCCAACCATTGTACACAGTCAAATACACTAGGTATCACTATGGTCCATTGTAATCACTGTTGACATATTCATTGTCTACACAAGACATTACACATGTGGGTAAATCCCATACAAGGTTCAATGTATATATACCAAGTAATAAACCTCAAAAGCTAATGGGGAAGAAGTAAGAGACATGATAGGAATTGATAGATAGTTCTTCCCAATGAAAGAGAGTAAAAAATAAAAAAACACGGATACATGTATATAAATGATCAACAAAAGAAAACCAAATGAGAGAGAAATGAGATCTTCATCCCACATCCAAGTCAATGAAAAGAGTGTTAATTATGACAAC
Organism: Viscum album; assembly: GCA_963277665.1. Classification (NCBI taxonomy): domain Eukaryota; kingdom Viridiplantae; phylum Streptophyta; class Magnoliopsida; order Santalales; family Viscaceae; genus Viscum; species Viscum album. Next base: position 458,174,790 of record OY728166.1, on the reverse strand, counting down.
CCTACATTTATTACAAACATAAAAATGATTTGTTACATAAACCATTCACTTGATACAACATGGATGATCGAGAGGTCTAGTGTCATTGGGGCTTAGGATCATTACATAATAACTTAAAACATGAAGTATGACATCTTTATTGAAAACTTTCTTTACATGACCACTATATTCCCTCGTACTTATCATTGCATGGGAAAACCTGAGGACCTGCATAAGAAAAGCGGTGAGCTATAAAGACTAGTAAGGGAATAAACATGGAATACATGAGAAGAACAATATATGTTAGACAATAGTCATATCAATAGAGCACAAGAGAAACATTCACATAAAGGCATGATAAAGCATGATAATCATAACATGGGAATGTGGCAATAACACTTAACATTGAATTAGCATGAGCCAAGGGTCATTGCACATAGAGTATGAGTAAATCCTCATTGCACATGAATCACGAGTAAACCCACATTTCACATGAATTAGAATGAGTCAAAACTCATTTCACATGACGTATCATGATACTATACTTTACCCAATGCATTGGAGCACTATAATGGTGCACCCTTCTTAAACATTTCATTTCATGCATAAGTGTGCCACATGGATCATAAAACATGGATTCATAAAACATAATCATTTATTCCACGATAAAGTAATGTGGACTTCATACATGAAACTTTATAATAAATAAGTAAATGCGCATAAAGATGAATACACTTGATGGAGAAATGGGCATGGTATTCACTACACAATGGCATTGGCTTAGAAAATCGTTGCGATTTCGGCAGCGTAATGGCATGACATAAAAATTCATAAAAATGTTTGATGAGAGAGAAATGGGTTCCTCATCATATTTACATATAATGGATAGTAAGGAGGTCATATATATACATTTACCAACAATTTTAATGGAATTTAGATTCATGATACAAAAGTATTGCTTGAATGTCAGGAGAGAGATATTCCTTTCAGAATTTTGGCATAGTAACGGGTGTACATGGGAGACATTTAATTAGAGAGAAAGGGGTTTTCCATCATTCAAACATAAATAGGGAAGTATTTTGGAGGTTCTAAACCATACCACAACATTCATAATTGAAATTAAAAAGGAAAAACAACTTAAAGAATATTGGACAAAAATTAGAAAGGAAGAAAAAACCCTTACTTGGAAGTGTTCTTCCAAAGGCTTGAGAGAGGCTTGAGAGAGGCTTCTTGGGAGCTTGGGGAACCTTGGGAGGATTCTAGAGAGAGTAGGTAAGAGGTTGGAAGAACTCCAATGGCTTTGAGTGAGGAGGAAGTTGGAGCTTGGGTGGGTTTATATGGGAAAGGTGAAGGAATTATTTATTATTTAGGCTTGGGACCCCTTACATTAAATTAATCCAAACCACAAACCAACCGATGGTTTTTTACCATGGTTATTAGAAAAGGTAAGAGGGAAAAAATATTTTATAAGGCTATAGTACGAACTTCTAAAAATAATAGGGTTGCTTATGTGGAGGTGAGTCACTCTCCCGTGGAAAAAAATTTAAAAAGACACGGTGTTTAATAAGTCTTGAAGGGTCCATTAATTCTTTGAAAAGTAAGTCAAACAAACCCAAGATCACATTATTTTAATGGTGAAAAATATATTGGACGAGAATAAATCTTATAGTATTTTATTACATCACTATTGGGTCATTATGATGTCATAAAACACATTATATATTTAAACGGTATTTACTTTTTACCCCAAAATTTGACTGTCTAAGAAAATTATAAAAAATTCACCATTGGATAATTTCGACGTCCTGATTCCAGAAATAAAATTTATTTTATCTAAATAATTTTCTAAATATTTTAATTTTCACTTTTAAAATAAAAACTGACATATATCGAAAATTCAAGGGTTTTAACAAAAATGGCTTTCAAACCTTAATAAAAATTATAATTCCATTCATAAAATTATATGCTCATTTATATATAATAAAATTAAATTAATAATAATAATAATATTTTATTAAAATATTATTTAATTAAAAAATCCCTTAATTTAATAAAATAGATTTCTTAATTAAATAATAACTAAAAACACTATTTGTACTTTAAAAACTATTTACAATGTATCAATAATGATAATAAATTATATTCATTATTATATACCAAAATAATGTACATGAACATAGAACTTGCGATTTGTTACATAACCCCTTAAAATAGCCTCATAAGACCGAAGGGTAAAGTGTGTGATGGTGACAGACTCTTGGGGTGGCTCAGATAACATCGCTCGACTGGTAATCTCTATCAACTTCCACTTTTCCCGTAGATGGTCTCATTCGAGATTGACATGATGAAGCTCAGCTTGGGCATGGTCAAGAGAGAGGCCCAAAGATTCCACCTCTTTTCTGAGATCCGACAAATGGGCTTCATATGGAGGAATTCTACTGGATGAGGCCATAGCTTTCTTTGTCTGAATAAATTGGGTTTGTTAAAGCCCTATATTTATACTAATCATGTGATCACTGTTCAATGACTACAAAAGCAACGGTCACAATTATTAACATAAAACCAGAGAAGGTGTCATTTTATATAAACATTTTACATAAAGAGACATTTAATTAGATCAAGAGGGATTTCCATTAATGAAACTTCGGGTCATTACATTAATAGTTTCAAAATTACATAAATGATGCCTAGTATATCACATGACTTCCCCTGAAGAATAATCCAAGTCAATCCAAACCTCTCCACTTTGTAGAAAAGTCTAGGGGAAACCATCTATATATAGAGGACTCATGCTATGGTACAACACTACTGTAATTCTTGGTAATTGCGATGGCCTATTTGCGACGGGATACCGTCACAAATAGGCTTTAGCGACGGGGCCCCGTCGCAAATAGCTCGTTGCAGAAAACGTTGTTGCAAATACAAGAATTTGTGACGGGCCCGTCGCAAACAAAGTTATTTGCGACGGGAAACATCTCTGACACAAATAAGCTTCCAATTATATGTATTATATATACGTAAATGTATTTGCGATGGGCCCGTCGTAAAAACTACTTGCGACGGGCTCTCGTCCCGTCGCAAAATATATATATATAGCACTTTCTATGACGGGCCCTTCGCAACTAATTATTTGCGACGGTACTACTTTACCGTCACAACTATGTTTTTAAAAATATTTAGTTAGACTATTTGCGATGGGTTCCCGTCATAAAAGTTCTCGTCACAAATAATAAATTAATTTTTTAAAAATAAAAATATTAAAATTCTCAATATTCCCAAAAAAATAATAAAAAAATATTAAAAATTAAATTATGTAATATTTTTTCCAATATTAAAGAAATAAAATGTAAATAATTCATATTAAAATGTTAAATTCAAATGTTTGTGACATAAAAAAATCACTGGGGGGTCGTCATCTGGAGTGGGTGGAGGAGCTGAAGGAGCTGGTGGAGGAAACTCCCTCATTAAAATATGAGTCAGACGGCGCATGTACTCCATCTTCTCGTGATGTTGTTGCTTCTATCGACACATCTCCTCCTCGTAATGATGCTCCTGCTGATGCTGCCACCGAAACATCTCTTCTTACTGCTTCTGCAAAGTCTTTATATTCTCATCCTAAGCTCGCAACTGCTCCTGATACTGTGAGACAGAAGATGATGCCTCTCCACGATCTCCTCTCGAACATGATGCCGACATCGCAATAGTACCATAATAATTACCAGGAGTCAAATGAGAGTGGATTCCAACTACTCTTCCCTTCTCAAAGACATACTGAGTCACCTGCATCCATGCTGCCTCATCGAAATAGTGAGCACTGGTCTGCTCAGCCGTCTCGTCCTGACCCTCATCCTGTGTCTGAGAGGTCTCAGCCATATATGACTCCTTCAATTCCAATTTAAAATTAAAATTGTCAAACTATTATATACAATTAATTGTTAAAGTGAAAAAAATAATACTAACCATAATCTGATGCTGGCGATCACCTCTAATCTCTCCAGTAGCTGGATCACTGTACATCCTCTGATAAACGTCGAACTCCGTAATATCAGGATGCTCGACTGCCTATAGAAATATAAAATAAACTGTTTATATTTAAATTTCTATAAAATATTTAAAAAATATACTTACCAAATGCTCTCTATGTGAACTGAATGTACGACTACCAGCTCGATGTGTCTCCTCCTGTCTCTCCCGATTCTATCGTCCCAATAAAGATCTCCTCCAAAATCCACCACCCAAACAATTTAAACATAATCTATCCCAAACATGAGATGAAAATTACTCTAGTCAGTGGGCTCTACACGACTCATCAAATTCTGTCACCCCTGCTTTCTTAATGGTTGTCCTTCTCAAATTGTGCCAAAATTGGCAAAAACGGTCACGCATAGAAACCTGCCATGTCGTGTGGATAGTATCGCACATGCTATCATCGATAGGATTCCATAACCCATACAAATAATTTATAATATCAAGTTGTTAAAAAAATAAATTTCAAAATAAATATTATTTATTTACGTACCAGCCAATGCTGGAACATGTCGCGTCGCACATCAACGAGAATCTGTTCCCATGTGTTCCATTTCTGAGAAAAATAATTGTGCAATGTTGTGCTCCCCTGTCCAATAGATACATGTTGAGAACTGTGAAAAAGGAATAAATAATCAAACAATTAGTATACATATAAATAAATAAATGAAATATAACTAAAATATACAGGTTACCATACCTCCGTGTGCGTGGATCGAAACCAAGATGTGGACGTCGCTCGGGGATAGGGTCATGAATCATCAGTCGCGCAAGACCGCGCCCCCTCCGCATACCTCCTGAATCATCAGTAGGCTGAGGGACAGTTGATCCCACATCCACATCATCCAAAGGAAGCCCAGCCTCCTCCAACTCACACAATAGATCAGAGTCCATCTGAAACATAAAATTATTTTTGTTAGCAGATAGTTGAAAATAACTATTATATATAGATGTATATTTGTTATGATTATAACCAGCATTTAATTGTGTCAATGTTCATCTTCATCCTCTTCTCCATAGCTATCAATGTCAATGTATTCATCTTCCTCCTCAGCATCATCAATATCCATATGAGTTTCAGTTTCAGCATCTCTTGTCATTTCAAATTCATTTGTAACATCATTAACATATTCATCACCATCGATCCTTAATTGTGTCACGTCATCATCGATATTCACGTCTCTTTGTGAATTAGATGGATTTTGATCCGTCTCTTGAAAAATTTCAATTCATTCCACTTCAGCGGAACCACATTCAGTTTGAGTAAACTGATTTTCCTGAGATTTCCTTTTTATTATGCTCCACCAATAGCTCATGTCTCTTGAAGTAGCACAATACATTGCATAATAAATTTGATGTGCCTATTGAGCCAGTAAAAATGGTTCAGTGACTACAAGAATACTTTTATATTTAATATTTACGATTCCATGAGTCGGATGAACACGCAAACCTCTCTCAGTTTCCAACCACCAACATTTAAACATTTTTATGTAATTCTGTCCTAGATAACACAGCTCAATAATTTCATCCAAAATGCCATAAAAGTCAACTTCAGTTTCTCTGTAATGTGATCCTCTCAAACAAACTCCACTTTTCATTGTAATTTTTGATTCCTCGTATGTATGTCTTTGAAATCGAAAACCATTCACCACATGTGTATTATAAGATTTAACCATTTTTGATGGTGGGTTACTCAACATATACAGTCGCTTATCAATTTTATCAGCATATTGAGACACCTGAAAATTTTTAAAACAATTATCAATATAATAAATAATAAACTTAATTGATATTAAACCATCAATAATTTATGTTAACAGTTTTTGAAACCATTGAGAAAATTTTTTTCCTGCATTCTTCAAGAGTAGCTGCTGTAATTTGTGGAAGGTGTTTCTTGATATGATTATCATATAACTTAAAAATAAAATAAGTTTAAATACTATAACAGAAAATATATAATAAGTGATAGAAGCACTCATAGGACAAATGATGTCATTTCTTCACAGTTGAGTAGAACTTGTCTATGAGCTCTGTGATGTTCATCATCAGAAACCCATCATTCATGAACTCCACCAAAACCAAGATTTGGCTGATTAAAAACTACTAATTGATTGTCCAGTTTGTCATTAACATTACCCTTTTTTCTCCCCATGCGATTCTGTTTTGAGGGATATTGTGATTAAAAATAATGAGATCAGAAAAAATCAATTTCCTCTTGCAAATAAGCTTCAGCAATTGAGCCTTCAACTAATGCTTTGTTACATATTTTTTTCTTCAATTTCTGCATGCATATCTTGAATGGGTACATCCATCGAAACTGTACTAGACCTCCACATTTAGATACATGTATAAAATGTAATATCAGATGTTCCATTGAGTCAAATAAAACTGGAAAAATTATTTTTTCCAGTTTACATATAATTACAGAAACATATTCTGTCAGTTTTCTTAGCGCATAATAGTCAGTTGTCGCTGCACAAATGTCTCGAAAAAAATATGATATTTCTGTTATCGAATCCCAAATCATAGAACTCAACAAACCTCTAAATCCAATCGGCATTAGTATTTCCATTATAACATGACAGTCATGGATTTTTAATCCAGTAATATAACCATTCTTAACACATCTTCCCAAATTGGAAGCATAGCCATCTGGAAGTCTCAAATCTTCTATCCATTAACAGAATAATAAGTGACTCTCTTTGGACAGTGTATAAACTATTTTTTGGCTTCATTAACCTCTATGATCTGATGTTTTCAAATAATTCAGGTTCTGGTTTCCTGAAAATTTGGGCAAGATCTAATCGTGCCTTTACAGTATCTTTGGTCATACCTGGTGTATCCAAAACTGTATGAAATAAATTATCAAAACAGTTCTTCTCAATATGCATAACATCCAACATGTGGCGGACCAAAAAATCAGACCAATATGGAATATCCCAAAAAATTCTCTGTTTTATCCAATTATATTCTTTCCCAAAGCCATGATTTTTTTTTTGGATTACTGTTGGTCCAAATGTGATGGGGGAAATGAAAATACCACTGATTTAACTCTGTACCTGAGATCATCTTTGGAGGTTCATCCATTTCAATTGTACCTTTTATGAAATGATATTTGTTCCTCCGAAAAGGATGATCGGTTGGAATAAATATATGGTGACAATCAAAATAGCAAGGTTTTTTTCCATTGACCAGCATAAAGACGTTTTTTCCTTTCATATAGTAAGGCCATGATTTCGGACCATGTGTACTCCAACCAGATAACATTCCATATGCTGAAAAGTCACTAACCTTCCACATCAATGCAGCTTTTAATATGAAATTTTGTTCTGCAGAAACATCATATATATTAACACCATCACTCCACAATGTATTTAACTCATCAATCAATGGTTTCAAATAAACATCAATATTATTTTTTGGATTTCCTGGGATTTATGGTGTCAAAAAGATATAATTCTCCTTCATCAACATCCATGGAGGCAAATTGTATGGAGTTATAAAGACAAGCCAACATGAATACTGACTACCATAAGAACCAAATGGACAAAAACCATCTGTAGAAAGATCCAATCGCACGTTTCGGGCATCTATAGAAAAACATGGATGCACACGATCAAAATGTTTCTATGAATCACCATCAGATGGAAGATTCAAGATTTTATCAGTTGAAATCATGGTTTGGGGCCATGACATCATTGATGTTGTGTTCTGGGACATAAATAAATGATGCAACCTTGGTGTAAGGGGGAAATATCTAAACTGTTTTACTGGAATCGATCTAGACATACCTGGTTGAGCTTCTTTATACCTCAATTGACCACATGTGGGACAAATATCCAATGACTCATTTTCACCAGAATATAAGATACAATCATTTGGACATGCATGAATATTCCTATAACTAAGGCCCAAATTACGAATCAGCCTCTCGCTCTCATAGTAATTTTCAGGCAACTCATTTCCTTCAGGTAACAGTGTTTTAACCAAAGAAAATATCTGATCAATATAGTTGTTTGACATTGCATTATCTCACTTAACAGCCATAAATTTTGCAACTGATTCTAATTTGCATATTTTGCGACCAGGATATAATGCATCCTCATCAGACCTCAACAACTCATAAAATTATGATGTTTCCAACCCAAGAGTTAAATCAATAACATCATGAGTTTCAGTTTGTTGCACAGATAGACCTTTAACATCATGTACTAAATTTTGAAACTGTGATGGATCCGGAATCAAGTTATTAAGATCTTCTCTGGAACTGCGTTCACCGTGTTGATACCAAAAAACATAATCTTATTGAAAACCAAACCGCAAGAGATGTCCCCCAACATTTTCAAATGTGTGAAACGTTCTCAGAGCACATTTTTTACAAGGACACTTAATTGTGCCTTCTGAAAGATATTCTGGTTTTGATGATGCAAATGCTAAGAAAGCTTCAACACCGTCAATATATACAGGATTTAAAACAGAACCATTAGGATTTCTATGTTGATCTATCCATGCTCGATCATCTAATAATGACTGATGTTGACTTCCTTGTTCCATATTTTCCTAAATAAAATATAAAATCATCACTATTTTTGAATAGTTTGAAATTATAAAAACACTATCTGAAAAAGAAGATAAATAGTTACAACTACTAATAATTATCATTAATTAAGGACGACACAATTTCAAGTGGATTGACGGCTACTCTTTTGTCTAATAGCTCATTTAATTGCATCTTTCTCACACTTATTATTGCAAATTATTGCTAATTATCCATAACTATTCATAATTATTGCCTATTATTACAATTTATTACTAATTGTTACAAATTATTTCAATTTATTACTAATTGTTACAATTTATTGCTAATTATTACTATTTATTATTAATTTAGCAATACTTAGAAATACATATCAAAAGGAACACTACTTGAATAATGAAATGAAATTTGGTAATCATCATTGTGGAGATTATTACAAATTTTCCCTTCATTATCCAAGCAGATTTTGTTTACTAAATATTAGTAATAAAAAATCATATTATCAATATTTATGAAAAAACAATATTCATATTATTAAAATATTAAAAAATTTATAAAATTTTAAAATTATCAATATTCACAATAGACATTGTTCTATTCTTAACATGTTCAAATTATTACTATCTATTCCTAATTAATAATAATTATACCTAATTAATACTAATTATAACAAATTAATACTAATTATTCCAAATTAATAATAATTATTCCTAATTAATACTAATTATTCCTAATTAATACTAATTATTCCTATTTATTACTAATTATTCCTAATTATTACTAATTATACCTAATTATTTCTAATTATACGTAATTATTACTAATTATTCCTAATTATTACTAATTATTACTAATTATTACTAATTATACCTAATTATTCATAATTATACCTAATTATTCCTAATTATTCCTAATTATTCCTAATTATTCGTAATTATTCCTAATTATTTTTAATTATTCCTAATTATTACTATTTATTCCTAATTATTACTAATTATTCCTAATTTTTACTAATTATTCCTAATTATTACTAATTATTCCTAATTATTACAAATTATTCCTAATTATTACTAGTTATTCCTAATTATTCCTAATTATTCCTAATTATTCCTAATTAATCATAATTACTCCTAATTATTACTAATTATTCCTAAATATTACTAATTATTCCTAATTATTACTAATTATTCCTAATTATTACTAGTTATTCTTATTATTACTAATTATTCCTAATTATTACTAATTATTCCAAATTATTACTAAGTATTCCTAATTATTCATAATTATTCCTAATTATTACTAACTATACCTAATTATTCCTAATTATACATAATTATTCCTAATTATAACTATTTATTCCTAGTTATTCCTAATTATACCTAATTATTACTAATTATTACTATTTATTCCTAATTATTACTAATTATTCCAAATTATTCCTAATTATACTAATTATTCCTAATTATAACTAATTATTCCTAATTATACCTAATTATAACTAATTATTCATAATTATTACTAATTATTCCTAATTATTACTAATTATACCTAATTATTACTTTTTATTCTAAATTATTCCTAATTATTCTTAATTATTACTATTTTTCCTAATTATTACTATTTTTTCTAATTATTACTATTTATTCCTAATTATTACTATTTATTCCTAATTATTACTATTTATTCCTAATTATTACTATTTATTCCTAATTATTACTATTTATTCATAATTATTACTATTTATTCCTAATTATTACTAATTATTCCTAATTAATACTAATTATTCCCAATTACTAATAATTATTACTAATTAATAATAATTATTCATAATTACTACTAATTATTACTAATTATTAATAATTATTCCTAATTAATATTAATTATTCCTAATTATTACTAACTATTCCTAATTATTACTAATTATCCCTAATTATTATTAATTATTCCTAATTATTATTAATTATTCCTAATTATTACTAATAATTTCTAATTATTACTAATTATTCCTAATTATTACTAATTATTCCTAATTATTTTAATTATTCTTAATTATTACTAATTATGCCTAATTATTACTAATTATTCCTAATTATTACTAATTATACCTAATTATTCCTAATTATACCTAATTATTCCTAATTATCCCTAATTATTCCTAATTGTACCTAATTATTCGTAATTATTCTTAATTATTACTAATTATTCCTAATTATTACTAATTATTCCTAATTATTACTAATTATACATAATTATTCATAATTATTTGTAATTATTACTATTTTTCCTAATTGTTACAATTTTTCTTAATTATTATTATTTATTCCTAACTATTACAATTTATTCCTTATTATTACTATTTATTCCTAATTGTTACTATTTATTCCTAATTATTACTATTTATTCCTAATTATTAATATTTATTTCTAATTATTACTAATTATTCTTAATTATTACTAATTATTCCTAATTATTACTAATTATAGCTAATTATTCCTAATTATAGCTAATTTTCCCTAATTATACCTATTTATTCCTAATTATTCCTAATTATTCCTAATTATACCTAATTATTACTAATTATTACTATTTATTCCTAATTATTACTATTTGTTCTTAATTATTACTAATTATTCCTATTTATTCATAATTATACCTGATTATTCCTAATTATACCTAATTATTCCTAATTATACCCAATTATTACTAATTATTCATAATTATTACTAATTATTACTATTTATTCCTAATTATTACTATTTATTCCTAATTATTACTATTTATTCCTAATTATTACTAATTATTCCTAATTATTAATAATTATTTCTAATTATTACTAATTCTTTTTAATTAATACTAAATATTCCTAATTAATAATAATTATTCTTAATTAATACTAATTATTCCTAATTATTAATAATTATTTCTAATTATTACTAATTATTCCTAATTATTATTAATTATTCCTAATTATTAGTACTTATTCCTAATTATTACTAATTATTCCTTATTATTACTAATTATTCATAAATATTACTAATTATACCTAATTATTACTAATTATACCAAATTTTTCCTAATTATACTTAAATATTCCTAATTATAGCTAATTATTCCTAATTATACCTAAGTATTCTTAATTATTCCTAATTATACCTAATTATTACTAATTATTGCTATTTATTCCTAATTATTACTATTTATTCCTAATTATTCCTAATTATTCCTTATTATTCTTAATTATACCTAATTATTCCTAATTATACCTAATTATTCATAGTTATTCATAATTATTACTAATTATTCCTAATTGTTACTAATTATTCCTAATTTTTACTAATCAATCCTAATTCTTACTAATTATTCTTAATTATTAGAAATTATTCCTAATTAATCTTAATTATTACTAATTGTTGCTAATTATTCATAATTATACCTAATTATACCTAATTATACCTAATTATACCTAATTATACCTAATTATACCTAATTATTCCCAATTATAAATAATTATTATAATTATACCTAATTATTTCTAATTATACCTAATTATACCAAATTATACCTAATTGTTACTAATTATGCCTAATTAATACTAATTATTCCTAATTATTTTAAATTATTACTAATTATTCCTAATTATTACTAATTATTCATAATTATTACTAATTATTCCTAATTATTTCTACTTATTCATAATTATTCATAATTATTCCTAATTATTGCTCATTATACCTAATTATGACTAATTATAACTAATTATCACTAATTATACCTAATTATCACTAATTATACCTAATTATCACTAATTATACCTAATTATCACTAATTATACCTAATTATCACTAATTATACCTAATTATAACTAATTATACCTAATTATTACTAATTATACCTAATTAATACTAATTATTCTTAATTAATAATAATTATTCCCAATTAATACTAATTATTCCTAATTACTACTAATTATTCCTAATTAATACTAATTATTCCTAATTACTACTAATTATTCCTAATTAATACTAATTATTTCTAATTAGTACTAATTATTCGCAATTAATACTAATTATTCCCAATTAATACTAATTATTCCAAATTAATACTAATTATTCCAAATTAATACTTTTTATTCCTAATTAATGATATTTATTCCCAATTAATACTATTTATTTCTAATTAATACTATTTATTCCTAATTAATACAATTTATTCCGAATTAATACTAATTATTCGTAATTAATACTAATTATTCTTAATTAATACTAATTATTCCTAATTAATACTATTTATTCCTAATTAGTACTATTTATTCTTAATTATATCTATTTATTCCAAATTATATCTAATTAATATTAATTATAACTAATTATTTATAATTATAACTAACAATATCAAACTCTTAGTAAAACTAAATATAAATAAAAATCATTTAAAATCTAATTAAATTCGAACTAATAAACAACAAATAATATTAACCTAAAATAAATATAATAAACATAAAAATATAAAATATAAATACCTTAAACATTGATATTCTGAAGTTATTGACACACTCCAATGGATCTCGTATAAAAAACTTCAACTAAAAAATTATTTAAAAATGAAGAATGAAAAGAGAGAGAAATCAAGATCAGAGAGGGAAATCAAGATCTGAATTATTTGTAAAAAAAGATTGGGGTATATATAGGTTAGAGAAGATGCGATGGGATTATTAGCGACGGGCTTCCCGTCGCAAATGGTTATATATGCGATAGGGTTCGTCGCAATTACCCTCACCCGCATTAATTACAGTCGGTGGTTAAAAGGTTAATTGTGACAGGTCCCGTTACAAATAGTACCTGTCGACAGTCTTTTTGGGGCGGGATGACATCCCGTCCCTAAAGGGTAGTGACCGCCGCTGGGTACTTGTGACGGGACCCGTCGCAAATAAACCAGTGTGGTTTGGCGAGCAAGTCGTGCCAAACTATTTGCGACGCGACATGAAATCCTTTCACAAATAGTTTGGCCCGGCTTGTGCACCAATCTGCCCCAAACTATTTGCGACGGGAAGCGAAATCCCGTCGCAAATACTTGGTTATTTGCGACGGGATACTTTCCCCGTGGAAAATAGTTTCTGGGACGGGTTATTTGCGACGTGCTCTCTTCCCGTCGCAAATAACCCGTTGCAAATACTGATTTTTCCCGTAGTGCACCACGAGGGTTCTACTCAAGAGATAGCTAGAGGAACCATCCCATTCCCCGGTAGGTGGGTTCCACTGTGATGGTCGATAGAGGACCCATGCCCAGTCTAGCTAGAGGGTCCACTCTAGTAGTTGGTAGAGGAACAATGCCCATCCTAGCTCAAGGGTGCCACTCTAGTAATCAAGGACCCATTCCCTAATACCACAGGAAGGTGTCACTATGATAATAGATAGAGGACTGATACCCTATCTAGTTAGAGGATGCCACTCTAGTGGTCAGAAGAGGACTCATGCCCAACTCAGATGGATGGTGGAACTCTAGTAGTCGAGGATCTATGCCATAATACAACATGAGGGTGCCATATAGATAACAGATAGAGAACCCATGCCCTTCCTGGCAGAAGGGTGAAATTATATTGAATGTTAGAGGACCCATTACATGTCATAGTAGGAGGGTTTCACACTAATGATTTGTAAATGGAAAATTCTCAGCCCAATAAAAGGGTGAATCTCTATAGAAAATTAGAGGAAACATACCCTATCCTAGTAGGAGGGTTCCACTCTAATGACCTATAGAGGACCCATTCCCAGCCTAGCTGGAGTGTCCCTCTCAAGTGTCTTTGGTGATCCTACCTGATCACTGTTATCATCAGGAATCACCTAAGGAACTATCACATATATAACATCACACATCATATCTCAAAAGTTTATATAGAGGAAACAGTAATGTTATATATAGAAAAACACCTAGTATAGGCTAATCTCAATTAAAAATCCATGTCCAAATGAATGAGATACAAGAGGATGACGTTTTGTCAAAAGGAAAGTAGGGGTACATGGCGTGTAAGGGATCAATACGACATGTGGTTCTGCTCCACTGTCTGGCCATGTACCTTCTGGAACACTAAGTACTGATTCTATATCACTACATTATGTGTAGGTGGACTACATGACATGACATAGCCAACCATGGTCCAGATCATTCCCCTAGTCGTGTCAATATATTATTTCATGTGTCTTTGTACTTCGGTAACCGATGCAATCTACTGCTTGGGGTTCCACCCATGTGATCCGCATCATGTGTTGTCTACCTAGGGAGGGATACACAACATTTGGGTTAGAAAAATGACATGTAATTTTTAACTATCTGAAAACCCTAGTGCCACAACCACATGGGCAATACATGATGTGTGTTCATCACAGTACATGCGGGGTAGTTGGGTTTTTTTTTGAAAAAAGTCATAATTTCCTCTGGTGTTCTAGATCTAGGGTCACCATGTCATATCTCACCTCCTCTCCACCAAAAAATATAAGGATAATCCTCTGAATTTTTTTCCAACTATCCATTGGTCAAAAATCAGATTCCAATTAGTCCATGGTGGTACACAGCATGCCCTATGTGCGTCGTTCATTTCTCATGCCATGAATTAGTTGTCTCTATTTTTGTATCTTTGAAACGATCGCCCATGTACTATGATTCATCCCAACACATCAATGCAGCTTTTAATATGAAATTTTGTTTCACAGAAACATCATATGAATTAACACCATCACTCCACAATGCATTTAACTCATCAATCAATGGTTTCAAATAAACATCAATATTCTTTTTCGGATGTCCTGGGATTTATAGTGTCAAAAAGATATAAGTCTCCTTCATCAACATCCATGGAGACAAATTATACGGAGTTATAAAGACAGGTCAACATGAATACTGACTACCATAAGAACCAAACGGAGAAAAACCCTCAGTAGAAAGACCCAATCGCATGTTTCGGGCATCTATAGCAAAAGATGGATGCACACGGTCAAAACGTTTCTATGAATCACCATCAGATGGATGATTTAAGATTTTATCAGTTGAAATCTTTGTTTTGGGCCATGATATCATTGATGTTGTGTTCTGAGACATAAATAAATGTTGCAACCTTGGTGTAAGGGGGAAATATCTAAACTGTTTTACTGGAATCGATCTAGACATTCCTAGTTGAGCTTTTTTATACCTCAATTGTCCACATGTGGGACAAATATCAAATGACTCATTTTCACCAGAATATAAGATGAAATCATTTGGACATGCATGAATCTTCCGATAACTAAGGCCCAAATTATGAATCAGTCTCTCGCTCTCATAGTAATTTTCAGGCAACACATTTCCTTCAGGTAGCAGTGTTTTAACCAAAGAAAATATCTGATCAAAATAGTTGTTTGACATTGCATTATCTGACTTAATAGCCATAAATTTAAAAATTGATTCTAATTTGCTTATTTTTCAACCGGGATATAATGCATCCTCAGCAGACCTCAACAACTCATAATATTCTGATGGTTCCAACTCAAGAGTTAAATCAATAACATCGTGAGTTTTAGTTTGTTGCAGAGATGGACCTGAAACATCATGTACTAAATTTTGAAATCGTGATGGATCCGAAATCAAGTTTTTAAGATCTTCTCTGTAACTGTGTTCACCGTGTTGATACCAAAAAACATAATCTGGTTGAAACCCAAACTGCAAGAGATGTCCCCCAACATTTTCAAATGTGTCAAACGTTCTCAGAGCACATTTTTTACAAGGACACTTAATTGTGCCTTCTGAAAGATATTCTTGTTTTGATGATGCAAGTGCTAATAAAGCATCAACACCGTCAATATATAAAGGATTTAAACCAGAACCAATAGGATTTCTGTGCTGATTTATCCTTGCTTGATCATCTAATAATGACTGATGTCGACTTCTATGTTCCATATTTTCCTAAATAAATTATAAAATCATCACTGTTTTTGAATAGTTTGAAATTTTAAAAACACTATATGAAAAAGAACATAAATAGTTACAACTACTAATAATTATCATTAATTAAGGACGATACAATTTCTAGTGGATTGACGACCACTCTTTTGTCCAATAGCTCATTTAATTGCATCTTTCTCACACTTATTATTGCTAATTATTTCTAATTATTCATAATTATTCATAATTATTACTTATTATTACAAATTATTACAGTTTATTACTAATTGTTACAAATTATTACAATTTACTACTAATTATTACAATTTATTGCTAATTATTACTATTTATTATTAATTTAGCAATACTTCGCAATACATATCAAAAGGAACACTACGTGAATAATGAAAGGAAATTTGGTAATCATCGTTGTGGAGATGATTACAAATTTTCCCTTCATTATCAAAGAAGATTTTGTTTACTAAATATTAGTAATAAAAAAATTATATTATCAATATATACGAAAAAACAATATTCATATTATTAAAATATTAAAAAATTTATAAAATATTAAAATTATCAATATTCACAACAGACTTTGTTTCATTCTAAACATGTTCAAATTATTACTATCTATTCCTAATTAATATTAATTATACCTAATTAATACTAATTATATCAAATTACTACTAATTATTCCAAATTAATAACAATTATTCCTAATTAATACTAATTATTCCTAATTAATACTAATTATTCCTAATTAATACTAATTATTCCTATTTATTACTAATTTTTCCTAATTATTACTAATTATACCTAATTATTACTAATTATATGTAATTATTACTAATTATTCCTAATTGTTACTAATTATTCCTAATTATTACTAATTATACCTAATAATTCATAAATATACCTAATTATTCATAATTATTCATAATTATTCCTAATTATTCCTAATAATTTGTAATTATTCCTAATTATTCCTAATTATTCCTAATTATTACTAATTATTATTAATTATTACTAATTATTCCTAATTAATACCAATTATTCCTAATTATTACTAATTATTCATAATTAGTACTATTTATTATTAATTATTCTTAATTAATCCTAATTATTAATAATTATTCCTAATTATAACTAATTATTCCTAATTATTACTAATTATTCCTAATTATTACTAATTATTCGTAATTACAACTAATTATTCCTAATTATTACTAATTATTCCTAATTATTACTAATTATTCCAAATTTTTACTAATTATTCCTAATTATTACTAATTATTCCTAATTATTACTAATTATACCCAATTATTCCTAATTATACATAATTATTCCTAATTATACCTAATTATTCCTAGTTATTCCTAATTATACCTAATTATTACTAATTATTACTATTTATTCCTATTTATTCCTAATTATTCCTAATTATACCTAATTATTCCTAATTATACCTAATTATTCCTGATTATACCTAATTATTACTAATTATTCATAATTATTACTAATTATTCCTAATTATTACTAAGCATTTCTAATTATTACTTATTATTCTTAATTATTCTTAATTATTACTATTTTTCCTAATTATTACTAATTTTCCTAATTATTACTATTTGTTTATAATTATTACTATTTATTCTTAATTATTACTATTTATTCCTAATTATTACTATTTATTCCTAATTATTACTATTTATTCCTAATTATTTCTATTTATTCGTAATTATTACTAATTATTCCTAATTACTACTAATTATTCCCAATTACTAATAATTATTCCTAATTAATAATAATTATTCATAATTACTACTAATTATTCCTAATTATTACTAATTTTTCCTAATTAATACTAATTATTCCTAATTATTACTAACTATTCCTAATTATTACTAATTATCCCTAATTATTACTAATTATTCCTAATTATTATTAATTATTCCTAATTATTACTAATTGTTTCTAATTATTACAAATTATTCCTAATTATTACTAATTATTCCTAATTATTTTAATTATTCTTAATTATTTCTAATTATTCCTAATTATCACTAAATATACCTAATTATTACTAATTATACCTAATTATTACTAATTATACGCAATTATTACTAATTATACCTAATTATTCTTAATTATACCTAATTATTCCTAATTATCCCTAATTATTCCTAATTATACCTAATTATTCCTAATTATTCCTAATTATTACTAATTATTCCTAATTATTACTAATTATTCCTAATTATTACTAATTATACATAATTATTCATAATTATTCGTAATTATTACTATTTTTCCTAATTATTACCATTTTTCCTAATTATTACTATTTATTCCTAATTATTACTATTTATTCCTAATTATTACTATTTATTCCTAATTGTTACTATTTATTCCTAATTATTACGATTTATTCATAATTATTAATATTTATTCCTAATTATTACTAATTATTCCTAATTATTACTAATTATTCCTAATTATTACTAATTATACCTAATTATTCTTAATTATAGCTAATTTTTACTAATTATACCTAATTATTCCTAATTATTCCTAATTATACCTAATTATTACTAATTATTACTATTTATTCCTAATTATTACTATTTGTTCCTAATTATTACTAATTATTCCTAATTATTCCTAATTATACCTAATTATTCCTAATTATACCCAATTATTCCTAATTATACATAATTATTACAAATTATTCATAATTATTACAAATTATTCCTTATTATTACTAATTATTCCAAATTATTCCTAATTATTCCTAATTATTACTATTTATTCCTAATTATTACTATTTATTCCTAATTATTACTATTTATTCCTATTTATTCCTATTTATTCCTAATTATTACTAATTATTCCTAATTATTACTGATCATTTTTAATTAATACGAAATATTCCTAATTAATTATAATTATTCTTAATTACTACTAATTATTCCTAATTATTAATAATTATTTCGAATTATTACTAATTATTCCAAATTATTATTAATTATTCCTAATTATTAGTAATTATTTCTAATTATTACTAATTATTTTTAATTATTACTAATTATTCATAAATATTACTAATTATACATAATTATTACTAATTATACCTAATTATTCTTACTTATACCTAATTATTCCTAATTATAGCTAATTATTCCTAATTATACCTAAGTATTCCTAATTATTCCTAATTATACCTAATTATTACTAATTATTCCTAATTATTCCTATTTATTCCTAATTATTACTAATTATTCCTTATTATTCCTAAATATACCTAATTATTCCTAATTATACCTAATTATTCGTAATTATTCCTAATTATTACTAATTATTCCTAATTGTTACTAATTATTCCTAATTTTTACTAATTATTCCTAATTATTACTAATTATTCCTAATTATTAGTAATTATTCCAAATTATTCTTAATTATTACTAATTGTTGCTAATTATTCCTAATTATACCTAATTATACATAATTATACCTAATTTTACCTAATTTTACATAATTATACCTAATTATACCTAATTATTCCCAATTATACCTAATTATTTTAATTATACCTAATTATTACTAATTATACCTAATTGTACCATATTATACCTAATTGTTACTAATTATGCCTAATTAATACTAATTATTCCTAATTTTTTTAAATTATTACTAATTATTCCTAATTATTACTAATTATTCATAAGTATTACTAATTATTCCTAATTATTTCTAATTATTCATAATTATTCATAATTATTCCTAATTATTGCTCATTATACCTAATTATGACTAATTATAACTAATTATCACTAATTATACCTATTTATCACTAACTATACCTAATTATCACTAATTAAACCTAATTATTACTAATTATACCTAATTATTAATAATTATACCTAATTACTACTAATTATTCCTAATTAATACTAATTATTCCCAATTAATACTAATTATTCCTAATTACTACTAATTATTCCTAATTAATACTAATTATTCCTAATTACTACTAATTATTCCTAATTAATACTAATTATTTTTAATTAATACTAATTATTTGCAATTAATACTAATTATTCCCAATTAATACTAATTATTCCAAATTAATACTAATTATTCCATATTAATACTTTTTATTCCTAATTAATGCTATTTATTCCTAATTAATACTATTTATTTCTAATTAGTACTATTTATTCCTAATTAATACAATTTATTCCTAATTAATACTAATTATTCGTAATTAATACTAATTATTCCTAATTAATACTAATTATTCCTAATTAATACTATTTATTCCTAATTAATAATATTTATTCTTAATTATATTTATTTATTCCTAATTATATCTAATTAATATTAATTATAACTAATTATTTATAATTATAACTAACAATATCAAACTCTTAGTAAAACTAAATATAAATAAAAATCATTTAAAATCTAATTAAACTCGAACTAATAAACAACAATTAAAATTAACATAAAATAAATATAATAAGCACAAAAAAATAAAATATGAATACCTTAAACTTTGATATTCTGAAGTTATTAACGCCCTCCAATTGATATCGTATAAAAAACTTCAACTAAAAAAATTCTTTAAAAATGAGGAATGAAAAGAGAGAGAAATCAAGATCAGAGAGGGAAATCAAGATCTGAATGATTTGTGAAAAAAAAACGGATTGGGGTATTTATAGGTTAGAAAAGTTGCGACGGGATTACTAGCGACGGGCTTCCCGTCACAAATGGTCGTATTTGCGATGGGGCTCGTCGCAATTACACTCACCCGCATTAATTACAGTCGGTGGTTAAAAGGTTATTTGCGACGGGTCCCGTCGCAAATAGTACCTGCGGACAGTCTTTTTGCGGTGGGATGACATCTCGCCGCTAAAGGGTAGTCACCACCGCCGGGTACTTGTGATAGGACCCGTCGCAAATAAACCAGTGCAGTTTGGCGTGCAAGACGCGCCAAACTATTTGCGACGGGACACGAAATCCCTTCGCAAATAGTTTGGCCCAGCTTGCGCGCCAATCGGCGCCAAACTATTTGCGAAAGGAGGCGAAATCCCGTCGAAAATACTTGGTTATTTGCGACGGGCTACTTTCTCTGTGGAAAATAGTTTCTGGAACGGGTTATTTGGGACATGCTCTCTTCCCGTCGCAAATAACCCGTTGCAAATACTGATTTTTCCCATAGTGCACCACAAGGGTTCTACTCAAGAGATAGCTAGAGGAACCATCCCATTCTCCAGTAGGTGGGTTCCACTGTGATGGTCGATAGAGGACCCATGCCCAGTCTAGCTAGAGGGTTCCACTCTAGTAGTTGGTAGAGGAACAATGCCCATCCTAGCTCAAGGGTGCCACTCTAGTAATGAAGGACCCATTTCCTAATACCACAGGAAGGTGCCACTAGGATAATAGATAGAGGACTGATACCCTATCTAGTTAGGGAATTCCACTCTAGTGGTCAGAAGAGGACCCATGCCCAACTCAGATGGAGGGTGGAACTCTAGTAGTCGAGGATCTATGCCATAATACCACAGGAGGGTGCCATATAGATAACAGATAGAGAACCCATGCCTTTCCTAGCAGAAGGGTGAAATTTTATAGAATGTTAGAGGATCCATTACATGTCCTAATAGGAGGGTTTCACACTAATGATTTGTAAAGGGAAAATTCTCAGTCCAATAAAAGGGTGAATCTCTATAGAAAATTAGAGGAAACATACCCTATCCTAGTAGGAGGGTTCCACTCTAATGACATATAGAGGACCCATTCTCAGCCTAGCTGGAGTGTCCCTCTCAAGTGTCTCTGGTGATCCAACCTGATCACTGTTATCATCAGGCATCACCTAAGGAACTATCTCATATATAACATCACACATCATATCTCAAAAGTTTATATGGAGGAAACGATAATGTTATATATAGAAAAACACCCAGTATAGGCTAATCTTAATTAAAAATCCATGTCAAAATGAAGGAGATACGAGAGGATGGCGTTTTGTCAAAAGGAAAGTAGGGGTACATGGCGAGTAAGGGATCAATATGACATGTGGATCTGCTCCACTGTCTGGCCATGTACCTTCTGGAACACTAAGTACTGATTCTATATCACTTCATGATGTGTAGGTGGACTATATGACATGACATAGCCAACCATGGTCTAGATCATTCCCCTAGTCGTGTCAATATATTATTTCATGTGTCTTTGTACTTCGGAAATCGATGCAATCTACCGCATGGGGTTCCACCCATGTGATCTGCATCATGTGTTGTCTACCTGGGGAGGGATACACAACATTTGGGTAGGACAAATGACATGTAATTTTTAACAATCTGAAAACCCTAGTGCCACAATCACATGGGCAATACACGATGTGTGTTCATCACAGTACATGCGGGGTAGTTGGGTTGTTTTGAAAAAAGTCATATTTTCTTCTGGTGTTCTAGATCTAGGGTCACCATGTCAGATCTCACCTCCTCTCCACAAAAAATATAAGGACAAGCCTCTGAATTTTTTTTCCAACTATACATTGGTCAAAAATCAGATTCCAATTAGTCCATGGTGGTACGCCACATAACATGTGTGCGTCATTCATTTCTAGTTCCATGAATTAGTTGTCTCTATTTTTGTATCTTTGAAACGATCACCCATATACTATGATTCATCCCAACACATCTTTGATTAATCAAATCATTCATTACATGATATTCCATCACTATTTCGGCAGTTCGATCGGGCTTGATCCTTCATGCAACCTCGAATTGAAACTGCGTACATCAATCGGGGAAGAACGCAAAGAACGGGGGGAGAAACAAAGAAAAGGAAAATGTGAAAGAGTCATTAGCCAATAACTTTATTCCAATGGATTCAAATTAAGGTTTATTTGGGTGAGAAAATGATTCAATGAAATAAAACCATCACATAGGTGCATGCAATGGTTTTTAATTGATGCAGATCAAATGATAGAATCGATCATGCTCACTTAATTAAATAAATTTGGGAACAATCCAAAAATTGTTGCGTATAAAATTGAATTAGATAAAAATCAAACAATGAAATGCATTTTTTAATGAATAAAATCATTCACTGTGTTTTCTTTTCCTTCATCTTCTCGGATTAGGAGTTCCATTGTCATTTGATTTTGATTCAACAAATTGAGGGTGGAGGAACACCTATCAATGATCATAGGGTTATGCAACTAACCCTTGAAATCCCACCATAACAACTTATTTAAATAAATAATTTAGTATTGATTATTTAATTAATTAACTAAAAACATTATTTATTTACCTAAATGCACTATCCCATGACTGCTTTTATTTGATCGCTCAGTGTTAATCTACATCAGGTCCCTTCTAGGTTAAACCACAAGTTATAGATTCAACTATGGTCTCATATTTTTTATATGAGATTCTGTTTAATATTTTTCCAGTTTTCATTAAGAAACTATGTGTTTGTAATATAAAAGATATTTAATATTATTATAAATTTAATTTTGGGTACGTTAGGCCTTATATCGCATGTCGTCTCAGTTCCTTGCTCCAGAAGTATTTATAGATACATTTCAATGTCTCACAAGGAGAATTTGTGGTCTCTAAAATATTTCCTTATTCCTTTGTATGATAATAAAACATCTATCAGGTTTCATATTCTTAAATGACATACAGTAACATGTATCTCATATTATTTATTTTCTAGACCACATTGATTATAATACATCATCAGTGACAATTTTTAGTATACTCATTTTAATCATATGATAATTACAACAACCTTCATTAATTATATTTCAAATGACTTATAAAGCTCTTTATACTTCGCCTCCCTTTATATCTTCGATCTATCCGAGTACATGATGCTTCTGAAGAGATGAGGTAAATTATCCTGAATCCCATGTTTTATAAGTAGAGAATAAAAAAATTGAGTGATAAGAAATATCCTGGATATATTTTTTAAATTACAATAACTAAATATTAAAATTAAAATTATATTATAGATAAAATTTATATAATTATAACGAATGGTTTAATAAATAAACTAAGGGAATTAAAATTAAATAAAATAGATTAAAGAAAATATCATTATAATGCTAAAAGTATTAATAATGTAAATAATAAGTAAAAATTAACAAATAAATATTAAGAATGTATAAATATATTATTAATAATTATTTATAATTCAATTTTGTAAATTAATATATACTTAATAAAATTATTTAATAGGGTAATCCAGGCCAGTAATTTTGGGTTTGTGCTAACTATAAAATGTAAGAGGTGTGATTCATAAATTAAAGTGATGATAAATTATAAATGTTATTAAGATTTATAAAAAATGATATTGAATTGAAATCAAAATTAAATTAATGATATCATATAAAAGAGATGACGTCTGTTAAATTTTTTAAAAACATCTCAAAGATGTTGTAAATGAATTAGAACCTCAGATGTAAAAAGATTTTTTATCATTCTGTATGAATTTTGAATATTTTAATAATAAATTTAAATAATGACTTTTTGTTAGGAATATTTAAATAAAAGTATATTTATTAAAATAGTTTATCGGATTTAAATGTTTAGGAAATTAAAAATTGATTAAATTATTTATAAGGTCAATTACATCTACCACCACATAACACAACACAATGAATTGAAACTATAGTAACTACAATGACCTAATGACTTTA
Source organism: Viscum album (assembly GCA_963277665.1). Lineage (NCBI taxonomy): Eukaryota > Viridiplantae > Streptophyta > Magnoliopsida > Santalales > Viscaceae > Viscum > Viscum album. The sequence goes on along the minus strand of OY728166.1, from coordinate 458,149,621 downwards.
TCCCATGACCTAACCCTCACCAACCAAACCCAAAACACCCCACCAGCAATGTTGGGGCTCATTAATAAGCATAAAATATGGAATCTATAGCTGTTTAGAGTGGTCCAAATGATTGAGGAGGTTCTTGAAAAAAATTAGAACGTATCACACAAGATGTGTGGAAATTATTTGATGATTGGGGATTATTTTCTATTTTAATAGGATGCGAAATAACATTCTATATGGAATGAATAATGGTTTCATAATTACTAATGGGGTGAATTATATTTTGTGAGAACTGAAATAGATTTCGGTTGGAGTGTAAAATAATGGTTGTTTTGTGTTGTGTTTGTGAATTTGAAATGCCTTTTTAGGGTTAATTTAGTGGAACAAAAATAAATAGATGTTGTTCAAATATTAATTCAACTAATGTATGTGATTGACTCTATCAACTAGTGGAGTGGGTAGGTATTGAATTTTTTATTACTTCATGATAAATAAGTTATTTTGGTTTGGGGAATAAATTTGGGGGAAAAGGTTTATATTAATTACCTGGAGAGATATATTAATACAATGTTTTTTATGATAATACTCTATAAAGGAAGAAGAACAATTATAATTATTTTTTTTAACTATATACGTGTTTCTAACACTTTCTCCAATTCGCGTGCATCTGTCTGTGAGGGCGCGCTGCTCTGTTGCCCCGTATTCTCGCTTTCCAAAGGCGGGTGACATCCATCACTTTTTTATGGAAATATACTCCATGATTGAAATAGGATGTTGGGATGTCAGTTTCTCCTTCTGTGGATTCCTCCTCAGAGTTCTCTACCTAGTCTGGGTGTTCCTCATAGATTTAATACATTTTTCGGGAAACTCTACCCATTTCCATATCTTTATGGATGCCGGTTAATTATGTTGTTTCTATCAGGACATTCCAAGGGGTCAAGTCCGAGCATCAACCTTCAATTGGGGGATTAGTTACATTGGGCATCACTGGCGTATCTGGACACTGGAACACTGTCGCGTCTATCTTCTATCCCTTATTATAGGTCTTCTCGAGGGCGCAGAAGTCTGAGGAAACCTGTGTCAAATTCGAGGAATCGTATACCCTATGCATGTCTCTAAGGTTTTCCCCATCTTCCCATGATTAACATAGGGTATGCCACATGCTTAATGCATGAAAAGACTGATCAGAACAGTGACTATAGTAGATCAGATGAATGTAACTCCTAGAGGGTACAATGATGTAGGGGGTGAGCTTTCATGACTTCACTAGTATGTGGCGGCCCAGGTAAGAATCAAGATGGGTGATGGAGTGTTGAATGAAGTGGATGGTGAATGGGATGGAACCGCCATGAGAACAATGGTAATGTTGGGATTGAGTCTCGAGGAGACTTCCTACATACCCTCGTGGCAGGGAATCAATGTCTGCGTAGTTCTGTAGGGCGATGTGACACCTAAGGAGGTGGACCGTGAGAATGGAAGCATGTATTGGACTTGGAGGAAGTGGAACCTCTGGGTTAGGTCATGACCTTCCCGAAACACATAGGCTCAAAATAAAGACCATAGAGTGGGCTTGAATTGCGGTGTACACATAGGACAACAACCTGATGATGGGTCTGGGGATCACGCATGGTTAACATCCCAAGATGGTCTGACTCCACGAGGATTGAATAAAGATGTGGGTCCCAGTAAAGGGGATTACAATGGCTTGCTTCTAAATAGGGGATGCAATGGCTTACCGTAGACTGGGGATTACAGTTTAATGTCATGCGGGATGGGGGTGGTCTGACTTGAGGTGGTCAGGTTCGAAAGGTTATTGGGCTTGAACATCGGGGAGGCTTCCTACGTATCCTTCCTTGGTAGGGATCAAAGTCCACATAGTTCAGAATGCGGGGGGGGGGGGGGGGGGTTGGTTAACCGATGTGAATGAGAACTTGGGGTCAAGATGGATGGTGGGCTTGAACTTCATAGAGGCATCCTACGTACCCTGCCTTAGCATAGATCAAAGTCCATGTAGTTCAGATGAGTTCAGGTGAACCGACGTGAAGGTGGTCAGAGCGACTGGGTGTTGGGATTGAACCTCCGGTAGGCTTCCTACGTACCTCGCCTTGGCAAGGATCAAAAACCACATAGTTTAGGTGAGGTTTGGACAAACCGACATAAAGGGGGTCGGAGAAACCAATGGGTGATGGGCTTGAACCTTAGGAAGGATTCTTACGTACCTCGCCTTGGTAAGGATCAAATAGCTCATAGTTCATGTTGGTGGTTAGTGAGCTGACGAGAAGATGGATAAGACCAATGGTTGTTGGTCTTTAACCTCAGGGAGGCTTTTTACGTACCTTTCCTTGGAAAGGATCAAAGTCCACTTAGTTCGGAAGGTTTTGGTTAGACGACATGAAGATGATCGAGACCAATGGTTGTTGGGCATGAACTTTAGGGTGGCTTCCTACATACCATTCCTTGGAAAGGTTCAAAGTTTAAGTAGTTTGGAAGGTTTTGGTGAGCCGACATGAAGATGGTTGGGACCAGTATTTGTTGGGCTTGAACCTCCGAGAGGCTTCCTACGTACCTTGACTTGGCAAGGATCAAAGTCCACGTAGTTCGGAAGGTTTTGGTGAGCCGACATGAAGATGGTTGGGACAAACGGTTGTTGGGATAGAACCTCAGGGAGGCTTACTATGTACCTTACCTTGGAAAGGATCAAATTCCACATAGGTTGGAAAGTTCTGGTGAGCTGACGTGAATATGGTCGGGACCAATGGTTGTTGGAATTGATCCTCAGGGAGGCTTCCAACATACCTTCCCTTGACAAGGATCAAATTTCACACTATTCAGAAGGGTTTGGTGAACTGACGTGAAGGTGGTCAAGACCAATGGGTGGTGGGATTGAACCATTGGGAGGCTTCCAATGCACCTCTCCTTTTCAAGGATCAAAGACCTCATAGTTCCGAAGGTTTTAGTGAAACGACATGAAGATGGTCGGGACCAATGGGTGGTGGGTTTGAACCTCAGGGAGGCTTCCTATATACCTCGTCTTTGAAAGAATCAAAGACCTCATAGTTTGGATTGGGTTTGGTGAACCGACGTGAAGATGGTCAGGACAATTGGGTTGTGGGAATGAACATCAAGGAGGCTTCCTATGTACTTCACCTTAGTAAGGATCTAATACCTCATTGTTCGGATTGGGTTTTTGGGTTACACTCTAGGTAGCTCAGAGAGGATGTCATGGTCTATGCTTACTCTAATCCCACATGAGTTATTCTCAATGTGAGAAACAAGAGGCAGAAAAGACCTGATAGTCACGAAGTGAAAGGTGAACCTGTGGGAAGTAGATTGGGGATCCACGTAGTTGGTGTCCCAGAGAGGAAATAGGGGCTTTCGCATGATTAACCGCCCAAAGAGGAAACATGGTCTTACTCCAGAATGGAGGCTCGGGTGGTGGCAAATCCCAGCGGGAGAGGGATTTGGCACCCAGGAAGGGAGGAGGAGAAAGGGTAATGCCTCCTACAAAAAAGGATAGGGGCTTACAATAGGGTGGTTTCTCTTTCCCCGTGGATGGACACTGCTCTGATAAATAGGATGTCATTCCATGTGAGGAATGGTCTCACTCTCATGGAGACCTGCGGGCATATAGAATGTATGAGAAGGGGCACCCCGCATGTATGACATAGGTAGAGACCACATTTTAACGTCATGTGCTGAGGACGATGGTGCTTTGCAGTTTAACGTCATGCATCTCAGACGAGGTGGGTTTTCTCTGCACTTCTAGGACATACATAACCGATACTCGCCTACCCTTGAGGGAAGGAAGGCATCGGCAATGCCGTGAATGGGGGTGTTGAGAGGTGATCCCATTGATGGTAAAGGTTAGCGTGATTATGCGAAGAAGAAATAGTCATTACTGTGCCTATATGAAGAAGCATGAGGCGAAGAAACGCAATGTGAAGCACCGCATAAGGGACCATAAAGTTACATCATGAAAACCTAGTGGGTTGCATGAGAAAAAGAGTTACAGGGAAAAGTAGTTCGTAGGTATAATCCTTTAAGAGCTATTGTACTCCATGTAGTGTAGGGGATCCATGAAGGGGTATTCATTGCGAAGCAAAGTGGCCTTGCCTAGGCATAGGGACAAAGTTCTTCTAGGAGGAGCTTCGCAAAGTTGAAAGGCATTTGCGAAGCAATTACTCATGAAGCAAGGTGTTTTGAAGCAATGTGTTTCGCAAAGCATAGTTACCATACCTTATAATGTGGGTCACGTGAGCATGGAGGGTGTTTCGAGAAGCATAAACACTTTACGATGACAGGATTCCCCGTGGGGAACCCCTTCCTTCACGAAGGCCCATGAGCTTCGTGAAAGGAATCCCTCTTGGAAGAGAGGTTGAATTAAGTGAAAGGGGGTGGCACTTAGCAATGTAAAAGTACCTTAAAAATATCATGGTTCTCAGAGAAAGAAGTTCATCGTGATTTGAGAGCTCAGAAGGTGAATGGTCAGATGATCTGTCCTTTGGGATCGAGGGTAGCCCAATATTTATAGGCATGAGGATCCGTGAAGCAGAGCCCGCTCGGCGCGAAGATGGAGTTTTCTCCGTGGTGGGTCATGAACGTCAGATCGGCTCGTTCAGGATCCTTCCTCCTTGCTCCACGGTGGGCTCGCGAACATCAAATGGGTTCATGGGGCATCACACCTCCTTGCTCTGCGGCAGGCTCGCAAACTTCAAATGGGTTCGGGGGCATCCAACCTCCTTGCTCCGTGGCAAGCCCGCGAACTTCAAATGGGTTCTCGAGGCATCCCGGCTTCTTACCCTATGGCGGGATCACCAACGTCAAATTTTTTCACGAAGCCTCCATCCTCCTTCCTCTGCAGTGGGCTGGCAAATTTCAAATTCATTCACAGAGCCTCTCACGTCCTTGCTCTACAGTGAGCGCAGGGCCATGGGGCTTTGCGAAAGGTCTTCGCGAGGAAATAGAGAATCCTTACCTATTTTTATTACTCTTACCAACTTTTGGCACCATCAAATTCCCCCCCTATACTTGGAGCCGCAGAGAAATCAAGGTTCAATGTTTGACGTTAATCGCCGAAACCCCTCGGCCATCCATGAAGCTGTTTAGTGAAGAGGAATCATGAGGTGGATAGGCGACCTGTAGGCTGAGCGCGCCATGAATCATGGTACTGTATGGATGTGATGTGAAGCTCCGAATGCCGTTTCTATTAAATAGGGGAGATGAATAATCTATTTTCATTTCTTTCCTCTACAAATTTGGATTTCAGTGCTCTCAATTCACGAAGCTCCCGTGTACTCTGTGATTGCTCTCCGCGAACCAGGTCTTCTGATTCATGGCACATAGCGAGTCTTTGACTTTGTGTTGGAGATCTTTTCTTCTTGGCATTGACAGGCAAGGAAAGGTTCCATGAATAGTCCTCGCGAACATGCTCTGTGATCAAGCTTCACAAACCAAACCCAGAAATCACCCAAAACTCAAAACTGAATGGCTCAGTGAGAGGCTGCCAGGTGGGTCCTTGCGGAAACTGCCCGATGGGGGGAGATGGAAAACAACTTGGGTCTAGGGGAGTTAATACGGAACCATTATAACAACGGTTCATTGGTGGATCTACTATCAGAGAGCTGAAAAAACTATCCATTATGCTAGAGGATTCTTCTGTATGGCTTCAGGCTGAGAGATGACAACTTCATTCCTGAATCCAGTAGGGACGAGCAAGCTTATTGGTTTAGGAATATGTCGTGTCAACACCAATGGTTCAGGGTGGATGATGGCCATTCCTGAGAAGAATTCACACCCGTCAATGGTAACTGCATATATAACCACCCGAACAATGTGGATGGGAAGGCACTACAGCCAGTGACGCCCCCCTGTAGCAAAATTTTTTGAAGGAATCCTCGAGGAACTCGAGGAAGGGATGGTCTGAGGAGTGGGACCTGTGCCTGTGTGATAACTTCATAGATGACTGGGCCTAGGCCTACTGGGTAGGTGTCACATGTGAGGAGTTCGGGGAAATGCTGAGAAGAGTGGGTCTGTATCAGGAAACTTGGGCCCCCCAATTCTATATTTACCAACCGAAGTAGCTAATGTGAGAGTTTTTGAGCATGTGTTCATCGAAGACCAATACCTTTCACTTACACAATGGGGAGCTTGGAGTTAGTTTGTGGGATGTGCACCGGATCTCAGGGGTCCCGATATTGGGGGTGATGTATGATGAATTCCTCCCCATTATGGGTGTGTGGGAGGATCCAGAGTAGATATCGCTGCTAGTGATGGTGTTGATGAGACTGCTTCCCAGAGAGAACAAGAAAGCAGTGAGGGATGTCCATTTCGGGAGGTGGTTCAATCCGTTTTTGAATTTTCCAAAAGAGCGTAACTTTATGGTGAGGGCTCGGACTTGCCTAATGGGGGCCCAACGGGGCAAGGAGCACTCGTACTAGCGGCTCTTAGAGGACATCCAGTGGAAAATCTAGGGTTTTATAGTTATTAGAGAGCAGAATCCAATAGTCAGGCTAGTGGCATTCATCACATCTATCATAAGTTTTTGTATGGTGCCGGCGAGGGATAAAAACATTGGTGTGTGACCAAGCACATTCATCTTGTCAACCATGTTGGCGATAGGATGGCGAGTCAACCTCGGGATCTCGATGCTCGCCAAGCTATACATGATGTTGGGGCACATCAGTGAGGTGAAGAGGACACAAAGGATATGCGGGACATTCCACCTCATGTATGGGTGAATAGTAGTGCACGTTAGTGGGGTTTATGAATACTTGAACCCCATCTCGCCTCCAAGATCGAACTTCCACCCATCAATCTTGAATGTCATGGGATGCTTTCTGGAAAAGATGAACACACTGTTGGTACTGAACCGGTTGTGGAAGGTGGAGGAATTCAACTATCACCCGTTTCCATTGCCAATAGGTTCTTTTACCGATGATGGTCAAGGAATGAAAGATCACTGGTCCTATCTCCTGGCCTTTCAAGGTGGAGTGCTAGTGGAAATGGTGGACCGTGAGCCCCTCTACGAGTCTTACACCCCGCACTGATTTTCAAGTCAATTCTTGTGTCTACCATGACTAACCCTGTAGGTCTATCAAGGGGTGATCCATGAGGAACACCCATGTGTGATGAGGAATATGTGGGTCATGATCATAGGGGAAGACAAGAAGATGCGGAACATGCTACCTCCACCTACCACTATTTTTGGGTTGGTAAAGGATAATACCCAAATCTAGGAGGAGGCATACCCGGGGGAGATACTGAAGCAGCCAACCATTTAGGTCAGTGATGTTGAGACTTACCAACCTCATAGTTGGGGTCAGAAGGTGGAAAGGGAATATATAGCATCCCGCCTTTTTATAATATAAACTTTCATTTCATTACACAAAACTGAGGATCTTTAAGGTTTAGTGTCTTGGAAACCAGGAACATAAAACATGAAAACATAAAACATTATTATTAAACACTTGAAAGGCTTCTACACATGTTCATCCTAGGTTCATTACTGAATATCATAACCTGGGGACATACATCAAAAGAAAGGGTGAGCAGAAGGCCCAATAAGGGAAACAAGAGAAACATTTTACATGTGAACTTGAGATACTTCAATAAGGTCATGAAAAGAACTTTAAGGCATGAGAAAAAAATCATGAGATATATGATAATAAAAATAACATTTTTCATAACTTTAAGATGTGGCTACATCATTTAACATAGACAATCGTGAACATATCACCAAGGTCCATCCCCAAGGTGTCATTTAAAAATTACCAAGGTTATTCACCAAGGTATCGTGAAAATTGTAATCTCTAGTGGTTACATCATTACCCATTGCATTGGAGCGCTATCAGGGCGCACCATTAAATTTGCCTTTATTATCATGTGAGACACATATATCATCATAAAAAATTTCATAAATAACCCATATAGAATAAAATAAATGGGTTTCATTTCATAATCATAACGTTTTAAAAACTGCTTTAAGGACATGATCTTTACATCACTTTAAACCCACGGAAGGGGAGAGCGGGTTTCATGTATGTAAATCACAGAATTTAAAATAGAACATTTGATATATATGTGAATACCCATGTATAAATATGAGCTGTGAGTATTCACTTTATAACATAAAATTATTTTGAGAAAAGAGAGAGGCATTTTGAGACGAAAATTCTGCAGCACAACGGCTACGTTACAGGGTTTTAGAAAACGTTGAAAAGAGAGGGGACATGGGTCAAACAATCATAAATGACCCATAAAACAGTAGAGGGACATAATATAAGGGATTTAAGAACATGGTAATGAAATTTGAAAATATACCATATGAAATGAAGAACATGAAAGGAAGACAAAAATAAGATTTCTCTTATGAAAATTCGGCAGCCTAACAGTGTTACATAAACTTCAACCAAAAATGAATTGATGATTTCAAATAGGGTATCTCATCATATGAACATAAAAGATAATTATGATAGATATAGAGATCATACCCCAACATAATAAAAAGTATATTGGAAGACTTGACATGGAATTAGAACTTTGAAAAGGAGAAGGGTGAAAGAATCCCTTAAAAATTCGGCAGCCTAACGGCGTCACTTAAACTTCAAGAAAAAATGAATCAATGAGATCAAATAGGGTCTCTCATAATATGAACATAAGAGTCCATTATGATAGATATAGATATCATACCCCAACATAACAAAAAGGAAGTTGAAATAATTGACATGAAAGTAGAACTTCAAAACGAGAAGGGTGAAGAACCACTTAAAAATTCGGCAGCCTAATGGCGCCAATTAAAACTTCAAAATACTGAATTGAAGAGATCAAATGGGGTCTCTCATAATATGATCATAAAAGATCAGTATGATAAATTTAGATATCATAACCCATAATAATAAAAAGGAACTTGAAATACCTTACATGAAAATAGATCTTGAAAAATGAGAAGGGAGAAAGAATCCGTTACAAAAATTTCGGCAGCCTAACGGCGCCACTTAAAACATCATAAAACGAAATAATGAGAGTAAAAGGGGATCTCTCATTATATGAACATTAAAAGGGCAGTAAGAGGAGTATAAAAGAACGTCCTCTAACATAAGAACATGGAGCATAAAAGAAATGACATAAAAGAGATTTCTTGAAAAGAAAGAGAGAGATCGGATCCCTTACATTAAAATGTAACTCTTAAAACTCAAAGGTTGGGACCTTGAGGGTTGTGGGCACCTTGGGATGACTCATTGGGAGGTAAGTAGACCAGAACTTCGTTGAGGATTGTTTTGGAGTAGAAAATATGAGAGGAGGGCTTGGTATTTATAGGGAAAGTGGGGGGATAAGGCATTAATGGCCAAGGGACACCTCAAAAGTTGTTTTCTCAAAAGCATGGGCCCTCCCATGGTACTTCCCATAGAGTTAGGCCACATGGGGACCCCCACAAAATAATTCATCCTCTTTAGTCGACCATCCCTTAAAATATCTCATGACATCATCATGATACAGTTATGATGTCATTAAACATACCAAAACCCTAAAACTGTATTTTTACTATTCACTGAAAATTCAACTTTCTCAGAAAAATCCCAAAATTTCACATTAACCAAATATCAATGCTCTGATTTCAAAAATGAACTCTATTTTATAAAAATAATCTTCTAAATATTTTGAATTCATTTTTTAAATAAACACACTATTCACCGAAAATTCATTTTTTTCAGAAAAATCCCCAAAAATTACCTTAACATAATATCGATGCTCTGAGTTCAAAAATGTAATCCATTCTATAAAAATAATTTTCTAAATATTTTTAATTTAATTTTTAATTAAAAAACACTATTCACCTGAAAAAACTAATACTTGAATAACAATTTATGAAACTGTTATTTACCCATTTTATTGAATCTCATTACTTAATCTAGGTGTCTAAATTATATTAAAACTTTATTTGAGTGAAATTACTAATCCATTTGGTCACATTTCTAATTCTAAGCGTAAAATCACTATTCATAATTTACAATTCATCAAAAATCAAGTTGATCTTATTAGACTCGAAATTTTGTACTGAACATAATTGTAGAAGACCATTTTTCGAAAATCATTACACATTTTTATTTATTTAAGGTTTACATAAACATTTTTAAAATATCCTTTCTCTAAAATTCCTCAAAATATGCATACTATATTTATCCGGACATTTGAAAATTCATAAACATCATCATAAGAAGAAATCCCAATTTTTATTTAAAACAAAGGATTACACAAGGCAGTTACGGTCTCCTTACATAGCCCCTTATCACACCAGCATAGGACCTATGTGTAAGGTGTGCTAAGGTGAGAGAATCCGAGGGAGGCTCGGCCAACATCGCACGAGTAGTAATTTCTATCAGTTTGAACTTCTCACGAAGGTGATTCCGTTATAAATTCACACGATGAAGTTCAGCTTGGGTTTGGTCCAGAGAAAAGACCAGTGGTGCTACCTCCTTCCCAAGTTCTATTAGATGGTCTTCGATCGGTCCAAGACTACTGGGTGAGGCCATCGAATCTTCTTTCTATATTAATTAACCAAGATTGCTTGTATTTAGAGACAATAATCAAAACGTTTAGTTTCCAGCTGTCATATTGACCAATGGTCAAATAACAGTCAAAACCCAACAGTCTCATTTTAATTATACTCATGTTATCAAATGAAACATTTTTTGAGTATAAAAATAAAATAAAATAACACATAAAATTAGGAAACAAGATTTATTCAAAATTTCGGGTCGTTACAGCATATCACACTGGCAGGGTTGATGTGGCGGTGAGGCCTGCACTGATTGAGGGGGAAATAGTGGCTGCACATCCAGCAGCAGTAGTGGACCTTGTGGTCCTAGAAGAACAGGGTTATCCAAAGGGGAGTCCACTGAGAGGATTCCGTAGGATATCCACCAATACTCCGGGGAAGCGGATATGCCATACATACATGCCAGAGAATGTTGTCTTCCTAGAGGTCTGGGACATCTTTAATGTCAACCAGTAATTCCTCTACCCATATGAGATGTGGAAACACTTGAAATATCTTGGGATAATTTTTTCGGGGATAGGCCCTATCAAGGCCGACTTTGGGGTGTCCCGATCGGAGGTGGAGAAATACCTGGCAGAGTTGGAAAACATTGTGCATTCTCGAGGTGCCCCGCATCCAATGACTGACCGCTTCAAGGTGTTGTTAGATCATATGGTCCCTCCGTAGCTGCCGGCCACTGAACTGAGAGATAATTTCCCTTTTCTAGAAGAATCGGATGAGTCCCCCTGGAGGGATGAGGCCCGTAGATTGATCCCATTGGAGGAGGGTGAAGTCAGCTATCAAGACCTGGATCTTGAAGACTTCGTAGAGGCCCTCGAGCTAAAATCCCAAAACCCTTCCATTTGGTAGGATTATACGTCATTTTGGTCTCTTTACTAACATTTGAACAATGCATGAGGACCTGGTACACATAAATTGTTGTCATCCATCAAGGGATGTAGATGTGGTGCCTTCAGGATCCACGCCCACCACTATGGTGATTAGTACGTCTGGCGGGGACAGGATAACTGAGGTGGCTCCAAAGTTTTCAGACCTTATGAAAATATATAGAGGGCCACACCTTGGGGCCCTAATGTCATAAACCCTATTACAAGACCGGGAATTCCATCTTTGTATGTCTCTTACCAATTTCATGATTTTCACCCCATGACCTTGTTAACTAATGTTAATTCCCCACATTTAGCGAACAATTCTCTAGATGGCGTGGGCTAACTTAGTGAGTTCGTTTGGTACCCCCGGTAGCACCTTTCCTTGGGGAATGCTGATGAATATGGAGGTGAATATCCAGACCGACCAAGCTACGGTGATCCAGATCACTGGTGGGGCTGTCAGCAGAGCATAACCGAAGATTATTGAAGTGGGGTCTGATGATGAGGATCTACCAGATAGCCCAAGTCCTGCCATGACCAATCAAACACCAGACGTGGACCCTGCTGAAGGGTTCCTGGGGGAGTTCCCTGAAATTGAGCCTACCACTAGCACTGATTGGGATGAGATGACCTCTGAAGAAAATGATAGAAAGACAGTCTGTTGCCGATCGTGGAAGCTAATCAAGAGCTTCATTGATGACACCCCCCAAACACTATGGCTGTATGAGATGGATAGACTTCGCTCGTGACCGTGAGAACTCTATGTTGGGGAGGGGGGTGGATTCCCAACATCCCCACATGCTCGTACCAGATCATATGGTGGAGAAGATTCAGGACTATGATCGTGGCCTTGGTGTGGGTTGGTAGTGGAGGATAGTGAACATCAAGAGGCTCTAGGAGGATGAATATGAGGTCCAACGGCTGTATGGTTTGGCTGACGAGCACTAAACCTCCCTCAATGCACAATATGATCTAATATTACGATTGAAAGCCCAGCTAGTAGACGCTGAAGAGAGAATGAAGCGAGCCTCTGATTAAATGACCATTATCCAGACCGGCCTGGAGTGGGCCCAGATGGGCCCAGATTTTGGCTGACGAGCTACGACCCATCACTAGTGAGGAAGAGCGGGAGATGAATAGGCAGCAGCAAATCTTGGATGCTACAAACTGGAGGAAGGCAGACCTACAATGCTCTTTTTATGGGGTCAACCCGTCCATGGGAGGGGTCAATCCTAGGGTGTTGTAATGCATGTAAAATCTAAATGTACATTCACGTTTGGATATTTTATGCCAACTGTATGCATGAGTTCCATTATTAGTGTTGGTTTATTGCTTTCCTGTGAAATTCTTGGATCGTCCAATGCTCATTCCCTAAGCTCACGTGGGTTGGGACCGATGTGAGAAACATGGGATGACCACATTATTACTACATTCCAATGTAGGAGTGCGAACCAAGCTTCAGGTATCCCTAGGATTGAATAACTTATCCGAATTCCCAGGAGAAAAGGGGAGAGGATCGACTTGAGGAGGAAGACCTCAGAACAATTGAATTTCCACTTTCCCAATTTGTTCTAGTGCATGAGTGGGGTAACAACGAGGTATTTGAAATAAATCCGAACATATGGGAGTGAAAAGTGTGAATCACAATACCCCAGATTTGGAGCACTGTGTGGGTGGCTTGACAATAAAGGATAACTACTGACCAAGATCGAAACACAGTATCTGTATTGAATTAGCCTGAAAAAGGAATAAAAAATGAGGGCCGACCGCTGACCATGTTCGAAACATGAGCCCTGACTCAGAATCACATCCATTGGTCTTCCAGAACGTTATCCCAGGACAGAAGGCAAGCCATAGGCCGAAAATCCATACTGTTAGGGGGGGGGGGGGGGGTCCTTTTTTAGACGTTAAAGAGGATGAGGGTCTGAATAAGTGGAACACAAAGCGTGAAAGGGGGAGTGATGGTTTGTTCTAACATGAACCAAAACTCTTGACATTACGACACCGTGGTGGAAACACATCTGGTGATCGCACCGGTCAGATCATGGATCATTCCTACATCTAGAAAGGATACCTATGGTGAGGAAGCTATCACGTCCCAACTTTGTTGGGGGGAATCCAGAAATTGTTCAAGGTAAAGTTGCAATTTCATGGTTCCCAAAAAGAGTTCAGGACAAGGGACCAAAACAAGAGGGGGAATATGACTTATGATTCCTAGGGCTGGACCCAAGGTGTAACACTTGGGTGTTTCTACGTATCTCGTGAGAATGAGAAGTAAGACACACGTAGTTCTTCAACACCTCGTGGTGAGAGACCAATGAGGTTAGGGGGAATCCCTTCTCGCAAGCAAGCTGACGCATCCCATTATTATCATGAGGAATCCTGAACTTATTCATGGTATAACTATAGTTTAATGTCTTACATCAAGGAAATATGAACCTGTGTAGTTTAACGACATACGGTAGGACAAAATGTGAAAGGGGAGATCCTGAAAGAGGAGTATGTGGTGGGGTAGGGATAAACCCAATGAAAACAATTGTTAGGATGGACCCGAAGCAAAGTGCATGGGCATTCCAACATATCCCATTTGGATGGGAATCAATCCAAACATAGTTCTAAAGTGTGGAACGGTAAGGTACTAGTTCCAGAGATAAAAAGGTCGTGTGGGTCTAGCCCTCACACCAAAAGAAGCCGTATTTGATGGGTCTTTTTTGTCATTTAGGTTGAATGGATATATTGTTTTTGTGAAGTGATGGACCTAGAGTATCAAGCCCAAGAATTGAAACAAGAATCAAGTTGTATACAGACATTGAAAAATTGCATAGTAGATGACTGATACAAAACATGATGTCCCCTCGGGCGAGGACATCATGGTGTAGTTCCATTTTTTGTCGTGTGACCAGGATGATAATGTCGTAGTTTAGGGTCATGTGATGGGACCGGGCCATGAACATTTAATGTCATTCAGGATAGAAGAAACAATTTAATGTCATGTGGGTCTAGTCATATGCAGGAGAGATGAGGTTCAAGAGGGAATGTGTACAATGCAGTAAAGCAAACCTGACATGAATGAAGACGAGTTCCACATCACAACACGCACAATTGAAATAAAGAAACCTCTAACTGAAGGGCCTAGAAAATATTAAAAGATATAGGATAGGAGAGGCTATCTCTCAGTTGATCTGGACACAAAGATGAGATGTTTGGGTATTCCTACATATCCCATGAGAATGGGAATCAAGCTGTACGTAGTTCTTGGAAGTTCCTTTTAACATCATGAAAGAAAAAAATATACTGGGCCAAAGTAGAAGACATATGGGAATTCCTAAATATCCAATGATAATGGGAATAAAGCCATACATAGTTCTTACGAATGAAAATATAAAGAGATCTTAGTTTAAGGTCTTTAGATCTCGGACCAGAGAGAGGAGAAAACTCTTCCAAATAGGCGTTGACTGTGATGCTATCCCTAATCCCAAGTGAGAAGAGCTAGGTGTGGGAAACAAGGGTGGAAAAGGTCTTGGAAATACCTCGAATGTTTGCAGGAGATAAATTGGTGTGGAGTCCTGAAGAACGCCTTACCATGGTTTTGTCCTCCTACCATGGAAATGTGCACCGAGGAATAGTACCAAGAGTGTCGAAATTACACTTTAGACATGATGAGGTGGGAAAATATGTGAATCATGGAACTGGAATTTTTGGATTAATGGGGTTGGTGAAGCATTGGAGGATAGTTGTTGACCATGTTCAAAACATAGTATCCATATCATGTGACCTGAAATGGGAACAATAAATGAGCATCAACCATTGATGGTATTCTCAACAAGGGACTTGTATCTATTTTTTTTTCAAAACCCTAGAGCATGTTGGCATGTGATGGTAGGAAGTCCCTTGGGCAGAGCATACATGCCATTTGGGGTCCCTTCATATGTGAAGGATGATGAAATCACTAATAAAGGGGAACACGAAGCTTGGATGGTGGGTAGGAACATGTCTGAGTAAAATCGGACACTCCAGGTGCTGAACCAGAGTACTCTTGGGCCCATTGTTGGATCACCATAGAGGGTCGAGGGGCTCAACATGAGAGCAGCCAAATTGAAAATATGAGTACAGAACAAAGAGATTAAGAACTCTCAGGATAAATTGGCACAAGGCGTGGTTGTTAGAAACCTGACATGAATGAGGACATAAGCCCATACCACACCACATATCCCTCTCATGGAAGAATGCAAGTCAAGGGGCCTAGATAACAGGGAGATATCTAATCGATTGGTCTGGGCCAACAAATGAAATTTTCGGGCATTCCTATGAAAACCATGAGGATGTGAATCAATCCGTACATAGTTCCTAAAGGCCATGTAGTTTTAATGTCATGCGATGAGAACATAAATAAGGGAGTAATACCCCAACATGGGCTGTGTATGGCATGGTGAGTAACCTGATGTGAATGAGGACATAATCCCATACCACACCATACAACCCTAAGTGAGAGCTTGGGCTGGGGGCCCAAGATTGAGCCATAGATAGAATGTCACAGCTAGATTACTATTTAACATCTTGTAGTGAAGACAAATAGATCATAGTTTAATGTATTTAGAGCTGGACTAGAGAGATGCCTCATTTTCAAAATGGAAATGATGAAAGAGGAAAACTTTTGAATAGATTCGCAACATAGCATCCCTCTTTGCATGATCGAAGGCCGGGTAAAAAATTGAGCGTCACCCACTGACTGTATTCGTAACACGGGACTTGCATCAATTTGTTGCTCGAAATCCTTGCAGATGTTGGCCTGTAATGGTAGGAGGGCCCTTAAGTCGAGCACCAATATAGTTTTTGGGTCCTTTTGGATATTAAAATCAATGGGAACCCAAATTACAAGGCTCACGAAGCATGGCGGGGCCTATGCTTGCGAAAATGGATATAAGCAATAGAGGAATCCCTCATGGGGATATGTGGGGCGTGGAAAAATATCATGACATGAGTGGGGACAGAAGCTCATGCCATACCGCTGATTAGCCACTAAATGAGGCTAACATTCATTGTTAATATACATAATATTCATGTCATTTATTATTCATAAACACCATTTTAGTGCATTTTACACTTTGAACATCATTTCACATTATGATTGTAATACCTTCTTAAAATGCACTATTATGCGGTACATTTTTTAACATCATTTAAAGTACCCAATGATTCATCTGATTTTATGGAATCTAATTATACATATTTTAATTTTATATTTTTGTAAATTGATCTACACTTAAATATGAACATGTTTAATTCAGGGATCAATGGAGAATTCATGGAAGAAGATGGGGATATTTTGTGATGAAAGGAAACAATTTTGGAGAAGTCATATTGGACACCATCCCACTTATGAGACTGTGGGGCGCAACATACTGGCCCAATTAATCCCACATTTCATGGGATGCTATAATACATGTATAGGAACAAATCACTTATCAGGATACAATGCTAATTCGGCCTATGGTGTCCATTTAGGCGGCCCAATTTAGAGATAAAATTCTGGTCTAGATTATGAGGCCCAGAAAAACATCCCACTAATATGATCATATCTCGGAATCCACAACTCCAAATGGGCCCAAAATATACTGGATACTAGAACACATCAGACGCTCAGATTTCTTATTCTATCACCCACTCTGATTTGGCCATCTAGAAGGTCTTCCAAGTGCGTCTGTTCGATGAAGGAAAGATTTCTTCCACCTCGGGTCAAGGGTGAAAAAATCAACTCCCCTTACTTTCCACCCACCTATGGCCTACCAAAATTAATTGAGGAGACTTGGACTATTGGAGGCTCGACCCAAGGGCTCGAAAATTCCTATTTAAGGTAGTGGTGGTGAAGGAGTTGAGGATCTTGGATGCGTTGTTCAATTGTAATGTTATGCTGCGATTTTGTTGTCTCAAGTTTGTCTTTCACTTTTAAGTTGTTCAATTCACTTTAGTTTCTTAATAAAAGTGTTTCTTCTCCTTTTATTATGTTGTTCTACATCTCACTTTGATACCTTTTCTTCAAGGTGTCAATTTATTCACACCAAATATTGTGAAATTATTCACACAACGGTGGAGTGATCATTTTATTTTTGTTGTTTTCTTTACTTCTCCATTTCCTCCCTCATGAGTCTACTTTCCGCTTCCATTGAAACCATGGGATTAATGGAGGGCTAACCCACTTATGGGTTGATCCAAGGGAGTAGCAAGGGGCTTTATTGGATGTTATTTATCACCTCATTAATGTATAATCACTTCTTTAATTTAGATTTTTATTTGATGATTTTTAAACTCCATCGTCCTTGTTGAATTTAAGGCCACACACTTCAAGTGCTAATACGAACCTTTACCTTGAAGTGATAAAAACTTTGATCCTTAAAGTGTATAGGTGATTAGTATTAAAGGGTGTAGGAATTAAACCAGTAAATGATGATATTGTTTTATCTCCTTAAATGAACCCATCTCAAATATAAGAAATTGAAATCATTGAAAAGGAAATACGTTCAATCCACCCCGATCGATAACCTTGGATCAACTCATTCTTTTAAATTGAATTCACTTAAGTCTCATAGAGTTCCCTTAAACCCATCTAAAATAAACCCAAGTTGGCCACTTCATTTCCAAAAACATTCCATAGAATGTACGTTTCTATAGGTTACTTCTTAGGTCTTTGAGGATTCGACAACCCAAGCTAAACTACAATGACCGTCCTACCTTCTTCTTTTGGGTAAATTTGAGCGACAATCAAATTTTGGCACTGTTTCCGGGGACCTAAGTAATTTATCTTAGAAACTATCATCCTTTTTTAATCCTAATTCTATTTTTTTCACCCCTCACTCCTATGGATGTCAATTTTGGACAAGTACAATAATGAGAATCCTATCCCAACCTTCATCCCCCAACCCCATGTATAATGTACAATGACCATCCTAATTCCTACTTGTGGGATCATCAACAACCTACTGAACCACAATTTGTTTAGTCATATGATCCACAATACATTCCAACCTATTATTAGTTCCAATCCCAACAAGACCAGTTGGAAAATCCTCCTATGGAATTCCAACAACTTAATTATCCTCTTGGAAAAAACCATACATCCCAAAACCTTGAGCATCTTGATCCACAAACATTACTTGAAAATTTGTGTCAACAAATGGAGATAATGAATTTTTAGGTTTCATCATTGATATTAGAACTACAAAGCAATAATACTTGTGAGGAACCCATCCCTACACAAACCGTCCCTTCCATAACCTTATGTGAAGTGTCTAGTTTCCCACAAAACTCTCATGAATTTACTGAAGAGAAAACCTTGGGATTTGGGGAAGATTAGGAGGATAAAGGAATTGTTGATGGGTGTTTAAATAAAGAGGAAACTGATTTTTTGAATTCAGAAGATGGAAATTTGACATCATGGATTGAATATCCTGAATATTTCCCCATTGCAAATTTTTCAGAACCAAAAAATACTGAACCATTAGGAGAAATTACAAAATTTGAGTCCATACCCATTCCGGACACTGATCGTTCAAATTTGGAGGTTGAATCCTCTATTAATTAGGAACCAATTTTGTTGAGAAATATAGAAAGTGAACCTGAGTTGGATTCAAAATCTCGACCTGTGTCTGAATGTCCAATCCAACCCGAGCTAAAAATTATTATCCTTCCTTCCCCACTCAAATATCCCTTCATAGGGTATAACCATGACCTTTCAGTTGTAAGTCATTCTTCTATTGAAACAATAAAAGTTGGGATGATCATCGATGTCTTAGGAAAAACAACAGAGGAAACTGGATCAACCATTTTTGAAATTACTCGGATTTCCCCACTCATTGTAGAACATATGTTTGTACAACACAAAAATTATAAAAAAAAGAATCAATCTCAATAATGTATAAGTAGAGAAATATTGGGTCCTTAAAATGTAAAAAATTGGTATCGGGTAAGTTGGTGGGGTTCAAGTCGGGCTAGCGACGTTAAACAAAGCGCTGCATGGGAGGCAACCCATGGTTTTCAAGTTTCCTATAATTTTATTGTTTTAATAAACTTTATATTTTAAATAGGATTATTTAATAATTTTTATATTTAAATAAAATAGATTGTTGACCTGTTCTTCTATTATGAGTATCGATGGGTATGAAAGAGGAGCACCATATTCATCTGTGTCATGTGGTGTGATCCTTGAGTAATGTCTTACCTAGAAATTTAAAAAGAAGACAATGTATCATCAGTTTATTTTATTTTAATGTGTTAATAGGATTAAAATAAAAATAAAAAATAAAAAAATAAAAATATAATAATAATAATAAAAAGGGACACATCGTGGGTCATGGGGAAAACCCCGTCAGAACCGGCGAAGCCACAGGGATTCGAACCCGGGACCGAAGGGAGACAGGGGAGCGCGCTTACCACTGGCCTACAAATTTTTATGATTCCTTATTCTATAATTTTTATATATATACTTATATTTAATTTATTTATTATATAAACATAAATATATATATATATATAGTTTTGTTATGTTTTGTTTGTTTTGTTTATTCTACTAGGGAAATCTATAAGTGACATGGATATCAAAGGATTAAAATGGAGAAGCAAGAATTTCAACTTCAACCACCAGGTGACTTCATTCCATGATCCTCATTTTCAATTTTCTTTTTTAAATTTCATTCTATACCTCTACCCCCATCTAAATTTTCTTTTCTTTAAACACTAAGGATATTGTTATTTTAAGTTGGGGGGAGATAAAAGAAATTCTTTTGTGTCAAAAAAAATTGAATGATTTGAAAAGAAAAGTGTAAATGGACGGAAAAATTCCTTTATCTTTGAACATGGTAATACACATTGCACACTTTGAAACTGAATATCAAATAATTTAGCATTCCTTGATTCTTATTTTAATCCTTGTATAATTTCATGAGCATAGATTTTCGAAAGTGTGGTTGTCCAATGTGATATTTCATTGTTTATATTTTCATCCTAATAAAAAAATCGCAATCCCCGTCCTATGGATAGTGGGGTATTAGTTTGAGTTCATGGGGTCCCTCAATTAAATAGCATAGGTTTGGTGATCATTTTAGTTTAATATGAGTATTCAAAAAAAAATTTGCGCGTAGAGAAATGAAATGACCTAATGCGTGTCTTTCAGTACTTGGGAATTGTGAATCCATAGTTGTCTGGCCCAGAGTTAGTAATTTTATCTCTACTTTGGTAATTTGATTTTGTTTTTGACTGAGTTAACTCAAGATGATGCCCGTGTATGTGGGCTTCACTTGGTCCCCTAAGGTCCTTGAGCCTGGGAGTCATCAGGAAATTCTCGCTATAGGGGTTGACTCTTTTGGGTGCAATTTCAATTACCATGGCAAAATTGCAAAAAAAAACTATTAAATTTTTTTTAATACTCATATTAATATTTAAATGTGATTCCACCTAGCACTTCCGTCATTTCCCCCTTGAATAAAGATGAACCCCCATGTCTATTGTGATGCACAACACATCCTCATACTTAATTGATATTGGATGAAATATGGCAAGGAATTTGAACAAAGGAATGAGATTGGGATTGGGATCGGCTTATAAAACTCTCTTGTATTAAAATATTTTGATGGGTTTCATGATTGTTTGGTATAAGGTTTTCCGGTGATCATTGTGTATTAAAATGTTTTTGGAAAAGGGAATTCGAATTTCATATTGTTGAGATATATTTTCCTCGGGACTAGCAAAACTCAAGTTGGGGGGTGTGATTAGCCAATAAATGAGGCTAATATTCATTGTTAATATACATAATATTCATGTTATTTATTATTAATAAACACCATTTTAGTGCATTTTACACTTTGAACATCATTTCACATTATGATTGTAATACGTTCTTAAAATGCACTATTATGTGGTACATTTTTTAACATCATTTAAAGTACCCAATGATTCATATGATTTTAAGGAATCTAATTATACATATTTTAATTTTATATTTTTGGAAATTGATCTACACTTAAATATGAACATGTTTGATTCAGGGATCAATGGAGAATTCATGGAAGAAGATGGGGATATTTTGTGATGAAAAGAAACAATTCTGGAGAAGTCAGATTGGACACCATCCCACTGATGAGACTTTGGGGCCCAACATATATTCCCAATTAATCCCAAATTTCGTGGGATTATATAAGACATGTATCTGAACAAATCACTATTCATGATCCAACGCTAATTAGGCCTCCATGGTGTCCATTTTGGAGGCCCAATTTAGAGATAATGTTCTGGGCCCGATTTTGTGGCCCAAAAAAACAGACCACCAATATGATCATATCTAGGAATCCACAACTCCAAATGGGCCTACCTTTTACAGGAGGCTAGAGTACATCCGGAGAACCATTTTCTTTTTCTATGTCCTACTCTGATTCGGCCATCTAGAAGGTCTTACAAGCATGTCGGTTTGGTGAAGGAAAGCTGGATTCCACCTCTCGTCAAGGGTGGAAAAATCAACTCCCCTTACTTTCCACCCACCTATGGCCTACCAAAATTAATTGAGGAGACTTGGGCTGTCGGAGACTCGACCCAAGGGCTCAAAAATGACTATTTAAGGCAGTGTTGGTGAAGAAATTCAGGATCTTGGATGCTTTGTTCAATTGTAATGTTATGCTGCGATTTTGTTGTCCCAAGTTTGTCTTTCACTGGTAAGTTGTTCAATTCACTTTAGTTTCATAATAAAATTTCTTCTTCTCCTCTTATTCTGTTGTTCTACATCTCAATTTGATACCGTTTCCTCAAGGTGTGAATTTATTCACACCAAATCTTCTGAAATTATTTACACAATGGTGGATTGATCATTTTATTTTTGTTGTTTTCTTTACTTCTCCATTTCCTCTCTCATGAGTATACTTTTCGCTTCCATTGAAACCATGTGATCAATGGAGGGATAACCCACTTATGGGTTGATCTAAGGGAGTATCAAGAGGCTGGATCAGATGTTATTTATCACATCATTAATGTATAATCACTTCTTTAATTGAGATTTTTGTTTGATGATTTTTAAACTCCATCGTCTTTGTTGAATTTAAGGCCACACACTTCAAGTGCTAATACGAACCTTTAACTTGAAGTGCTAAAAACATTGATCCTTAAAGTGTATAGGTGATTAGTACTAAAGGGTGTAGGAATTAAACTAGTAAGTGATGATGTTGTTTTATCTCCTTAAATGAACCCATCTCAAATATAAGAAATTGAAATCATTGAAAAGGAAATACATCCAATCCACCCCGAGCGATAACCTAGGATCAACTCATTCTATTAATTGAATTCACTTAAGTCTCATAGAGTTCCTTTATACCCATCTAAAATAAACCCAATTTGGCCAATTCATATCCAAAAATAGTCCATATAATGTATGTTTCTATAGGTTAATTCTTAGGTCTCTAGGATTCGACAACCCAAGCTAATCTACAAGGACTGTCCTACCTTCTTCTTTTGGGTAAATTTGAGTGAGAATCAACCACCCAGTCCCAAACGAGCACTCGGACTGAGGGTTCGAAATGGTCGAGGTACTTGAGGTCGGGCGTCCCAACCGACTGCAACCATATGACGTATTGTGCGGTTACCGCCTCATTATAGCTCCTAAGCCCACGCAAGCAATTCTCGTTGTGGGAAACAAGGAGCTAGATCCGGCTTTCCCTATCATATAAGGGTCTTATAACTGGCATCACCCAAAGGGAATCATAACTTGAAGATATAACGGGTAGGATGAACGACCACACTCAATGTTTGGGACCTACGGGGGTGGTGAAAATGATAAAGTATAGCCACTGACCATGTTCGAAACACAACGTCCTTATAGTGTGGCCTGAAATGGGCACACAAATGAGCATCGATCACTGACCATATTCACAACGTAGCACATGTATCAATTTTTTGCTCAACATCCTCCAGGTCATTGGCTCGAAGTTGTAGGAGATCCGTTAGGTCGAGCATCCATGCTAGTCGGGGGTCCTTTTGGATGTAAAATTTGATTCAGTCTCAATCAAAGGAGTGGGTGAAGCATAGTCGTGCCCATGCATTTTAACGTCAATAAGGGAAGTAAATGTGATGGACATCTCCGTGGAGCATTACATATGGAGGAATTGAGATGAGCTCGATGTGAATTGGGGAAGAATCCTATACCATAACATGTGTCCTGACTCTAGGGGATATTATAATGTTTGGGATGGGCCAACAGACGAAATGTATGGAAATTTTCTATGTATGAAATGGGGATGGAAATCAATCCGTACGTAGTTCTTGAAGGACATGAATTTTAACTTCGTGCGGTGAGGACATGGGATACTAGAAAAATAAGGAGGGAGCACCGGGTGCGATCATCATAATCCGTACATGAGCGGGGCCAAAGAAGCCTTCACTACGCCATGTAAGGATCCTCTAAGAGATCTACCCCCAGGGGGGAATAGTCAAAGAATAGAGTTTGGGGGCTAGACACCAGACGGAACGTTTGAGAATTCTTATGTATCCCGGGTGGATGGGAATCATGCTATACATAGTTCTAAGGGTGAAATTTAACGTCTTGCAGGATGACATACAGTTTAATGTAATGCGGGACATTTTATAGTTTAAGGTCATGTAGGACTAGGTGGTTTAGGGTCATGTGGGACTAAATAGTTTAGGTTTATTCCTGACTCTCTAGCTCATGCAAAGTATTTCTTGAGGAACTTGGCATTGGTGGGAGGATTTATATGCTCACCATCCATAGTTACCTGTGAGTAAGCACCATTGGGGGTAAACCTAGTGAATTATGAAAGGTCCTTCCCATTTGGGATCCAACATGGGTGGTTTTCTGCTGGGTATCATTAGCGTCCTGAGGGCCAATACCAAATGACCTTGCAAGAAATAACAGAGGTGAACACTCTTGTTGAAAGCTCTGGCTATCTTGTTTTGATGCCTTTCTAGATTATGAAGGACATGAAGCATGTTCTCTTCGAGTGCTTCCAACTCAGCCAGATAGATTTTGGCTACTTTATCTGGTGCTTGCTGATCATATACAGTTGTTCCCAATGAGGGAAATTGAATCTCGATAGGCAGGACGACCTCCATCCCATACACCAGGGAATATGGGGTCACCTGGGTGGAATTTCGAGTCATCATCTGATAAGCCCAGAGGGCATTGGGAAGCTTTTCTGACCAACTCTTCTTATTTTGTCTAACCATTTACTGCATAATGTTAGAGAGGTTTTTGTTGAATGCCTCGATCTGTCCATTTTCATGTGCATGGTAGCAAGAGGTATGGTTTGAATGGATGTTATACTTAGCGTACAATTTCATCATCTCAGCCACTCGTAATTTCATTCCAATATCATTGAGGATGGTATGAGGGACCCCAAATTGGTAGATGATATTAGAGATCATAAAGTAAATGATGGAACGTTCCTTGAACTTTTTGAGTGGAACTGCCTCTGCCCACTTGGAGAAGAAATATTTGGCAGTCAGGATGAACCTGCACTGGTGAGCTGTCGCTAGTGTATATGGTCCCGCGACATCGAGTCCCCACACAACAAATGTCCAAGAGTACTTAGTGGAGTGGAGAGGTTATGGCGGTTGATGCATGAAGTTAGCATAAATCTGGCATGCATGAAATATTTTGGAAAACATGATGCAATCATGGATAATGGAGGGGAAAAAATATCCCAGACTTCGGATATGATGAGACAACCTTGTCCCAGTCTGGTGGGCACCACAGGATCCGGCATGAACCTCCTACATGACCTGAGAAAAATCGACTCCTTGGATGCAACAGAAGATAATACCATCAAACCCGTGCTTATAGAGGATTTTCTCAAAGATGGGACCACTTTGGAGAGTAAACTGAAACGCATGACATCGAATTCTCTCGCGCTCAGCCCGATCTTCCGGGAAATTACCATGTTGGAGGTATTCAACCAAGTGTATCCTCAAATTGGGAGTTAATCCAATCACAACATCTAGGGACATGGGAGTCCTAATGTGGAGGCACCAATGATAAGATGGCTTACTTTTGGGCCATCTTCTTCATCTAGAATGAAGGGATGAATGAATCTTCGGTGTTCCATATGGATAATTAAATAATATGTTTCGGTCTCTGCAAGTGATGCAACTAAATTGGAAAAAGCTATGCTTTATCATTCTTTGACCAAGGGACATGGGTAACCTCCAACCGAGAAGGGATCTGCGTCATTAGCTGGAGAGTGCATTCCAACAATGTTATGAGCTCTGGCTTCCTGACAACATAGTTACCGTTGATCTGCTTGATGAATAATTTGGAGTCCCCTTTCACATGAAAATGGGGCACGTCGATCTCTAGGGCCAGCTCAAGGCTAGTAATGAGGTCTTCATAATCTGCCTCATTATTGGTGCAACCTTCTTATAACAGGAATGAATACGGTACAATGTCTTGTGTTGGGGTATTGAAGACGACATCCAAGCTTATTCTGTTCAGTCTAGGGTAACTAAGCCTTCTCACCAGCGGGGGCTCCAGGAAGCACCATCAAAATGCATTTTCCAACAAGGAATGACATGATTTGCCGAGAGGATTGCCTCATCAAGAAAATCAAGGTCCAGAGACTGGTCCGCGGGGGTCAGATGGGAATCAAGGAAATCTGCCAAGGCATTCCCCTTAATGGCCATCATGAGAGAAAAACCTAATGTCGAACTGCTGAAGAATTACTACCCACCATGCTAGGTGGCCTGTCAGCATTGGAAGCCTCAAGATGTACTTATGTGGATCTACCCAAGACACCATCTGTACCTCATAGTTATGTAGGTAATGTCACAATTTCTATACGGAGAATATGAGAGCAAGGTAGCTTTTCTCGATGTGGGATTATCGGGTCTCAGAATCTAGGAGTATGCAGCTGAGGTAGTAGAGGTTGTTTTCAGTTCCCTCATTTTTATTTTGGGTGAGAAGGGAACCGAGAGATCGTTCTAGGGAGGTCACGTAAAGGACCAACTAGTTTCTAGAGATAGGTGGCATCAAGACCGAAGGCTGGAGTAGATACTTCTTGATTTCCTTGAACACGGTCTGGCACTCTTCATCCCACTTGTAGGAGGTTCCTTTCTTCATGAACCGAGAAAAGGGAATACACATTCCAGTAAAATTATCAATGAATCAGTGTTTGTAGGCCAAGTGTCTTTGGAAGCCCTGATGTTCTCGAATGTTGTTCAGGGAGACTACTGGCTGGTGGCCTTGATCTTATCTAGGTCGATCTGGATGCCTCGGTATATGGCAACAAAGCCGAGAAATATTCCAAAGGTGACCCCAAATGCACACTTCAATAGGATCATCTTCTGGTGGTGAGGATGGAGGAATCCAAACATTTTCTCAAGGTCCTTGAGATGGTCCTCACGCTGGCGAGATTTGACCACCAGATCTTCCACATAGCATTCCACCAATGCTCCACGGATCAGCTTTAATATGCAATGCATAGCCCTCTAGTAGGTGGCACCTTCATTCTTCAAGCTGAAGGGCATATCTTGGTAATATAAATTGACCTGTGGTTCCTAGAAAGTTGTGCAATCCTCATCCTTGGGGGCCATTCGGATCTGGTTGTATCTGGAGTAAACACCCTTGAAGGATAGGGTCTGGATCATAGCTGTAGTATCGATCAACAATTCCGTCACAGGAAGGGTAAAATCATCCATCAGACATAGACGGTTGAGATCCCAGAAGAAGATGCAGACCCTGATCAGTCCATTCTTCTTCCTTACCGAAACAATATTGGACACTCATTTTGTGTACTAGACCTCCTTAACAAACCTAACACTGATGAGCTTATCAACTTCCACCTCTACCACGGCATTGTGAGAAGGGTATATCTTTTTGGGAGGCTGCTTGAACCCACGATGATTTTCCAGGAGACAAAGGCGATGGACGGCTTCTTGAGGATATATTCTTGGAATCTCAAGATAACTCTAGAAGAATACATCACAGTGTTGTTTCAAGAAGTCTATGTATCTTTTTTGTTCCTCAAGGGTCATGGAGGCACTAATTAATGTAGGTCTCGGATGTACCTCATTACTGAGGATTACCTGTACAACTCATAGACCGTGGTGTAAACGCCCTCTTCAAAGGTAGGGGAGCATCCTCTAGGTTCTCTTCTTCACTTATGGATAAGGGGTTATTGGAAAGAAGAGATTCCTCTATGTCTAAAAATCTCAAGGAGTGGTTGGTGCCAGCCTGAGCGACAGTGGTCACCGCATCAAAAAATTCCTGTGCTGCTGAAACCATAGCAATGAAAGCTATCGACCCGATCCCATCTGGTCATTAGCCCAAGGGGTCATGCTTGATAATATAAATGAAATAGTGTCATGTTGGATTGAGCTAGATAATTCCAGACCGATGAAACAAGCATGTGTGATGTATTGTTGTTACCATGGGGCGGAAGTCCCGATACCTTATGCGGGTAGGAGGCTCCGGGATCACCTGATCCTGATTCGTATAAGAATAAAAGGTGATCTCATGACTTCGCCTAGACCTGAGAACATGGTTCCCCCTTGTCCCGGAGACAATAAAACATTTCCCCATATTGGGGCATCTTGGCCTCCAATCGATGGATTGGGAAGATGTAGGCATCATTTAGGCCCACCCAGGGGTAGGTCGCAACCACAACTGGCTCAACCTCGCTGGCCTGAATCTTCTTGTCTATGATCTTGTAACAGTTGGCATCCAGATAGAATGCTTCACAAGATGAAAAATTAGATGTGTCACCTTGGAGTACGCCCACTCGACCCTTAAGGGAGTACTTGAGGCACTACTGTTACAATCAAGGGATCACCGCGTGTAGGTGGAGCCATGACCTGCCCATCAATGCATTGTACACGGTGTCTTGGGAGACAACCATAAACTCGGTGGTAACAACTAGGCTTCCGAACAGGGTATTCAAACAAGTCCTGCCGACTACGGTCTATTCTGTCCTCCCGTAACCTTAGATTCTCAGGTCAAGGGGAGTTAGATCATCTTCAGATAGTCCCATCTTACGGAGCTTTCGTGTCGGGATAATGTTAATAATCGAGTATGTGTCAACGACGCAGCGGTGGATCTCCACACCATTAAAATATCCAGTGATGTAAAGTGGGAGTATGTGTACCTTTATGGGAGAACCCTCATCTTCTCCAGAGAAGGATATAATGGCCTGACATTCAGCGTTCTCGACTGCCTCAGCATGAAATGCCTCTGCAGCTGCTACCTCTTTCTCAAACTGGAAGGGGCTTCTTAAATCCATGACTAGGGCATCACACATATCTGGCGATAGGGTAAGGGCATCGATGATAGAGAGCCTTGATGGAATGATGGAGAGATTTTTGAGAACATCATACTTCTATGTCATGCGTGAGCATCTTCTTGCAGGAGTTCACTCTGTGACAAGAGGTATGGAAGGACCTACTGCCAGGACTGGTGGCTGACTGGAGGTAGGAATGTCTTGTTGCTCACTAGTCGAAGCACGCAGAGTGACTACTGGATGGGGCCCAGCTGACTGAGATAGGTCCGCAATGGAGCGTGGATGATCACAACAAGGTCTGGGTGGCTCTGCCTGATCAAGTAGCAGAAACGATGGTGAATGTCGGACTGATTCCATCCGATGAGAAAGTTACACAAGTTGAGCTCTATGTTGAGCCTAATGTCTAGTTTTAGTGGCATGCCCAAACTAGCTGGAAGTTCCAAATGATGTGCCTTGACGACCCATATAGTCGCGGCTCTGCCGACACTAGCGTCGGCTAGGGACATTAGGGAGGTCTTCCTGGCACTCCCCATTGTAGGGAGTCATGTAGGGGTTTACCAGCTCCATAGTGTTAACTGAAGCATACCCTTGACTATCAATCGAAGATTAATCTACTACCATATAGATTCTGGGAGGGATCTCCATCTATGGGGGCATGACATCTCCTAGAGTACTATATGACAATGGTATTGGCGGGGCACGTTTCTTTACCTAACACCACCGATTCTTGCTCTTCTAGGAAGAGGAGGGTTGAGAAGACGATATAGAAGTGGTGGATGTATCTTCTAAAGACTCTGGTTGATTCAGGCATGCACAAATGATACCTTGGGCCCGAGAAACCGTTTTTTGAGTCATCTAGTCTTCATACTTCTGGGACCCGCAGTTAGAAACCTACTGCCACTCACCTTCGCTGCCGCTGCTTCAATCTGGCCTCACAGAGACACATGCCACTTGTGTCAGGGCTAGGCCCAAATTGACTATGTTGTTTTAAACCTGGTCCTGAAGCCTTTATTTGAACACATAACGCTGTTTGAGGCTGTACCCTAGGATCCAGTGATAAGGGCATTAGTTGGGGCGATCGGTGAGGCTCGCCTCTTCTGGCCATCTGCACTCGGGCAAACACACAATCCATTGTTCCAAGGAACATCAGTAATAGTTGGGGACCTGATTATAGTTGAATGAGTAGGCCAAGTTTCATATAACCAGAAAGGGTCCCTTGACATCCTGATTCTGACGAGGTGCTACAGGAGCCTGTTGAGGGGGCAGAGCCTGATTATCCCACCTAGGTGGTGGTTGTGCATTGCGCGAGGGCACCTTCCAATTTTGAGTTAGACATTTCTGGGCGGGTGGTTACACCTGTGGTGGTGGGCCTCAGTGAGGTTGTGGAGGCCGATCCACATGTAATAATTCAACAGTCTGGGGGCCTCTATTTGGGCCTCCATGGTAGGCTTAGCTCTAACGACCCTCCTCGTAGGAATTGCAGGAGGCAACAGACATGACTGGCTGGCCTGTTTTCGGGCTTCTTCGAGGCATAGGGCCTGATCAGATAAGTCTTGAAATCCTCCAGGGTAGTTCTAGGTGATCAGAGAGGGAACTCGTTCCATCCTAACATTTCCCACACACATCATCATCAATTGCTCTTTAGTCAGTGGCATATTAAGGGAGTATGTGAGTCCTTTCCAATGGGTGACAATGTCGGCGACACGCTCATCAGGCCTCTGTTTGCACTTGAAGAGGTCCACGATACTTTTCTTCTCCATGGTGGAACATAACTAGGAGAATAATTTCCTATGGAGGTCTTCCCAGCTGGTTACTGATCTGATGGGGAGCTGGTTATACCAAAAAAACGCAGGTCCATCCAATGTCTGTACAAAACACTAGAGTTTGGCGACCTCCTACTGCGCCAGTGTTCCCAACATGGGGCCAGACATTGAGGTAAAGTGGGCCAGGTGCTATAGAGGGTCCCCTATCCCGTTGAAGGGGGAAATGTGGGATTCTTGAAACCCATGGGTGCTATCATATCATCCAACCACACCTGATAAAGATAGCTAGCGGGCGGGAGCGCCACCTGTCACATCTCTAATGCATCGAGGTGGGAAATAAGTACCGCTATTAGATCATCGGGGTGGGGGTTCGTGTATTGATGGGGATCCCTGACTACTAGTGCATTGACAGGTTCTTCAACACGATAAGGTTGCCCAGTGGCTCATGGGGAGACTTGTGGAATGACCTGCGGGGAAGCTGGGGGAGCCCGAGATGGATCCCGAGGGTAGTTATGATGTTCATAAGGATTCAGTGATACGTACCACTCCCTCTTTAATTAGGCTCCGCCCTCAACCCTGTTTGCATGGGCAGGATGGTCAGGTTCATCTAGAGGTAATCCGCTATGGGGAAGATGTGCCTACCCCTACTTCCCCAACCTAGGATCCCCATAGTTTAGTCATCTCACTACAGTGAATTCAGAAAGGATTTTTTCAACCAACTTCTTATGTTTGGCGAGTTGCTGATGAAATGTGGCTCTTTTAGGGTCTCCCATTGTCTTCTACACTGAACTAGAAGAGTCAGAGGACTTGAACACTCCAAGATTCTCTTTACCCTAACCGTGATTCTGGTTGAGAACTAATTCCTTAGTGGGCACAGGGAGACCCAAAAGGCTCCTCTATTGGCGAGTAACCCTCCACAACAGATGTACTATCTTTCTCACACTTTTAGGGGGAGGTCCCAATCAATGAGATCTAGCTCATTATCTACTTCCAAAAGATTGTCCATGTTGACTGCGGCTCTACCCGAGGGATTTCCTCAATATCACCTGGATTTTCACTTGGGGGGAAGCTTCATTGACAGTCATGAATGGTACCTTGAAACTGCTGAACGCATTGATGTTGGAGGACCCTATGGAGACCTGGTGACTCATGGTGTGGGGCCACATGGAGTGCTGCCAAATCAACTAGACAAAATTTCTCGCCAATGTATTCCAAATGCGATTAGATCCTCAGATAAGCCAATCGTCGGTGATGAATTTGGAAGTGCATCTCCCAGAGGGTTTGATGGAGACACTCAACTCCCTCTGAGGTGAGGGATTATAGAGTGCAGAAATGCATCGCTGCCACGGGCCAAAACATCTCCGGGAAGTGGTCCGCTATGAGGATATTCCATAAGCTCCATGGATTGGATTCAGGGTCGGGCCCTTCATTACCCCACTTGTTATCTAAAGGCGTCTGAGGAATCAGTAGTGGTACCAAAGCAGATCACTAGGATGGTTTGGGGGATGGTGGAGAGTATGATGAGCAAGCTGAAAAACAACCGCATCTCAGGCTGTTCTCCAAATATTGTAGCGACTTAGCCACCACATCATCGTAGGATGGGCTGACAGATGTAGTTACTTGCACAGAGACCAGAGATACTGGCAATGAACCGCACCACTACTCATCGACCATTGGTCCTTCGAATAGCTCTACGTGATCTCTAGTCGAGGTAGAGACTGATTCTGGTGACGACGGTGGTGATTGCACAACTGTAACCTACGGGGTTGACAAATTTTCTTCCTCCAAGATATACTTGCGGAGGGAGGTGGGAATCCAATGGAATTATCATTCTTGTAGTACTAGGATGATGATCCTTGTTGCTACACCATCCCTTGACAAGGAGGACCTAGGTGAGGGTTCCATTGTTGAGTTGTATTCAGTTTCAGAATCTGAGAAGCAAACCGGTTTGATCTCAGTCTGAATCTTCTTAGTGTTCTTTTATGGTGGTGATGACCCGCCCTCCTACCTATGGATGGTTCTTCATGGCATGGTAGATTTCCAGCATGAGGAGGACCTTCGGCCGTAGTAGTGCTGGGGCAGAGAGGGCTCTCGCCTGAGCAAGCCGGAGTGCGAGGAGCATCGGGATAGATATCAAAGAGAATACTAGAAGGACCTATGTGGGAAGTGCTGGAGCGGGTATGACCTCCACTCGATCCCATTGGAGAATTGGTGGAACCCTCATACTTGTTTCCCCTAGTGACATCAGTGCGAGGAAGGTCCTATTACTGGTCGAGCCAAACATGGGTAGGGCATCCTTGTGGTATGCTGTTGAGGTGAGGCTGGCCTTTACCCCTCTGGTTTCTGAGGTGAGGGGGACCTTCACCGGCTACTGTAAGAGCATAGGGAGGTCCCCCATGCCGGAGAGTGACCGGATGCGCAAATTCCCCACACCGGCGGTCTGTGGCAGGTGGGATGAATCCATACCTAATGTAATGAGAACATGAGAGGCTTCTGTACTGGGTGTCACCATCATCGGGAGGTACCTCATTCAGAATGAGGGTAGCATGAGGCGGACCTCCATGTCAATCCTGGAAGTGGGGAAGGACCGTGTTATCCATGGTGGTGGTATGGAAGGGCCTCTGTACTGG
The DNA here is from genome assembly GCA_963277665.1 of Viscum album. NCBI lineage: Eukaryota > Viridiplantae > Streptophyta > Magnoliopsida > Santalales > Viscaceae > Viscum > Viscum album. The sequence goes on along the minus strand of OY728166.1, from coordinate 458,116,561 downwards.
CGGCGGTCATTACCTGCACCGACGGCCGGGAGTGTTGACTCATACTACCCATGGGGTGGTTGGGTCCTCGATTCGGGCCGGATATACAAGTTCCCTTACTCATCATACGCAAGGGGTTGATGATATATGTCAGCGGTGGATCGTTCTAAAGTTGTTGCTGACGTTGATGCCCCTTGGCAGGCGTCTTCCTCGGCCTATGCCCGACATTAGTTTCAGGTTAGACGGATCGGAGCCAATGGTGCAGGTATGAGGCTTACCTGATCCTCTGCCAGTAACATCGAGGGGAGGCATTGACGCGGCCTGGTGGGGCCCCTCACTGGGCGCCCCTAGAATGGGTCCCTAACTAGGTTGGACCGGACATCCCCTACCTCGTTGGCATAGGTCAGGGAGTCATCGAGTAATTTCAAGGACAGGCCCCTTAAACGATTATATATTAGAGTGGGGAGCAGTGGCTCCTTGCGAGGCCCTCATGGGAGACATTGATGATGAGGCATAGATGCCTCTAAATATAGGCGTGTCATATCCCTTGTAGGGATGATCCCCTCATACTCATACCAGCGTATGAGGTCATTGGTCACCCTCCATTGAACAACCTCGGATGTGGAGGTGGGGCATGGGTGCCCCATGGTCATGGGTGTAGAAGCCGTTGTGGAAGAGGCGGAGCTGTGCGGGACTGCCACCGTGGTACTGCCCCTGCCCCTGCATCAGTGGGAGGGCGGTGATTGAGTTCTGGGTGCAGCAACTTGGTTCCTTGAAAGTAGGGAGATTAACTCATTAGTGATGAAAGAAAAAAGGAATCAAAGACCAGTGCCCCAGCGCCATCCCGTATTCCATGATCGGTAAGAGGGGTCCACACTGACAACATCTTAGATCAGGATTCCCATCATTCTAGTGCCCCAAATTCTTGTGAGTTTCACGCCAGGCCCGCTATTTTCTTGGCAGGACCCGACACATGATAGCTGGATTTGGTGACACGCTAATCCACTGATGCCTCAAATGATACTAATATCTGTATGGTGGACAAAATATTCATATAAGGTTCACCATTTATGTTTCCAATGCTTTTGTCGGGGCACGCGCATCTGTCTGTGAGGTTGCACTGCTCTGTTTCCCCGCATTCCCGCATTCCAAAGGCAGGCGACATCCATCGCTTATTCAGGGATGTATGCTCCTTGATCGAAACAGGATGATGGGATGTCGGTTTCTCCTTCTGTGGATTCCTCCTTAGAGTTCACTACCTAGTATGTGTCTCATTCATAGATTTAATATGTTGTTCATGAAACTCTTCCCACTGTCATATCTTCATTGATGCCGGTTAATTACACTGCTTCTGTCAGGACATTCCAAGGGGTCACATTAGGGAATCAACCTTCAATCGATGGAGTAGTCACATTGGGCATCACTAGCATGTCTGGACGCTGGAACGATGGAGAGTCAATCTTATGTCCCTTATTATAGGGCAATTGGAAGGAGCGGAAGCCCGAGGCATCCGTCATCGAATACGAAGAATCGTATTCCCAAGGCATGCCTCTGAGGTTTTCCACAGCATCCCATGTTTAACATAGGGTATCCTACAAGCTTAACATCCAACGGATATGGATCAGACTGATCAGAACTCTGTCTAGAGTGGATCAGATGAGTGTAACCCCCGGAGGGTACACTGATGAAGGGGGGGGGGGGTGAGCTTTCATGACCTCACCGTGACGTGACGGCCTATGTAAGAATCGAGATGGGTGTTTGAGTGTTGAATGAAGTGGAAGGTGAATGGTATTGAACCACCACAAGGATGACGGTAATGTTGGGATTGAGTCTTGAGGAGACTTCCTACGTATCCCCGATGTAGGGAATCAAAGTCTGCATAGTTCGGTAGGGCGACATGACGCCTAAGGAGGTGGCCTGTGAGAATGGACGCATGTATTTGACCCAGAGGAATTGGAACCTCTGGGTTGGGGCATGAAATTCCCAAAAAACATAGGATTGAATGGAAGACCACGCAATGGGCTTGAATTGGGGTGTACACAAAGGACAAAAACCTGATGATGTGTATGGGGAACACATATGGTTACAGCCTGAGTTGGTCTGATACTACTAGGACAGACCAAAGATGTGCATCCCAACAATGGGGATTACATCAACTTTCCACTGAATAGGGGACGCAACAGTTTACCACTCATTGAGGGACACAATGGCTTACCGTTGTGCGGGCCACAACAGCTTACCGCTGACTGGGGTTTATAGATTAATGTCATGCAGGATGGGGTTGGACCTATGTGAGGTGGTTAGGTTCAATAGGTTGTTGGGTTTGAACCTCGGAGAGGCTTCCTATGTATCCTGTCATGGAAGGGATCAATGTCCAAATAGTTTAGAATGGGGGGGTCAGTAAACCAACATGAATGAGGACCTGGGGTCCAGATGGATGGTGCGATTGAACCTCGTGGAGGAACCAACATACCCTGCCTTAGCAAGGATCAAATTCCATGTAGTTTAGATGGGTTTGGGAAAATCGATGTGAAGGTGGTCGGAGCGACCATGTTTTGGGATTGAACCTCAGGGAGGCTTCTTACATACCTCGCATTAGCAAGGATCAAAGACCATTTAGTTCAGGTGAGGTTCAGGTGAACTAACATGAAGGGGGTGAGATCAAACAATGGGTAATGTGTTTGAACCTCTAGGAGGATTCCTATATACCCCGCCATGACAAGGATTAATGACTTCATATTTCAGGGTGGTTGTTGGTGAGCCGACGTGAAGATGGTCAGGACCTATGGTTGTTGGGATAGAACCTGAGGGAGGATTCCTATATACCTTTCCGTGGCGAGGATCAAAGTACATGAAGTTTATAATGTTTTGGTGAGCCGACATGAAGATGGTCGGGACCAATGGTTTTTGGGATTGAACCTCGAAGAGGCTTCCTACATACCTTGCCTTGGAAAGGATCAAAGTGAACATAGTTCAGATGGTTTTGGTGAGCCTACATGAAGAAGGTTGGGATAATAGTGATTGGGCACGAACCTCAGGGAGACTTCCTACATACCTTTCCATGGAAAGGATCATCATCCATATAGTTCAGAAGTTTTTGGTGAGCCAACGTGAAGATGGTCGGGACCAATGGTTGTTGGGATTGAACCTCAGGAAGGCTTCCTATGTACCTTTCCTTGGCAAAGATCAAAGTCCATGTAGTTTAAAAGGTTTTGGGGAGCCGACGTGAATGTGGTTGGGACCAATGGTTGTTGGGATTGAACCTCAAGGAGGCTTTCTACGTACCTTGCCTTGGAATGGATCAAATTCCACGTAGTTCAGAAGGTTTTGGTGAACTGACATGATGGTAGTCGGAACTAATGGGTGGTGGGCTTGAACCTCAGCGAGGCTTCCTACATAATTAATATTTTAAAGGATCAATGACCTCATAGTTCCAGAAGGTTTTGGTGAACCGATGTGAAGGCGGTCGGGACCAATGGGTGGTGGGCTTGAACCTTAGGGAGGCTTCATATGTACCTTTCCATGTAAAGGATCAAATACCTTGTAGTTCGTATTGGATTTCGTGAACCAACATGATGATTGTCTTCCAATGGGTGGTGGGATTTAACATTAGGGATCCTTCCTACGTACCTCACCTTGGAAAGGATCAGCGACCTCATATTTCGGATTGGGTCTGGGACTTACACTCTAGGCTGACCGTAGAGGATGTCATGGTCGATGCTTACTCTAAGCCCACGTGAGTCATGCTCGGTGTGAGAAACAAGAGGTAGTAAATACCTGATGATCACGTCGTGAAAGGTGCGTCAATGAGAAGTAGACTAGGGATAAACATATTTGGCGGCCTAAAGAGGAAACCGGGGCTTATGCGTGGTTAGTATCCCAAAGAGGAAACATGGACTTACTCTAGAATGGAGGCCCGAGTGGTGGAAAAGCCCAGTGGGAGAGGGATTTGGCACCCAGGAAGAGAGGAGGAGTAGGGGTGCTACATCATATAAAAAAGTCTAGGGGCTTACACTAGGGCGGTTTCCCTTTCCACGTGGATAAACACCAATCTGATATAGGTAATTTAATTCCATGTGAGGAATGATCTCACTCCTGTGGAGACCAATGTGTGTAGGGAATGTTTGAGAAGGGGAACCTTGTGTGTACAACACAGGGCGAGTCCACAGTTTATCGTCAAGGGATGAGGATGATGGCGCTTGGCAGTTTAACATCCTGCAGCTCGGATGTGGTGGGTTTTCTCCACACCTCTAGGGCTTACATAATCGATACCCTCCTACCCTTGAGGGATGGAACGCATCAGCAATGCTGTGAATGGGGGTGTCGAGAGGTGATCCCATTGGGAGTCCATGTTAGTGTGGCTATGCGAAGAATAAATAGTCGTTAGCATGCCTATGCGAAAAAGAATGATTTCAAGCAACGCAATGTGAAGCACTGCCCAAGGGACATTGAAGTTAATTCATGAAAACCTAGAGGGTTGCATGGAAAATGGAGTTACATGGAAAAAGAGTTCATAGGTAGAAGACTTATAGAGCTATAGTGATCCATGTAGTGGTGGGGCTTCATGAAGGGGTACACTTCGCGATGCAAAGTTCCCTAGCCTAGGCATAGGGCATAGGTGCATATAGGAGGAGCTTCACGAAGTGTAAAGGAATTCATGAAGTAATGCCTCATGATGCAATATTGCCTCATGAAGCAAGGTGTTGTGAAGCAATGTGCTTCGTGAAGCACAATGACCCTGCCTTAGCATGTGGTTCGTGTGTTCATGGAGGGTGTTTCGTGAATTATAAATGCTTCGCTATGACCTGAGTCCATGTGGGAATCCCCTTCCTCTGAAAAGTCTCGTTGGATTCTCAAAAGCATCCTTTTCTGAAGAGGGTTGAATTAAAACAAAGTGGGAGGCACTTCGCAAAGCAAAAGTACCTTGATAAGCTCACAGTTTACATAGAGAGAAGTGATTCACAATTTGAGAGCTTAAATGGTGAATGGTCAGATGATCTATCCTTTGGGCTCGAGGGGAGCCCAATATTTATAGGCAAGAGGTGCCGCGATGCAGATTTTACTCAGCGCGAAGACGGAGTTTTCTCCGCAGCAGGTCGCGAATGTCAAATCCGCTCGCAGAGGATCCCACCTCTTTGCCCTACAGTGGTCTTGCGAATGTCAAATGGGTTCATGGGTCATCCCACCTCCTTTCTCTAAGGGGGGATTGTGAACATTGTATGGTTTTGTGGGGGCATCCCACCTCCTTGCTCCGTGGCAGGCTCGCGAATGTCAAATGGGTTCGCGAGGCATACCGCCTCCTTACTCTGTGGTAGGCTTGCGAATGTCAAATTTGTTCATGGATCCTCCCAACTCCTTACTCTGTGGAGGGCTCGTAAACATCAAATTCATTTATGGAGCCTCCCGCCTCCTTGCTCCATCGTGGGTTCAGGGGTATGGGGCTCTGCGAAAGGTCATCGCGAGGCAACCCATGAGCCTTCCCTCTTGTTCTTATTCTTCCCAACTTTTGGTTCCAACAATATGACCTATTAATTTTGAAATATATTTATAGATTTTTAGGAATATGATATTTTATTGTTTGAATTGTAAACTGATAGCTTCTATTTATAAAGGAGATATTTGGGTTTCACATTTTTCAAACATAGCCAAATTAATCTCCCAGAATAGATAGTATGTATCTCCTTTTTAATAATTTTTTAATATTATTGGGAATTATGATACAATTGATTTTATATATTTCATTAATTTAGGTATTATTTTTAATCGTGTTAATTATAATCATTTATTGTTAGTTACAAAATTGAATTATTATATTTAGATCAATGATTTTTTTATCATTGTCGATAATGTTTTTTAAAAAATTGGATTGAAGGTGTTTTTTTATTTCCATAAACTGGTGCCGCATCATGTTATTTCCCTAAAAAAGAATATTTATTTCTAGGAGATTAATTTATGATAACATCTTGGAGGAATTTAAGTATCGTTATTTTATTAAAAATCATTAAAAGGGTTTGATGGGGAATCTGATTAAATAATACGTCTATGTTGGAATGTGTCTTATTAATTTGCTATCAATGGAGAAAAAGAGGTATTTAGGCTTCTGAAAGGTTTTATTAGGGGTTTCCTTTATCACCTTAAATTTTATTGATTTACTTGAAGGTTTTGTGGTATCTTTTAAAAGGGAAAATTAGGGATAAGGTGAGAGGACCCATCCATTACATACCAACATATTACATCATTTTACATGAATATTAATTACATCAGAAAAAACATATACCCCATAACATATAAGATTAATGTTATTTTGATATTAGATAAATATCCATTTTATTCTCAAATCATTAGTTGACATCTCTTACAAGTATTCATCTCACATGATCACCTTATAAACATATCATAAATAAAACTATTTTTGATTATTTAGTGAATAAAAATATAAAAAAGTGTAATCTCATATACTTTTTATGGGATGACCAAGAGAGATGTCAATCGAAGATCATAAATGAGCTAGTTGGTATGAGAGCATAATCAAGAATCATGAACGTAACATAAGGAAATCATACCCAATAAAACATGGATCATGAATCATGATAGAATGCTTTAAACATGTCACATGATATGAGACATAAGAATGTGTAATAATGAGAAATAATCTTAATCCATGGTAACATAACATATGAATGTTTCATAATAATATAATCCTTCATAATAATAGAAAAATATTTCATTTTTTAATTCTTACTTCCAAGGTCATCGTTATATATTGAACAGAGTTCCATTGTGGATAGTGTTTACTCCCCATTCTCATAAACAATGTGGATTTATTTTACTCAATAGTCTATTTAATATCAAATTATGAGATATATAACTTTACCAAATGTATCTTAGAGAAATATAATTTCAATCCCACCCATCAAGAAAAATCATATATTTTTATGTGTCTCTGTGTCTATGTCGTCTAAACATGACCATATTCATATATTAACCATGGAATACAAACCCAATGAGAAATAAACGAGTTTCATGTTAATTTACACATGGAATGATTATAATTCAAATATATAAGGTTAAAGAAATTATCCGATCGTATCCCTAATGATGTATAACACACATTAAATTATATTAACAATGATGAAAAACACATTATAATAGAAATGGAAATTTTATTTGAAACATAAAAAGAAATAACATTTAATTTTAAAAGAAATAATTTATGAAAAATAATTTTCAAAAAATAATTTTAAAGTACAAAAAAACTGAATATTTATCAAAAATTTAAATGAAATATTTATAAATAAAATCAAAGAAAACAGTGGGAGAAAGTGACCATGTGATTTTGTTGAAATACTATTCTTTCACAATTTTTTAAAATAAAGTCAAAGTAAATAGGAAATGAAATAAATAAATAATATATGTTGGGATAATGAAATCTATAAAATAATATTTAAATCATGTAAAAAGTTGATAAAAAAAGAAAATATTAGGTCAACTCCACTTACAGGTACACCATTGATTATATTGTTAGCCAAACTGAGGTGAAATTGTATGAAAATATGAACAACTGAGAAATAACTAGAGTTGAAGAAAATAAAGGTGTTTTTAGAGATAAATTACATACAATTTTCTGAAATAATATATTAGAAACAAACAATCTCAATTTCAATGTGATATTGGAAGAGAAATGGTTATGTGTTTGGAAACATTTAAAATATAATCCCTTGAAGAGATTTTATGAGATAAATTTTTGTAAAGCGTTAATTAATTAAAAATTATGATAAAAAACATCTATGGGGTAATATATACTTTACATCATAGAAAATAGGTTGTGAATGTGAAGCATATCTCAATGAAATGAAATTTATATGAGAAACCTTTATGGAAATTATAATTTTTTTAGTAAAAATCATTTGAAAATGGTTATAGAAATATTAATGTAAATCCCTAGAAAAGAAATATGACATACAATATAATAAAATCATAGTATATAATAAACCAAAAATAGAAGAATATATTCAATGAATAAGGTGCATGACTTAAGGAAAATATATTGAGTCAAAAAAACTCTTACCATGGATTCATGCTTGCTAATACATTGTATAACATCCTTTATAAAATAAATGAGGCTCATTAATAACATATTTAAGAACCTAGTACATGTATATTATATTTAAAATAATATTTTTTATTCATTTATTGCACAGTTATAATTTATTCTTAGTTCATATTGATCATATTTTATTAGTAGTTTTATGTGTTCATTATTTGTTTTAGTGTGGAAGACTTGATTATCATTCCTTGATCATCAATTAATAATCTATTTAATAGTAAAGGTAATATAATATTAGTTATATAATGAGTTACTGAGTTCTAGGTTCATTCCGTGGGTTTTTTAGGAATGATTCGTAAAGATAAAATCCATAATGATATTTATTCCATAATTTTTAATGAAGAAGAGTTAAAATAATCACAAGTTAAATATTAATATCATATTTTCAAAATGATAATTTTCTTATCTAAAAATTAATATAAAATATTACCATTATCTATGTTTTAATATACCATCACAATAAAAAAATTAGAATCTTCCATGTAGGTGGTTAGACCGACCCAAATAAGAACACAAGATAATTAATAGATGAGTATGGATATGAGGTAATTTCATTGAAATATAATTATTATGGTAGTAAAGTTATCATATTTAGAATTTCTAAATGTGATAAATAATAATTGGGAAGATTCAGAGAAATAATATAAATAAAAAATAAGGATAAGAGGTCATTACTTATAAAGTACAAACTATATATCTTCTTAGAAGCCTTCTTAGTATTTATTGAATTATGGAATTCTCTTGAGACCATAAGCTACACAGCATGGGAGAGTATTATAAGAGGTATAATTGGGGTAATTATTTAATATAATATTTAATAAAAAACGTGGGCCAAATTTGGCAGAGGAGGGGTCCTTTTATAGGTGATCTTGAGTGAAATTTACACAAATACTCATTCTTTAATTTTCAAGATATGCCATTTCTCATGAAAAGTGGATTTGATGTGGAAAAATAATGGATATGGGATAATTTTAGTCTAATAATTCTATTATACATGAATTTATATATTTCTTTTGATCTTTTATGACAATACCTCTCATTTTAACCCCTTTAATCTCATTTCACCGTTTACGATGGTAAAAACCATTTACAATGGAAACATATTTTTATGCCTAAAGTTAAAATTTATCATATTACCTAATTAAATATTCTAATTTAAAAAATTATATAAATTTTATTGGATTCAGTTTATAATGATTTAATAATTAATTTCAATAATGAATACATAACTCAACAGTTTTCCAAACTGTATTTTTAGCATAAAAATGAATTTATTATTATTCCTTACCATGTAATAGTAAATAGAAAAATATAAATTATATATAAACCATTATCATTAGATTAAATTCATTCAATACTAGAAATAAATTCAAATTATTTAGATAAAAATACACAATATATAAATAATATTTTGACGAATGCGTCTCTTAACATTAAATGATTTTATTTTTATTATTAATGTATTAATAATCAATTATTTAATGTTTATTAATTTATATTATATATAAAAAAACATTACATTAAATTTTACACTCTAAATATAATAAATTTAACTTTTATATCAAATCATATAAGATATAATAAAAAAATATTTTTAAATAAATCATTTTTGTTTAGCCATGAATAAATAAATTAATAATCTTTATAGTTAATTAATTATTTGTTAAATTTTATTAATTTAATTAAATTTTGATTTATATTAAATTATTAATAAATTTTATTCGTATAAATATTTAATAATAATTTGTTTAACACAATACATAATATATATTAACAATTTCATTTGATTAGTAGTATTTTACCAAGTGAATTAGAATATTTGAATTCTTTTTCCCAAAAAATTATTTTATATAAAATGATTTAGTTATGATGAAAATTTATATATTTTAACATCTATATAATTTTTTTATTAAATACATAACATTAATTCCAAACTGATAAAATGTTTTTTAGTATTAAATATATCGAATATATACACTTTTATAATTGATGAATAACAACTATATTACCCCAATCAAATTTTATAAAATCATTTAATTCTATCTTCTCAAATCACACATCTAATTAATATAATTTTATATTAGGAATTTAATATATGCTTTCTAATTTTAGGATGTTTTCAATTTGTAGGTTTAGTTTTACTAGAAATGATTCTCATGGGTAGAGATGACCGAAAGGATTTCCGATTAAAAAAAATATTATTCTCTTGTAATTATTGTCCCATTTAAATTTATATTCATGTAAGGGATGTTATCATCCATGGTGTATTATAATCCATGACATGTAATACTTTTTATAATGTTATTTTTTTTTCATATTCCATTATCATCAAATAATGTGTTGTTACTTTGAGTCATATATCAGCCTAGTTTTTATTCATTACAAATAATAATAAAAATGGAAGGGTTAAAGAAATTTCATATTTAAATATTGGATCTTACATTATCCCCTTCATCAATAATTTTTTTTATAATAATTTTAATTCTATCTCACTGATGATAATAATTGATAATTTCTAACAAGAAAAAATGTTAATGTATTTCCTTTTTTATTTTTATTGATTTTAATCCCACCAAATTTATCATTTTTTGGGAAATGGTCACTAATTTTTCATATAGAATTATTTTGGCCTTTAGTACATAAATGGATAAAAACATGGGTTTCATTTATTTTATTTTATATTTGGAAATTATTTAATAAAGAATAAATTTAATAGAGGCTGTTTTGAGGATTATTTCAAGTGCTTGGATATCATTTCAATGAAATGAAACAGGCTCTATGTTAATCTAGGAATTTTGGAATTACTACAAACAATTGAACCTAGAATATATGCATTTGTGAGACTGATGTGACAAAAAGATAAATTCATTGATCGAACAAACATTCAACATTCCATTAATCCATTAGTATTCAATATGGTTGAACCATTAACCATAAAAAGTAAATTGACTAACCAAGTATATATGGACTGCAAGAAGCGACCATATTGAACGTACCTACAATTTTTACAAAGTCCAGGATCAACTGCATGATGAATCTAGTCAATTTTATATTTATGCTGACTAAATACATGATCATTCTAATTGAATGCATGCTGAACATACAGTGCGATTTCTTTTCTACCATGTGGTAAATCCAATAAAGTAAAATCTCCCAATCGATCCACTGAGATGAACCTCACAGTGGATCCAAGACATTTTCAAAAAACAATTTATAGAGGTCATGAGTAGGTTATAAGAGACACACCAAAACATTGGTATTTTATGTTAGAATTCATGATATCCTTATAAGGCTTCTATGTGGATATAAATATATAGATGATTTTTGTCAACGCTAATCAATGAAGGCTACAGATTTAGTGGAAGACTAGTTCAAAACCATGGATGAATTTTTCCAGGAAGATGATGAAATAATTAAAAAATTCAAAAAGGGGAATATCTCATAAGTTTTAAATAATAAAAGGTAATGAGTCCAAGGATGTTTAAGAAACTGAGAAGGGTGAATTTCTTCATAAAATATCTCATGTGTGACTATTGAATATTCTCCTACTATTTTATTTATTCATTTATTTCTGGTATTATTTTTTTCCAATTATTTTACCTTCTCTTTTCTCTTATTTTTCACTGTCCAAGGAGGGGTAAAGTATTAGTTATCAGGAAATATGAGGCCAAATATTTTAAATGATTAATTTTATTTTCTTTATAGAATAAAAATAATTCTTTCTCCTGTAAATCTAGTTTCAATATTATCTTGGAATTTTTTAATATCAAGTGTGATTTTATATGGGTTTGGATTCTGTTTTTGTTTATTGCAATGTTCAATGGTCATTTTCTACCTCCATCTAGTTTTAGTCTATATATGATGTAACATTCTAGAGTTAGGTGGTTAAGTGGTCAAGGATTGGAAACATATGTGAAAGTGGTAGTGAGAACACTTCTATCTTTTGGAATAATGAGACACTATTGGGAATTATCTAAGATAATTAGGATGATGCACTACAACACTTGCACACATAGGAAGAACGATGTATAATAGTAATGTGAAATTGGTGTGGGGGGTAGGGAAAGACTGGAATATGTGGGTTTGAGCCCTCACAGGTTTGTTCATAAATGCCCATATAACCTGTGAATAAAAAATTTCAAGATCACCGAGACTCACATAATCTCACGAGTTTTCTCACTTGTAAACAAAATTATTAATTATATTCATTTAAATATTTTATTTTTCCTCATTAGTGGAGGTACTTTTAAGGATAATTATGTAATGACCATATCATGGGTGTTAAGGTTATTGGTGGAGCATTCTTCAGTGGGTTGATGGTGCCAATAGGGGACACTGATATGGTGAAAGACCATTATGATGCCGATTAATTGAGTGATTGGTAATGGGAAACAAATGATTATTTCATTGATGTGGTAGTGCAAACAGTTGGTCTTATGAATGTAAAATGACTCACCAGGTGGAGATCAATTTTAGAAGACACTATTGGGGTAACCCAATTAAAAATTTTACTTTTTAAATATTTTATAATAAACTTATATAATTTAATAAGAAAAATAAATTATTACGAAGAAATATTATGATTATAACAACAATTTTAGTGATTAAACATTATGTATAGGATATGAGTCCTATATTTATAGGTGCGATGACACTCCAGATAAATATTGTTAAAAATTATTATAATTTAATATTAAAAAAATTAATATAAACCTATTTAAAATTAAATTGTGAATGTATAGAGAATTTTCAGGGTAATTATGGGTAAAAATTCAAATTCCATGGTTTAATAGTGACTTATTTTTATGAAAACTAATACTATAAAGAAGAATGTATTATAATTTTTATTAAAGCATGCCTGTGGGTAAGCCCAAACCCACATGTGGTCAACCCACCCAATCCTGTATCTACATAGGCACATCCTGCCTTGTCCCTCACTCTTAAGGATGACTTTTTTTTGTCTGGACCGCAGGCATACACTCGATATTTGTAAAGCCCATTGGATGTGGGCCCATTAATCCTTATTAATAAACCAATATGAGATCTATTTTATGAATATACTCACCATCACCATGTTACCAAGGGAGAGATAATATGCGATCATATATTATATCTTGTTATTCTATCAAATTTTCAAATCCAAATATTATCCTTCTGTTAATTTTCACTCTTATTGGGTGGAGAATAACCCTTATTTTATTTAGTATGTTTTCTAGAGGCTTGGAAGGTGTTGACGTCAATACTCTGATGGATGGATTGAAATGAATCTGTCATTTTAGTTTGGAAGGATAATTGACTCCATGCCTCTTTCACCATTAATGTGGTGTCTGCGTATATTGATGATGATCCAGGATGATTAGATTCATATCTTATTTTCTCTCTTATTTTATTTAGTATGGAGGCTAGGAAGGTATTGAAGTCAATAATAAGATGTTGGGGTTGAAATAAATTGTTCATTTTAGTTTGTAAAGATAAATGACTCCCTACCTTTTCCACTATTAATGTGGTGCCTGCATATGTTGAGTATGGTTCAGAATGAATAGTTTCATCTCTTATTTTATATCCAAGTATAATCTAGGATTCAAAATTTGTTATACTTTTATTCCTCCTTCATAAGGTATAATTTTTTCTTAATATTCCTCTTCCTATTTTATATGTTTCTGACAGACTAATTTAGTTTCCTTCTATTAATAGGATATCAGGTGCTCTTCTTATATAGTATCCTTCGTTCATTTTTTTTGTGTGGGGATGGATCCTTATGATATATCAAATATTGGTGATCCATCAATGTCTCCTATATCATAATTGTTTATGCAGGGAGGGATATTTAGTCATCCATATGTGTCACATATTTCATAAATTTTAAGAAAAATACATGGAACACCCAACCTCATATTAACACCAATGATAACAAATATCTTGTGAATCTTCCCATGATGAATATTCCAAGTCAAGATACCCCTCATCACTATGCTAAATAGTTTTGTGGGGACAATATCCAGGTATAGGACTCATTCTCTTGTACAATAGGAAGGTGTCACTCAGGAGATAGCTAAAGGACCCGTGTCATCTCTTGGTAGGAGGGTGTCACATTGATGGTCGATAGAGGACCCATTTCCATTCCGGTTGGTTAGTTCCACATTAGTAGTTAGTAGAGGACCCATTCCCAACCCAACTGAAGGGTTCTACTCTTGTAGACGAGGACCCATTCCATGATACCATAGGAGGGTTCTTCTAGGATAACAGATAGAGTATTCATTCCCTACCCAGCTGAAGGGTGGAACTCTACTAGTTTGTAGAGGAACCATGCCCTACCTAGCTGGAGGGTACCACTACAATATTCGAGTACCCGTGACTTATATTGTAGTAGGGTGCTACTAGGATAATAGATAGAGGACACATGCCCTACCTCGTAGTAGGGTTCCACTCTATAGATGGGTATATGACTCATATCATATCCGTGTAAGAGGATTCCACTCTAATGATTGGTAGAGGACCCATACCCTGCCCAGCTATAGGGTGACACTATAATGTCTATGGTGATCCTTCCTGATCACTGCTATCATCAAGAATTTCCTAAGAAAAGATAATTCTTGAAATATCTCAAATTGTATATCAAAATCCACTATATAGGGAACAATCATGTTACACATGAAAAACAATCATAATAGTATACTCACTGGCCAAAATCTGACTCCAAACGAAGGAGGTATTAGATGTTGATTTTTTCTTAAAAAGAATGTTGGGGTAAACTACATATAAGGGACCCAAAAAGAATGCGGTCATTCTCCACATCATAGATTTTTCCATTTCAATACACAAATCCCCGATCTTGTATCACTTGATGGTGTGGATCAGCCACTCGGGGTCCAAATTTTTCCCCTAGTCTTGTTCATGAACCCTTTAATGTGTTTGTTTACTTCTAATACACAGTGTGTTCTCCTATATGGGTTTATTGTAAAGTATTCTTCCACATGATTTGTATTCCTAGGTAGGGATACATGATGTGTCGGTAAACCACATGGTGTTCCATCATTAACATTCTCAAAAACATTTTTGCTGCAGCCAATGGGGCGTAACATGGTGTGTTTTCCTCGAAGTACATGCAGAATAGATGGCGTTTTTATAGGAATTCAGATTTGCTTCCAAAAATCCAGGTCATTCCTTTTCTTCTTTTATATCACTACCATACCACTTATAATCTAAGGATAATCCTTCCATCATTGTTTTTTCCATCCATTGGCCGAAATTCGAATTTTGATTCGTCTATGGGGGTACATCGCGCACCTCATTTATCACCCATGTCGCGCCTTTATTTTATCATATCATAGATCCACAAAACGTTGACCCATATCTAGAGATTCATCCTCCTAAATCCTTAATTATATCAATAATTCGTTACATATGAATTTCCCATGATTTTGAGGATTCGATAGGTCTCTATCTTGCCCGAAAATGTCTAACTGAGACCTTGTAGGTAAATAAGTGATGAATGTGTTGCAAGGAGGGAGAAATAAACAAGAAATTAATGTTAAATAAAATTGGATATTTATTCTAGTCTAGTAGATTCAAATTTTCAATATTTGACTGAGAATCTGATTATAAAAAATAAAATCGGTACATGGGTGTATGAAGAAGTTTTCAATTGAAAACGATTAAGAAATAAAATCGATCATGCCAAATAAATTAAATAAATTAAAGATGAACCCAAAAATTAATGAATAATAACTCAAATAGTATCATTTTCTGATATAGAAAACACTTAACAACAAATAAATGGATGCATTCCATTCTTTATTCATTTATCTTCTTGGATCTATATTTTCGTCATCATCTGATTCTGATTCACCAATGAGTTGGTGGAAGAATACCTCCCATCAATCCTAGGGTTATGTGGCTAACCCTAGAGATCATGTTATTATATCCTATATAAAGAGATAATTAGTTCTAGGTTATTAAATTAAGTAAATAAATTATTTATTCATTTTACTAAACACACCTTCCCATGACTTCTTTTATCCAAATACCCTACACCAACCTTTTTTAGGTTGTGCTTATGGAAAACCCCACATTCTAGATTCAACCCTGAACCTGGATATCTGATCTAAGATTATGTTTAAGAGTTATCTCATTTTATTTAAGAAAACATGTGGACATAATATAAAATATATTTACTATTTTTATGAAATTATGTTTGAGAACACTAATTCTCATAATCGCATGTTGTCTTAGGGCCTAACTATGAAAATATTTCTTGAAATATTTCAATGTATTACAAGGAAATGAAAGGTTTATCAATTATTCCATCAATAAAGTTTCCATTCCCAAAAATAAAAATCTAAACAATAATTTTATGATAATGGTCTTCATTTAGATCTCCCACTCCCAGGATCTCTCATATATGGTACCTTACTCCCACAACAAAATAACTATGGTGATTTTAATTCCTTGCAAGGTCCTCTCTATATGATCATTTATTGCCAATAGTTGATCCGTAAAAGTGGATCAATCCTTGATGTTCATCTTTCCCCATTCCATAATGATCATTTGGTCTTGGACGTATATCCTCAGCAGCGACACATGGACGATTCGCTGCACTCGTTACTAATCATGGGGAGACTCTTAGGAAAATGTGATCTCCCGAATAAAAACCCATGGGCACACAACTTTTATCTTCATTAAATTTGTACCACCACTGGGATATCATCATTCAATGACAGAAGATATTGAGCTTATCCATTCTTGAATTAACCATCATTCTCCAAATAATAGATGTTTCACCGATCTTTTCCATCACAAGGGTGACCTAAAGAGTATTCCATAAACTGACTCAAAAGGAATCAGGTTGATTATTGAGTGGTTTCAATTATTGAAAAAAACTCTAACAGGGGAAATTTAACCTCCCAAATTTGGATGAAGTCCAACACCCAAGCCCTCAACATATCCTCCAACACCCAGATAGAGTTCTTGATCTACCCATCTATTTGGGGGTGAAAGTCTTTACTCATCCTCTTCTAGGTACTGAATGCCTTTTTTAGGCATATCTATAACCATGAAATAAACCATATATCATGATCGGAGACAATAGTTGAGGGAAACCCATTTAGGAGAATAGTATCATGTATGTGAAACATCTAACAACTCTCCAATAAAATTTACTCCCAGATAGAAATGAGTTTTTCCAACGTCGTAAATTGGTCAACTGTCACCAATATGAAATTTTGGCCTCTTTCTAATGGTGAAATGAATATCACGATGACCAGGGATATACCATCTCATTTCCATTATAGGATCTCAGGGGGCTATAACAAACCAACCAGAATCTGGTGCTCTACATTAATAGACTGAATGGTGAGCCACTAAGAGATGAATTTCTCCATGCTATGTCTCATGTCAACCCTCCAAAAATACCACAAAAGACATTTGTTCATATTACCCACATTGATATGTACAATAAAAATAGATTTTTGAAACATACTCATCACCACCTCCCATATTATGACTAGGATCACCATATATTCCAAGAAAAAGATAACAAGATTAATTTCTTCAGAATAAGATTCTGGTGATAATCTTGAGCATATCAAGTCAGACAATGCCTCATAGTTGTTGTCTTTCAACTAAGAATCTATCACACAGTAAAGGATAAAAAGATTCAACATCCACGATGGGAGAAACAATGCACCGTCCTACTCCACTAGGGTCATCTATATGGTATCCAACTACTCAGACACCTCCTATAAAAATGATCTTGGGAATTCCTATTCAAGGAATTCTCTACCGTATATACCATCTAAGGAGTATAGAATTCCTCAAATTCAATGTCATATAAAAACTCCAACTAGTTAATTTTCCTCAGGTTCAAGTCTCTCTGCATGAAAACATACCCGAGACTCTGATGGTCTATGTTAACAACAAGACACTCCCCTAGAAGACAGTGCCTCGACATATTCAAGGAGAATACTACCATTGCCTGCTCTAGGTTATGAGTCACATATTTATACTTAGGAGGATCAACTACCTCAACCAATATTCTATAACTGCATATAACTGCATCAACATGCAACAGAGTCTAGATTCAGAGGCTTTGAAATAGAATACACACTTCATTCCCTCTTCAGATACCCTCAAAACATGATCACTTTTAGGCTCATCCTCAACAACACAAAGTCTCTCTACCACTATTTAGTATTGTTAAAAAAGTTACCATCTTCACCAAAGCAGTAAAAGGGGTTGCAATCCTAGATATGTCTACAAAAAATCTCTGGTAGTACCTCTCCAAGAGAAACCTACACAACTATGAAATGTTCTTGGGTGGCTTGTAAGAAAGAACTACATCGATCTTCTCTAGTAACATAGATAAATTGTGCTGAAAAATGACATACCTTAGGAATAAAGCCTCATGAATCCAGAACTATCGCATCAAGAGTTTACCATAATGATGATTCTCCCTAATACAATATAGAACCATCATCATGTTCCCTAAATGATAATCCTCTAACATGGAGTATAAGTGTATGTTGTCGATAAAGAAAATAAAAATGATGTCCAAGTATGGTAGGAAAATATGATTCATCAAAACCATAAACATGGTCACTGAATCGATTACACCAAATGGAATAAGTAGGAACTCAATGTGTCTATAGCGACATCAAAATTCTGTATTTGGAATATTCACCTTGTAAAATCTCAGATGATGGTTGTTCGACCCAAGATAGATCTTCAAGAACCATCTTCCACCTCAAAAATAGTCATATATATCTTCAATCATTGGAAGGCGTACATGATCTTTATTCTGTAATGGTTCGAGAAATGATAATCCACACAATACCATAATATCTCATTCAACTTTTTCAAAATCAACTCTTGAGCTTTATATGGGAACACACTAGTTAAGATTATACCATTATCTAAATGGTCCTATAACTGCAACCATAAATCTTAAAGATTGGTGGGTCCAACCAATATACTGTAGAAGATATTCGAGGGGTCCCTAGATTCAAGTCAATTCAAAACTTTATCTCCCTCCTTAGAGGTAGTCTGAGAACATCCACAGTGAAGAAATCTATATAATCCCCCATGATTTATGAGATATAGATTCCCAAATATCCTACTACACCACAGTATACACTCACCAAATGGATGGGTGACGGGCTACAACCTCGTACTTTTAAATCCCACTTTACCCACCATGACATCTCTATCATCGACAGAGGAAAATCTAATCCGATCAATGTGAAGGGATCTGACTCGTCTCTGGGGACATTCAATTCAGGCTCAGACCATGGATAACCAATCCATACCCAATAATACATCATATGGTTCCATCATAATGAAAAGAAGCTCCCAAGTGAACCTCTCTCCACCAAATGTTAGTTTTCACTACTGGAAGATAAAATATATTGAATAAGTGTTCCCCGTAGGAACCTCGAGTCAAAGCATATGGGCTGACACCTCAAGTTGGAGATCCATCTCTTGCAACAAGGGTAAATATATGAAGGAATGACTTACACCTGTGACTGATAATACTAATACAAGATTAGATATACACATATCAAACCTCTAACAATCTTGTGTGTCACTGGGACGTATGCCTCTATAGCCTATAGTTTTCTGCGACCCTAACAGGCAGCTACTTGAGCCCAAAGTAGGCCACCTAGTGGTGGTGGTCATGGTTTTGGGAGGATCTCATAGCGTCATATGTCATCCAAATATTCTCCTCATGGAGATCCACCTTCAACTCTGCCATCTCCGCCTCCCTAGGGGACATCCTGCCTTTGCCTGGGAGAACCTCAATCACTATTGTTACTCTAATGTGGCAGACCTTCCTCCATCTATCTGCACTCCTCAGCACATTGGGTCAGGATATTATGTTCCATGTCACTTTTCAACTCACTTAAAATTCACCACCCCTCTCCACGATTCCCTATTACTCTGTGATACCCCTCACCACATTCCTAATCACGATCTTGGAATGATATCCTGTGCTGAAATCATATCTACTGGTGTATGCTATCTTTTTTAGACTACTCAGCTCTATAATTCTTATATCCACCTTCATCTACATGGAGTCCCTCTGACATAAAACATACCGTCACTATTTCCCAACCCAACACACCATTATTAGTGGTGGTGTAGAGGGGCACCACACTAGAACAAATATTTCTTCTGATTCCATGCTCAAACATCCATGTTAGGAAGTCTCCATCTTATATCATATTGATTTAGAACCATTTAAAGTCGGTAAACCTCGTAGTATACTCATCCACTATCATCCCTCCCAACTACACCCCCAAAAGCTCATGAATTTGAACTGAGCACAAGCAAGATGGGTATCACCTCTCATAGAACAACTGTTAAAATTTTAACCATGAGAGTTTTGACTCATCGTGAATTTGTGAAAAAAGACTCCAACAGCTCCCAACTACTCCGTGGAATATTCTAGCTTCAAGAAAAACCACCCGATCAATCAGTTTCTAGATAATTTTAATATCTTGGAACACTAAATCCATCGAATCCTTCATAGCATGGGGATATAGATCATCATGTATCCTCAGAATTATTTGTCATAGAAACTCAATAAGTACACTAAGACTATGCACATCCTCAGCTAGCTATACTGGTGTGATATGATGCTCAATAATTGGGGGTGATTCTACCAGTCCCCTTGGAAAAATAATATCATTATATTGACACTAAAATTATTCCTCATCACTCATCAGATCATTGTCTTGGTCCGAAACTTGTATCCTATATGGTTTTCCTCACAGTTGAATCCTGAAAATTTAATCCAGATGTACCATGGTCAAATGATCCTATATATATACGATGAGATGTTGGCTCAATAATAATAGTTAAAAGACTCAATTCTATATGAGGCATTTACCATTTTATCCCTATAACTAATTTCTCCATATGTCGAGTCGATATGAAGGTAGACATAGTTTTGGGTAATGGATATGTTGGTTTCCCACACCATTACTTGGTTACCTAGCCTAAAATCCGCACTTGAGATAGTTTGACACTTTTTCTCTAAATCCCACCAAAATACTGATAAGGTGGCTTGTTCAAACACTTTCCCAACGATCAAAATAGCTACAAAACCAATATTTCAGGACTCAACCCAATGCGCCTCGAGCCACAGGTACCCCAAGACCGCCTCCACTGTCTAAGGGATAGAGACATGTACTTAAAGAATTAAATATAATGAGATACATTTTCTTAATGTTCATGTATATACACTACTTCCCATCTCCATGAAAACATGAAAAATTATAATAAAAAAGAATGATTCAATATCTATAATATAGGACATGCATGAAAACCCACTAGGGTGTACAAGAGTATGATGGTTTAATCTAATAAGTAATGGAAAAAATGCATTCCTAGCTAGAAAAATGATGTAACGTAAGAAAACTTGAATAATAAATGCGGAGAGAGCCCATATATAAATATCCAGGCTCCAAAAACCGTATATGGTCCAATACACCTAGTATCCCTATGCTACTCTCCAATCGATGTGGAAATGTTCGTCATATATATAAGAAATGACACATGTGGGAAAATACAATTCATTGGTGTGTATATACATACCTAGTAGGACACCGTGAAAGCTGAAGGGGAAGTACTAAGAGGCATGATAGGAATATATTTAAAAATCAACCCAAATAAATAGATTAAATAAATTGAACAACATGGATATATGTATATATATTGTCAATAAATGAAGCCTACATGAGAGAGAAAGGGGACCTTCATATCATAGCTTAGCCTAAGAGAAGAGTTCCAATAATTACAAAAGTCCATCAATGATTCCCAACATCTCGCGCATCCTACCATGTAGAATCTTCCAATTCAAGCCACACCTTTATACTATTCAACATAGTCGACTGGAAATAATATCTAGGTAGAGGACCCATGTCGTGGGATAATAGGAGGGTACCACATAGGATATTTCTAAAGGACACATTCTCTGTACTAGAAAGAGGGTTCCAATTTTATGGTCGATATGGGACCCATGCCCAACCCATTTTAGGGGTTACAGTCTAGTAGTTAATAGAGAAACCATTCCCTGGTCAGCTAGTGGGTTCCACTATAGTATTCGAGGACCCATTCAATGATACTATGAGATGGTTCCAGTCAAATAGATGATATAGAAACTATTCCATACCCGGCAGGTGGGTGCCACTCTAGTGGTCAGTAAAGGAACTATTCCTATCCTAACTAGAGGGTGTCACTTTAGTAGTTGAGGACCCATGCCCTGATACTAGAAGAAGGTTCCACTTAGATAATAGAAAAAGGACCCATTTCCCTCCTAGAATAATAATAACAATTATATATATAGGTTGAGTAACCTCACCTTATCCCTGTATATGGGTGCCACTCTAATGATCTTTTGAGGACCCATTCCCTTCCTAATTTAAGTGATCCTATCTAGGGTATCTGGTGATCATTCATGATCACTAATATTGTTGAGTTTCCCATAAGAAATCATGACATACATAAATTCTCATATCTATCTCAAAATCCATTGAAAATGGAACCATCATGTTCTTTTTGAAAAAAAAATCTGGTTAAGATACTACCAGGACAAAATACGAGTCTAATCAAAGGAGATACGAGAGGTTAAAGTTTCATAAAATGGAAAATAGGCATACACAATGCGTAGTGGACCCATATGGTGTGTTGTACCACTATAACACCTAGTTTTATCCTCATTGTTACATTCCTCACTAATATTTTTCACTAAATGACTTGTACAAGGACTACACGACATATTGGTGGACTACACCATGTGCCTCATCCACCGCTGGTATTAGTGTCCATAGACATATCCTTTTACTTTTTCCCATGTTCGTGTACTTTAGTTTGTAGAATATTTTACCACATGGGGTTTTTCCTTTTCTATCTTCCACAGAACATGTCTACGTGTCGATGGATACATGGTATGTAAACCTTATCTTTCTCAAAAGAATAACACTATAGCCAAAGGGGAACTTCGTGACATGAGTTCATCACGGTACATGCAGTGTAGTCTTGTTTTGGAAAGGATGTTGGATATGATTCTGGCATTCTATATCCACCCTCACATACTCATATCTTGCCTCCTCACTGTATAAAATTGAAAGTTAATCCATTGATCATCTTTACTAACCATCCATTGGTCGTAAGTCTCATTTTGATTCATCCATGTTGGTACACCGCATGCCCTACATGCCTCGTTCATTTCCCAAGATATACCATTATTATCATGGATTCTGTATCCATGAAAAATAAATCATACTTAGCTATTCATTCTCATTCATCCTGGATTCACTAAATAAATTTTCACATGTGAATTTCCCATGTTTCTGGGGGTCTTATTAGGCTCGATCCCACCTATTAACATAGAACTGAGAATCCATATGTCAATCACTAAAGAACATGAAGAACAGATGGAGGAAATTTAAAAAATGTGAAAAAATATTTTTCCATGTTTTCTTGGAAAATATAATAAAATAGTAGATATTTTGGTGATAAATTGATTAAATAAAAAAACCAATACACAAATCCATGAAAATATTTACAATTGACGCAGATCAAGAGATAAAATTGATCATGATCAGTCAATTAAATCAATTTGGGTATAATCCCAAATGTGATGAGTCCTACCTCTAATTGGATTATTTTGTAGGAAGTGCATGTTTTCCAATGAACAATGGATTCATTATGTTCAATGTACCTTGATCTATCTGGATTCAGAGTTTTATAATCATCAAATTCTGATTCTCCAATGAGAGTGTGGAAGGATTCGCTTTAAGGATCCTTGGGTTACGTGGATAAATAGATAGATCTCACCATAATAGCCTATTTAAATATAAAATTAGTTCTGGGAAATTTAAATAAATAAATAAATAAAATTATTTATTTATTTAACTAAATGCACTCACTGATGACTGATTTTATTTGAACTCCCCGCACTGATCAATTTTTGGACGCACCTAAGTTAAACCATGCCTTCTATATTCATACATGGTCTCATATTTCTTATTTTAAATTTTTAGGAGTTATCTCATTCCAATTAATAAATTGAGTGAATGTAATAAAAAATAAATTAAATAATTTTACGAAATTATTTTCAGGAACATCGGGCCTGGAAATCACATACCATATCATCATTTTGATTTGAAAATATTTCAAGATATATTCCAATGTCTTACATGAAAAAATGGTTCTATGACATCTCTATAATCATATGCATGATAACAAAACATCTATTAGGCTGTATCTTCTAAAACCACATATAGTGACCCATATCTCAAAATCTTTATTTTTTAGATTTCATTGATTATAATAAATCATTATTGACTATGCCGAGTGTACCTCCTCAAAATAATATTTTATTTACAAATAATTCATATATTGTAGTTAAAATGTCTTATAAATATCTTTAGACATCCCCTCACCTCTCTCTTAGATCTATCAAAGTACATGATGCCTATGAAGAGACGAAGAGAATTATCCTAGATAGCATAATTTATAAAAAGATAATAATAAACAATTTTTTTTCAGGTATGAAATAATGAGTGTATATTTAATAATTTAATAAAATTAAATAATAAATTTAAGATTATATTATATATAAACTTCTGTATAATTTTAATAAAGGATTTATTAAATAAATTAAGTTAATAATAATTAAATGGAAGATATTTTATAAATATTAATTATTATAATGTTAAAAGTATTAAAATTTTTAATACTAAATAATAATAAATAAATAAAAATTAAGAATCTATAAGTATATTAAGAATTTTTATTTTGATTTCAATTTATTAAATTATTATATACTCAAAAAATTTATTTAAGAGGTTAGTCTAAACCAATAATTTTGGTTTGTGCTAACAACTAAATGTAAGAGGTTTGATTCATAAAATAAATTGATGATGACTTATAAATTTACTACAAATTTATAAAAAATGACACTGAATTGAAATCAATATTGAATTAATAATATCATTCTACAAATATATGGTTTGTTGAAATTTGTAAAAACAATTCAAATATATTCTAAATGAATTAGAACAGTGAATCTAAAAAATAATTTTTTATCATTTTGTATGTATTTTGAACACAATAATAACAAATTTAAATAAAAAATTTATTTCAAGAAGTTATAAATACAATTATATTTATTAAAATAATTTATTATAAAGTATATTAGAATAAATGAAAATTTGATTTGATCATGATAAAGACAATTACATATTATACCACATAATATAATGCAATGAAATAAAATTATGATAAATACGTAGACCATATTAATTTATCAAATAACATAACCCTCACCCACCATACCCCAAACACAGAACACCAATGTTGGAATTCATTAATAAGAACTAAAATAAAGAATTTCTAGTTGGTTGGAGTGGTCTAAATGATGGAGGAGGTAATTGAAAACTAATTATAAGTCATTAGACAAGATGTGTGGTAATTTAAAGATGATATAGGATTATTTTACTATTATAGGTGGATACAAAATAATATTGTATCATGGAAGAAGATTGGTTTAAATATTATTAAAAAATTGAATCAGAATTTGTGAAATGTGAAATACATTTCACTTAAGGCAGAAAATAATGGGGTTTTCAAGGTGTGTTTTCAAATTTGAAATTCCTGAATGAATTTGGTTTAGTGGAATATTTTTTTAAATGTTGGTTAATGATTTATTCAACAAAAATATATGATCAACTTTATCATCCACTTGAGTGGGTAGTGATAGATGTTTTATTTTATAAAAGTAAAATGAGATCCTTTAGTTGGAGGAATAAATTTGGGGGAAAATAATTATAATTAATTACCTAGGGGGATATATTAATACATATATTTTTATGGGAATACATTGTAAAGGAAGGATAATAATTATAATTTTGTTTTTTATTCTATCGACCATGTTAGTTTTGCAACAAATTTTTTATTTTTGAATAATATGTTATTTGATGGTTGGAATACCACACTTATAGACTATATTTATAAAGGGGATATTTGGGTTTCGCATTTTAAAATGTACCCGTATAAACATCCTATAAATAATGGTATATCTTCCATTTTTTATAATTTTTGGTATATTATTGTGTATAATGTTACAAATAATGCTCTATATTTCTCTATTTTTGGTATTGTGATGAAAATTATTAATTTTACTCATTTAGTGTAAGTTCCTACAGTGAATAATTCTATGTTGATAATTTATTTTCAATCGATCAATTTCCATAATGTTATTAATAAAATTAGATTAATTTTTTTCCATTAAATTATGTTTCATCATGTTATTTCACTAAAACAAATTGAATTTATTTCTGGAAATAATGATTTCTGATAACATCTTGATGGCATTTAAACGTCATCCTTTTATTAAAAATCATTATAAGGGTTTGATGGGTAATATGATTAAAGCGTACAAATATATTGAAATTTGTCTTATTTCTTTGTTATCAATGGTATAAAACTATGTTTTAAGGCCTTATTAGGTGTTGTATTAGGGTAATCCTTTTTCATCTTTTGTTTTTTGAATTTTTTCAGATGTGTTTGGTCACATTTCGAGGGGATATTAAGTAGATATTGAGATAACCCAACTCTAAAATACCGACAAATTACTTCATTTTACATGAATATTAATTACATATAAAAATAAATTACACCCCATAACATATAATTTTAGTGACTTTGGAGATTATATACATAACAATTTTATTCTATAATCATTTTTCAGCATCCCTTACAAATAATCATCACACATGATACCCTTATTGACATACCATACATAATAATATTCTACATTATTCAGTAAATAAATACATAATAAAGGGTTTTATTATATTCTTAGTATGGGGTGCACATGAGATATGTCAATTAAAGATAATAAATGAGAATTTTAGTATGATAACATAATAAAGGTTCATGGACATAATAAAAGAAAATCATACCCAACAAAACATGGAACATGAATCCCAATAGATGTTTTTTTACATATCATGTTAAATGAAACATAGGAATGTGGAATCCCGAGAAATCATCACAATACTTTGGAAAAATAATAATAATGTTTCATAGGAATATAAAAACATCATAATCACAAAAAAAATCATTTTTATGTCAACTCTTAATTTCATGATCATCACTACATAGGGAATATGGTTCCATGTTTGATTTCCTTCACTACCCATTCCAATAAAATTAGTGGGTTGAGTTCACTCTCAAGTACCTTTAATAGCATATCATTAGATATATATAATTATCTAATTCATTATTGAGATAAATAATATTAATCCCACCCATCATGAAAAATAGTTTATATATGTGTGGTCGATGGACATGACCACATTCATAGATCGGCTATGTCATACATACCCCATGAGAAAGAAATTATATTGATGAGACTTTATAGAATACAAGATTATAATATAGGGAAATAATGCCAATTATATTATTAGATCATATCTCCAGGGAAGTATAAGAAACATGAAATTACATTAATATAGATTAAAAACACTTTATAAGTGAAATGGAAAATTTATTTGAAAAAATAAGGAAATTATCATTTAATTTTTAATAAATATTATTTTAAAATTAAATAATACATAAAAAATAATTTTAGAAAAATAATTGTAAATTATAAAACTAACTTTGATAATTATGGGAATTTTAAAAGAAATATTCATTAATAAATTAGAAATAAATGGGAGAAAGTGACCATGTTATTTTTTTGAAAAATAATCATTCAATTTTTTTTAAAATAATTTCAAATTAAATATAAATTTACCAAACAAATCACATAAGTATGGATAATGTAATCCATAAATTTATATGAAAATCATGCATATAGAGGATTAGAAAATAAGCTATAAGGTCAACTCCACTTACACGTATACCATTGATTATTTTGTTAACAAAAAGGAGGTAAAATGGTATGAATATATAAAAATATCCAAAGATAACCAGAGTAGAAGATAATAGATGGGTTTTTAGAGATAAATTACATAATATTTATACAAATTTTAATTTAGAAATAAACAATCTTGATTTCAATGTGATATTGGAATATAAATGTGTATGTACTTTGAAACATTTGAATCAAAATCCCCTGAAAGAGTGAATCTGTGGTGGATTTATAAAAACATTAATTACATGAAAAGTATGATAAAATACATCTATGGGGTAGTATATAATTCACACCAAAGAAAACAGGTGGTGAATGGGATTCATATCTCAATGAAAGGAAATTCATATGAGAAAACTATATAGAAATTGTAATTTAGGAAGAAAGAATCATTTGAAAAGGGTTTAGCAAAAATGAAATATAAATACCTAGGGTAGAAAAATGAAATACAGTATAATACAAGCATAGAATATAATAAGAAAAACATATAAAAATATTTTCAAATAAGAATCTATAGGACTAAATCAAAAGAGATTGAGTCAACAAAAAACATGATCCTTGGATTCATGCCTTCTCGGACATACTCTAATATATTGTGTAGTAATATAATAATAATTAATAATACTTTTCAGAAAATTATTCACGTATATTATATTTTATTATAATATTTTCATTTCATTTAATACATAGTTATTACTTATATTTAGTTTATATTGATCATATGTTGTAAGTAGTTTTATGTGTTTTTTTATTGTTTTCCGAATAGATGTCTTGATAATTATTCATTAATCATCAATTATTAATCTATATAATACTCATGGTAATGGAATATTACTTATATAATGAGTTATGAAGTTACAATTTCATTCCATGGTAGTTTCTGGAATGAATCGTAAAGATAAAATCCATAGAAAGCTTTGTTTGATAATTTTTAATAAATATTAGTTATACTAACAATAAGTTAAATATTAATATCAACATATAGAAAGTGTAATTTTTTATCTACTTATTATTATTTTATATTACCCATAACTATGTTTTAATATCCATTCATGATTAAAATTAAAGAATCATCCACGTAGGTGGTTAAAATAAACCAAACATGAACACACTGTAATTAATAAATAAGTATGATTATAAAGTCAAATTTTTAAAATATAATTATACCCGTAGTAAATTTAACTTATTTATATTTTATTAATGTGATAAATAATAAATTTAAACAGTTACATGAAGAATATAAATAAAAAATATGTATAATAATTGAAAACATACAAGAAAAAATTAGTATCTCCTCTTATAATCATTATTGGTTTTGAAGGGATTATAGAATCCTATTGAGACTAGAATCTACCCAACTTGGGGTATTTTTTTAGAGACTTAATTTGGGTAGGTATGAATTATAAAATTTAATAAAATGTGTTGGTTGGATTAGGTTGTTGATGGGACATTTTAATGGTTATCTTGAGTGACATTTTCACAAATACTCATCCCTTAATGTGTAAGAAATTCCATTTCTTGTGAAACTTGGATCCTAAGTGGAAAGAAATTGGATAAGGGAAATAGATAGATTAATTACCTTATCCATACATTTAAAGTTAATTTTTTGTGATATTTAATCAATTTACCTTTCATTTTAACCCTTTTAATCTCATTTTACCCTTTACCGTGTTAACTAACTTTTACCATGGAAACTTACTTTTATGCCTAAAAACAATTGTGTGTGTTTTTAAATTAATTTATTCTGATTACAAATATCATATCAAAATTATTGGATTAATGTTTTAAAAGTGAGAATATTAATTTTAATATAAGTATTCATTACTCATACTTTTTTTTTTGAAAATAAGAATTTTTATGCATAAAAATTCCTTTATTCTTCTTCCATACCAAGTAATAGTCATTGAATGAATTATAATTTATATATAAACAATTGTTTTTATAAAAATAATTCTTTAATATAAATCAATTTAATTTATTATGATAAAAACTCAAAATAATGAAAAATCAGTTCTGTTGAAAAACATGTCTTCTAAATATTAAATGATTTTATTCTTATTGTTAATAAATTAATAATGAATGATTGAACTTTTATTCACATATATATATATATATCATTTAATTAAATTTTATACTCTAAATATGAAAAATTTAACTTTTAAATAAATTCATATAATATATAATGAAAATTGTATTTTTTATATGCATTTTCATTTAGCCGTGAATAATTAAATTAGTATCCCATATAGTTTCTTAATTAATTATTAACTGATATTAATTTATATTTCTAATAATTTAAATAAATTTATTAATATTTCTTTTCTATATTAATATTTAATAGTAACAAATTTAACACAATACAAAACTCAGAAAATGAATTTCATTAGAATCAATAGTATTTTCCCAACAGAATTAGCGTATTATAATAGTTTTCCAAATTAATTTATTTTATTCAATTTAGTTTAATTTTAATGAAAATTTATATTTTTTAACATTTATAATTTTTTTATTAACTACATAATATAAATTCCAAACTGAGAAAATGATTACTGGTATTATACATTTTGACTATATACCCATTTATAATGGTTGAATAATGATTGTATTACCCTCATCACATTTTATAAAATCATTCAACTCTATCTTTTTAGTTAAAAATTCTCATTAATTTAATTTTCAATTAGGATATAACAATTTTTTATTCTAATTGCATTATGTTTTTCATATTTGTGGGTTTAGTAGTACTAGTAATGATTATCAAGGGTGAAGATGAGGGAGGGGATTTCTTATTTATAAAAATATTATTATCTTGTATAAATTCTTACATTTTATTTTAAACAAATATATGGAATGTTATCATCCATGGTATATAATATTTCCTGACAATTAAAACTCTATATCAAGTAATTTTTTTAATATTTCATTGTCATGAAATAATGTTTTGTTAAATTGATTAATATTTTTGTAAATTTTCTATTAATTATAAATAATAAAACTAGCAGTATAGGGAATGAAAATGAATATTTAAAAATAGGCTGTTACTTTATCCCCTTCAAAAATAAATTGTGTCTTTATAATTTTAATTATCACTCACTGATGATCATATTTATGGTATCTCACAAGAACAGATTTTCATACATTTCCTTGAATATTTTTAATGATTTTAATCCCATTTATTTATCATTTAATGGTTAATTTTTACTTATTTGGAAAGTATAAGTATTTTGGGATTTATTATAGAAATATCTAAAAACATGATTTAAATTTATTTATTTTATCTATGGAATTATATGAATTAAGAGTACATTTAATGTTGTATTTTTATGATTATTTAAACAGTTTGGAAGGTATTTTAATTAAATAAAACAAGTTCTACGTCAATATGAGAATTTATGAAATACAATAATAAACTGAATGTGGTGGTCAAGAAACTATGATACCAAATTGACCCAAAGATAATTACTTTATCGACCGTAAATTGAACATTCCAGGATGCCACATGTAGTCCATGTGGATGAACAATCAACCATAAGAAGGAATTTGTATTTATTTATAGATAATGACTATAAGAAGAGACTTTATTGACCATTCATTGGATTTTTACAATGTCCAGGATCAACTTCACAATGATTCTAAGATACTGCATGTTGATATCGATTGACTGCATGCTCATTTTAATCGATTTCATGAAAAACCTAGAATGTGGTCACTTTTATACATTGTGGTTGATTTATTAATGTATATTCTCATAGTCGATCCATTGAGTTGAACCTCACTATTGATACATGAATTTTTCATAAATCTATTTATGAAGGTCATGAGTAGGATAAAGGTGACACACCAACAACTAAAACCAAACCTTTGTCCTGTCATATTAAGAAGCATGAGATAATTAGGAGGAATAATATTTCTATGGACTATCTCATGCGTGACATATTGAGATTCATCCATTGTTTTATTTTATTGTTTCTTAGTATTGTTTTATTGTTTTACCCATGATTTCATATTATCTTTCCACTTATGCTACACTTTTCATGGAGGGGTTGACTCTAAGTTATTTTGAAATATGAGGTCCACCCTTTTAAATGCTTTAGTCTGTTCAATTCACGGAATAAATCAATTTATTTATCATTCTGAAATAGTTTTAATATTCTAATACCATCGTTTAATATCTAGTGAGATTGTATTTTGTGTTGGAATATTATTTTTTATTTCTTTTATCGATAATAATTTTCTCCATCCACCTAGTTTTTATCTATATATAATAGATGTTTCTTCAAATAGGTGGTTAAGTTCTTGATTATTTCCAGTATATATAGAATTGGTAGTGAGAAATCATTTCTCATTAGGAAGAACAATACTCAATTGGGAATTACCTATGTTAGTGAGTATGGTCCACTACAAAACTTGTACACATAGGAAGAAGGATATACCATAGTAATGAGAAATATATGATGTCAGGAAAGGTAGAACTAGCTGTTTTTGTTTCAAGCCCCATAGGTTTTTTCTCAAATGCCTGTACACCATGGGAATAAAAAAATTCAGGCTCAGACTTTCTAGCATAAGCGTGTGTGTTTTCTCACATTCAAAAAAATAATATTAATTATATTCATTTCAATATTGTATTTTTTCATTATTAGTAATAGTTGTGATGAGATGTATAGATTGACTTATATTATGTTTTAATACTATTAGTGGACAATTAATTGATGGGTTGATAGTGCCACGAGG
This sequence comes from Viscum album, assembly GCA_963277665.1. NCBI lineage: Eukaryota > Viridiplantae > Streptophyta > Magnoliopsida > Santalales > Viscaceae > Viscum > Viscum album. The sequence continues at coordinate 458,083,823 of OY728166.1, read as the reverse complement.
GAACACTGATGTGGTGACATACCATTGTGTTTTCGAGTTGGTGACTGATCAGTAAGGGGAAATGAATGATGATGTATATTGTATGGTTCTATAAAAATTTGAACCTATGAATAAATAATAACTCACCATGTAGAGAAAAATTTTATAAGAGTCGATTTCGGTTACCTGGATTTAGATAGATATTTCTAATTTTCTAATTATAAAATAATATAACATAATAACAAAAATAAATTGGTATAAAACAATATTGTGGTTATTAATTCTATTTTAGTATTTAAACCATGTGCATGGGAGATGAGTCCTATTTTCAGAGGTGGTATGACATACCATGTGAATATGGTAAATAATTATTAAAATGTCATATTAAAGAAATAAATATAGACCTATTTAAAATTCAGATGTGGATGGATGGTGAATAAGTATGGTTATTATGGTAAAAAATCATAATCCATTGTTTAATAGTAATTTTTTAACAAAAATAATATGTTAAAGAAATTTTTTTTATAATTTTCTTAAAATCATGATTTTTTATTTTCCCAGACCCACATAAGGTCATCCCGCCCTTTCCTACACCCACATGATCCCAGCCCGCCTCAGACTCTACTATTAAAGGTTAAATTTTTTAGGTCGGTCCCACCTTGCATTCTCCCTATATTCGCAAATCCATTGGGATGTGATACCATTTTTCATTATTAATAGATCAATAAGAGATCTAATTTAAGAATATTATCACAATCATCATGTGAACACGGGAGAGATATGAGGCGATCATGAATTGTCTCCCTCCATTCCCTCAACTTTTCTAATAAATATTTTATACATATTCTAATTTGGTTTCATCTAGGTTGGTACATAGCCCATATTTTGTCCAGTAATGTTTTTTGAAGGCTCAGGAGGTTCTAAAGTCAAGAATATGATGGAAGTATTGATATGGATATTTTATTTATGTTTAGATAGATAATTTACTCCTTATCCAATTCATCGTTAATGTGGTTCCTACTTATGTCATGAGTGATCCTGTATGATTAGTTTCATATCTTATTTTTCTTTGTAATTTGATTTGGGATTCATGATTAGTTATAATTTTGTTCCTCCAGTGTGAGGTGAAAATTATTCTTAATATTCATCTAACTATTTTATAAGTATTTGATAGACTAATTTGAATTCCATCTTTTATTAGAATATTGTGTACTCTTTATATCTAGAAACCTTGGATAATTATTTATGAGCAGGGAGGGATCTTAATGATATATCAAAAATCAGTGTTAATTATAATTTTATATTAATTTAGAAACTAAATGTTCATTAAAACAACTAATGTGTTTGTTTGGATACTTCTATGGGGGGTTTTCCTTCTCTTTTTTATCATGGTATGAGAGGTTATCCCTACTCGAATAAGTGTCATCGGTGTTTTAAAAAGAAGGGTTTACATCAATTTTTTGGTAATTGTCCATGAGATAAGATGATGTGGGGTCATTCCAGACTACCAATTAAAGTGTTGGGTAGTAATGGCTTTAAATAATTTATTGTATCGTATTTGATATAGTTGGGGTAAATATTTGGTTTTTATCTTTAAGGTTATTTATTACCATTTCAGAATTATTGAAATGGTTGGATATTTAAGATGATGTATTAAAACCAAGAGATTTGGTGGATGTGGTGATTAATTTTATTAACAAATATTAGGTTCATAATAAAATTTATTTTAATGCAATTAGACAACCATGGTGTAATTCCATGAAGTAGGTTGCCTTAATAATAACTGTTTTTGGAGTGATAGTTGACCGCAGGTTCAACTCCCCATACACTAGAGGCTATCGACTAGTTGTGATGTCCAAGAACTGTAATGATGAGATTATTACCTTAAATAAGACGTATAAGGGTCATTCCTAAATCTACCGATAATTTATCATGACTTTTCCATATAAAATACATACAAAAAATAGGTATAAGATACATTTGGAGGCTAGAGGGTGTCTCATATACCAAATTATAAAATTAATAATCCTACAAGATGCATCACATTAAATAGAACAGAAACAACCAAAATATATCACATGAATCAATCGTAAATACATGAATGATAAGGCCCACTTATGTTACATGTATAGGATAATAACATAAATAAAAATGCATATTAGACTCTGACCCAACTCACTAGACAAGATCCTACTAGATCAATAGACACTAATTTACTAATTTTACCAAGTTATTACCCCATATCCATGTATATACATATTCCAAAAACTAAAATATCAAGGTATACCCATGTACATTAAAATCTATGTCATATACAAGAATAAGGGGTGAGTCTGATAACCAATTATAATTCCCCTACTAACCTCAACACATCGAGTACTAGTGGTCAAGTGGATTCATGTACAATTATGTGGTCTGTGTAAGTGTATATTGAGTACAAACCAACCTTCTACGAAACATATCCTTTGAATGCTCATACAAACCCATACCTATGTTCCATCATGTACATAAGACAAAAGAACCTAAAAGATGTACCTGATACTACCCAACTAAGGATAGGCCCCACCTCCTTATACTCAATGAAACATACACCCACATATCTCGATGATTTATACCTTACAACCACTGTTATATTTACATAAATAAATATTAATAGGCCACTCCAATGTCCATTATTACTCTCTCATCAGAGTCCCATTTGACCCATTAGTCCTCTCATTTCACATAATCATCCAAAACATGAAATATCATAAAAAATAATGATGGAATGAAGAAATACAATGAAAAAAAATAAAAGAAGGCATGACCATCAAAACCAATTATTAAATCCAAAAAAACTAGAATGGTAGTTATAGAGGCACTGACATAATAGATATCCTCAAAATAGAAATACCATGAAAAAACAAATGGGAAAAGAGAGTGGGTACCAACCAAATGAAATATCAATCTCATCACTCATGTCATATCCTATCTCACCTCACCAGTCCTCACTAAAGTAATTTTCCATAATACCCATAGAGCATACCCAACTATATCCCATATATCACAAGTTCTCATAATGGTTGGATCTGACTACATGATCATACATACATGAATATAAACTCTAATCCCACTAATATAATATCAATATCATCATTAACCAACAAGACCAACCAGAAGCAGTGCTTCTGACCATTTATTAAAACAAAAAGAAAAGGGTACATGGGAGACGGATGGGGTCAAACAAAGGGACTTTCCCTCATCCGTTAAAAAGGTTACAAATCATAATATGACATATCATTCCCATAATATGAATCATCATCTATTTCCCACTCAGAGTGGGACTTACTCTGTTAGAAGATCTTAAGAATATCAGAGTTGAACTTACCTGAAAACATATAAGTAGAATGAGTGGACATAGTGTCAGGGACATTAGAGTAGTCCTTTCTCGGCCTTCGCTTTGGGGGGAAGGAATGGAAACCATGCTATCATCAACCTTCTCTTTAACAGATAAGAGTTCATATTTAAATTATCCACCTTTGTTCTATGGGTTCAGGCTGATGCAATCATCCACCTCCTCCACCTCAGAGATGTCACCCCACTTCTCAGAGATCCTAGAAGAATGCAAGAGTTGCTGAATCTCTGTATGACAGTAAACATGTTGAGAGACCCCATTTCTAGGATCCAATCTAACAATTTCATCATGTTGCCGACCTACACTAGGACAAACATCTAGAAACTGAGTGCAAACAGGAGACCTAACAGCATTAGTCTCTCCAATAGAAAAAAGATCGATAAAACAGTCGACATCAGAAGTAACCTCTTTAGCAAATTCAGACTGAATATAAGAGGGACCACTATTGGCTCTCATCGGATATGTATCCACCAAAATTCTCTAACCTATCCCATTGGGAACTTCAGGGTCAATGTCAGAGGTGAACATATCAGACTTAGAAGAAGATGGATTTTTGAGAACATCCTCATTTGATAGAGACACATACATCTTCTCTGATTTCCTTCTACAGAGATTAGCTAGAGTGCCTTTCATCCCACATCTCTGGCAAGAGATTTTCCTATGACAAACTTCCAAATAATGACCAATAGCCATGCACTCATTACAGAAGAGAGGCTTTCTTTCATACTCAAAATCAATTTGAATATTATCAGTGTGAGTGGAGAGAGTTACCTTATCAATCAAGATGGAGGTAAGATCAACCTCCACCAACATTCTGGAAAAGTTCCCAAACTGAACATCCTTAGTTTCCTTATCATGGAGAATAGGAGTCCCAATTTCCAAAACAATGTCTTAAAAAATCTTCGGGTTCCAAATGACCCAATTAAGCCCATGGAAACGACCCCAAATTTGAGTAAAAGCATTCCTTTCACTCGAAGCATTGAAATCTAAGGACCATTCATGGAGGTGAAGCCATCAAGGCTTCAAAGACAGACAACCGATGCTTCATGCCTGAACATTAAATGCATCCGAAGGAAAGAGGAAATGAAAAAACTAGGGCCAAGCGATACGCATTTCAAATCAGAAAAGCCCCACAGAAATGAAATCCTCCAAACCAAATCATCAAATTTCCAGGACTTCTCACCCTTTGGCAGAACAAAACGTGCAATTAGGTAATTCGTCCGAATTGAAATTCTCTCAGCAAACGCATCAGGATTAACCTCAACATGGTCCAATGACCCCTTTCTGAGAATTTTTCCAGCACTCAAGTCAATGAAAGATGCAAAGGGAGTAACCCCGGAGCGGTCCAACCCAAACCGACTACCATTCAAGACCCGGACACCTCCATTAGAAGTCTTTGACATACCACTCTGATTCATCAACTGTGGATCACGGCTGGATGATCTTTTGAGTGCATCAGTAGCGGTCCTCACACCCCCAACATCACGAAGAGAATTCCCATCTTCACAGGCGATGTCAGATCTGGAAGCATGAACATAAAGACCAGAAGAATCCTTCGAAGAAACATGTTAATCCATCCTCAAGCAAACAAAAAACCCTTGGACATCGCGATTCACAGATTATTTGACCTCTCTTCGAACATGTGATGCTTCTGGAAGCTCATTATCACCGGGACACCTCAGACCCTCATTCCAAGATGATCTGCTCTCACCAGCCATGAGCACAGATCCAATGAAGTGAAGAAGAGGCATCACAAAACCCTAACAGCCAGGCCACCATCACGACACAGCAGACACACCCCCAAGAAACCATATCTCTGCCATCCTTTGGAACATTCATAACGTGTTGTCAGTTTAGGAAGTCCACCTAATAATTGTATGGAAATGTCCACATCACCCAATAAACCTCCACCATCCCACCGAGAGTCACATTCTCTATCACTCTACTTCTAGATTCCCACGAATATTTACGCAATGAAAATAACTATAAATACCAACTTCGAAATCAAATCAATGTAATGACCTCGTTGATAAACATAATAACTCTACTCAAGTCAATTATAGAACCCAATGGTCATTGAGATGAATCCAACCATTAAATTTTATATCTATATCAATTGGTCTATCATGAAATTATCACTACGTAACACACTCATATATTTTTTTGAAATAATTTGTTTTTGAATTAATTTATTTTTTTATCATTTATCGCAACACTATATATAGTTTGTGTTATATGAAAGCACTTTGTTTTGTTTGCGCTTCATGAAGCACTAAGTTAAGATTGAGCCAAAAAAACTTATTAGATTACATTTTGGAATATGCAACACTATTCGTTCCATGTGTTACATAGAATTCCATGTTCGTTCGATATCTTATGTTAAACGCAAGGCATAGTTTTACAAAATTACAATATAAAATTAAAAATATCATTAAATAATTATTATAATTTTCAAATAGCTATTGGAAAGGTGGTTATGAAAAATAATAATTAGATTATGAAAATATGTTTCACACATGTATATAATAAGAATTATTTGGTTACCAATTAACTATAAATTAAAACAGAACACTTTTTAAAATAGAGGAACTATTTTGTTGGAAAGCTATATTAAGGAAACAAACATGTTTTACCTAAATAAATTAATTAATCCAATTTTAATAAATTATTTCAATGAATATATATATATATATATAATATTCATTCAATAATTTAATATTCATCTTATGAGTTTTATTGACAATAGATAAAAATAAATACACTGTTATGAGTAAATATATATATCATTCTAAAATGTAATTTTACCCCCTTTGAACAGAGAACCTATTTTAAATATAAATTTTTACATATTTATAAATTAAATATGAAAAAATAAATTAAATTTCCGAAATTATGATTTCCAAATTATCTTATGTTGAATTTGTGGTATTATTTTTTAGAGGTTTCATTCTTAGATGAATAATGAAAAATAATGAATTTTAATTGAAATTTTATTTTGAATCTAATTGATTTATATTTTGATTTTTTTCATTTTTTTAAGTATAATTAGATCAATATATATATATGAATATAATTTAGTCCATTGGAATAAATTTCACATTCAAATTTGATATCAGAAAATTTCAAAATTTTGAACATTTTTACATTAATAACCCGTTGTCTCATTCCGTCTATGAGAGTAATTATAAATAAATTTCTACCACTTATGTAAATATAATTTTGAAAAAGGAATAAATATTTTTGAATGAAAATAATTTCTAATTTTTAATAATTTACAAAAAATTTTATCCAAAAACAAAAGTGAATTTAATTAAAATTAATTACTGCAATTAAGGTCAAAATAAGATTACTTAGAGGTTAAACATTTATTTTAGATGCCAAAAAATCTAAAAACCTATAAAAACCATTAGATGAAAATATTTGGTATAATGGACGACTTAGATAAAAAATGGACAATTATTGGAGGCACATGATTTAATGTAGACATCTCAATAGTGTTTACCTATTTATATTTACAAGAATTCCACTCGTCCTATACTATAAAAAAGGAACTCACCCCCTAACTTACTCACACCTATAAATACATTTTTCTAATAAAAAACTAATAAATATTCTCCCATTTTCAAAATCTTCATCCTAATGACCTCACATTTGGAATAAATTCAACCATGTAATCCCTTTTATGAAAACCAAAATGAGTTACCTAAAGAAGAGGTAACATCCTTCCATAAGATATTTGGTTTTATTTTTATTCTACAACCAATAAACTCTTAATAATACATGATTATATAATAACATCAGAATAAAAAAATATACTAATATGATTATATTTATGTATTTATATATTTACTCAAACACGCTTCCATCAAATGGGATTCACAATCATCATTAATATGTAAGACGAACTACCACCTCATGAACTGTTGTGACTCTTTCATCCATTTCCATCTTTAATGGTTCAAAATGTTGATGGAAATACTATTTTTATATTATATATATGATTTTAATCATTCATTTATGCTTCTAGAATTAATATATGACACATAACTTCTTTCTTTCAATTTTTGGGAATATTATAACATTATTTGTATATTTGTGGACTACCTCCTCCTAAAAGTAATGTGTTTTGATCACATATTTCATGGAATGTATTAAGGATGGGTTTAGTAAAAATTTATGATATATATTGCATAGTAATTATACTAGAATAATATATATATATATATATACATATATTTATTTTACATTCATTATTTCAATATGATAAGAAAATAGAATCAACATTAATACATAGGTACGCCCAATCGTCTCCCTGAACGATGTATTCCTTTTCATATTTCTATATTTTCTAGATAATTATAAATAATTATATTGTGAATATACATGATATTTATGTCATTTTTTAAATCATTAAATATTAAAATCATTATCTATGAAAGTGAATGAATAATTACATGTCAAAACATATATGAAAAATAGAGCAATTATTACCCAAAATGTAACTTTAATATCAAATTGTTAATAAATGTGTAATAAACTGGAATAATAAAATAAAATATGGTATGATATATAAGAATAAGTTTATGTGATAGATTTATAATAATAATAAACTTATTACATAAGAGGTTTAAACAGTTATGAAGAAATTCAATACTTAAGGTAAGAGTTTTCTCATCACACCATTATTTCAATGCGATATATGCTATTTTGACAGCTTATGTTTTTTGGTTTGGTGCATATACCGACCTATGTGTATATACTACCCATCAGTTTATTTTATGATCATTTAACATAAATTTAGGGGTATTTAAGCATCCATTTTATGATCCTGCTTTAATGGAGTTTATGGTTCGAAATTTTCCAAATTGGTAAAGTATATTTTGACTCAATTTTCCTTTTTCGATATACATAACATGGTATGCACCTATAATTTTCAATAGGGAGTATATACTACCCATTTTCATGTTATATAATGAATCTCTTTATTTATATGATATTTTCTACTTCATGTAATGTTATTATTTCATGGGGATTATGATTCAAATTTTCTATAGTTGTAAAAATTTATTACTACAATCTCATTGTTTATCGAGGTTTTTATGATTATGCTTACATTTATGAAATATTCTAATACCTATCCCATGAATTGTCATAAATTTTATTATCCTTCAGTTTTTCAGGATATCATTAAAAAATTTCTATTTCTACAATCTTGGGTACTGAAGATAATGAATAAAATGTTTTTAAGAAAATATGACACTATTTCTCTTTTTGGTCAAAAATCAAGGTTATTACAAAATATTGTTTTCTAAAAATGATTTCAATTTTTACTAGAAAGTTTTTAAAAAAATTTCCAATGTTTTAACATTTTAATAAAAATTGGGGTTAGAAGGAATCTCCTTGTCATTTTTTGGTCAAGGCACTATTCTAAACTTTTTTCAGTATAGAACGAATGTTCGACATGTGTAGATTTACCTACCGTAAGGACTAAAATTTCTTTAAATATTACCTTTCAAGTTAATATGGTTAATTTTATAATAAAATATAATTTTTAAAATATTCTCTATATTATTTTTTTAAATGTTGTTCTCAAAAAAAAATGTTTTCAAAAAAACTTTATATTTAAAAATTGTTTTAATTATTTTCAAGATTCATATTATAGGTTTTCAATGAAAAACGTTTTTAAAATATTTTCAAGAATCCTTTATTAATTTTCAAAGAAAATGGTTTCAATTTTTTTTTCAATCTTTCATTAAAAAAAATTTTGGAAATGGGTTTTGAAAATGTTTTCAAGGTTATTTTCAATGAAGATGGTTTTGAAAAGTTTTTATGAATCAAAAATAATTTTTTCAAAGAAGAAAGTATATTTTCCTAAATTAATTTTTTAGATTATTTGAAATATTACATTATATTTCTTCAGAGTGTTTCTTTAATGAAAATGAATTTAAATATGTTCTATGATTTAGAAATTGAATTTAAATGAAAGGTTATTTACCTTCATAAATTCTATTTGTGAACTTTAATAATCATTCTCCATCTATAATGGAATCCTTTGATATAGTTTATGATTTCCTTGTGAAATGATCCAAGAAACCCATTCATATTATTTCATGAATGGTCAGTGTTTTGAGATCATGGTATCAATTACAACCATTTATCTTCCATGAGTTTTATGATTATAAAACCCTATTCTTTTCAAAGGTTATGCTTTGATGAAATGATTATGAAACCTGTATCTTTTCCATAGGTTATGATATTATGACATTTTTATAATAAAAATTCCATTTCATGGGTTATGATATGATTTTTATGAACCTATCTCATTTTATGGGTCATGATATGATGAATGTTTTGTTATCTTTTGGAACATACATGTATGATTTAATTATGTGATGGGTGGGACATATATCACTCTATAATACATTGGTTAATCAGAATTTTTTTATGATACCCAATATAATATGAGAGGGCATCCCAAGCCCGAAATGTAGAGACCCAAAGCTTGATGTACATGGACATTGCATTACTTTTTCGGAATACTTAATACATAATAAGAACCAACACTCAAGGACCGTAATAGTTTAGTGTCTTTGGAAACTCGGAACATAATCTTCTAATCGTGGTGAAAGATCTTCAACATCTCCCATAAATATCTTCCCCTTTTGTTTTCTTACCTAAAACCTTTCTTTATATGCTGAGGAAAAGAAAACATATAAAGGGTGAGCACAAATTCTCAGCAAGGGTAAGCATGGATAAAATAAAATAAATCATATACATTTGAACATAAAAATATGAACATAATGTTTAAACATTAAAATCTTGAGCAATGACATAAAACATCGCAATACACAAGGCATAGATCATAAAGAAACATTAATCATGATAAAATAGCATGGGAATAAAACATGCAATTGTGGAAACCATTAATCACATGTTATGATTTCCATAGTAGCCAAGGCATTGCTTCCAAGACCATCTTAGTGGACAAAGTCCCATTCTGAATCGAGTTCACTCCTCGTTCCAGTCCTGTAACACTGAACCGGATTAACTTACCGTTCCCGCCATGTCCATCTAATGAGATATAAATCTTTACCCAATGAATTGGAGGGGGATATTGGTCCCACCCATCTCATAATTAATCCATTCTTATGTGTGCCACAAAATCATTAATCGTAGCAGAACCCATGTAATAAAAATTGGATTCTTAAACATCATGCCATCATAACATAATCTATATAAGATAAAAGGGCATCAAAAAAATAATTCCATCATAACATAATCAAATCAAAGTGAAAATAGGTATAGAAATATAACCCTATATTATCTTAGATGGAAAATAATTTTGATAAAACACTTGAACTTCATTCTTGAGGAAAATATCCTTTCTGCTTCAAAAAAACATTTATGCTTTCTTAAGATGTCACACAATTTTTTAAAAAAAAGAATTTGATTAAAAATAAACTTGAAAACATGTAAAGGAAGTTACATGGAAATAATTTTCTATGAAATCATAAAAATCCATTCATGCCGTATAAGTTAAAAAAACATACTTCTCGTACTTTGGCCAAAAAAGTCAAAAAGTACCTCGTACGAAAAACGAAAAAAGATTCCATTCATATCTTTTACTAAAAACTCACCGAAGGGTAAAATTGGATTTAAAAAATTTTAGGAGGATAGAAATAATATTCCATATTGATGAAAGATGGATGTGGATGAAAAATATGCCCCATTAATTACCGAATTATAAACAATCTTGGATAAAAATTGAGATTGCGAGATTTTCCCTTACCTTATGTCTGATATGCTTCGTATGTATCCAGAACTCCTGTATGATGATTTAAATAATGTTATTGACTTATTACAGAATCATATTCATTGTTATGATATCATATATGGTTCAATTATGACTTTATAATATCCGTTCTTTTATAAATTCCATGTTAAAGCAGTGTTTTTGGTAAAATTGTTTCATTTATCGTACGTGTTTCGATTTGTTGTTCTTGATATTATTATTACTTATATCATGATTTAATGACTTCCTGAATGGAAATCCTGATTTATATATCATATATATTCAGTATATATATATATATATAATAGATAGATGAATGAAATGAAATACACCGTTCATGGAGACCGTAGGTCGTACGTACGCATGAACGCTGTTTTGCTTTCCTTATTGACTTGAATGGAATTAAGTAGATGACATACATAAATATATAAATAAAACCAGTAGCATAATTGTGTCATATATTTCATGATTACTTATTATATATATTTTATAATCATTCTTGAATTGTTAAGATGGAAAATGAATCTCATCGCGTCGTGGAGACTGTAATCCATACGTACGCACGAGCCATGATATCATTCCCATATTTATTGAATAGAATTGGAGAGGATGATATAATATCATATAATCATTATGATGTTATAATAATAATATATAGTTATTATTTACACCATTACACCCATCCATGTAAGGTGGTGGTGGAAAAACAGATTACACCACGGCGTGGATACGGTATTCCGTACGTACGCACGCGCGGTGATTTCATTTTCTGTAGGATGGATAGAAGGTAAAATGGGGTTGTTTAATATTTATAATAAAATATCAATATATAAGTAATACTGATGTTATTATTTTAAAATGAAACAACTAAAGAAGAAGAAGTTGAAGAAGAAAGAAACTTGAAAGAATCGTTAGAAGAGATTACATCTTCTTTGACGCACCACCTTTAAACTTCTTTTTAAAGAAGTAGAGTTGGTCTTTTGAGAAGACCAGAACCTCTAGAATGTTTCTAGGGATGTGTATAAGAGAACTGGTAGGGGTTGGCTGAGCTTCAAGGCTCAAAATTGTGTAAATAGAAGAGTGAAGGGGTGCCCTTTTTATAAGGGAGGAGAGGGGCACCTTTGGAAAAACTTAAAATATTATTTTATAATAAAGTCATATTCTGTTTTTAATAGCCCCAAATTAATTTATTTAGAATATAAGTTGGGGATGGGTAGAAATCCTCCCAACCAATAGATTTTAACAGGTTTGGGTCATTATATTAACCTTATCTTTTGGATTTAACTCTTAGTTAATTAGATTGACATTTACCATCTCACTTTGTATTTTTATATTATATAGTTAATAAACATACCATATACATCTAAGAGACACCCAAGTGGTCCAGAAATGATACACCTATCATGATATAAGTATATTGGCCGATCCTTAGATTTTTAGGAATATAATAACAGTTAATAATATAATATTTGTTTTAAAAACTATTTTATGTCAATTTAAAAACTATTTGGTAATTGATTTTTGTGAAACTCCTAACAGCATGATTAGTTCAAAAAAGGTTAATTAAATCAATACTAACATGTCATATTAACCTATAACATTAGTTTAATTCATAAAAAGTTTCAAATTACATTTATTTGGTTATTTATAACATCAATTATGTTAATATTTCATTAATAAGATAATTACTGCATCATCATTGTGTCATAAATAAATTAGATTACATAATGTCTAAAAATTATAAATAAAATACCATTATGTAGGAAATATATTTATCTTTCTAATGAATATTTATAGTTGAATGTATCTTATTTATAACCTTATATTATAAATGATTTAGTTACTCAAATTTGATTTTAACTATTTTAACCCTTCTTTAAATAAATTAATAATAAATGTCCTAATCTAATACAAGTGGACCTAAATGGACATAGTTTATTCCTAAGGTTGTTTTTGGTCGAATTAAACTTATCCAATAGAATTAGGACATGTGTTAGGGTAATAATTATATCATTTTTACCCTTAATTACCCTATTTACTTTTAATAGTGGCAAATAAAAGCAAAAAGTTACTATTCACCAAAAATTATTTTCATCTCATTGAACCATATTTTAGTCTTTGATATTAACCGTGTCTCTCAGATTTTCAAAATTCCACTCATAGAAGCGGTAAAATTATGTTTTATGTAAGTTTGCAAGAAGCTCATATGAGGTAGGTAAAAGATGGTGAAAAGTTCAATACAATTTTTATATATAAAAAATTATTATAAAATGACTCCAATGAATTATGTCGAACTTATATCGGTATTATGTATCAAATTTGACCTAAAATAAATTTAAATAAAAAAATAATTACTTAAATAAAAAGTCGGGTTTTAAATAGTAACCTAGTGTTTTCACAATTCATCAAAAATTGAAAGTTTTTAGAAAAATACCAAAACTTCACCCTAGGATAATTTCGATATTCAAAATCCAAAAATGAAGTCCATTTTGAATGATAAAATTTATAAAATTTCAAAAAGTGGGTATTACTATTCATAACAGCTAGTTCATAATAATATTATAATAATATCTCATTTAGTGAAACTCGATATTGCGTACTACACACTTTATCGAGGAAGGTCTGGATTGCGTGTAATGCAATACAAGTCAGGGATGCGTGTAGTAAAAGCTATGTTTGGTCTTTCGTATAACATAATCAAAACTTATTTCATTTGTACATTAAACAAAATCTATACTTAATGTTGTGTAGAATAATTTCCAAAAACGAACTTGAAATTGTGTGTAACACGAGCCAAGAATAGTGTTTCATATACTAGAAGATAATACGGTGTTTCATATAGTACAATATAAACTTGATGTAGTTTATAATATAATACATCAATAAAATTAAAAGAATAAAATCTCAGGGTGTTACATTCTACCCCCCTTAAAATGAATTTCTCCCTCGAAATTCATCGAGGTTATAAATCGTTTACTATTCCTAGAAACCCACATCGTAAAAAGGAATACTAAAACATAATATTAAAAAATAAAGTATGAAACGTAACGATTACCCAAAGTAACTCATCACTGGGTTTCCATATAGGAGAACATATGTGAAAATATTCATATGGAATAAAAATCGAACCATCATGTTCTGATGGAGAGTAGTAGAGAACATGGCTATGAAAAATCCATCAATCACAAAGCCATAAATTTGTGATGATCTAAGGTACCATCTAATTTATCAGATATAAGAGCACTAGGACAACATTTTTGGTTTTCAATATCATTTCCTTAAAGTTGAAAAATTTTGAATTAGAAGAAATACTTACTTGATTTTGGTACAATCTCACTGTTCTTTGTGCCTTGAACAATTTCTACTTCATCTCTTAATGAAATGATGTTGAATTTTTTATTTGTGAAGTGTTAGCAGATCATGTGATAGAATGATGGGTCATTCCATATGTTTCAAACAAAAGGATAACAAAAGTTATCAAATATACATAAGTCCATCTATAGTGAGGTTAATCGTATACGATTCAAAAAATGAACTTATACTTCATCTATCATACCGCTTAATAAAATAAAACTAGTTTATAATAACCAAGGACTTCCTGTAGGCTAGTGGTAGGTGATAAAGGCCTATCGCACTTCAGTTGTGGGTTCGATTCCCACATCTTTGTCCGATGCAACGGGTTGTCACCCGTCTTGCAGGTTGTCCTTCTTCTAAAATTACATCATTATGACATTCCATCAATAACATCGAAAAAAGTTCTAGCCTTAAACATTACTAACTTGTGTCCAAAACAATCCATTCCAATCTTTAGGCTTATCCAAAATACATATGTTCAATCTCATAGTATAAAGAAAACGATTACTTGAAAGGTTACATAACAAGCATGTGAATACCATCATTTATCCCCCATATATCATACGATATATCTTTTTGGTCACATTCCAAACATGTAAATACCTTAATCATGTATTCTCGTGAAAAAATGAATACTCATTGAACCTTAGTGAAAACATGAATTCTGTCAAAAGTTAATTCATTCCACATACGAAAATCCCAAAAATTGTATATACTCAAACCATGATATCACTTAGTCCTTATATCAATCATGATCTCATTTCATTTTTTTCATTATCTATTCATTATGTGCATATCATCTTCTTTCCAAAAATATTTCAATCACTTTTTCATGGTTACCAGTACCTTATAATTATTTAAAACCAATACATAGATATTCCAAAATTCCATAATACCATAAATGAGATTCCATGATACTCTTTTAAAATACCATTACATAAACACTTAATCATTACAGAACATCCTTTTCATACTCAACATCACAAATAGTGATCGCATGATAATTCCCATTATCCTTTTCCTTAATAGGTTTCTCACGTTGATCATCATTAAACTGTGGATTAGGGTCTTTATTAGCACAATGCCCCATTTCCTTGCACTTGAAGCATTGAAGTGTTGGTGGAGAGTTCTCTGTAGTCTTTTCCCTATTCACATCATTAGAAACCTTTTTCCCATTACTTCAACAATCAACTTCTCAATGACCTTATTTTCCACACTTAAAACATTTTCTAGTCCCTTTAAGATAATCTCCACCATGCTTCTTTCGACACTTTGAGCATAATGAAACATTCATCTTTTTTTCACGATTGTTCTAAGATTTCTACTTGAACTCCATATTTCGTTTCTTGTCCAAACCATGAGATGGATATGTAACACCAACTTAAATTTCTACCTTTATAGCACAACGCACAATTTCTTCACAGCTACTTATGTCTATTATAGATAATTCCCTTCGAAGACTTGGTTTTAATCCACTGAAGAATCGATCAACTTTACTTTCAGGTTGGATGATAAATCAAGATGCATACCATGCAAGCCTTGTAAAATTCACTTCGTATATACCAACAGATTCATCATCCTTTTTCTTAAGCTCAAGGAAATCCTTTTCTATCTTTGTTCGAAGAATGCGAGGGAAGTACTCATTCAAAAATAAGTTCTTGAACTCATCCCATTCCATGGATTCAATTTCATCTCGGGGCCTTGTATTCTTAATTAGAGTCCACCATTGATCTGCTTCACCTTCTAAACGATAAATAGCCAGAATGACTTTTTCATGTTTCGAACAGCGAAGTATGGAAAATATCTTTTCAATTGTACTAATCCATTGTTCAGAAACAAGTGGATCAAAAGACCCACTGAAAGAATGTGGACGTTGCCTCATGAAGGACTCAATATAATATTGTTCCCTTCTCTACTCATTTGGAAGTATAGAATGATTCATAGCTTGTGTAAGTATAGAAATAAGATTTTTTTAATCCATCTGCCATAACATTGGTTTGTTTAGGAGGACAATCATTGCATTGTCCATTACATTGATCAACACGGTTCCTTCAGGTTCCAGCCATCGTCTAAAACCCAAAAAGAATAGTGTGAGAGGAAAAATCAAGCTAGGGAAAACAAAATAATAAAGGGAGAGTACTTTCAATATATAACATCTTAGGTTTAATTCTATGACCGTTACCATAATCCTAAGACTTTAACCTATACTTATACTTATCCTTAGTGACATCCCTAGACATACCTTAGAAATATCCCTAGGGATCACACTAAAGTTCTCACATCCTAGCTTCCAAAGGTTGACTAAACCTTTCCTCTGATACCAACTGTAGAGACTTGAAGATTGACTTACATGGACATTACATTACTTTTTCGGAATACTTAATACATAATAATAACCAACACTCAAGGGCCGTAATAGTTTAGTGTCTTTGGAAACTCGGAACATAATCATCTAATCGTTGTGAAAGATCTTCAACATCTCCCATAAAGATCTTCCCCTTTTGATTTCTTACCTAAAACCTTTCTTTATATCCTGGGGAAAAGAAAAGATATAAAGGGTGAGCTCCAATGATCAGCAAGGGTAATAATTTATAAAATAAAATAAATCATTTACATTTGAACATAAAAATATGAACATAATGTTTAAACATTAAAATCTTGAGCAATGACATAAAACATGGCAGTACACAAGGAATAGATCATAAAGAAACATCAATCATGATAAAATAGCATGGGAGTAAAACATATAATTATGGTAACCATTAAGCACATGTTATGATTTCCATAGTAGCCAAGGCATTGCTGCCAAGACCATCTTAGTGGACAAAGTCCCGTTCTGAATTGAGTTCACTCCTCGTTCCAGTCCTGTAACACTGAACTGGATTAACTTACCGTTCTATCCATGTCTGTCTCATGAGATATAAATCTTTACCCAATGCATTGGAGGGAGATATAGGTCTCACCCATCTCATAATGAAACCATTATTATTTGTGCCACAAAATCATAAATCATAGCATAACCCATGTAATAAAAATGGGATTCGTAAACATCATGCCATCATAACATAATCCATATAAGATAAAAGGACATCATAAAAATAACTCCATCATAATATAATCAAATCAATGTAAAAATAAATATAGAAACAGAACCCTATATTATATTATATGGAAAATAATTTTGATAAAACACTTGAACTTCATTCTTGAGGAAAATATCCTTCCTACTTCAAAAAAACATTTTTCCTTTCTTAACATGTCACACAATTTTAAAAAAGAAGTTGATTAAAAATAAACTTGAAAACATGTAAAGGAAGCTTCATGGAAATAATTTTCTATGAAATCATAAAAATCCATTCATGCCGTATAAGTTAAAAAAACATTTTTCTCGTACTTTGGCCGGAAAAGTCAAAAAGTACCTCGTACGAAAAACGACAAAAGATTCCTTTAATTTATTTTACTAAAAAATAATAGAAGGGTAAAATTGGATTTAAAAAATTTTAGGAGGATAGAAATAATATTAAATATTGATGAAACATGGATGTGGATGATAAATATGCCCTAGTAATTACCGAAGTATAAATAATCTCGGATAAAAATCGAGATTGCGATATTTTCCCTTACCTTATGTCTGATATGCTTCGTATGTATCCGGACCTCATGTATAATGATTTAAATAATTTATTGACTTATTACATAATCATATTCATTGTTATGACATCATATATGGTTCAATTATGACTTTATAATACCCGTTCTTTTATAAATTCCATGTTAAAGCATCTTTTTGGGTAAAATCATTTCATTTATCTTACGTGTTTCGATTTGTTGTTCTTGATATTATTATTACTTATATTATGATTTAATTAATTACATAATTTAAATCATGATTTATATATCATATATATTTAGTATATAAATATATAATAGATAGATGAATGAAAAGAAATACACTGTTCATGGACCCGGTAGGTCGTACGTATGCATGAACGCTGTTTTCCTTTCCTTATTGACTTGAATGGAATTAAGTAGATGACATACATAAATATATACATAAATCCAGAAGCATTATTAAGTCATCTATTTCATGATTAATTATTATATATACTTTATAATCATTCTTGAATTGTTAACATGGAAAATGAATCTCATCGCATTGTGGAGACGGTAATCCGTACGTACTCACGAGCGATGATATCATTCCCATATTTATTGAATGGAATTAGAGAGGATGATATAATATCATAGAATCAGTATTATGTTATAATAATCATATATATTTATTCGTTACACCATTACACCCATCCATGTAAGGTGTTGGTGGAAAAACAAATTACACCACGGCGTGGAGACGGTATTCCGTACGTACGCACGCGCGGAGATTTCGTTTTTCGTAGGATGGATATAAGGTAAAATGGGGTTGTTTCATATTTATAATAACATATCAGTATATAATTAATACTGATGTAATATTTTATAATGAAACAACTAAATAAGAAAAGTTGAAGAAAAAAGAAACTTTAAAGAATCGTTAGAAGAGATTACCTCTTCTTTGACGCACCTCCTTTAAACTTCTTCATAAGGAAGTAGAGTTGGTCTTTTGAAAAGACCAGAAACTCCAGAATGTTTCTAGGGAAGTGGAGAAGGGAAATGGTTAGGGTTTGGCCGATCTTCATGTCTCAAAAGGGTGTAAAGATAAGAGGGAAGGGGTGCCCTTTTTTTAAGGGAGGAGAGGGGCACCTTTGGAAAAACTTAACATATTATTTTATAATAAACTCATATTCAGTTTTTAATAGCTCCAAATTAATTTATTTCTAAGATAAGGTAGGGATAGGTAGAAATCCTCTCA
Source organism: Viscum album (assembly GCA_963277665.1). Taxonomy (NCBI): domain Eukaryota; kingdom Viridiplantae; phylum Streptophyta; class Magnoliopsida; order Santalales; family Viscaceae; genus Viscum; species Viscum album. The sequence goes on along the minus strand of OY728166.1, from coordinate 458,064,455 downwards.
ACCAATAGATTTTAGATAAGTTTGGGTCATTATATTAACCTTATATTTTAGTTTTAACTCTTAGTTAATTAGATTGACATTTACCATGTCATTTTGTATTTTTATATTATATAGTTAATAAACTTACCATATACATCCAAGCGACCCAGAAGTGGTCCATTAATGATAAAACCATATTGATATAAGTATATTGGCCGAACCATATATTTTTAGTAATATAATAACAATTAATAATATAATATTTTTTTGAAAACTATTTTATGTCAATTTAGACACTATTTGGTAATTGATTTTTGTGAAAATCACAACATCATGATTAGTTCGAAATAAGTTAATTAAATCAATACTAACATGTTATATTAACCTATGAAATTAGTGGAATTCATAAAAAGTCTCAAATAACATTTATTTGGGTATTTATAACATCAATTATGTTAATATTTCATTAATAATATAATTATTGCATCATCATTGTGTCATAAATAAATTGGATTATTTAATGTCTAAAAATTATAAATAAAATATGATTATGTAAGAAATATATTTATATTTCTAACTAATATTTATATTTGAATTTATATTATGTATAACCTTATATTAAAAATGATTTAGTTATTAAACTTTGATTTTAACTATTTTAACCCTTCTTTAAATAAATTAATAATAAATGTCCAAATCTAATCCAAGTGGACCTAAATGGTTATATTTTATTCATAATTTTGTTTTTGGTCGAATTACACTTATCCAATAGAATTAGGACATGTGTTAGGATAATAATAATATCATTTTTACCCTTAATTACCCTATTTACTTTTAACAGTCGTATATAAAAGTAAAAAGTTACTATTCACCAAAAATTATTTTCATCTCATTGAACCACATTTTAGTTCTTGATATTAACCGTGTCTCTTAGATTTTCGAAATTCCACTCATAGAAGCGGTAAAATTATGTTTTATGTAAGTTTGCAAAAAGCTCTTAGGAGGTAGGTAAAAGACTGTGAAAAGTTCAATACAATTTTTATATATCGAAAATTATTATAAAATGACTCCAATGAATTAAATTTAACTTATATAGGTATTATGTATCAATTTTGACCTAAATTAAATTTAATTAATTTTTTTATTTAAATAAAAAGTCGGTTTTTAAATAGTAACCCAGTGTTTTCACTATTTATCAAAAATTGAAAGTTTTCAGAAAAATACCAAAACTTTACCCTAGGCTAATTTCGATATTCCAAATCAAAAAATGAAGTCCATTTTCAATGATAATATTTATAAAATTTCAAAAAGTGTGTATTACTATTCATAACAGCTAGTTTATAATAATATTATAATAATATCTCATTTAGTGAAACTCAGTATTGCGTACTACACACGCTATCAAGGAAGGTCTTGATTGTGTGTAATGCAAGCCAAGTATGGGATGCGTGTAGTGAAAGCTCTATTTGGTGTTGCGTATAACATAATCAATACTTATTTCATTTATACATTAAACAAAATCTATACTTAATGTTGCGTAGAATAATTTCCACAAAATGAACTTGAAATTGTGTGTAACACGAGCCATGAATAGTGTTGCGTAAACTGCAAGCTAATACGGTGTTGCATATAGTACAAGCTAAACATGATGTAGTGTATTATAGAAGACATCAATAAAAATTAAAAGAATAAAATCTCGGGGTGTTACACGAAACAAGATGGTACAGAAGAAGGAATCCCAATCCCGAAACACGAGGGATCACAGGGAGACATCCCAATCCAAAAATACGAGGGTACATGGGAGGAAATCACAATCACAAAAAAAAGAGGGTACAAAGGAGGGAATCCTAATACCAAAACAAGAGGGTACACAAGAGGGTATCCCATACGAAAATCAAGTACACATGTGATTATCCTAAGCCTAACATGTCAAGAAGGTCTTGGTGGGTAGCCATAAAATTGGATTTTCTGTGATTATTTATATTCCAAAATTCCATGTCTTATTCCTTTTTATTGTCTCATGGGTTATAATATTCATTCCCTTATGATTCATGTCTTATGAGCTTCTAATATTTATGTAAGGACTCTTGATTATGATCTTTGATATACATGTCATGATCATCAAATTTTATGATCATGTTATTATACACTTATGCTCTTATTATGCTTATGTATTTCACTTTTTTACCCTTACTAAGTATATAAGATCACCCCATTCATATGTTTCATTTCCCCATGTTATGAATAAAATATTTATGTAGGAGTACTAAAGGGGGCGATTTTTAATGGAGATGTGAATATATTTCACCAAGTAAAAAAATTATGTTTCCTACATTCCAAGGACACTAAACTATTATGGTCCCTAGGAACGTATTTTTGTAATGTAATGAATATTCATATAAAATGATGTAATATCCATGTATGTTAAACATGGGTCACTATACTTGGAATCAAAGTAAAGCTTTAGTTGACCTTTGGAAACTAGGATGAAAAAAAATTAGGGAGATATTTAGGGATATTTACAAGGATATATATAGGGATGTATCTAAGGATAATACTAAGGTGTCCATGATTTAAAATAAGGTTTCATGATTTATGAATAATATAAGTAATTATTCATGATTATATGTATTTTTCTATGATAAATATTCCTCACAATATGCTTTATGGTCTTATTAAATTGAAGGAACTAGAAGGAACTGAGTTAACATTGAATTTTTTAAATGTGTTATGTTTATATATTATGAAAATTGATATCCCAATTTGAAATATCATGAAGTGAATCAGAAAGGTGGACTGAGTATTGGTTATTATACTCAAGATAAAGAGATCACAAATGACATGTGAATGTTATAGTTTGTTCAAATAGTATTTTTTTACATTAAATGTAAGAAGCATGGTTAAATTGATGTTGTTTAATCTTAAAAAATAGTCCATATTTTATAATCTTGGAAAGAGGTATTAAGGAATAACATAATGAATACCATGTAATGCTTTAATAATTATATTATATGATTGAAGTGTATATGTTTTGGAAATAAGATTTTTAGTCATATTAATCAGGAAGTATATAAGGATTATTTGTAGAAGTTTTTCTTTATGTATTATCAAGAATTTGTTAAATGATACAGATAACCTAGAAAATTCATTTAATTGAAATGTTATATCATGATAAGGTAACCTTAAACATGTTCATGGGTGTGATAAAATGATATTTTATGTAGATAAAGATATTATGATATGGATAAAGTAAATTCAGTAGTATTTATCACCATATAAATTATGAAGGATTTATTGAAAAAGTGGTTTTTTCTATCATGGATGGAGTTTACAAAATTTTTTGGATTCGAGGAATATATCCAATATACATTGGAATAAGAAAATGTCAATGTTTTAAATAAGGATTAATGTTAATTACAATGTTTCCAGATAAGTATCGATAAATTTTTTCACATGATTGGTATGTGACAAACAAAACTACATTTTGATATACAGGGGTTTATTTTTAATATAATTTTTAGACATTTAGTGAAACTATTTATAATATTTTTGACTTTCAACTTTCAGATGGGTCAGAATCTTAACAATTTATTTAATTTTTTTTGTTAAAAATCATATGATGTTTAGAGAATAAAGTATTATCTCAATATATGAGGATTTATGCATATTTGATAACATATACTAACCATTTTTCTATGATGATTAATAAATACAAATTGAATGACTTATCATTATACCTCATGATCTGTTAGTACTTCATGAATGAAAAATGCACTTTTATTTCTTAGAGGAAGAGATGAAGTGGAAATCAAGGAAGGAACAACTCAAGGGTAAGATTGTGCATTTTCAATGAAATTAAATCATGTATGTATATTTCCTTATGTTCTTAAAAAGTAACATATTTCCTCAATTCTAAGAAAATTATATTGAAAATGATGGATCATAATGCATTCATTTTTTACTAAGATGATGTCCTTATAAATCATTATATATTCATGGTTTTGAGGCCATAATCTTTCCAGTTATCATTTAATTTCTAGTGATAAATTATCTTTATCATTATTTAAATTTAATTAACATTTTATTACATGTCCAATATTCACTCCCAAAATATGTTCACCTACATGGAAACCTACTTATTATTTACTTTTAGATACTGGTAGGGTCGTGACTTCCCTTTTTAAAGGAAGTTTTAGTATTCATTTTTAAGAGGTGGGTTCGTAAGAAAAGAAATATGAAGTATTAAAAGATTGATAAACTAAATTAATTTGAGGGGGATACTCATTTTAAGGGGATAAAATGAACCACATCATGATTTTTTGAAATATTATTTTGAATTAATTTAAACTTGTTGCATTTATCACAATACAGAATATATCATTAGGTGTATGATATAACTATGTTCGGTTTATGCTGTACACAACACCATGTTATTATTCCGCTATATAAAACACATATATTATCCTTTGGTATAATAAAAAACTATGTTTTTCTTGTGTTACACACTATTCTGAGTTCCATTGATAGTTTTCATTGCATGCAAGACATAGTATTACAAAACAACAATCTACTACTAATGTTATTTTTAAAATATTATTATTTTTATCACCTAGAAATTGGAATGAATATTAGAGATAAGATTAATTAAATTATTAAATTATGGTTTAAAAATTTATATAAGAATAATTATTTTGTGACCAATTATTTATAAATTAAAATAGAAACGTTTTGAAAATATACGGAGTATTTTTTTGCTAAACTATATTTATAAAATCAAATAGTTTTTCTACAATAAATTAACTAAAACAATTTTTATAAATGATTTTAATTAAATACACACATATATATATTATTTGGTCAACTATTTAATCATTACCCTATCTGGTTTTTATTTAAGAGATAAGAATAAATCAAATTTTACGCACAAAGATAAATATTTTTCTAAAAAGAAATTTTACAAACATTTAAATGGAGAACATATTTTGAATATAAATTTTTAAACATTTATAAATTCTATTTGATAAAATAATCACAATTTTGGAAATTGTGATGTCAAAATTATCTTAGGGTGATTTTTTCATATTTTTATGACAAGTCTCATTCTTGGATGAGTAGTCAAAAATATTGAATTTTAATTGAAATTGATTTCATGAATAACTTATTTATATAGATTAATTATGATTTAATTGGGGTTTAATGTATAATTAGATATATTACACTTAAAATTAATTCAATTTAGGTATTTTTAAACAATTTAACTTAGAAATTGGATAAAAAACATATCAAACATTTGAACATGTTAGCTTTGAACTTTGGTTGTCTCATCCCATTTGCGTGATTAATGCTAAAATTAATCTATGCCACTTTTATTATTTGAATTTTAAAAAATTGATTAAATATTTGTAATTAGAGTAATCTATAATTTATAATAATTTCAACTTAGTTTTTGAACAAAAATATTAGTGGATGTCATTAAAATTAATTACAACAATTGAGGTAGAAATAAGATTACTTTGTGGTTAATCACTAACATAAGAATACAAATAACCAAGAAACATGTCCAAAATACATTGGATTTAAATATATTTTTAAAATCCCCTATATGATAAAAATTTTAAAATTATTGGAGGCACATTATATAAGGTAGGCTTCTCAATAGTGATAACCTTTTAATATTTACAAGAATGCCACTCCTCCACTATAAAAAGGGAATTCACCCCTCACTTATTAACACCTATAAAGAACATGGGATCATACGAAATATGACTAAATATCCTAAAAAAATAACTACCTTAATACTAGGGGCCTATCTTTTGGTATAAATCCGACCAAATTAGCCCTTTGTTTCCGATCAACTCGAGTTATCCAAATAAGAGGTATTATCATTCCGCAATATCTTTTTTTTCATTCTCCAACCCCTAAACACTTTATATTACGAACATATATAATTAAGACATTATAATAAATATAATTATATGATTTTATGTTATGGATTCAACCTACACTCACACACACTTCCATAAAATGGGATAAACAATCATCGTTCTTGTTTACGATAGACTACCACATAACGAATTGATGTCACTCATTTTTACATAGTCACTTTTAATGGATGTAAATGATGATATAAATATTGTTTTTATATGATATATTGTATTTTTATGATTTATTTATTCTTATATAATTATTATATAACATATACCACCATTCCTTCATTTTTTTGGGAATATGATAACTTCGTTTGTGGATGTGTGGACTACCGCCTCCTCAAAGAGATCTAATCCATTCACAATCTCCATGTAACATATTAAGGATGGGGTTCATAAACATATATGATATATATGAAATAATAATTAAATTTTTATAATATATATACATTTATCTTTTTTATATTCTTTCTTTAAATATGACAAGAAAATATAAACAACATTCATGCGTGTGTAAGGCCTAGAGTATCCATGAATAGTCTATTCCATTTCATATTTCAATATTTCATAGATTATAATACATAATTATATAATTCACATATATTATATTTGTATAATTCTTAAATTCTTATATAATTAAATCATGATCATTGTAAGAGGGTCAAGATTAACATGTCAAAATACATACTAAAAACAAAGTGATTATTACCTGAAATGTAACGTTAACATGAAATTCATTATACAAGGTTAATATAATGTCATAATAAAATAATAATTGGTATTATATATAATAATATTGTTATTTGTTAGATTTAAAAAAACATGTAATTATTATAACGTAGGTTGAATGTGTATGAAGAATTCAATACTTAAGGTAAAGGATTTTTCATCTCACTTTTATTTCTGGGTGATATATATTATATTCACCACTTATTTTTATTGTGATTTTTATATACATACCTATGAATATATATATAATGAGTATACATTATTTCAGGATATTAAATGTTTCAGTTTTTTTTATTCTTTCATGTGAATTAGGATTAAAAAAGTTACACATGTAGCCAGGGGATTTCTAGTCACACTTTTATTTCTCCAAGACATACACCTTATTCACCACTCATTTATTTTGTGTTATGTATATAATGACCATGAATGTATTATATTGTTTTTATAATATAATTTATTGTTATTTAAATATCAATTTGATAATCTCCCTTTTATGGGTATTTGACTCAAATTTTTTAAAATAGGTAAAGTATTTTTTTCTAATCAATTTCACATTTAGGAGATACATTCCATGTTATAAACTAATAATTTTTTATGAGGTGTATATAATGAAATTTTACATTTTTTATCATGAATATAATTATTTTCATGATATTAAATGTTTGATACAGTTTTATTATTTCATGGGTATTATGATTCAATGTTACCAAAGTGGTAATAAATTGCTTCTACAATCTCATAATTTATTAGGATTGTTTATGATTATGCTTCCATTGATGAAATATTATGATCCATATCTCTATAATTCTCATTTATTTTATTCTCATAATATTATTAATGATATCCTATTGTAATATTACCATTTCCCACTCATTTTAACATAAACTAATTTAAAAAACGTTTTAAATAAAACTTCACTTTATTTCTCTTTTTGATCATAAATATATATACTTACCAAAAAATGTTTTCTGAAAATGTTTTAAAAATGATTTACAGTGATTTTTAAAGAAATTTTTACCCATTTTTTTTACCTTTTTAATATTTTTATAAAAGTAATATCATTGTCATTTTCTGATCAAGGAACTTTTCTAAACATTTTAAATTGCAAATGTAATGATTGACATGTACGAATTTACCCACCTTCATGACCGTCATTTGATTGAAGCTTCATTTTAATGATTAAATGATTAATTTTTTCAGATTTTGTTCCCATACTATTTTGGTAATTAATTATTTTAAAACTAGGTTTCAATTGAAAATTGTTTCAAAAAAATTTTATTTTTAAAAAGTGTTTTAAATTATTTTCAGTCTTCCATTATAAAACTTCAAGGAAAAAGGTTTTAAAAGTGTTATAAAACATAATTTAAGTTTTAGAGTAATATGGTTTCCAAGACGTATTCATGATTCAAATATATTTTTTCAAGGAAAATGGTTTTCAAAATTTCATTATGGTTAATTTTAATGAAAATAGTATTGAAAACGTTTTGTGTTTCAAAAAAAATATTCAATGGAGGAAGGATATTTTCCTCAAGAAATGTTTTAAATTATTTTAAATAATATTTATATGTTTTAAATGTCTTTTAATGAAATGGGGTATGAATATATTTTATGTTTTAAAATGTTTACTTCATATAATGATTTTGTTTCTTTAAGAAATTCTCCATGTGATCTTTCAAAATACTTTTCCATATAAAATTGAATCATTTTATAAAGTTCAAAAATTATTGGTTACATGTTCCAATAATACATTCATATTATTTCTTGAGTGGTTTATATTTTTATGGAATGTTGTATATGAACCATGATTATTTTCCACAGGTTATATGCTTAAGAAACCAAATCCTTTGAATAAGTTATGCTTTGATGAAATGATTATAAAACCATTCTATTTTCCAATGATTATGATATGATGACATGTTTATAATACCCATTTCATTTCATGGGATATTATATAATGTTTTTGAAACCAATATATTTTTATGGATCATGTTATGATGAATGTTTTTTTATCTTACTGTACATGCATGTAGGATTTCATTATGTTAATGGTGTTATATATATCAATGTAAAATTCAATGGGTGATGAAAATTTCTTTATGAGCTCAAACGAACACAGGAGGTACTCCCGAAACAAAAACAGGATGGTATTGAGAGTGCATCCAACTCATGAAACAAGAGTGTACAAGGTTGGTCATCCCAAGTCCAATAAAATAGGGTACATTGTAAAGCTTCCCATGTCTGAAAAAAATAGGATACACGATAATGAATATCTATCCTGAAAAAATAGGGTACATGGGAAGTCATCTCAAGCCCAAAACCAAAGGGTACACAAGAGAAAATCCCAAACCCAAACCAAGACGGTACATGGGAGGGCTTCCCAATCATGAAACAAGAGGGTACACGGGATGGAATCCCAAGACCAAAAAGTTACAAATGGGATTATCCCAAGACTAACATGTTATAATGGTCTTTGTATATATCTTTGACATTACGTTTTTTATTGTTAGGTGTGTGTTGAAATTTCATGTATTATTCCTTTGTATGATCTCATGTGTTATTATCTTGATTCCCTTCTGATTAGTGTTCTATGAACTGCTAATATTTAAACCATTTCTCTTGAAAATGATCTTTTATATGAATTATATTATCTTCAAATGATACGATCATCTTCTCATGAACATATGTTCATGTTATTCTTAAATATCTTCTTTGTTTACCATTACTATGAATCTAATCTCACCCTTTTTTTACATCTCATTTCCCCATGTTATTAATAGTGTTTAAAGTATGATTACTAAAGGTAAAAATGTTAATGAGATATATTGATGATATTTCACCATGTTATAAGATTATGTTTTTAATCTTCCAAAGACACTAAACTATTATGGTCATTAGGTTGTATTCTTGTAATATTGTGCTGAATATTCATCTAAAATGTAGTTATATTCATGTAAGTCATGCCTATTTTTCTATAAAATACCTCATAAGATATGTTCTCAACCACACTATTTCATAATGTAAAAATAAAACACTACTCAAAAGAAACCCACTCTTATCCCATCATAAAACTCAGGAGGGTAACCACACCTCCTAACCCACATCTTGATTTATATGAAGGATCATTATAACACTTGGACCACTTCCCATGAATATGTCCATAACTATCAATCCAAACATCAAAGGTACCTTCTCCCACCACATCCAGTATTATCCAAACAAGTGTTAACTCTTTCAAGGAAGAAATGAGTTCAACATCTCATAAAAAACATTAATAATTAACCAAATTATATTTGTGAAAAATCACCCATCCCAGTTAAAATCAATGTATCCCATAAAATCTCAATGTTATCCCATATCCATATCATAAACCAACTGAAGATCACTATATGAATATCTCAATAAAAAATATAGATCGTTATATGAATTTGGGGTCACATATGCATCCTAGGATTGATCTCATCCCCAAGTGTATTCAAATAATCTTGTGAACATTCATAAAATGCATACTTACTTGGTACTAAAGTGATAAATTTTTTATAATTCACTAAGAGGGGGAGGGTTTATTATTCATTCATTCAATTGATCCTCTATTATTGTTTAAAGTCTTGATTTTATCTTTGAAAATAACTCACCCTTTCTCATATATAACAAAATAAAATAATATAAAAATACACAAGGATTTACATGGTTTAGTGCCAATGTGGGTACCTACTCCTTACTAGGTTCGAATTTTATTCAGAAACCCAAATATCCACATATAAACACAAGTGAGTGAAATTGAAATACATATCCTAAAAATATTAAACATAGGTGAAAACATTGGAGGGATATCTCTAGAAATTCTCTATCTACCTATCCATGGGTCTTCTATATTGGATCATACTAGTTTGTGCTATCTCCTAAAAAACCATTGTAATGTACTAATGAGTTCTATATACAAGATAACATTGATTCTTCAAAGTATAATTGCTGTGATCCAACAAATAGTTATTTAACTTCTCCTACCTTTTGGTGTACACTGCACATCATCCTTGTTCTTTATCTAAATTTAATCCAATGATCTCTTTGATTGTATCTGACAATATCATAATATCATAGGGAAAGTGATGCTATTTATTCTCACTTCATCATGGAATCCAATTCCCCAACAATAATATGATCATCTTATTCCCCTTAATCAAATACTATGATATTGATGTATTGAAATACTCATATTCCTTCTTCCTTGATGCACATGTCGTTCTTCCTGGACGTTTTCAGATTCCTTCTCTATACGATACACATAAGTTATTTAAAATAAATATATTATAAGATTATTAATACACAATAATATTTATCTGTCTTATTCTTACTTATATGTAACACCCCAAGCTTCTACAGTACACTTCTCTTTGAATAATGTAATAACGTGTGTTGTATGCAACATCGAGTTCTAACACACCACAACCAATCAAACTAGCCGTTATGAATATTAATACCCACTTTTTTAAATTTATAAATTTTATTTTTCAAAATGGACTTAATTTTTGGATTCGGAATATCGAAATTATCCTAAGGTGAATTTTTGGTTTTTTTCTGAAAAAACTTCATTTTTTGATGAATAGTGAAACCACTAAGTGGTAGTTAAAAAAACTGAATTTTTCATAAATTGTAATTTTACCGCTTATGTGAGTGGAATTTTGAAAATTTTAGAGACACGGTTAATATCAATGGGTAAAATGTGGTTCAATGAGATGAAAATAATTTTTGGTGAATTGTAACTTTTTTACTTTTATTTACCACAGTTAAAAGTAAATAGGGTAATTAAGGGTAAAAATGATATTAATATTACCCTAACACAAGTCCTAATTCTATTGGACAAGTGTATCTCGACCAAATACAACCTTAGGAATAAAATATTATCATTTAGGTCCACTTGGATTAGATTATGACATTTATTATTATTTAATTCAAAGAACAATTAAAAGAGTTAAAATCGAGTTTTATTTACTAAAACATTTTTAATATAGGGTTACACATAAGATAATATCGATTATAAATATTCATTAGAAAGATAAAACGATTTCATACATAATGATATTTAATTTAAAAATTTTAGACATTAAATAATTTAATTTATTTATGACACAATGATGATGGAGTAATTAACTTAATAGTGAAAAATTAAAATAATTGATATTATAAATACCCAAATAAATATAATTTGAGACATTTTGTGAATTAAACTAATTTTATTGGTTAATATGACATGTTAGGAAAGATTTAAGTAACCTTTTTCAAAGTACTCATTCTGTTATGATTTTCAAAAATATCAATTTTCCAAATAGTGTCAAAATTGACATAAAAGAGTTTTTAAAACAAATATTATATTATTAATTGATATTCAATTCCTAAAAATATAAGGGTCGGCCAAGAAACTTATATCATGATAGGTGTATCATTAATGGACCAGTTGAGGATCTCTTGGAGGTATATAGTAAGTTTATTAACTGTATAATATAAAAATACAAAGTGACATGGTAAGTGTCAAACTAATTAACTAAGAGTTAAAACTAAAAGATAAGGTTAATATAATGACCCAAACCTATCTAAATTCTATTGGATAAGTGTTTTTAGACCCATCCCCACATTAAACTTTAAATAATGCACTTTTGAGCCATTAGAAACCGAATATGAATTTATTATAATATAATATTTCTAGCTTTTCCCAAGGTTCCCCTCACCCCTCTTATAAAAGTGCACTCCCCCTTCTCACTAATTAACACATTAAAATCCTTTTGGCTCAGCCAAACCCTACCCAAATACTCTCTAAAGTTTCCTCACTTCATCTTAGAGGCCTTCCTTTAGTCATAAATCCAACCTATGGAGCCCTTTTTATTAAATCGAAAGGAAGAACCCGAAGAAGAGGTAATGTTTTCACCACCCTCTTTCAAGTTCCTTTGTCCTTCAAATTATTCTTTCATTACCATTATAAAATAATAAATCTAGTATCTTATATATAATATGATGTTATTATAAATATTGTACAACCATATTCAGTGTTATATCCATCCATTGAATAACATGTCACCATACGTGCGTATGTACAACTTACCGTCTCCACATCATGGTGTAATTTTTATTCAATAAATTATTATTTGGATGGGTATAATAATGATGTGTAATTCATATAAATAATAAATATTACATGATAATGATTCTGTATATATTAAATACCATCCAATTAAATATTATTTTAATATCAAAAGAATGATATTATCGCACGTGTGTACGTACGGACTACCGTCTCCACGAACGCGATGAGATTCATTCTCCATCGTATCCATTCAAGTATAATTATCTTTTGAAGATTAATAATAATGTTTAAGGACTTAATATAATTATGAATATGAATAAGATACAAACTATCCATAACAAATATGGCTTACATAACAAAACATATAAAAGAAAACGAGTAAGTTAATACCCGAAACGACAATAATTCTAAAATATTATTAACAAAGCAATGTTAAAAGATCATATATGATATCATATTAATATATATGATTCTTGTATAATTTAATAAAAATTATTTCACCATTATACATGAGTTTAACGTACTTCAACCAATGAAAAGTACAAGGTAAGGGTTTATTTCGCAATCTCTTCATTATCCGAGGTTGTTTATATGTAATAATCTACTGGGACTTCTTTATCATCCACATACATGTTTCTTAAAAATGTATTTCAAAACATTTTTACTATTTACTAGAATATGTGTTGAATTCATTTATACCATTTTTGACTTTTATAGGTGGTTTATAAATGAATCTTTTTGTCATTTTCCAAACAAGGTCCTTTATAACCTTTTCGACAGAATTAAGGTAAGAATGTTTTTTTAACTTATACGGCGGGTGCAACTATTTTCCACCGTCATAAAATCATCGAAGCTTCCCTTACAATATTATAAGAATATTTTCAAAGAAAATGTTTTATTTTATAAATATATTACTCTTAAATGATTTCAAAATAGAAAGAGATATTTCTCTAAAAAGAGTTTTGATTTCATCTATGTCAACATCCTTTGATGGATTTTAAGTTTATTTGGAGTTAATTTATTATGATACAAAACTCCCATATTGTATTGATGGTTTTGGGATATGTTTGACTGTGGATGTGTTATTTTTATACCATTCATGGTTTATGAAGAAAGTATTGACATTTCTTATGCTAGTTTTAATACGAATTTTTATGTTATGTATAAACCTGTTCATATGAGGAATGCATTGGACTTAATAAGTGACGGGTGGAGCCCGCTATAGCTTCTCGATGCATCGGTAGGTCTCATGAGACAAACTAGTGTCTTGGCACAAGGACTTGACAAAATCTTATTTGCATTCTTGGCATGAGGCCTGTGCTATGTTGTTATGATAGTCTGGCATTATGCATTCCATCATTATGAAAGTGGTTGTTGATATTGCATGTGATTATTCAATTAGTAGAATCTCCATGTGAATAAGTAAATGACATTATTTCATTTTATTTATTCTATATTATGTTCAAGTTCATGTATAAAAGGATTTTTATAGTTATACATTGTCTTAAATTTTTATTCTTATTTATGAAAGTTTCCGCTATATTGTTATCCTTACTGAGCATTTGAGCTCACCCATTTTCTATGTTTTATTTTTCCCAGGATGTGAAGAAGTAAAATATGAATGACCTGTAGGGATAGTATGAGGGGATAAGAGTTTGGACTATGGAGACTATGTTGTTGTAGTTTTTTTATGATGTAATGTAAAACCTTATGAATATATCTAGTGTTTCCAAGACTACTAAACTAATCGGTCTTTTGAGACTTGATCTTTCTTGTGATCATGCCAATGTTACGTAATAATGCACTGACTTTGGGTAACTGGGGTCGGGGAATTACAGTTGGTATCAGAAGAAGTTTAGTACAATCCTTGTAAGGTAGATTTAGATAAACTCTGATTAGAGCACATAGACCTAAGATGGACTTTGAGGATTAGTATAGAATAACTTCCTAGAATTTTGGTATTGTAGATATTTTGTAAGTTTTCCGAGAAATACATCCATGTCTGGATACGAGTAGTTAGAGGAAACTCTGGAACAGATGTACCTAGGGGTAAAACCTGAAAACACCGCTTTAAGATAGACTCGAACGGGAACTAGTGCACGACAATGGGCCTTGTTGCACTCTTGGTTACGACACTCTTGGGGGATATGCTTAGGATAACTCTCATTTTCGTTACAAATCATTATGAAGGGTTTATGAGTTTATACTTCTCTAAAGAAAACATTTTTTATGATTATGGATTATATCCATAAATAGATCAATTTATGTTAAGTGTTTTATAAGTATGGAATTATGTATTTTGATCCATAAACTGATCTAGTTTATGGCATTGTTTAGAAATGGTGCCTAGTGGAAGAAATGGAAACCGTATCAATGCATGTACTCTATGTAGGGATTTCCCTCATACTCAAGATAATTATATTGGAGCTGGTGATGCAACTGGTGCTGATCAACTAATCACCATACTGGGAAAACTCACTCAGGTTATGAATAAAAAACTTACCCGTATGGATCACCTTGATCCGCAGCGTGGAGGATCAATGTTAGTTCTCTTCATGAGGCAACAACCACCAATTTTCAATGGGAGTACAAATACGTTAGTAGCAGAGCAATGGATAAATTCCCTAGAGAAAATATTTCAGGCTTTAGGGAGTAGTGAAAGGGAAAAAGTTATCATGACAGTTTATCGCCTCACTGGAGATGCTAATAAATGGTGGTCATTGATTCAAAACACAAAGGAAGATGATGAAGTATCAAATATGGAATGGAGGGAGTTCAAAGATCTGTTTTTAGAAAAATACTTTCCTCGTGATCATCGAGTAGATATGAAAAGGCAATTTCTGAGTCTGAGACAAAAGGAGGATGAGAATGTCACAAAGTATGAGGCTAACTTTAGAAGGTTAGAAAGGTATGCTAGAGATTATATACGTAACCTAAGAAGTAAGATTGTTCATTTATTTGATGGTTTAAAACCATTTCTCCATCGAGAATTAGTCTCACAATCCTTCTCATTGTACGAAGACATTGTCTCATGTGCTATCAAGATAGAGAAAGAATTCTCTATGTCATATGACTTTAAAGCAATGAAATAGAAGAATAGATCTGCTGATCAATCTGGGAATGGAAATAAAGGGAGGAATGGAAAAGTTGAATATCTATCCTATAGTAAATGTGGGAAGAAACACCTCGGTACTTGCTTAAAATGAATGGGAGTCTGTTACAAGTGTGGTGAAAAAGGCCACCAAGATCGTGATTGCAAGGGGAAGAAAGAAGCTACCGATGATAAATACTACAATTGCAAGGAGATGGGACATTATGAAAATGAATGTACTAAGAGTCAGGGGAACTTACCTCAGAAAAGGACAAGGGATCAAGGCCAAGCTTATTCTATCACTACTGCTGAGGTAGAAACTCTGAAAGACGTGGTGGCAGGTAATTTAATGGTTTCCTTAAGTTTAGAAAGTGCATTATTTGATTCTGGATCATAGCATTGTTTCATATCTTCCCAGTTTCCTAAGAAAATTAGATATTTTCAATTTGATTTAGCAAGGGAGTTGTCAGTTAAAACTCATAAGGGAAGTATCATTGCAAAAAAATTTTGTGAATCAGTCCCCATTAGAGAACATAAATGTTCTTTATCTACTGATCTCATGGTCATACCTATGATTGAGTTTGATATAATCCTCGGTATGGACTATATTTTGGACCATGATGCGAAGATTTATTGTAAGAAGAAGGATGTTATGATTTTTTATGATGATGATAAGAAACACCTTATCTTTAGTTCAGAATCGTCACCACCTAATTCTTATCTAGATCCACCCCCAGTAGCTCAACTAAATTCAATTATTGGGGAGGAATAAAATGAAATTACAGTGGGTGAGGAAAGGAATGTTCAAATAGAGTATGTACCTATTGTGAAAGAATATATAGATGTGTTTCCAGAAGATTTACCTGGACATCCTCCAGAATGAGAAGTTGAGTTTTCCATTGATTTAATTCTTGGATCAAGGCCTATATCGAAGACCCCTTATAGAATGGACACTGTAGAATTATTTGAACTAAAGAAACTACTAGATGAATTGAGTAATAATGGATTTATTAGTGTTTCTCCATGGAGATCCCCTGTTCTTTTTGTTAAAAATAAAGATGTATCTATGAGGTTATGTATCGACTACATGGAGATCAATTCTATAACAATAAAGAACAAGTATCCCCTACCTCACATTGAGGATTTATTTGACCAACTGCATGGAGCTCAATACTTTTCAAAGATTGACCTTTGATCTGGATACCATAATTTGTGTGTGAAGAAGGAATACATTCCGAAGACGGCATTTCGAACTAGGTACATGCATTACGAGTTTACAGTAATGCCTTTTGGGATGACTAATGCGCCCTCTGTATTCATGGATCTAATGAACAGAGTTTTCAAGGAATATCTTGATGACTTTGTAGTTTTATTTATTGATGATATCTTGGTATACTCCAAAAGCTACAAAGATCATGAAAATCACTTGCGCATTATCCTGAAGACTCTGAGAAGACATGAATTATATGGGAAGTTTAGAATGTGTGAATTCTGGATTCAGGAGATTTCATTTCTTGTCCATATTGTCTCTAAATATGGAATCGCTGTTGATCCTTCTAAGACCATGGAAATCCAAGAATGGCCAGCACCGACGAGTATAACTGAGGTATGTAGTTTTATTGGTTTAGCAGGTTATTATCGAAGTTTCGTCCAGAATTTTGCCCGGTTGGCTAACCCATTAACAAAGCTCACACGTAAAGCGGTTAAATTTGATTGAAAAAAAGAGTGTGAAGAATGTTTCGAATAACTGAAGAGAAGATTAGTCAATGCTCCTATATTGAATCTACCATCGGGGATTGATGGGTTCCTTATTTATAGTGATGCATCGAAGAAAGGACTTGGTTGTGTCCTTATGCAGAATGATAGGGTTATTGCCTATGCATCACAATAGTTGAAAATTCATGAACAAAACTATCCTCCTCATGATCTCGAGTTAGCAGATGTGATCTTTTCTTTGAAGATATGGATGCACTACCTCTATGGTGAAAAATGTGAGATTTATACTGATCACAAGAGTTTGAAGTATATTTTCTCACAAAAGGAACTCAACATAAGGAAAAGGAGAGGGCTTGAATTACTCAAGGATTATGATTGCATGATACACTACCACCCGGAGAAGGCAAACAAGGTGGAAGATGCTTTGAGAAGAAAAGATCATGGAGTTTTGAACAATATAAAAATTTAAAGGGATCCAATTTTCATTGATCTAGTGAAGATGGAATTTTGAAATTTGGGAAGAGACTTTGTGTTCCTGATATACCTGATCTAAAAAGGGAATTGATGGATGATGCTCATAGTTCCAATTTCTCTATACACCCTGGTAGCACCAAAATTTGTTGAGATTTGAAGGAACATTTTTGGTGGGACAACATGAAGAGGGAGATTGCTGATTTTTTGTCAAGATGTATGGTTTGTCAACAAGTGAAAGCTGGAATGCAACAGCCTGGTGGAGTATTGCAACCTCTTCCCATACCTGAGTGGAAATGGGATAATATCACGATGGACTTTGTCATTGGACTAACAAAGACTCCTAGAAGGAACGATGCAATATGGGTTATTATTGATCTTCTTACCAAGTCATCACATTTTCTTACTATAAGAGAAGATCTACCACAAGAACGTCTAGCAAGACTATATATTTATGAAGTTGTGAGACTTCATGGAGTACCCCTATCGATAGTTTCTGATCTTGATCCCCGATTTACTTCAAGAATCTAGAAAAGTCTTCAGAAAGCCTTGGATACTGAACATCATTTGAGCACTGCCTACCACCCTCAAACTGATGGAAAATCATAACGAACTATTCAAAACTTAGAAGACATGTTGAGATCCTTCTCACTTGATTTTCAGCGTATATGGGATCAATATTTACCACTGGTAGAATTTCCCTATAACAATAGCTTCTATTCGAGTATTCAGATTGAACCATATGAAGCGTTATACGGAAAAAGATGTCACACACCAACCTTTTGGGATGATGTTGGTGAAAGAAAACTTGTAGGCCCAGAACTGGTGGAGGAAATGATGGAAAAGGTAAATCTAATCCAAAACCATATCAAAGCAGCTCAAAGTAGGCAGAAGAGTTATACTGAAAATTGAAGGAAGGATTTGGAATTTCAAGTCAGTGATCATGTTTTCTGGAAGGTATCTCCATGGAAGGGAGTCATACATTTTGTTAAGAATGGTAAATTGAGTCCCAGGTACATCAGAACATTAAAAATTCTAGAACGAATTGGGGCTGTAGCTTACCAATTGGCAATGCCGCCAGGTCTCTCCAATGTTCATGATTTGTTCCACGTATCTCTATCGAGGAAATACATGTCTGACCCAACACATGCACTCACCTATGAGGAATTAGAACTGGAACCCGATCTATCTTATTGCGAAGAGCCCATCAGGATTCTTGATATGAGAGAACAAGTACTGAGAATCCAGACGACTCGTCTAGTAAAAGTCTTGTAGAGAAACCATAATATAGAAGAGGCAACGTGAGAACCCAAGGAACTTATGATGAAGAACCACCCGAGTCATTTCATGCGGTAGTATTCTAGAAATTTTGAGGACGAAATTATTTGAAGGAGGGGAGAATGTAACACCCCAAGCTTCTACGGTACACTTCTCTTTGAATAATGCAATAGCGTGTGTTGTACACAACATCGAGTTCTAACACACCACAACCAATCAAACTAGCCGTTATGAATTGTAATACCCACTTTTTGAAATTTATAAATTTTATTTTTCAAAATGGACTTAATTTTTGGATTCGGAATATCGAAATTAGCCTAGGGTGAATTTTTTTTCTGAAAAACTTCATTTTTTGATGAATAGTGAAACCACTAAGTTGTAGTTAAAAAACTGAATTTTTCATAAAACTTAATTTTACAACTTCTATGAGTGGAATTTCAAAAATCTAAGAGACAAGGTTAATATCAAGGAGTAAAATTTGGTTCAATGAGATGAAAATAATTTTTGGTGAATAGTAACTTTTTACTTTAATTTACCACGTTTGAAAGTAAATAGGGTAATTAAGGGTAAAAATGATATTAATATTACCCTAACACATGTCCTAATTATATTGGACAACTGTACCTCGACCAAAATCAACCTTAGGAATAAAATATTAGCATTTAGGTCCACTTGGATTAGATTAGGACATTTATTATTATTTAATTCAAAGAAGCGTTAAAAGAGTTAAAATCAAGGTTTATTTACTAAAAAAAATTTAATATAGGGTTAAACAAAATATAAATTAGATTATAAATATTCATTAGAAATCTAAAAATATTTCCTACATAATGAAATTTTATTTATAATTTTTAATCATTAAATAATTTAACTTATTTATGACACAATGATGATGCAGTAATTACCATAATAGTTAAAAATTAAAATAATAGATATTATAAATACCCAAAGAAATATAATTTGAGACTTTTTATGAATTACACTAATTTTATAGGTTAACATGACATGTTAGGAATGATTTAATTAACTTTTTTCAAAGTAATAATTCTGTTATGATTTTCACAAAAATCAATTTTCCAAATAGTGTCAAAATTTACATAAAAGAGTTTTCAAAACAAATTTGTATTATTAATTGATATTCAATTCCTAAAAATATATAGTTCGGCCAAGAGACTTATATAATGATATTTGTATCATTAATGGACCACTTGGGGGTCTCTTGGAGGTATATAGTATGTTTATTAACTATATAATATAATAATACAAAGTGATGTGGTAAGTGTCAAACTAATTAACTAAGAGTTAAAACTAAAAGATAAGGTTAATATAATGCCCCAAACCTGTCTAAATTATATTGGTTGAGTGGTTTTCGACCCATCCCCACCTTAACCTTTAAATAATCTACTTTCGAGCCATTAGAAACCGAATATGAATTTATTATAAAACAATATTTCTATCTTTTCCAAAGGTGCCCCTCACACGTCTTATAAAAGGGAAGTCCCCCTTCTCACTAATTAATAAATTCAAAGTCTTTTGGCTCGTCCAAACCCTACCCAAATACTCTCTCAACTTCCCTCACTTCATCCTAGAGGCCTTCCTTTAGTCAAAAAGCCAACCTAAGGATCCCTTTTGATCAAATCAAAAGGAAGAACCCGAAGAAGAGGTAATGTTTTCACCACCCTCTTTCAAGTTCCTTCCTTCTTCAACTTCTTCTTTCTTTCCCATTATAAAATAAAAACTCTAGTATATTATATATACTGTGATGTTATTATAAATATGTTACAGCCATATTCAGTATTCTATCCATCCTTTGAATAACATGTCACTATACGTGCGTATGTACGGCTTACTGTCTCCACGTCGTGGTGTAACTGTTATTCAATAAATTATTATTTGGATGGGTATAATAATGATGTGTAATTAATGTAAATAATAAATATAACATGATAATTATTCTGTATATATGATATACCATCCAATGAAATATTATTTTAATATCAAAATAATGATATTGTCGCTCGTGCGTACGTACGGACTACCGTCTCCACGAACGCGACGAGATTAATTCTCCATCGTATCCATACAAGTCTAATTATCATTTGAAGATTAATAATAATGTTTAAGGATATAATATCATCAGGGATATGAATAAGATACAACCTATCCATTACAAACATGGATTAAATAACAAAACATATTAAAGAAAATGAGTAAGTTAACACCTGAAACGACGATAATTCTAAAATATTATTAACAAAGCAATGTTAAAAGACCATATATGATATCATATTAATATATATGATTCTTGTATAATTTAATAAAAATTATTTCACCATTATACAGGTGTTTAACCTACCCCAACCAAGGAAAAATACAAGTTAAGGGTTTATTTTGCAATCTCTTTATTATCCGAGGTTGTTTATACGTAATAATCTACTGGGAATTCTTTATCATCCACATCCATTTTCTTAAAAATGTATTTCAAAACTTTTTTACTATTTACTAGAATATGGGTTAATGTCATTTATACCCTTGTTGACTTTTATTAGTGGTTTATAAAGGAATCTTTCCGTCATTTTCCAAACAAGGTCCTTTTTAACCATTTCGACAGAATTAAGGTAAGAATGTTTTTTTAACTTATATGGCGGGTGCGGCTATTTTCCAACATTATAAAATCGTCGAAGCTTCCCTTACAAGATTATAAGAATATTTTCAATGAAAATGTTTTTTTATAAATATATGACTCTACAATGATTTCAAAAAAGAAAGAGATATTTCTCTAAAAAGAGTTTTGATTTCATCTCTGTCAACATCCTTTGATGGATTTTAAGTTTATTTGGAGTTGATATATTATGATACAAAACTTCTTTATTTTATTGATGGTTTTGTGATATGTTTGAATATGGATGTGTTATTTTTATACTATTCATGGTTTATGAAGAAATTATTGACATTTCGTATGCTAGTTTTAATATGAATTTTTATGTTATGTTTAAACCTGTTCATATGAGGAATACATTGGACTTAATAAGTGATGGGTGGATCCTGATATAGCTCCTCGATGCATCATTAGGTCTCATGAGACAAACTAGTGTCTTGGCACAAGGCCTTGACAATGTCTTATTTGTAGTCTTTGCACGAGGCCTTGGGTATGTGGTTATGATAGTCTGGCATTATGCATTCCATCATTATGAAAGTGGTTATTGATATTGAATGTGATTATTTGATTAGTATAATATCCATGTGAATAAGTAAATGTAAATATTTCATTTTATTTCTGCTATATTATGTTGAATATCAAGTTTAAAAGGATTTTGTTTTAGTTATACATTTCCTTAAATGTTTATTCTTATTTATGAAAGTTTCTGCTATATTGTTATCCTTACTGGGCATTTGAGATCACCCCTTTTCTATGTTTTATTTTTCCCAGGATGTGAAGAAGTAAATTATGAATGACCTGCAGGGATAGTATGAGGGGATAAGAGTGTGGAGTATGGAGACTATGTTGTTGTAGTTTTATTTTTTTTATGATGTAATGTAATACTTTATGAATTTATCTAGTGTTTATAAGGCTACTAAACTAATCGGTCTTTTGAGACTTGATCTTTATTGTGATCATGCCAATGTTATGTAAAATTCACCGACTATGGGTAACTGGGGTCGGGACGTTACATTATATAACTTCATGTAATCATGATGATAATGTTTCCATTTTTGAATCATATAAAATCAGTATCTCTCAGTGATATAGTGGTAAAAAATTGGTATTTTATGTTTGCTTTGTAAGGTTTTTAACATTATTATTTCAAAATATGTCTTTAAATGTTATTAAATAAATTTATTTTTAATTTTAGTTATTAAAATTTACTTTAAAATGATATTTATTATATTTCAAATTTATTTTCATAAAACTAACATGAATGAAATATTTTTATGGCATTTTTTAAAACCCAATTACAAAACAAATGTTTCTCACATTTCTTTTGGAGAAATGACATGAAATATCAATTTTTATGACAAAGTTTAAAAAAAAACAAGAAAAATATGGTGAAAATGTTATTTGAGACCTTATAACCATAAACATAGTTTTTTAGGAGAATTAATAATATCAATTATAATTTCGCATTACAAAATAGGTATCTTACAACTATAGATCTTAAAAAATGTTGATTATTCAAGAATATAAATACAATAATCAAAAAATATTTATTAAAATATGAAATAACATTAATATAGAATTAATGGAATAATTATAGGACTTTTACATATATGAAAAGTTCTTTAATAAATCATAATGTTAAAAGAAAGTTCATTATCATTTTTCTCACTAACTCAATGGTCCCTATCTCTAAAATGGAGATTCAGTATTTATTTTCAATATAAGAATGAATAATAATTGGAGAAATGAATTTTTGAGAGGGAGAAACAAAATTTTTATGGGGGAGAAATGAAAGTTAGAGAGTAAATGGGAAGAATTATTGTCTGAAGGGATATATTTTTATGTGGGAATTAAAATTTGAACATGCTATTGGAAAACTAAATTTACATCTTCGGCGAGGTGAATTTATAAGTATGAAGTATTAATTATGTTAGCATGATGGTGAAAAAAATAAATCATCATATTCGGGATGGATTTTTAACATTTATTAATTCAATAATCAACATTAATTTTTTTACAATATATTCTTAATGTTAGATATTCAAATAACTGATGTCAAAAATATCCACATGATAATTTTAATGTTGGTTATTAAACATTACATTAAAACATTGATTTAATAAAACGTTCTATACTAATGGTAGGTTGTTTTTTTATTTTGGAAAACTGGTCATCAATATCCCCTTGTTTAAATCTTATTCAAACTCATTAAATCGTTATAAATATATCTATTTGAATCTTCCATGATTCTTATAATCTTCCCATATTCAAGAAATCCTCAAAATAGATGGTAATTTAAATTCATTCCATTCTGTAATAGACAACTATCATTATGACATTACTACCTTATTTTAGAGAACAGGCTTCGACTTGTTCTTCATCTATGCTACAATCACACACTATTCTATTTTAATGTTTATCTCCATGAAGAATTTATCTTGAATTATATTATTTAACTTCCAAATGTATATTCTATATTTTATTCACCTTCAAAATTTTCTTAAACTCTTCAAATATTATGATATCAACATAATTCTTAGACAACATAGTGATTCCCTTTTTCTTTATTCAATTTTTAGTCACAAATTGATATTTTATAAGACATAATGAGTCTTAAAATCTATATATGAAAATATTTTACAATTTAAAATATAGACATAGATCTTCTCATAGTAATATGTGATCTTATTCACAGTCTTTTGTTATCCTAAACAAATTACTTCTGGAACTGAGACAAAGTCATAAATGATATCAAAGTCTCATGCGATTTTATACAAAGTCTTATATGATATCAAAAAAAGTCTTATTCTATATCATTCATTTGAAAATTTTCAGCTCTTTGAAGAGTCTTACGAAAATATCAAAAGCCTTATAAAATATTCAAGAATCTTATAAAATTCATTTCCTTTTCTAAATTCTCACCCTGACATTAATGTGTCTTACGAAATATAAATGTCCTATGAAAAATTTATGACATATATATTATTCATCTCTTTCATATAATTTCCAAAAATATTCAGATCTATTGAAATATTTTTCAATTAATCAGATTTCTCTAAATTACTCCAAATCAACTCACAACATTATCCAAATGATCATTTTCACCTGATATAGCAATCTATAATATTATTTTTATATGAATGACTTATCTAACTTATTACCATATTGTTATGCCTTTAAACATATATCATCATGATGTTTTCAATATCCACACTCTTCTGAAATCATTTAAATTTTTTTTGTCAGTGCATTCATCATCCATCACAACTTGACATTGATTCATTACAAATTAGTTTTTCAGTAATTATATTTTATGGTTTCACACCAAGAATATTCTTTCATCTCTCATTTTACATTCATAATGGAACCGTATTTTCACTCAGGTTTAACACACATTTAATTTCCTTCAAACAACCAATTTTAAAATAAACAAAAAATATTACACATTAATATATTTTGGTTCATGAGATACCACAACATTAAATAACAACCCCAACACAGAATGAATGTTTTTTTCTATTCTATCATGTTTCATCAGGAAATATTGTTCACATACTTGATTATTATTCATTATTTCTACCCAAACACACCCTAGCATAGGCCACCTAATCTCATCTTTAACCCATGACCTCCCGTACCTATCCCACTACTATCCATGCCAACCAAAAAAAAACCTGATCCACTCTTTCCAAACGTAATCATACCTCATCCCAAGATCATCCCACCCAATATTTAAGAATCCCACCACTACCTAGGCTTCCTCTACCCAATCTGGCATGAATTCATTGGAAAAATAACATATTAATTATAAATAGTTGGATTTTAACCCACACCCACTAGATTATATAGAAGAGTATAGACTACTAGATTAGCTGGTAAATCAAAATTTTATTGTATTTTTATCATTGGATTCCTATAATTTGGAATTAATGGCGGAAATCTATTAATAATTTGAATCTTAAATTAAAATGATTAGTGTATTTAAAATTTTATTTTTAATTATTTATCTTTTAAAGTTAATTGAATCCAAAGAATTTACTTTTTTTGGTTTTTAGCTTAAAATATATTATAGGATATTAAATATGTTTTTTATTATTTTAAATGTATTTGTTACCATATGAATAAATTCCCCCAACAAGTTCATTTTACATGGTTTTTAAATTGGAAGATGGAATGAAATGAAAAATGAGCGATGTTCATAGGACATAAAAACCACCAAAATGCATAAAACTATTAACCAAAAATTAAATAATCCATTTATTAAAGTCCATGTATGAAAGAAAATCTATGAAATCCATATAAAAAATAATATACATAAAAACCCTATTATGTATAAATGTATATGTATTAAAGATCATGATTGAAAGGTCACGTGTATAAGTATTCATGTACTAGAGAATATGTGTATGAGAGGTCACATGTATGAGACTTACATAACAACTTTAGACATTATAAATTTCCAATTTTATGGCTGTATGGAATACAAAAGAAGAGAATTATTGAAAGGTAAAATGCTCAAAATAAAATAAAAATACATTTTTTGGTTCCACTAAACAGGAATGATTTATCAAGAATTATATTTTTTCCAATAATTCAAGTATATAATTATCATTAGAGTAATTTGATGAAATATAAATATTCAATAGATTCCCATATTATGTAATCTACACCTTTTACTGAGAAACATGTGAAAATAAGAGACAATATATCATAGGCACTAAAATATAAGAGGATTCTAACGGGATAAATATGAAGAAGGAAAAGTTGGAAGACCTTACTTATCAAATGAGAGATATTAAATCTAATGAATAACCTTTTTGATGATACAATTCCTATAATGGTTATGAGACTAACAACAGAGAAAAAGAAGGTGGTAGGTTGGTGAGCTAAGAGTAGTTGTTGTTGGAGTTTCTTTCTTTTCATTTTCTATAATCTTCCTCCAATGATAGAACAATGGAACCATAATAGTCAATACAATGATACTTCCCAAACCATTATTAATTAATTCAATTCATTTTTGATTAATTACCTCTATTTTCATTTCTATGGAAGTGTTTCATTACATAGGTAATAATAGGTTTTCAATTGTTCTTGAATTAATTCTTCTTCTATTCTTTTAGGATTTCGCATAACGGTGACCTTTTTTTCATTTATTACATGATGGAGGGAATTGAGTTGGTTCATGTGTGATTTTATATCTCAAATTAGTAGGAAATTAAATAATTCAGAATTTAGAGAATATTTAATTTCCTTATTTATGCCAAAAAACCATTGTTAATATATTTACATGGGCTCAAACATTGTTTTTTGTGAGGCCTTCAACAACCACTTCATCAACTTGACACCACTATTAGATAGGTAGGATTATTTTTTTTAATTTTTTTTTCTTCCAGATGAAATTGTTTTATACATGACCATGTCTAGTTCTGATCACCTCTATAGATTTGATCTGATGTTTGAAATAACATTACTAGATATATTATGAAATTTAAGAATCACTGAACAACTAGAAATATAGTATTTCACAATTCCATTGATATCTTATACATCCTCATCTTATTTTTCTACTAGATCTACCTCAAGAAGTAAAAACATACGAAATAATCTAGCACAGCTAAATATTAATTTAATAGATTTATATTCCTTTAATTGGAATAATAATAATAATTGGATTAGTTTACTAAAAACCCAAAATAAATTTGAACATAAAACTAAAATGATCCATTTGTATTCCCAAGTTTCATATCATGTAAATAGTGGACCCTAACAAAAAAAAGAGTTAATTAGGTAATGTAAGTTGTAACATCAAACAAAGAGGAATCCTAGATGCTTATATCAATTGAAAGGTGTTCTCCTTCACCGTCGAAGGGTGTTACAATGATTATATGTACAATATAATGTTTGGGTAATTCACCAATTGAGATTAACTCTATAGGTACATCCTATAAAAGATTTTAAATTGTTCTAGATGTACACAATTGAGAAAAAAACACCATCGGATTGAGAAAGCAAGTGTAAAAACAATATATGAGTTTTCAGAGATATTCAAGAGACCAAATGTTTCATCTCTACATAGACTATTTTAATACCATCATTTAATTTTATTCATTTACCATGGAATATTTGAAAATTATAATAACATATTGGATAATTCATTTTGAGGACCACTGATATAAAATCACCAGCATATGTAAGAGAACTGATAGAGAGAACCTCAAAAAAATTCAACAGTTTGGTATAAGATCCTCTACTAGAGGAGAACATGAGGTAAATTCTTTTATCTATCATTTAATTGAAACTAAACTAAAATATAAAACTTATATTATGAGGAAGTCAGTAATAAACTAATTATTGGAAGAATTACCATCCACTCTAAGATGGTGTCAAAATTTTCATTCTCTAGTGCAGTCAAGCGTTGGTTTCCCTCAAGTACAAGATCTCGAGAGTTGTAAATCCATGCACCAGATAATATACCACCAAAAACCAAAAAAACAATAAAGGGTTAAATTGGTACTCTAAAAAAAATTTAGTTGGAATATAAAAAACGAAATGGCCACACTTTTGAAAAATATGGCATCATGTCTTGTTATTACATAATTTAACATGACATTTTAAAAACAGTGGATATTTTAATGTGTAGTGTAAAAACACAAAACTTTTTTTTTCTGGTATAGACCTTAATTTTGGGTTGTTCCTTTTGAAGAAAAATTAAGTTTTGATAATTTTCTAAGTACACACTGTTTACTTTTTAGTACACACCATTTACTTTTGAGTACACGCCATGTACCCGGTTTTGGGGTTAACCATGTACTGGTTGTGTAATGGCTGAGTACATGGCTATGTGGGTGACATGACTGACCACCTAAAGTGGGAGCCAGTAGAGGCTAGTACGCAACATGTACATTAAATGAACACACATTTTAATTTTCTTTTTAAATTATGGGGTGGATGGGGGTTGTGTATCAACTCCACAAATCTATTATTATTATTACCTAGGTTTTTTCAGGAGCAACGATCAATGTCTGAGCCACTATTTCTCCATAAAATGTTTGATTCGAACTCAGCGAGTGCATTGGAATCCACCGGTGAGTTATTCCTTCTTCTTGATCATATATTCTCGATTCCTCATCTCTCATGGGTTATTCAAGGATGAATGTTTTTTCCATCTTTGTCGATCTGTGTCGTTCTAGGACGATTCAAGGGCTTATGTTTAAAAGTGTTCATCGTACAACATCAAGGTAGGTGGTCTGTTCCTTACATTGATAGTTTTTGTTTTATATATGCTAAAAGTAATTAATACCCATTTTTAGGGTATTACTTTTTTTGGAATTTAACCATGTTTAAGACATATTATGGTGTGTTTGTTTGATAAGGGGTTATTGATTATACATAAGGTTTATTTGCTGGATTATGGGTGTGTTTCCCATGTTTGATTGATTATGGCCGTTTGGACTAGATAGCATGTTAGGAATTATTTTTCTTTCATTCCTAGTGTTGTTAGAATGGAGTTACTATTTATTTAACATACATGTGATTTACATTATGAAATTATGACCAAGGGGAATTGAATGTGAGAGCTTCTCGAGGTACGGTTATTTAATTATGTAATTTTTTTATGAATGACTAGAGGTATTAACTGGGAGAGTTTTCATGGGGTCATTCACTAGAGGGGTCACACTGTGATAGCTATGCAAAGGGTTGTTATTAACTGAATTTTGGACCATAGAGAATTGAATGTGGGAGATGACATGGTTCATTTCATTTTATTTTTGTTATGCAGACCAAGGGGGTATTGACCGTGAGATTTACCATGGTGGTCAGTAGTAAATGATTAGTGAAATGTGATACCCAAAGGGTTAGACTATGTGAGCTTTCCCAGAGGGTCATTATTTATTGAATTGATGATCTGATGAACCATAGGGTATTAGAATTTGAGAACTTCCGTAGAGGGTTTCTTTTGAATGATTGAATTATTGTGAGGAGTCCTCCAATCCAATGCACAATCTTAGACTCGGTCATACTTGATCGTTTAGATGGTATTTTGAGAAATCTATTGATATTACTATACATGGGGATATAGAGCTTAGGATAGATCACGAGGTTACATTATTCAATGGATTTAATAATTAATAAATGAAAATGATTATAATTGAAACCTATAGAATTGTTTACTTTTGAGTACTTCATAGTTTATTGCTTCATTTATGAATATTGTCTACTATATATATATTCACTCACTATTAGGAATATATCTTTTGGTGGTTCCCTAACTGGATTCATCTCACACCCTATTTGGGTTATGCTTTTGTACCCAAACAGATTATATGGTTGCAAGAATTGATACGGGAAAGTGCCCTTCTTTATCAGGTCCTTGATGGTTGTTGGAGCTGTAGAGCATGGTACCATGCTAAGGCTTGCGATGCTGATAGAGTTTACTATTTTCTATACATTGGTATTAGGATTGTTTTTCCAACATTGTGACTTGTTGGAATTCTTTCCTACTTACATGTGACATGAATCGTTTTTATATATATGTTATAGTTGTTTATACTATCAGTCTTCCGTTGTTAATTCTGTGGTATGGTATTACTGCTTCCACTATAGTTTATTATTATTATTACATTATTCATATTCTACTAATGGGAGAATAGTTTCCCCACCATCATGTATTGGACCTTAATGATAGTCGACAGCCTCTAGAAATTGGGGAAATACACTTCAGGTCATGTGACCAGTCGGGTTCGGGGCACCGTTGTGCAACACTAGGATCTGGGACGTTACAAAGTGGTATAAGATGCAGGTTATTTTTTTGCTTTTTCTTACACTTTGGAGCCTATATATATTGTTATAATAGAATATGTAGTTTTTAATAATTTTTAACCAGTAGTGGCTAACTCGTGTATAGGTAAATCCAATTTACCTCAAATATTTCTATTTGTTGGGTTTTTCAATTGTTATAGATAAATTTATTTCATTGTTGGGTGTTTCAATTGTCTTGTGTTGATATCATTAATATTAATGAGGTTCAATTTATATCTCAACCTGATGATATGAGGGTATTTCATATCATGTGTCATATGGGAACTTGATAGAGGTCACATTTCATGCATTCTTGTCATGCAATTTAGGGTGCATTACTGATTGCATGATGTTGTGAAAAATGTTGTGATAGATATGCATGTTGTCGTGATAGATGTCATGATTGAATTCCTGCTATTTTCATAGGTTATTGGAATATATAATGTATCATTTATATGGATGCCAAAATTTGATCCCTGAGGTATTATGGGCCCTCTTGGATCGAAATTTGGTGGATCATGTTTGAAATTTATATTCAATTTAGTCATGATATAATATTAATAAGGATAAAAAACATTGATTCATGGGAGTATGAGCTCTCACGGGTCAGAATTTATCATTCCTTAGAAATAATTATTATTTTTCAGGGTATCCAAATACGTTTCACAGGCCTACTATCCGAAAACTGAGACAACACGACATGTGATGTTATGAAAACATGCCATGTATTCTTCTGTTCTGGAAGAAACAACTATTCTGAAGTACATGTCATGTACCGTATGTACACTATGTGTAGTGTTTTACTTTGTGACTAAATGTTTGAGCATAGAAATGGTGTTGGGAAAATTTTGGTAGAACACATTGTGTAGGGGTTATACATTCAATGTTGTAAAGGACTGTGAATCCCTCCATGAGATCAATGACATGGGTGGATGAAACGTATTTTGTACATGTCATTTCATATTCATGAACTCCATGTAGTTTTAACCATGTCTCTGACCATGTGACTAATGACACAGGTAGTTAGAATATAAGAAGTACACATCATGTCTAGGGTGAACACGCTAGTAGTGTTACCCAGGAGAGTACAGTGTGGTTCAGCCAGTGTAGAAGAACCCGGGATGGAGGAAAAATTCCAGTACAAGCCATGACATTGGAGGAACACGACGTGTGTATGGGTGTTTCATGACCAGGTTTGGAAGAGGCACATTCCATGATAAAAGATTAAGAGAACTCATTTTTTAGAGTTTATACACACTGTGTAACCCTGATTTTTAAAACATGAATGCTTTTTTACCATATTCCATTCTTGCACTTCTATGTTGTTGTCCATGATAATCTTGTACTAAGGTTTGTGCTTGACCTTATAGATCCATTCCACCTATAAGTCCTTCAGTTGTACTCCAAATATAGGGCAATGTTCAGACACCAGAAATGGTAGATTAAAGGATACCATAAAATCCTCCCGTCATTCCCATTTTGGAACTAACTGTTATACTAGACATAGGTGATGATGCACAGTTCAGTGAAGGAGTTTTGGGGATGTTAAAAACATTCCAGAGAGCACCACATCCTACCCTAACTATGAAAAGGTTGACAAGGGTGTTGTATTAGTATAATCCTCCAACATTTTCAGGGGATGGAGGACCATAGGCTGTAGAGACATGGTTTCAATCCAAGCTTACTATCTTCAAGAATCTGGAGATTCCTCATAAAAAGAGGGTAAATATAATGATGTACGTGTTATGTGATTATTCCATGATATGGTGGGATGTAATCTCATATGTAGGAAATCATCGACATATGGATTGAGAAGAGTTTTAGAGGACTTTATATGATTATTTCTATCCCGAGACTTTGAGGCCCTATCAAGCCCGAGTGTTCATGCATTTGGAGTAGGGCACTCTTTCAGTGATGGATTACTCCACTCATTTTACAGAGCTTCAACGCTTCTCACCTATTCATTGAGGTGACCAATTTTCCTTAGCTATGAATTTTGAGGATAGTCTCAAGTATGACAACTGATCATAGGTGAATTTCATTAGGCTGACTTCAGTGACTTCTATAGTGAATCAGGATTTGATTACTGAGCACAATAT
The DNA here is from genome assembly GCA_963277665.1 of Viscum album. NCBI lineage: Eukaryota > Viridiplantae > Streptophyta > Magnoliopsida > Santalales > Viscaceae > Viscum > Viscum album. The sequence goes on along the minus strand of OY728166.1, from coordinate 458,031,631 downwards.
GAGGGAGTTTGGAGCGGTGATCTAGGGAGATTCTGCATCCATGACTATTACTCGTTTTTTGATAGTAGGAAGTGCCATATGGAGCCTTCACACAGTGATTCCAATATTCATGATGTTTCTTAAGGTATCCAGGTGGTATACTACCAGTGTGGGAAGAGTTGGAATATGTGACCACATTGCCTGAGAGACCTAGTCAAGTGCTAGTCCTGTCGAAAGATGGGCCATATTCAGCATTTCTACCAGGTATTCTCACTAGTAGCTAGTGAAATGGGTTCTGTTATGACTCCACATTCTAGAGTAGAACCACCAATTTCACATCAATCAGGGAACTGGATTTTGTCGGGCCATTTGTGTTGAGGAGGTGGTCGTGGATGTGGTAGTTTGGATATAGGTTTTCCATGACTATAGGGTGGATCAACTTAGGGTAGTCAGGGAGGGTCGTAGGGCCATATTATAGGTCAGACATTTACAGTTTAGCAGAACCAATAAGAGCATGATCCTAGACCCTCTACGGTTCGAGATACAAATCTAGTTCCCTCAGTTTTAGCCGCATCCCTTTTTTATATAGGAGAATCCTATAGTTCTATATTTATTATTGTTATGAAGAGCCTTGGGCTCTATATCTTAACTTATGAGGATGTTATAATGTTGGACACTTCATTGGGGATTAAGAAGGCTAGTGTGCCTCAGTGTAAGGATTTCCCTCTTGAGGTTGTAAGGTGTCAATTATTATGGTACTTCTATGTAATAGAGATGAAAGTACTGGATGCCATTATTTGAATGGACCGATTGGTCACCATCTAGGCTTCTGCTGACTACTATCGCCACAAGGTTATTTTCACATCACCTGAGGGTGTTCCTTTTCTACACAAGGGTGAATGTGATTTCTAGGCGATTAGATTGAGACCCAAGCACCATGGGTAGGGAGAAATTAAATTCCATATTATTAGTTTATATCTGGAAGACCATGGAACTTCACAGATAGACTTTCATACAATGGTGGATCATTTTAGGGATGAATTTCTAGATGATTTAGTAGGTTTAACTTTAGAGAAAGAGGTATATTTCTCAAGTGATATTGTGCTAGGAACAAAAATAGTGTCCATTATTCAATATAGAACAGCTAACATAGAGTTAGAGGATCTCTAGAAGAAGTTTTAGGAGTTGTAGGAAAAGGGTTTAATCTGATCCTGTACTACTCCTTGGGGGTTTCTTATCATTTTTGCAAATAAGGCAGATGATACCCTTAGAAATTGTGTGTATTATCGGAATCTGAACCAGTTTACAGTCAAGAACTAATATCCCTTACTAGGGATTAATTATCTCTTTTATAAAATTTATGGATCCCGGGTGTTCTCAAAGACTTAATTGATATTCTGTTATCATCAGTTGTGCATTATACCATCAAATATATCTCTTACATCCTTTCAGAGAAGGTATATCCTATACGAGTATGTGGTTATGCCATTCAGTCTCACGAGTGGGCCTGTAGTTTTTATGGCACCGATGAACTGAGTTGTCCTTACTTGTATTGATTCTTTCATGGTAGTTTTCTTGGATGATATGATGGTGTACTCTCACACTCGACACAACCAGGCCACCCATCTTGAGATCATTATGAGTACTCTGAGAGAGCTTCAGTTATATGGTATGCTCTCAAAATGAATCTTTTGGATGGACCAGATTCACTTCTTGGGTCATGTTATCACAGATACCGGAGTATCAGTAGACCTAGAGGAAGTGAGAGGATTAGTTTCCTTGGAGCAGCCAACAAATGTCTTTGAGGTACGAATTTTACTGGGGATGGCTGGTTACAATAGACATTTTATATTGGACTTTTCATTCTCAGGAGTTCCACTAAAAAGACTAAATAAGAAAGGATCAATTTACTTTTGGAAAAATTCGTTCCATTTAACTTTTCAGGAGCTAAAATGGATATTTACTTCCGCACCTATACTGATTTTTCCAGATCCGGGAAAAAGTTACACCATTTACTATTATGCATTAGGTATTAGGTTTGGAGAAGTAATTTTGTAAGTGGAATATAACGAACCATAATTTACATACATTGTTAGTACATCAAAATTTATGTACACTTATTACAACATATAACAAAACCATGAAAGGACCGTATAGGTATAGTGTCTTTAGAAACTGGTAAACATAAACAACTGGTTCAGAAAGCATCTACATTGTCTCCCATTTTTTTCATCATATTTATAGTCCCTTTGGAATATCTTACTTAATAACCTTCTTCCTGACATGGGGAAAGAAAACATACAAAACGGCGAGCAAAAATGCTCAGTAAGGGTAAACAAAAGAAATATCAATCACATCATATTCATAAGAACATAACATTTTGGAAATCTTAACCTGCAAAAGAGATCATAATTTCATAACATGGAATAAATCATAGTAGTGAAATGTAATCCCAATATTCATAACATAAAACATGAAACTTTGTGGCATACACACATAATCATAAAGAATCATTTCTTATTAGTGAATAATCATTTCCAAGACAATATTAGTGGACAAAGTCCATTTCTGAACCGAGTTCATTCCTCGTTTCAGTCCTGTTTCACTGAACCTGTTTATCCTGTCGTTCCAGCCATGTCTATCTCATGAGATAAAAAATCTTTACCCAATGCATTGGAGGGAGATATAGTTCCCACCCATCTCATAATGAAATCTTTCTTATGTGTGCCACAAAATCATAAACCATACATCATAGCATAACCCATGTAATAAAAATGGGATTCTAAAACATCATGACATCATAAAAATATTTATATAAGATAAAGGAATTCATAAAAACAATTCCATCACAACATAATCAAATCAATGTAATAATAGGGATAGAAACAGAACCCTTTATTATCTTAGATGGAAAATAATTTTGATAAAACACTTGAACTCCATTATTGAGGAAAATATCATTTCTACTTCAAAAACACTTTTCCTTTCTTAACATTTCATACAATTATAAACTAAAATAAGTTCATTAAAAATAAACATGAAAACTTTTAAAGGAAGCTTCTTGTAAATAATGTTTTAAAAATCCATTCATGCCGTATAAGTTAAAAAAACATTCTTCTCATACTTTTTTTGGAAAAGTCAAAAGGTACCTCGTACGAAAAACGAAAAAAGATTCCATTAATATCTTTTACTAAAAACTAACCAAAGGGTAAAATTGGATTGAAAATTTTTTAGGTGGATGGGAATAATATTACATATTGAAGAAACATGGATGTGGATGATAAAATACACCCCAGTAAATACCAAAGTATAAAAAATCTCGGATAAAAATGAGATTGTGATATTTTCCCTTACCTTAGGTCCAATTTTCTTCATAAGTGTCTGAACCTCTTGTATAATGATTTAAATAATGTCATTGACTTATTACAGAATCATACTCATTGTTATGATATCATATATGGTCATATTCTTAGCTTATTATTAGTAATATTTCATTGCTACTTGTTATTTAGGTGTTTATTACTTTTTGTTTTTATGCTTGTTTTGTCAAAAAAATTCTTATTCTTTTTTTAGGTTATAGATACCTCATTTCCAGAATCGTATTAGTGTAATATATATCATATTTATTTACTCAATTCATTTATGTAATCATTATGCAATGAAAATCATGTATAACGAGTCGCATAACATCGTGGAGACAGTATTCCGTACGTACGCACGAGCGAAGATATCGTTCCCATGATTGTGGAATTGTATTGGAGTGTATGTATACTATTTCCGAATCAATATCACTTTACAATAATCATATATATTCATTCTATACACCATTATACCCATCCAAGTAAGGTGGTGGTGGAAAATAGATTACATCATGGCGTGGAGACGGTATTCCGTACATACGCACGCGCGGTGATTTCATTTTCCGTAGGATGGATAGATAGTGAAATAGGGTTGTTTCATACTTATAATAAAATATCAGTATATGAGTGATAATGATGTTATTAATTCATAATGAAACAACTAAATAAGAAGTGTAAGAAGAAATAAAGTTGAAAGAATCGGTAACCGGCATTACCTCTTCTTTGAAGCTCCTCTTTGTGACCTCCTTTTAGGGCACTAAAATTGGTCTTTGAAGAAGACCAGGACCTCTAAGATGTTTCTCGTGAAGTGGAGAGGAGAAATTGGCCGGGTTTGGCCGAGCTTGAAGGCTCAAAGTGGTGTGAGGAAGAGAGGGAGGAGGTTCCCTTTTATAAGGGAGGAGAGGGGCACCTTTGGAAAAACTAAAGATATTATTTTATTATAAAGCCATATTCAGTTTTAAATAGCTCCAAATTGATTTATTTAAAATCTAAGGTGGGGATGGGTCGAAATCCTCTCATTAAATAGAATTTGGACAAGTTTATTTTACTATTTTAACCTTATCATTTAGATTTATCTTTAAGTTAGATAATTTTACTTTTACCGTGTCTTTTTGTGTTCTTACACTATAAGGTTAATAAACTTACTATAACAAGCCAAACGAACCCCAAGTTGTTTATTATTAATATATATAACCTTATCTAAGTCATTTGGCCCAACCTTAGAATTTTAGTAATAAAACAACAATTAATAATATAATATTTGTTTTAAAAACTATTTTTGTCAATTTTGACACTATAGTAATTGATTTTTGCGAAAATCATAACAGAGTGATTAGTTTGAAAAAAGTTAATTAAATCAATACTAACATGTCATATTAACCTATAACATTAGTGTAATTTATAAAATGTCTCAAATTACATTTATTTGGGTATTTATAACATCATTTATGTCAATATTTAATTAATAAGATAATTACTGCATCATCTTTGTGTCATAAATAAATTAAATTTTTTAATGTCTAAAAATGACAAATAAAATACCATTATGTAGTAAATATTTTTTTCTTACTAATTAATATTTATAGTCGAATATATCTTATGGATAACCCTATATTAATAATTATTTACTTATTAAACTTTGATTTTAACTATTTTAACCCTTCTTTAAATAAATTAATAACAAATGTCCTAATCTAATCCATGTGGGCCTAAATGGTCATATTTTATTCCTAAGGTTGTTTTTGGTCGAATTACACTTATACAATAGAATTAGGACATGTGTTAGGGTAATAATAATATCATTTTTACCCTTAATTACCCTATTTACTTTTAACCGTGGTAAATAAAAGTAAAAAGTTACTATTCACCAAAAATTATTTTCATCTAATTGAACAAAATTTTACTTGCTGACATGAACCGAGTCTCTCAGATTTTTCAAATTCTACTCACAGAAGTGGTAAAATTAAGTTTTATGTAAATTTGAAAATTCTCCTAGGAGGTGGGTAAAAGACAGTGAAAAGTTAAATAAAATTTTTATATTATTATAAAATTACTCCAATGAATTACATTGAACTTATATAGGTATTATGTATCAATTTCGAGCTAAAATAAATTTAAATAAAACAAATAATTATTTAAATAAAAAGTCGGTTTTTAAACAGTAACCGAGTGTTTTCACTATTCATCAAAAATTGAAAGTTTCCAAAAAAATACCAAATATTCACCCTAGGATAATTTCGATATTCCGAATCAAAAAATGAAGTCCATTTTGAAAAATAAAATTTAAAAAATTTAAAAAAGTGGTTATTACTAATCATAACAGGTAGTTTTAATAATATTTTAATAGCATATCGTTGTTTAGTGAAACTCGGTATTGCGTATGATGCAAGCTATCATGGAAGGTCGCGATTGCGTGTAAAGCAATCCAAGCTAGTGTTGTGTGTAGTGAAAGATTCCTTTGATGATTTATATAAAATAAAAACAAAATATTTCTTATAAAAGTCTCGGGTGTTACATTCTACCCCCCTTAAAATGAATTTCACCCTCGAAATTCTTCACTTGTAACAAACAGATGAGGATACCTCTCCCTCATCATATCCTGAAGCTCCCATGTAGCTTCTTCTAATTGGTGGTTCCTCCATAAAACTTTCACCAAGAGAGTGGTCTTGTTCCGTAGGACTTTTTCACTACGATCGAGAATCTTTATCGGCTGTTCTTCATAAGAAAAATCCTGATCCAGCGGTACAACTTTTGAGTTGAGTACATGTGAAGGATCTGGTATATACTTTCTCAGGAGAGATACATGGAACACATCGTGAACTTGAGAGAGATTCGGTGGAAGCACCAATCGGTAAGCTAGCTTCCCATCACGATCCAGTATTTCGAAAGGACCGATATACCTAGGGATCAGCTTTTCCTACTTTCCAAATCTCATTACTCTCTTCCAAGGAGATATTCGTAAGAACACTTTATCACCCACTTCAAACTCTAAGTCTTTTCTTCAGTTTTCAGCATAACTATTTTGTCGACTCTGAGCTGCTCTTATGTGTTGTTAAATAGATCAGACCTTTTCTGTCATCTCATCAACAAGATCAGGTCCTAATTGCTTTATTTCCCCAACTTCATCCCAGCAAGTTGGAGTCCTGCATTTATTTCCATAGAGATCTTCATAAGGAGCCATCTGAATACTGGAGTGAAAGATATTATTATAATAAAATTCCACCAAAGGTAGGAGTTGATCCCAACCACCTTTGAAATCCATAGAGAAAGCTCTCAATATATCTTCTAGAGTTTTAATTGTCCTCTCAGACTGACCGTCAATCTGAGGATGATAAGTTGTGCCGAAACTCAACTATGTATCGAGAGCATGCTGAAGACTTCGCCAGAACTTTGAGGTAATCCTCGAATCCTGATCAGATATAATAGAAAGTGGTACTCCATGCAATCTTACCACTTCCTTTACATATATTCTGGCAAGATGATCCAGAGAGAAATCCTCTCTAATAGCAATGAAGTGTGAAGACTTTGTAAGACGATCAATTATGACCCAGATAGCATTATTGCCTTTGGATGTTTTAGGAAGTCCTGTGACAAAGTCCATAGTGATGTTTTCCCATTTCCATTCGGGTATGGGTAATGGTTGTAACATCCCCTTAGACTTCTGTCTCTCAGCTTTAACTTGCTGACAAACCAAGCATCGAGATACATATTCAGCAACATCTCTTTTCATGCCATCCCACCAGAAATACTCTTTCAGGTCCCTATACATCATCGTGCTTCTAGGATGAATAGAGAATGAAGAACTATGAGCCTCATCCAGCAGCTCCTTATTTAATTCGGGGATGGGAGGAACACAAACCCGATTCTTGAACTTTATTATCCCATCACAATCAAGGTTGAATTCAGGAACATTTCTCACCTTCTTTTGTAACTCTACATCTTCTTTCTGTGCCTCTTTAATCTTAACATGTATAGATGGTCTAACATTCATTTGAGAAAGATACGATTTTCCCCTTTCATTATAATTACAAGATCCATCATTTGTAAATCCATAAATATTGGATCTTTTGTGATCCTCATCATGGATAAACTGGCATGGCCTTGTCGACATAATGCATCTGCCACCTTGTTTGCTTTCCTAGGGTGGTAATGAATTGTGAAGTCGTAATCCTTAATCAACTCCAACCATATTCTTTGGCACATATTCAGCTCATTTTGTGTGGAAATATTGTTTAAACTTTTATGATCAGTATAAATGTCACACCTTTCTCTATAAAGATAATGCCTCCAAATATTTAATTCAAAGATTACCGCAACTAACTCCAAATCATGAGTTGGGTAATTTTTCTCATGGATTTTCAACTGTTGTGAGACATAAGCTATCATCCTATAATTTTACATAAGAACACACCCCAATCCCTTCTTGGATGCATCACTGTAGATCACAAACCTTTCTCCACTACAAGGCAGTGTGAGCACAGGTGCACTGGATAACCTTCTTTTCAACTCCTTGAAATTCTCTTCACATTCCTCCGTCCAAACAAACTTAACTCCATTCCAATTCAACCTGGTGAGTGGATTAGATAATAATGAAAAATCATTCATAAAACGTCGATAATATCCAGCCAAACCAAGAAAACTTTGGATCTCAGTTACTGTTGTTGGTCTCGACCATCTTTTGATAACCTCTGTTTTTGCTGGATCCACAGATAACCCCTCTTTTGAGATTATGTGACATAAAAATGAATCTTTTTGAAGCCAAAATTCACACTTGGTAAATTTGGAATAAAGCTTCTCCTTTCTCAGGGTCTTCAATATAATTCTCATGTGCTCTTCATGTTCTTCCTTTCTCTTTGAATATACAAGAATACCGTCTATAAAGACTACCAAAAATTGATCAAGATAGTCTCTAAAGACTCTATTTACCAGATCCATGAAGATAGCAGGGGAATTAGTTAGACCAAATGGAATCACTATAAATTCATAGTGTCCATACCTTGTACGGAAAGCCGTCTTTGGTATATCCTCCCTTTTTACCCTTAATTGATGATACCCTGAACAAAGATCAATCTTGGAAAAGTATTGAACATCACGTAGTTGGTAAAATAAGTCATCAATGCGTGGGAGAGGATATTTTTTCTTGATAGTGATCTTGTTAAGTTCTCGATAATCAATGCAGAGTATCATTGATCCATCATTCTTATTAACAAACAGAAAAGGTGCTCCCCAAGGTGACGCACTAGGGCGTATGAACCCCTTATCAAGATTCTCTTGGAGTTGCTTCTTCAATTCCTGCAACTCAATTGGGGCCATTCTATAAGGTGTCTTTGAAATAGGTAAAGCACCGGGTACGAGTTCTATTGAAAACTCAACTTTACGATTTTGTGGAATACCCGACAATTCCTCCGGAAAGACATCATCAAACTCCCGTACAATGTGCATATTCTTAATCGTGAGTTTCTCACCAACCATTTGAGATAAATAACCTTCATTTAGTGGAATCAAGACCCATAAGATGGATGAAATTTCCACTGGATTGTTATGTTCATCCTTGCATCGATAGACGATCTAAGATTGATCTGAAATATGAAATGTGACTTCCCTTATTTGGCGATTGATATGAGCTCCATATAGAGAAATCCAATCCATGCCAAGAATCACATCAAATTCCACTATAAGTAGGATCACAAGATTTTCAGGAAGCACTTTCCCACAAACTTCAATCGGAGAAGAATTATAAACTTTTGAGGCGACTGTTGTTCAATTAGGGGTTTTCACAGCTAACTCAACATCTAATTGTCGAGGTAATATGGTGATACCCTTATAAAATTATTCATAAATAAAGGATTGGGTGGATCCAAAATCAAATAAAACATTTTCTACTTTAGAGTGGATGGTAAGTGTACCTTTCACCACTTTGTTATCGTACTCCACATTGCTGATAGAAATTGCATGTCACTTTCCTTTGTCTTTAGCCTTAAGAGTTTGTTGACTTCGATAATAATCAACAACCCTTGGATTAGGGCATTGATTGGCATAATTCCCCATTTCCTTGCACTTGTAACATTGAAGTGTAGAAGGTGCAATCTGTGTAGCCTTTTCATTGTTCGCATCACTAGACATCTTTTTCCCATCATTGCTGCATTCAAATGCCCGATGACCTTCCTTTCCACATTTGAAACATTTACTTGTCCCTTTAAGACAACTCCCTCCATGTTTCTTTCCACACTTTGAGCATAAGAGAAAACTCATCTTCTTTTCAGTGTGCTCTTTATATTTTCCTTTGAATTCCATTTTCCTCTTCTTATCAAACCCATATGACTGATGGGTTACTCCAATCTCCATCTCAACTTTTAGAGCACATCGAACGATTTCCTCATAGCTATTGAAGTCCCTTATGGCTAACGCCCTTCGAAGACTTGATTTTAAGCCACTAAAGAATCGATCGATCTTACTCTCAGGTTGGATAATAATACCAGAAGTGTACCTTGCAAGTCTTGTAAAATTTGGTTCATAGGTACCAACAGATTCATCATCCTTTTTCTTTAGTTCAAGAAACTCCTTCTACATCTTTTTTCGGAGAATACGAGGGAAGTACTTATTGAAAAATAAGTTCTTGAACTCGTCCCATTCCATGGACTCAATTTCATCTCTTGGCCTAGTATTCTTGATAAGATTCTACCACTGATCAGCATCACCTTCCAAATGATACACTGCTAAGATGACTTTATCATGTTCAGAACATTGAAGAACTAACAATATATTTTCAGTAGTACTGATCCATTGTTTAGCAACTAATGGATTAGTATACCCGCTGAATGATGGTGGACGCTGTCTCATGAAGGATTCAATAGAATGTTGCTCCTTCCTTTCCTCGTTTGGAAGTCCTGCATGATTCATAGCTTGAGAAAGTTGTGTGTGCATGGCTACAAGATTTTGCATTCCAGCTCCCATAACTTTTGTTTGCTCAGGGGGACAATCATTGCATTGCCCGTCACATTCCTCATTAACACGGTTCCTTCGGGTTCTAGCCATTGACTAAACCTAAGAAGAATAGTGTGAGCAACACTAATTATAATAGGAAAACCACATAATCAGGAATAAAATTTCACACTTAAGGTCTTATCTTAGGTTATTCATGGCCATTTCTAAAATACTAATATTGTGTTCTATTCATAGACTTATCCTTAGGATTCTTACTAAGTCATTCACATCCTAGTTTCCAAAGGATGACTATAACTTTCCTCTGATACCAAATATAATGACCCATACTTTACATACATTGTTAGTAATTCAAAATTGAAGTAAACTTATTACAAAATATAATAAAACCATGAAAGGACCTTATAGGTATAGTGTCTTTAGAAACTGGGAATCATAAACAACTGGTTCATAAAGCATCTACATTGTCTCCCATTTATTTCATCATATCTATAGTCTCTTTTGGAATATCTTACTTAATAATCTTCTTCCTAACATGGGGAAAGAAAAAATACAAAAGGGTGAGCTCAAATGCTCAGTAAGGGTAGACAAAAGAAATATCAATCACATCATATTCATAAGAACATAACATTTTTGAAATCTTAACCTGCAAAAGAGATCGTAATTTCATAACATGGGATAAATCATAGTAGTGAAAAGTAATCCCAATAATCATAACATAAAACATGAAACTTTGTGTCATACACACATAATCATAGAGAATCATTTCTTATTAGTCAAAACTCATTTCCAAGACTATCTTAGTGGACAATGTCCATTTCGGAACCGAGTTCATTCCTCGTTTCCGTCCTGTTTCACTGAACCGGTTTAACCTGTCGTTCTAGCCATGTCTATCTCATGAGATATAAAATCTTTACCCAATGCATTGGAGGGAGATATAGGTCCCACCCATCTCATAATGATACCATTCTTATGTATGCCACAAAATTATAAACCATACATCATAGCATAACCCATGTAATAAAAATGGGATTCTTAAACATCATGACATCATAAAACAATTCATATAAGATAAATGAATTCATAAATATATTTCCATCACAACATAATCAAATCAATGTAATAATAGGGATAGAAACATAACCCTTTATTATCTTAGATGGGAAATAATTTTGATAAAACACTTGAACTCCATTCTTGAGGAAAATATCATTTCTACTTCAAAAACACTTTTCCTTTCTTAACATGTCATACAATTCTAAACTAAAAGAATTTGATTAAAAATACACTTGAAAACTTGTAAAGGAATATTCTTGGAAATAATTTTTTAAAAATCCATTCATGCCGTATAAGTCAAAAAAACATTCTTCTCGTTCTTTTGTCAGAAAAGTCAAAAGGTACCGCGTACAAAAAACGACAAAAGATTCCTTCCATATCATTTACTAAAAACTTGTCAAAGGGTAAAATTGGATTTAAACAATTGCATATGGATGTAAATAATATTACATATTGAGGAAACATGGATGTGGAAGATAGAATACACCCCAGTAAATACCAAAGTATAAATAATCTCGGATAAAAATGAGATTGTGATATTTTCCCTTAACTTAGGTCCGATTTGCTTCGTAAGTGTCCAAACCTCCTGTATAATGATTTAAATAATGTCATTGACTTATTCCAGAATCATAATAATTTTTATGATATCATATATGGTCATATTATTAGCTTTTTATTAGTAATATTTCATTCATACTTGTTATTCGGGTGTTTATTACTTTTTGTTCTTATGTGTGTTTTGTCGAATAAATTCTTATTCTTCTTTTTAGGTTATAGATACCTCATTTCCAGAATTTTTTTAGTGTAATATATATCATATTTATTTAGTCAATTCATTTATGTAATCATTATGCAATGAAAATCATGTAGAACGAGTCGCATCACATCGTGGAGACGGTATTCTGTACGTACGCACGAGCGATTATATCATTCCCATGATCGTGGAATTGTGTTGGAGAGTATGTATACTATTTAAGAATCAATATAACTTTAAAATAATCATATATATTCATTATTTACACCATTATACCCATCCATGTAAGGTGGTGGTGGAAAATAGATTACACCACGGCGTGGAGACGGTATTTCGTACGTATGCATGCGCGGTGATTTCGTTTTCCGTTGGATGGATAGATGGTGAAATAGGGTTGTTTCATACTTATTATAAAATATCAGTATATTATTGATACTGATGTTATTAATTCATAATTAAACAACTAAATAAGAAGAAGTTGAAGACGAAATAAAGTTGAAAGAATCGGTAACGGACATTACCACTTCTTTGAAACGCCTCTTTGAGACCTCCTTTTAGGGAACTAAAATTGGTCTTTAAAGATGACCAGGACCTCTAGAATGTTTCTATAGAATTTTAGAGAAGAAATTGGCAGGGTTTTGCTGAGCTTGAAGGCTCAATGTTGTGTGAGGAAGAGAGGGAGGAGGTGCCCTTTTATAAGGGAGGAGAGGGGTACCTTTGGAAAAACTAAAAATATTATTTTATTATAAAGCCATATTTGGTTTTAAATAGCTCCAAATTGATTTATTTCGAAGCTAATGTGGGTATGGCTCTAAATCCTATCATCAAATATAATTTTTACAAGTTTAGTTTACTATTTAAACCTTATCATTTAGATTTAACTTTAAGTTAGATAATTTTACTTTTACAGTGTCTTTTTGTTTTCTTACACTATAAGGTTAATAAACTTACAATAACAAGCCCAAATAACCCCAAGTTGTTTATTATTAATATATATAACCTTATCTAAGTCATTTGGCAGAATATTAGATTTATAGGAATAAAATAACAAATAATAATATAATCTTTGTTTTAAAAACAATTTTATGTCAATTTTGACACTATTTAGTAATTGATTTTTGTGAAAATCATAACAGAATGATTAGTTCTAAAAAAGTTAATTAAATCAATAATAACATGTCATATTAACCTATAAAATTAGTTTAATTCATAAAAAGTCTCAAATTACACTTATTTGTGTATTTATAACTTCAATTATGTCAATATTTTATTAATAAGATAATTACTGCATCATCTTTGTGTCAGAAATAAATTAAATTTTTTAATGTCTGAAAATTACAAATAATATACCATTATGTAGGAAATATTTTTATATTCCTAATGAATATTTATAGTCAAATATATCTTATTTAAAACCCTATATTAAAAATTATTTACTTATTAAACTTTGATTTTAACTATTTTAACCCTTCTTTAAATAAATTAATAATAAATGTCCTAATCTAATCCAAGTGGGCCTAAATGGTCATATTTTATTACTAAGGTTGTTTTTGGTCGAATTACACTTATCCAATAGAATTAAGACATGTTTTAGGGTAATAATAATATCATTTTTACCCTTAATTACCCTATTTACTTTTAACCGTGGTAAATAAAAGTAAAAAGATACTATTCAACAAAAAATTATTTTCATCTCATTGAACCAAATTTTACTTATTTACATCAACAGTGTCTCTCAGATTTTTTAAATTCCACTCACAGAAGCGGTAAAAGTAAGTTTTATGTAAATTTGTAAATTCTCCTAGGAGGTGGGTAAAAGACGGTGAAAAGTTCAATAAAATTTTTATATTATTAAAAAATTACTCCAATGAATTACATTTAACTTATATAGGTATTATGTATCAATTTTTTCCTAAAATAAATTTAAATAAAATAAATAATTATTTAAATAAAAAGTCGGTTTTTAAATAGTAACCCAGTGTTTTCACTATTCATCAAAAATTGAAAGTTTCCAGAAAAATACCAAAATTTCACCCTAGGGTAATTTCGATATTCTGAATCCAAAAAGGAAGTCCATTTTGAAAAATAAAATTTAAAAAAATTCAAAAAGTGGTTATTACTATTCATAACGGCTAGTTTTAATAATATTTTAATAGCATATCGTTGTTTAGTGAAACACGGTATTGCGTACGACACAAGCTATCATGGAAGGTCACGATTGCGTGTAAAGCAAGCCAATATAGTGTTGTGTGTAGTGAAAGATTCTTTTGATGATTTATATAAAATAAAAACAAAATATTTCATATAAAAGTCTCGGGTGTTATAGGGAAGGATTCATTGCATATGGGACTCTTCAGTTGATCCCACATGAAAGAAATTACCGGATGCATGATCTCGAGTTACCTAGAGTTGTGCATGCTTTACGTTGATGGAGGAATTATTTTTCTGGAGAGCGGTTTGTGGTTAATACTGAGAAAAAAAGACTCAAGTATATTTTTAATAACTGTGATATGAATTTATGAGAGTGAAGGTGGGTTGAGTACCTTCATTATTTTGACTTTGAGCATGCCTACACACCTAGGAATGGAAACACAGGGGCTGATATGTTGAGCAGGAGGACTCAGACACAAGAATTTTAGGAGGCTAGTAATGATTGTCAACATATGGATCTATTCTTTAAGATGAATTTGGAGGTGCACGACAGACGGGGGTAGTATTTTCTTTCTTCTGTAGAAATTACCTCTACTCTTATGGATCAAGTGAAAATGAGTCATCTATCAAATTCTGAATTCCTAGTCCTATGGGAGGGTGTGTTAGGAGAGGACCCTACTCCTAGGTGGACCATAGGTGAGAACGAGAACTTGGGTTTTCTTGGGTGTGTATGGGTGTTATCATACATACATGTGTCGATTTTACGATATTATTATGCCTCCACAAGGGTAGCTCATTCTGGCATCACCAAGATGTATCAAGATCTACACTGTTATTATTGGTAGCCAGGAATGAAGAGTGTTGTAACTGGTTTTGTTATGAGATGTTCCACCTGTTAGCTAGTGAAGGAAGAACATCAGCTACCAGCATGCATTAACAATAGTAACCATTTCTCGAGTGGAAGTGAAATGATGTCACGATGGATTTCATGATAGGTTTACTGAGGTCTCCTCGAGGGAATGCTATATTTTGGGTTTTTATCAATAGGCTCATGAAGGTTTCACATTTCATGCCAATTAAGGAATCATCCAATGTTGATGAGTTAGGAAGGTTGTACATCTGATATATTGTACATATTCTTGGGGTTCTACACTCGATTATTTCAGATATGGATGCATGTTTTACTTCTCGTGTCTGGTAGGGACTATAGAGGGATTTGGGTACAGATGTACTTCTGAGTACACACTACTGGAAAATAGGTCTATACCCACGGTTTTTCAGAACAGTGGGTATAGGGATAACATGTGAACCTATACCCACGGTTTTCAAAAACCGTGGGTATAGGCCACCTATACCCATGGTTGTGCCAAAAACAGTGGGTATATTTTTCTTTTAAGACCTATACCCACGGTTTTCGAGAAAACCGTGGGTATAGGGTATTTTACGAAGATGTACACCGACGGTTATTGAAAATCGTAGGTATTGCGGGTTTTTTTGAAGACCTATACCCACGGTTCTATAAAACCGTGGGTATAGCTTTCAAGCATTATGGCGGGTAAATAAAATTAGGCGGGACACGGGAAAAATTTGGCGGGGATACATTTTTTCACGGTTTAGATGAATATATTTATACACATATAAATCTAAATAATCCAAAGTTGTATAGCTGAGTTGGTCCGGTTGTGTAGAGCGGTCCGGTGTCTCAGCGCGCAGCCTGGGTTCGAAACCTGCTGGATGCCTCTTTTTGAATCTAAATACCACATATTAATATATATAGGCAAATATATATACATTTACCGAAGAAAAATTCCAGCAGAGTTGGTCTATCAGTTTCCGCGGACTCGAGGTCTTGCACGCGACGCGGTTTCGAAACCCGCCGGGATCATTTTTTTGAATTTAAATACTTTATATTAATATATATACAAAGATATATGTATATTAAACAAATAAAAATAGTGTCTGGGTTGGTCTATTAGTGCAGGACGGCCGCGAAGCATGATGCGCTGCACGGGTTCAAAACCTCCAGAACCTAATTTTTTTGAAAAAAAAAATTACCCACGGTTTGAAAAACCGTGGGGTCTGCTATGTGCCACGCTGGAACAGCTTTGTGCCAAATTGGACTCCCCTATACCCACGGTTCTCCAAACCGTGGGTATAGGCTGAGACCCCTATACCGACGCCATTCTAGCCCACGGTTCCCAAAACCGTGGGTATAGGTCATTTTTCCAGTACTGACAACTTAACATTATCAAATATATTTCCAGTATGAGAAGATGATTTATGTTTTGGAGGAAATTCTTTGAGAATGCATCCTAGATTTTAGGGGCTCTTGGGAGATATATATACCCCTGCTGTAGTTTTCCTATAATAATAGTTTTCCGGCAATGATTCAGATAATAACTTATGAGGATCTGTACGGCAGGCCATTCCAATCACCCCTATGTTGTCTGGAGGCAGGAGAGGAAACTATGTTGGGACCTTGTCTTGTCCCAAAGACCACTAAGTAGGTGGAGTTGATTTGGAAGAGGATGGATACTACAATGTCATGGATGAAATATTTTATTGATTGACATATACATGTTATGGAGTTTGGGGTCAGATATCAGGGTTTCTTACATGTCACACCGAGGTTGGGACCCAGGAGGATTAAGCGATATGGGAAGCTTTCACTGAGATACGTTGGGCCATTTATGGTTTGAGAGAGAGTTGGGCTGGTTTCTGGTCGGATGAAATTACCTCAGTGCTACTGGGCTATGCATGATGTCTTCCACGTTCTCAACTACAGCGTTACTTTTCAGACCCATATCACATTTTTCAACCCAGGAGGATGAGTTAGAGGTGGATTCATCCTTTTAGGAGCACCGTATTTTTATTATGGATCAATGCACGAAGGTTCTCTATGACTGGCTAGTTTTTCTGGTATAGGTTTAATAGAAACACGTGCGAGTATATGATGAGTATTGGGAGAGGGAGGCTGAAGTATGATAGTAGTGTCCAGTGTTGTCGATGTTTCTTCTTCTTCACCCGTAGAAGGGAACTTTTGGGACAAATTTTTTTAAGGGGGGATGTTTCTAATAACCTAGATCTCCATTTAATGAATGGATCATAGTTTCAGGATGTTTTTTAGGAAAATGGAATATTTGAAAATTTTATTATTACACTCTGTGTACTAGCCATCTAACAGCCGAGTACAAATTCATGTGGGTGACCTGGATGAACACCTAAAGTGGGATCTGGTTGAGGTTAGTACACATCGTGTACATTTAATGAACATGACATACACATTTATTTTTAATTGGTAAGTCGGATTGGGGCCGCATCTCAACTCCAGAATGCTCTTCTTCTAACCTTGGTAAATCCAGGTGTGACCAGGAGAAATGATCAATGTCTGAGCCACTATTTCTACGTCCAAGGTCTGATTCAAACTCTCGTGACTGAGTTGGAATCCCATCAGTGATTTATTCCTTCTTCTTTATCCTCACTTCTTGATTCCTCTTCTCCCTAGGGTTATTCAAGGATGAACGTTTTTAAAAATTTGGTAGATATCTGTCATTCTAGGGTGATTTGAGGGCCGACATTCAAGAGTGTTCATCGTACAACATCTTGGTAGGTGGTTTGTGCCTTACGTTTATTGTCTTTGGTTTATATATTCTAAAAGTGATGAATAACAATGTTTAGGGTATTGCGTGTTTTATATAATTTAAAACATTTTATGACATGTTACGGTGTGTTTGTTTGAGAAATTTTTATTGATTAGGAATTAGGACTATTTCCTTGATTATGGGTGTTTTTCCCATGATTGATTGATTATGTCCATTGGGTCTAGAAAGAATATTAGGCTTGCTTTTTTTCCATGACTATTGTTTTTAGGATAGAGTTACTATTTATTTGATATGCATGTGTTTCTTATTATGAATGTATGACCAAGGGGAATTGATTGTGAGATCCTCCCAAGGAAGGGTCATTTAATTATGAATTTTTTTTATGATTGACTAGAGGTATTGATTGTGAGAGCTTTCGTGGGGTTATTGACCAGAGGGAATAGATTGTGAGAGCCACCTAGAGGGACATTATTAAATGAATGTTGGACCATAGGGAATTGACTATGTGAGAATCCAAGAATCCATACATTTTAGTGTTTCTATGCATACCAAGGGGGTATTGACCATGAGAGCTACCCAGGAGGTCAGTTGTAAATAATTAGTTCTAAGTGAGACACAAGGGGTTAGACTGTGTGAGATTTCTTAGAGGTTTATTATTTATTTAATTGATGATATGTTGAACCCGAGGGTATTAGACAGTGGGAACATTCCGAGAGGGTTTATTTTTAATTATTGAATGATTATGATGAGTCTTCCAAGCCAAAGCACAAGAATGAACTCGGTCTTTCTTGATGGTCTAAATGATATTTTGAGGTGTTTGTTTTAACTAATATACAGGGGGATACAGAGGTTAGGCTAGATCTCTAGGGTATATTATTTAATGGTTTGAATAAATTATAAATGAATATGAATGTAATAGAAAACAGTAGGATTTTTTTTCATTTGAGTACTTCCTAGTTTATCACGTCATTTTAGCATATTGCCTATTATATATATTCACGGACTGTTAGGCA
This sequence comes from Viscum album, assembly GCA_963277665.1. NCBI lineage: Eukaryota > Viridiplantae > Streptophyta > Magnoliopsida > Santalales > Viscaceae > Viscum > Viscum album. The sequence goes on along the minus strand of OY728166.1, from coordinate 458,012,775 downwards.
CATATATTTTTTTGGTTTCCTACTAGGATTCACCTCACACACTATATGGGTATTTCTTTTGGACCCAAATAGAATATATGGTTGTAGTTATAGATAAGGGAATGTGCCCTTCTTCATCAGGTACTCAATTACTGTTGGAGTTGGAGAGAATGAGACCAACTTGAGGCTTGCGATGTAGTCAGAGTTTAATATTTTCTTTACATTGATTTCAATATTGTTTTTCCAATATTGTTACTTATTTTTATACTTTCCTAGTTACATGTGACATGCATCATTTTTTTATATATGTTATATTTTTTATACTATCAGTCTTCCATTTTTACTTATGTTGTATAGTATTACCGCTTTAATTGTTGTTTATTATTGTTATTCCACTGCGAGAACAATGCCAATGGGGGCATTTTTTACCCACTATCAAACCTTTTCCCTCACTACTAGTTGTAATTCTCTAGCTTTTGGGGAAATTTACTTGAGATCATGTGATCAATCGGGTTCGAGGCACCTTTCGGCGACACCTGGATCTGAGACATTACATTTAGTGTCTTGGAAAAAAGGTACCTAATACATGTAAACATAAAAAATTATTCTATTAAAAACAAATTATTATTCATGTTTCATCCAATGTACATTTATTTCATGTCATAACCTAGGTATATACATCAAATGAAAGGGTGAAAAGAAATCCCAATAAGAGAAAACAAGTGAATGAATTTACATGTGATCTTGAGAAATATTAATGAAAACCTAGGGAATATCATAATTTGATGATAAATAGGCATATAATAATAATAATAACATTAATAATAACATAAAAATGTGTCCAAAACATTTAATTTATACATTCATAATCATATCACAGAGGACTACCCCCAAGGTGTCATAAAAAATAACATTAGTTATTCACCAAGGTATTGTAAAACCTGTCATCTCTACAGATTAATTTATTTACCCAATTCATATGAGTGCTATTATGGAACACCATTAATATTTATTTAATTTAATTATAAAAATAAATATCATAATAAAACATTTTATAAATAAACCAAATAGAATAAAATAAATTGGTTTCATATAAAATCATTGAGTTTTAAAAAGTTCTTAAAGACATTATCATTTTTTCATTTATAACTCACAGAAAGGGAATGAGGGTTTTAGTAATGTCTTTTATATAATAAATAAATATTTTCTATCTCTAGATGTATACCCTTGGAAATTAAAGTGGTTTGGGTATTCACATAAATAAAATAAAATAATTTCTTAGGAAAAATAAAATGATTTTGAGACGAAATATCTGCTGTATGATGGGTATGAAACATGGTTTTATAAAATAGTAAAAATATTTGGAATAGAGGTCACCCATTCATTAAAGAATCATCATACATTATAGGGAAATACTAAAATGTAAATTATAACATTGTATGTAAATTTTAAATACATATTACATAAAAGGGAACATGAAAAGTAGGGAATTCCCTTACCATGAAGAATACTTCGATAACACGATGATAGGGACATTGAGGGATTGTGGGAACCTTGGGAGGACTCCTTGGGAGGTAATACTATCATAAAATTGTGTAGAATTATTTTTTAATGAATGTAAACGATTTAATTTGTGTTTATTTATATTAAAATAGAGGGGTGTTTTTATTAATTTCAAAGGACACCTCATTATTCGTATTTTCAAAACCATTTACTCGACTGTGGTATTTCACTTAGTATTGGCCCAGGGGATATATCATAATATATTTTATTAATCAAGAGTCTACTAGATTTATTACATCATGAATACATCATTATTTATGTCAATAAACATACAAAAAACTCAAAACTATATTTTTATTGTTCACCATAAAGAACATTTTATAAAAATATCATAAATTCACCGTAACCGAATATCAAAGTTCGAAATTAAAAAATTACATTTATTTTAACCTAATAAATATGTAAATAAGAGAAATTTAATTTTTATCTATAAAAATACTTTATTATTAAAACTAATTGAAAATAGAAAATTCACTGTGACATGCATAGTAAATTTTTCAAAACTCGAAAAAAATAAAATTATTCTATCATTATTTAATTAAAAAGGAGTGAATTTAAAAAACCATTTAACATTAATAAAAATTATTAATAAAACCTTAGTTTAATATAATAATATATATCTTTATGATAAAAAATATTTTTACCCAAAAAAATCTAGTTATCAAATTCCAGCTCAATTTGTAAGCAAAACTATTTATAAAAATAAAATGATGGAATAGATTTTTTTTAAAAAAGGGAATAAATTTATTGAATATAGGGAATCAAAACATAACCACTTAAAACACACATAGTCTTCTTATGGGTAAGATGTGTGGTGGTGATTGACAATTGGGGTAGCTCAGATAACATCGCCCGAGTGGTAATGTCCACTAACTTAAACTTCTACTGTATGTGATTTCATTCAAGATTAACACGGTAATTCTCAACATGGGATTGGTCAAGAGTGAAATCATGTGATTCTACATCCATACTAATCTCTTATAAATGTGTTTCTTATGTCTTGTGTCTATTGGATGAGTCCATTGACTCTTCATTCTACATTTCTTATCCATTATCATTTCTATTTAAAAACATTAATTATAACATTAAATTTGATTATTGTTTCCATATGTCATATTAACCAAAAATCATAAAATGGTAAAAATAAAAGGTCTCATTTCATTTATACTTAAATATTTAAATATACTTGGACATATAAAAACAAATAGTTTTAGGAAACAACATATTATTTAAATGTTTGAGTCATTATATTCTTCCCCCCTTAAGAAATTTCATCCCCAAAATTTCAAATCATACCCTTAGGAGATAAAATATGTGGATAACTCTATCTCATAGTCTCCTCTGGTTCCCATGTGTCTTCTTCATATTTTTGGTTCCTCTATAACACTTTAACAATATGGGTAGTCTTGTTGCATTGAACCTTGTATCTACAATCCAAGATCTCCAACAACTTATCCTCATTAGAGTGGTTGTGTTCAAATTGTACCACCTCTTGATTTATTACTTTTTAATGGTTAGGTATGTAATTTTCAAGAGGGATGCATGAAATAAATCAGGAACATGAGATAGATATGTAGGATTTACAAGCCGATAGGCCACTATACTAACATGATCAAGGATTTGATAGGGGCCATTGTACCTGGGGCTGAGCTTCGCTTTCTTTCCAAACTGCGGGACTCTCTACCATGGGTAAATTTGAAGGAATACCTTGTCACCAACATCATACTCCATGTACATTCAACGGTTTTCGACATAGCTCTTCTTCTGACTCTGAGCAGCCTTAATGTGTTTCTGGATGGCATGATCCTTTTCTGCCATCTGTTGCATAAGATCAAGCCCAATAAGCATTCTCTCACCAACATATTCCCAACAAGTGGGATTTCTACATCTCTTTCCATATAGACCATCATAGTGTTCCATTTTAATGATCGAATGAATGATGTTGATGTAAGAGGATTCAACTCATAAGATATGTTGATCCCATATACCATTAAATTTCATTGATAATTTTCTCAGCAAGATGTCGTGTGTTTGAATAATCATTTCATATGGGACATCGTTTTTGGTGTGATAGGCCTTAATGAAATTCCATTCATTAGTCAATTCATGTTGAACAATTCTATATAATTTTGAAGTGATCCTTAGATCATGGTTAGATACAATAGATAGTGGTTCCCCATGCAACCTTACCACTTCCCTCACGCCAATCTTAGAATGTTGTTCAATAGAAAAATCTTCCTAAATAGAGATAAATATGGAATTCATGGTGAGACTATATACTATAACCCATATTACATTGTTTTGTTTAGAAGTTCTCGGGAGACCAGTGAGAAATTCCATAGTGATATTTTCCCACTTCCATGCATGTATAGGTGGTTGTAATACCCCTTTATGATGTTTTTGATCTTTCATCATTTTCTGACATACCAGGCTGAAATTTAGTGTATTGATCAATCTCAATTTTCATGTTATCCCACAAAAAATTATCATGAAGGTCCCTATACATTTTATGGATTATAGGATTTATAGATAATAAAGAGCTATGAGCTTCATCCATAGTCTCATTCATTATTTCTGGAATATATGGAACATATATCTAGTATGACATTTCAGTACACCTTATGGAAAAATATTGAACATAGGAAGCACCTCTCATCCTTCACAGCCTTAAACTTCTTCTCTAACAAGTGATATTCTCTTATAATCATTATTTATCTTATCTAGTATTAATGGTTGTGAAATCATTTTAGATAGGGTTGATAATTTTTATTCCCTTATGATTCCCATATCTAGATTTACTAGGCATTTGATCAAAGGATATATTATAATCATACTCATTGTTTTCACAGTAGGATATTTCCTAATTAATGCATCAGTTCCTTTTTTCTCTTATTGGATGATAATGAATGGAACAATCATAGTCCTTATGATGTTTCAACCAACTCCTATGACTCATTTTCAATTCCTTTTGAGTAAAACATTACATTAAACTTTTATGTTCTATGTATATATCACACCACTCCCCATAATGATAGTGCCTCCATATCATTAGAAAAAAAACTACATCCAGCCCCAAATCATGTGTAGGATAGTTCTTCTCACGAGTCTTTAACTTTCGTGATTCAAAAGAGAACACCTTGTCATTTTCAATAGGAAACACCCAAGTCCTTTCAAATATCAGTCAATAAAAATAACAAATCCTTATTTGATATAGGGTAGTGTTTATATAGTTGTAGTAACCAATATCTTCTTCATCTCTTGAAACATTCTTCACCCTACGTTTTATAGATTAACTTAACCCCTTTTCAAGTTAACTTGGTTAATGGATTATAATGTCCTGAAAAGTTTTTCCCAAACCTCCTATAATATCCCAGTAATCATATAAAACAATGAATATTAGTTACTTATGTAAGATAATGCCAATACTATACAACCATTTTTTTTGAAGGGTCAACTAAGATTCCTTCCTTGTATCAATGTGTCCCCAGAAAGAAAATTTTTGAAACTAGAACTCGCACTTGTTAAACATTAAAAATATCATATACTTCATCAATGTTTTCAATATAACTATAATATGATTTCATACTCCTCCTGAAGTTTGGGAAATAATAAAATATCATCAATAAAACTACCACAAAGTCATCAAGGTAGTCATTAAAGTATCTATTCATCAAATCCATAAATATAGAAGGTGCATTAGTCAATCTGAAGGTAATAAAAACAAACATCTAATACTTATATCTTTAACAAAATGTGGTATTTGGAATATATTCATTCTTCACCCTCAGTTGACTATTACAAAATCAAAGATCAATCTTGGAGAAGAACTGATCCCCATGAATCTAGTCAAATAAATCATAAATTCTTGGAAGAGGGTAATTCTTATTTACTTTTATCCCATTCAATTCTCCATAATCAATTCATAACTGCATTGATACATCCGTCTTCTTCCCAAAAATAATAGGTTCTCCCTAAAGAGACATAATTGGCTAGATAAACCCCTTCTCTAAAATATCTTGGAGTTTCTTCTTTAATTCCTCTAGATCCACATTCACTTTTCTATATGGGGTTTCTAAAATCATATTGGAATGAGGAATGAGTAAAAATAGAGAACTCTACCACTCCTTTTGGGGGAGGTCTAGGTAACTCCTCTAGAAATACGTCAACGTATTCCTAAATTATGGGGACATTCCCTATCCATATACTTTCATTTCCTTCTTCTTCTTCACTGATAAACTCCATAAAGAATGATATAAGTGGTCCTTCTGACAAATATCAGGTCGAGATATCCCTCCTTGGAAGATAACTATAGGTTTTCAATTCAATACTACGAAGATTTACTTGCTTCTTCATTTGATCATAGCATTATATTCAGAGAGCCAGTCCATCCCTATTATAATGGTGAATTCGAACATGAGAATTACTACGAGAGTTGCGATAAGATTACACACACTAAGGAAAATAATATATTTTCTAAACACTATTTATTCTTGGATAATCCCACCAAGAGTGTTGACTGATAACTCTACTTTTATTAGTTCATGAATTGGATCTATATTCATTGAAAACATGGAGGAAATAAAAGAATGCATAGAACCAGATTAAAAAAAGTTCTTGCAAGACTTGAGAGAACAACAAGAGTAACTTCCACCACACCATTTGGATATTCATCATGATCTATCATGATAGAAAAAGCACAAAATTTCTCCCTTTTCCTATGTTGTGGTTGATGGTGATCCCCCTCCACCTCCCTGAAATTTATAAAGTGATTGAGAAAGTTCCCATTCTATCCAAAATGGAATCATTGGACTTTAGGTTGGCCCGGAACCATCTTCCCTTTCTCATTAGTGTTGTACGGTTAAGGCTTCACCTCACTATGAATATTCTGAGTGATATGGACATCTATTCCACACTTCTAACACTTATCTCTCCCAAGCATCCAGTTCCCCAAATTCTTATTCCCACATTTATTTCATGTGGGAAGTTTCACTTGCTTTCCCATCCTTCCCTAATCAAAGATATTCTCTAATATTGCTTCCATTGGTCTCTTCTTTTCATTGGATTTATGGGATTACTGAATCTCATTGAGTTCTAGTTTGACTTTCATAGTACATCATACGATTTCCTCATATTTGTCATAGTCTCGGTTGGCTAAATTCATCCATAGATGAGGTTTTAAGACACTGAATAATCTATCAACCTTACAATTAGGATCCATGAAAATGTTAGAGGTCTAACATGAAATCCTTGTGAAATTCATATCGTAGCTTCCAATATATTCATTCTCTTTCTGCTTTATCTCGAGAAATGTATTCTCCATTTTCATTATCATCAAACGAGGGAAATAATTATTGAATAAGATCCCTATGAACTCTTCCCCCTCCATAGATTCAATCTCCCTTATTGGCCTCATGTTCGTAATCAGTTCCCATAACTAATCAGCTTCATTCTCTATATAGTAATCATCCTGGGTGACTTTCTCTTGTTCAGAACTATGAAGTACATAAATGATCTTTTCTATAGAGATTACCTTGTATTCTATAATCAATGGTTTAGTCGGTCCACTAAATGTTGGTGGTCGATGAAACATAATGGACTCAATAAAATTGTGTTCCCTTCTTGGTCAAATTGGTATCTCAGCATGATACATGTTATTCCCCATAACTTGATTTATTTAATTCATCATTCTCATGAAATGTTTCATTCCAACATCCATCGGAGGACCATCAACGCATGGTCCGTTGTAGTCATAATTTTCACAGTTCCTCATATTTCCCATCATTTTATAAAAGAACCAAACCATAGTGAAAATTTTGTTTCATTTAAAAATATTATAATCCTAAAGTATTTTTATTTCATAAAACATCATGCTTAACCACGTTATTCATTATAAATAATTAAATTTTCTATAAATCCTTCATAATGGTTCATAAAAATAATGTGATTAACCAAACATATCCCCCAACAGTGTGAAACCAGGAGTACAATAAGGCATATTTTCATGCACCTATTCCTGTTTGAGTCTAGCTCAAATAGGTTATTTTGGGTTTTACCCCTACATACATTGGTGCAAGTTCCAAATTTACATGTTCATAATCAGACATGGATTTACTTGTTCGGAAACCACATAATTATTTTTTCAGCAAAATAACAGGATGTTTTCCCATATTTAAATTTTTTTAGTGTTCATACTAATGTTTTCATATCTTAATTTCCAAAAATAACTAAACAATCCTTTGGTACAAACTATGGCTTCCCAACTTTTTATTATATAACATTACATGACATTTTACAAATAAAGGATCTTTTAACGATTAGTGTCTTGGAAAAATGGCACATAATACATGAAAACATAAAAAATTATTATATTGTACACGAAATGATTAATCAAGGTTCATTCTAAGTACATTTATTTCATCTCATAACCTGGGGAAATACATCAATGAAAATGGTGCATAGAAGGCCCAATAAGGGAAAACATGTGAAACAATTTACATGTGAACTTGAGAAATATCAATAAGAACATAGTGAATATCATTAAAGAATGATAAAGAGGAATATAATAATAATAATAACATCTATCATGAAATGAAAATTTTGTTAAAACCTTAAATTTAGGTATTCATAAGAATATCACCAGGTTCCATCCCTATGGTGTTATAAAAATTACCGTGGTTATTAACCAAGCTATCGTAAAACTTTTCATCTATAGAGATTAATTTATATGAATAATGAATTGAAGAGATATCATGGTGAACCCTAAATATGTATTTATTTTCATTTCATACACATATATAATAATCATAAATTACATAAATAACACAAATAGTAAAAAAGAAATGGGATTTATTTAAAATCATGGTGTTTTAAAAAGTTCTTAAAAACATGATCATTTTGGCATTTATAACCCATAGAAATACAATGACGGTTTCATGTATGTAAATTACATATAAATATATACCTTTTAAGTATTTATGAATTAAATTATAAATTAAAGAGTTTTGGGTATTCATGTTAAAGAAATAATGGAATTTCTTGAGAAAAAGAGATATATTTTTGTACGAAACTTTTGCAACATAGTAGGTATGAAACGTGGTTTTATAAATCCTTAAAAATAGAAGGGACATGGGTAACACATTTATAAAATACTCATAATAAATTATGGGGAAATTTAAATATAAATAAGGACATGGTATGGAAATTTGAATGATATACCACTCAAAAGAGAGCTTGAAAGGAAAATAGATGTTGGGAATTCCCATACCTTGAAGAGTATCTAAAAAAACATGAATATTGGGACCTTGAGGGATTAATGGAACCTTGGGGGGACTCCTTGTAAGGTACTAATATGATAAAATTATGGATAAATAAATTTAAATGAATTTAAAATAAATAATGTGTCGGTATTTAAGGTAAAATAAAGGTAGTTTTTAATTAATATTAAAGGACACCTCATTAGTGGTATTTGGGAAACAATGGGCTCTTCCATGGTATTTTCCCATGTTATTGGACACTTGGGACACCTCATATCATGTTTTATTACCTAATAGTTGAATATAATTATTACATCATGAATACATCATTAATGATGTAATTGAACATACCAAAAAATCTGAACTGTATTTTTACTATTCACAAGAAAAACATTTTATAAATATCTCATATGTTCACCGGAACCAAATATAGATATTATAAATTAAAAAATGGAATCTATTTTACGTTAATAAATCTATATATATGAGAAATTTAATTTTTAACTATAAAAATACTTGATTATTAAAAATAATAGTGGACTGAAAATGCATAGTGACATGCATAGTAAATTTCTTGACACTTGAAAATTATTATTTTATTATTTGTAATTAAATAGGAGTGATTTTGAAAGTCTATTTCATTATAATTAAAACTATTAATAATTTTTTTTAATATAATAATTTATATCCTTCTGTAACATACAATATTTACCTGAAAAAAATTAATTTATCATATTCCAACTAAAATTGTAAGAAAAACTATTCTTAGAAAGGAAATGATGGAATACCAAATTTTTTAAAACAAATGGATTTAATTTTAAGTATCTATGTAATTGACACAAAACCTCTTAAAAACCTGCGTAAAACCTAAGGGTAAGGTGTGCGATAGTATATACTATTGGGGTGGCTTGGATAACATCATCCTAGTGGTAATGTCCATAAATATGAACTTCTCCCATATGCGATTTCATTCAAGTTTCACAAGTTTATGCTCAGATTGAGCTTGGTCATTAGTGAATTTGAGTGATGATTCCTCATTCCCGAGCTCAAATAAATGGGATTTTTATGGCTGAGTCTACTGGTTGAGGTGATCAACTCTTATTTGTCTATTAATTACCCACTATCATTTCTATTTATAAAGAATTATTATAATGCTAAAAATTAATATTTTTCCAGTGGTTACATTGAATAATGGTCATATTACTGTCAAAACCTAATGGAAACATTTATTTTTTACTTATAAATTTTTATTTATTATGAAATTTCAAAACAGATATTTTTAGTAAAAAACACATTATTCCGATTTTCAGTTCGTTATAGCAAACCTTTTGTAACACACTAGGATTTTCAAAAATATATTCCTTTAAAATAGATATTTTTTGTTTGATATAATTTGATGCATGAAATACTAATCTTGAGTGAATACTAGAACACATTATTAAATATTTAAATGAAAATTATAAAACAAATGACATTTTAAAAGTGGTCAAATTCAATTACGAAAATTCAATTATTTCTATTTAAAACTACATTGTCAAATTATGTATTTTTGTTAAATTTGATACCTTTTGAATAATTATAACAATTGTTTTATGATAATAAATAATAAATATTAAAATAAATTAATGAAATCCATGGAATGGTTATGTAATGATAATAAATACAAATCGAATAATTTGTGGCTAAATAGAAATATTTTTCATACAAACATTATTTTATATATATATATATTTATTTAAAAGTCCATTTTTATTATTTATTATATCCAAATTATAGAATAATATCATTTATAAATAAAAAAAAATTAATTAACATTCATGAAATGATTATCAAAAAGTTGGAAATGAATATAAATTTACTCAAAGAAAAAATGTGATTTTTTAGAAAACATTTTTTATGCATGCATTGTATTTTAATATTAATAAATTAAAATAATCACTATTGATGAATGGTTTTAATGAAATTTTGTGGTAATATATTTAATTAAATTAGTTAACATTTATATAATTGTTCTTTATAGGCATGAAATGAGGATATATTCATTTTATGCTTCAAGAATACATTTTTTCTTAAATTGGTTTTTACACGCTTTGAGTGTAGATATTAAAATTAATTTATTACAATTTTAGAATATTAAAATGGAAAAATAGATAAAATATTTGTTATTAGTATGTATAAATTTTTTTATAAGGTAAATTTAATTTTCAATCATAAACAATTTACATTTGTAAAAATTTAGTACTAGTTGTTAATGTTAAATTGGTTAATAGGGGATAATGTTAAGTGATAAAGCCTCATATATCATAGAAACATGTCTCAATTTGATTGGTTGGGTGTATTTAGATCATAATTTATCATAAAATTGAAATTGGACTAAATTATATCCACATTCAATGAGAAATATATTTATTATTTTTAAAATATTCAATATGTGCAAGGGTGAAACTCCTCTAACTTGTTAAAGGAGTTACCCTATCCTCACTCTTTCACTCAGTTTGAGCACTTTACATCAATAAATATTAGATCCAATAACATATTATATCCTCTCCTCCCATTATATATGTCCAAGTATCTCCAAAATACTATCTTATGAAGTCTTAAGTTGAAAGAAAAAAAAAGATACCCAAAATGAAGTGGTTAGAGAGCTCATGAATATGGTCATAACATGAGGTAGGGATTTATGTTAGAATCTCACTTTTTATCACGACTTATTATATTTAAATTTAAATTATTGGAAATTATATTTTTTTTCTTAAACCCCATATATTTTATTATCCTTTTGTTATTTATATTTTTTTCATGTATCAGATCTATTTTCCCTCTCTTTGGGTCTAAAGAAGACTAAAAGAATTTTTTAAAGTAAGCTGACCTTAATTCTTCAATTAAGTCAAGAAAATTTTTATGTCTATTTTTTTTCCAAATTTATTTATGGTTGTTTTTATCTTTAAAATATATGTTTTATAAATTTATTCTCTACCATAATTTACATTCCTTAAAAATGATTAAAATAAATTTTTTAAGCATTTTCTTCATAAGTCACTTTTGAATTTTTTTCATAAATGTTCTGAAAAATAATTTTTATTGTTTACCACATGAATGAATTTCACACCATCATGGACTTTTTTTCATTATCAATATTTCTTTCAAATTTTACATGGGTTTTCAAGTAAAACTAAATTCCTATAATTCTATTATTTTTAATAATTTTTTTAAAAAAATTTAATAATTCCTATTTTTTATAGAATATTTCTTATGATTTTATAAAAGTGATTCCCATTTATGTGAACATCCATTGATGAATTTTTAGCTTCACTAAGGTTATTATCTAATGATACCAACCAATTTATTTCTCTATATATATTATGATTTTGATATCTTAAGTATTCTTTCATGAAACCTATTTCTTTTCCATAGGTTAATAAACATATGATTAAATGATGAATGTTTTTATGATGTTTTGGAACACCTATGTATGGTTTCCATTTTGTAACAGGTGTTCCTAAAATTATATATCCCTAAATTTTTTGTATTTATTTTATAACTCATGAAATCAAAGGGTACATGGGTAGCTATTTTCTACCTGAGAGTGTACATGGCCGGCTATCCTAATCCTAAAGCAGGTACATGGGTGATTTTCGTGAGACCAAGAATGTAAATGATTGGTTAGACCAAGCCTACATTTTTATGAATATCTATTTAGGTATACTTAGAATATTATTTTTATGATTTATTTAATCCACACAACTAAATCATATTCCTATTTTTATGTTATGTTCTCATAGAACAAGATTTTTTTTGATGTTATGCACTCCAAAGACTCATGTATTATTATATATTTATGCTTTATCACAAGACTTGTGATTTGAGATTTATAACTCTAGGTATGAAATATATATAATTCAGTTATGTTCCCATACACTTATGATCATATTATGATCACTTATTATATTTGATTTACATATATCATATTTACCCTTACTAATCATTTGAGCTCACCACTTATTATGATTTCTTTTCCCTATGTTATGATTAAGGTATTAAGTAATATGATCCTCTAAGGGTATTATATGTAAAGAGTTTTTGTTGAATATTTTAATTATTGTTCATAAATAAGTTTATTATGTATCTAGTCTGCAAAGGAACTAAAGCTTTATGGTTCTCATGAACGTATTATGATGAAATGTATCAAATATTCATGTAAAATAATGTAATTTTTATTTAAATGATTCCTAGGTCACCTTAGTTGTTATCAGGGTAGCATTTAGTTATTTTTCATATTTGAATTAGAAACCTTAGTGAGAACCCTATGGATAAGTCTATATATTAGAAATATCCTAAATGTATTGTAAATTATAGAGTGTGTGGATTCATAAAAATGACATCCTCTTTTGGATACAAACATGTAGATTCATTCTCTATACATGATTCACCTAGGGGTGATAATTCCTTAGAATGATGGTTCTGTATTAACTTGATCTTCAAATAGTTCTTGAAAAAAAGGCCAAAATGAACACATTGTTTAATAATTCGGGGAAGGGGATATGCTTTGTTTAATTCACAATCTATTTTACAACCATTATAATGAATAATAAGATAGAACCTATGTCATAGTATGATAATAAAAAGTGATATAGGATGAAAAAAAAGTGTCATATGTTGATAAGAAGGTGTCATAATTTATAAAATATTAGGAATAACGTTCATTATCATAATATTGATCGCTCTGCTTATTACTATATGATTTTTATGCTAACTATTTTTTTTAGTAAAAATGGAATATATAATAATGATGTTGGGGTGGTGAAAAGTATACTCAATATTGGAAATATATTATTTGAGTCTATTTATATGCATTATTTTAAATTTTGAAGGGTCTCCATGACTGTTAATCCATATCTTCAATATTTAAATATTGAATTAACAATGAAAGATCCTAATGATAAAATGAGTATATCTCATGTCTATAGTGAATCTTGAATAAATGTTTATAATAATTTTCATCATATAAATATTTTCATTCTCCCTAAATTCGAATTTGAAATGTTTTTTTGGGAATGGATTGACTATCTCTATATTGATCCCATCTCAATTTTGGAGGAAGGGTAGTCATATTTCATATTCTGAAACAACCTATGATCATACATTAATGTGAGGATGAGTATGAAAATAAAATAGAAATTACATCTATTATAGGGGTATTAATACCTAATCATAAATGATATCTATCTAAAATGGTTGGAGTTAGACACAACATTTAAGATATACTTATTGTTTTTTAATATGAAAATATATTTCCTAAATATTTTCCAATTCCTCCCTCAAATTGTGATGTTGAGTTTTTAATAGAAATGACACCTTGTGCTATATAAATTTAAAATATTCCTTATAGAATTGACCAAATTTAGTTTTATGAATTGAAGAAATAACTCTAGGAAAATTTAGATAAGGGACTTATATACCCCTCTCTGTTATCATGATGTACAATAGTTATTTTTGTTAAGAAGAATGTTGAGTCAGTTCATCTTTGTATTAATTATCATTAACATAACAAGAACAATATAAATAATAAAAATCATCGACCTCATATTGATGTAGTTATTTATGTTTTGGGAGGAGCTTAGTACTTTTTAATCATTGATAATCAATGTAAATATCATCATTCATGGGTGAAAAGGAGGATATACCCTATACACCCATTCATACAAGGTATGAATAGTATGAATCTATAGTGCTTCCATTCATAATTCCAAATTCCCCCGATATCATCATGGATTTTATGAATAGAGTCTTTAGTGATCACCTTGGCCATCTATGGTAGTATTTATAAATAATATTCTCACAGATTCAAATAGTAAATAAGTCCAGGAAGACAATTTGATGATTGTGTTTAATACCTTGAGAAAGGAGAATTTATAATGTATCATACTTGGGTCATGTGATCACAAGTGAGGGTATATAGGTGGATCCTTACATGATAGATGTTATTAACAATTGGCCCAAATGAACCACTATGATTGAGATTCAATTTTTTCATGTTTTTTATACTCTAGACACTTTATTTGAAATTTTAGATGGATATCAAACCAACTAACCATGTTTCCTCTGAAGGGATCCAAGTCACTTTTGAAAAAGAAATGTGAATGTAATTTCATGGAACTAAATATAAGGTTGGTTAGTTCACCTGTAATAAATTTACCTTGTATTGAAGAAGAGTTTGTAATATATAGTGATGCATCAAATAATGGTATGGGATTTTTGCTCATGTATAATGACATGGTGATAAAATTTTCCTAACAACAATTGATGATTCATGAGAAAAATTACCCGATGTTTTATTTTGAGCTGGCAGTGATAATTTTGGAATTTAAAAAATATAGACATTATATCTATGGTGAAAGTTGTTATATTGATAAAAACATAATATAATAGTTAACCATATATTCAAAAAAATGGTGTTGAATATGATCCCAAGGAAATGGTTTGAGTTTATTAATGATTATGAATGATAAGTACATTACCCCCCCTAATATGGTGAAAATGGTAGCTGATGATCCGAGTCAGAAGAACCTAGTTAGTTTTTCTATGATGAGGATTGAAAAAGGACAAATACATATTGATTTAAAGGTAATGAACCTTGAAATAATAATGGAAGAGGAGAAATCCTTTTATGCAACGCCAAATCTAAAACCATCAATTTCATTGATGCTTAAAGAGGAATAGGAGGAGGATTTGGAATTGAAAAATAAGGTAAATATTGTTCTAGAGTTAAACCTTGATCATGATGTAAAGGTAATATTCAAGAAATATATATGTATACCTTCAATTCCAAAATTGGAGGTTCCATTAGTTGAATCAAATATATCATTATTATCTATCAATACTAGAAGAAAAAGGATATAATGGTCTCAAGAAGTATTTCTAGTGGGAAACATAAAAAATAATATTATGTAGAATTTATCATGGGTTATGATATGTTATCAAGTTGACTTTGAACAACATAAGTACAAGGGGATGGTAAAACTATTAACTATACATATATTTAAATGTAAAATCATCACCATGGATTTTATCACAAGATTCCCCAAAACATCAAAGGTCACAATTACATTTAGGTTGTAGTCAACAACCTTATAAAGATATGAGATTTCATTCCTATTAGAAGAAATTTATTTTATGACCAAATTTATATGATATACATTTAGAAAGTGATACAACATTATGTAGTACCATTATAAACTGTATCTGATCAATATATGAGGTTTACCACAATGTTCTGGAGAAGCCTTCAATAATAATTGAATATAAATCTTATCTTTATCATGAAATATGCTCATTAGATAGATGGTTAGTCTGAGAGGTCTGTTGAAACCCTAAGAGATACATTGATATTTTTCTCTAGGGATTTCAAAGGTGGTTAGGATCAACACTTTCCTCAAGTTCAATTTTCCTATAACAAAAATTTTTCAATCAAGAATTCAGATGGTTCATTGTGAAGCACTCAATGTAATGAAATGAATAACTCTAACATTATGGGATAATGTTTATTAACATAGGCTATTGGGACCTGATCTAGATGACGAATACCAGGGAATGTTAGTACCATTCAGTAGCACATCACAATAACTCAAAGTGAAAAAATTGTTCTTTTAATCTTTAGTGAGACCAATATATTAAAGTTTGTTATACATAATTTGTAACAGCCAAAGTTTTTTCTAAAACAAATATAAATTCATGGGACTTTGTTTTAAGTAGATATTTTTAACTAGCCTTTAAAACAGACTTTTTCAACTTCTATGTTTTTAATTTCAAAAAACTGTCATCTACAATTGTGTTCAGTATGTTATTTAGAGTATATTGGAACCAACTTGTTTTTTGGTGAATAGTAACATAACGTTATGAATAGTAATATGAAACTAATGAATAGGAAATTTTATTATTATTTTATTTTCTTATGTCTTTATGATAATAACATTTGGGTTAATTTTTCATCGTGATATAGAAGTTGTTATAGAATTAGAGTTGTTAATTATTGAATTAAGAATATTTTTATTTAAAAAATAAATTAATAATATTTAGAAATTTATTTTCAAAAAATGGAATTCATTTTTGAATTGTAGACGTCGAGAAATGGTTGGGGTAAATTTTTGGGATTTTTCTGAAATTCTTTAATTTTCGATGAATAGTGAAATACGAGAAAATAACGTATAATCAAATTATTAGAAAAATACTCTATTTATGTCATCATAAGTGATTCAAGACCACTTGGTTCGAACTCACATGCCATTATTACTATTTTAGGTCACATGAACTAATACTATTCATAATCTTGGGCATAAATATTATTATAATGATTTAAATTATGAAAAATACCCCCTCTCCTCCACTATAAATACCACCCTCACTCCCCTCTTCTTCCCACACCTCTCAAGCATTGATCCATGCCAAAGTTATGCCCAATACACCTTCCAAGGATAATCACCACTTCCTAGAGCTGAAGGTCTCACCAAAAGACCAAAACCAAATCCCTTAAGAAGGATCTCAAGGAGAATAGGTCAAGAGGTAAACATACTCTTTTATTTTCTTTCTTTTCTTTCATTTTTGGTTATCCTCTTACTTTTCCATTTGAATTATGTTGGGATATTTCATTCCATACCCCCTTACTATCCATATTATATATGTATGATGAGATATTCCCTTTCTCTCATCAAACATTTTTATATGAAATTTTAAGAGACGCCATTAGGCTGCCGAATTTTCTTGAGAATTTTCTCATGTTTTCGAATATTTCATGATTCCTTTTTCTTCTTTCCTCACTCCCTCTTAAAAAAGAGGAATGAAATCTCCATAATTTTGTATATTCTTGATTTTCTCATGTTCATGGAAAATTCATCATCATTATTCTTCACCTCTCCCACTTATTTATGGAATAAAAACATTGACTGTGATGTGTCGAATTACCGACATCGTGGACGATGTGATTTCAATTTTCATTAACTATTTCAAGTATGGTAATGAGACCATTTTTATGGTTGATCCAGGTTATAATATCTGTATAATGTCTCATCCTTGGTTCTGGAATTATTTTTTACTCATGGTTCTATTTTATAAGACAAAATGAGGTCTTTATTATCAATGAACCACTAAAACGATCTAAACAAACAACATTAATGTTTTAACTTATGAAACATCCTCATACTAAACATTGAAATGATAAAAGGTATAAATTATGGTAATAGAAATATTTAAATTACTTTCCATTCCAAATATGTAGTTTCACTTCCAATAAAAAAGAACATCCATCATGAACCAATCTTGGAAATCATGTAAATAACTCCCCCAAAAACAGTGCAAGGGGAAAATACTAACAATTAAAGGGTGAAATGATGTTATGAAATGATCATATAAGATGTTATAAACCTGAAAATATTTATTTAAAATATTAATAATACTATTTTAACCATTATATAGGAGGTTTAATGAAGTTGTAAGTTAGACAAACCCGAGGTAAGGGAATTCTTAACCCGATTTCTATTCTTTGGGTTAATCTTCTACTACATTAATTATGTGCTATTTAAATTGTTTGTGTGATGGGTTAGGTTTATATTATTTTTTATTATGTTTATTTATAGTATATATACATACTCCATCAACTTTATTAAGTCTCTCTACAATTGTATGATATTCATATGGGTATTTTCTTTAGAAATCCTCTTTAAAATTCAGTTTTACGAAATTCCAAAGTAATGTTTTTATGGAATTATTCATGTTGTATGATTATGTTTTGGTTTCTGGGAATTATTTATGATGAAGGGTGGAACTTATATCTCCCTCCAATGTATTGGGTATGAGTATGTTGGAGGTCGGCCGTATGGTTACTCCAAGTGTAACTACGATGGTTCCACAAAGTAAGGTAGCCGTGAGGGTTAAAAATTATAAGGTAGACAAGAATGGTTATAAGATTATGTAAGTAATGCCCCAAGATACCTTTATGATTATATTTATGTTCTCATGTTTTTTGTGTGTGTGGATCTTGTGTAAATATCATGTTACACAAAGTAAGTATTTATGGGTGGCAAGAATGTCTTTTGAAAATGTTTCCATACGTTACGAGTATTCATGGGATAATGTGATCTTTCCTTATTTTTCATCCCTTAATGAGATTGTTTCTCATAATAAGTTTTAAATTATCTTCACAGGTTAATGGATGTGAAAGACAAGGAATCCATGTTAAATTTTGAATAATTTTCAAGGAGTCTTGTTTAATGTTTTAATGTTTTATATTTAAAAAAAAGAAATGGAAAATGTTTTGATGGTATTCAATCCATAATAATGTGTAATGTTATGAATTTATTGTCCTAATTATCTAAAGATCTAAACTTGAAAAGATCTTCAATGTTAAAGGATGTTTTTTCTTGACTGAATTCAATATTATGTATGTAATATGGTCAGGTCCTTATAGTTTGTATCATAGGATGGTTTAGATAACTGTAGGGGTTAGGGTGATGTTAATAGAATACCATAAATGATTTTAACACAATGTTTAATTTGGAATGTTTTAGAATTTAAAGATTACCATGTTGTTTCATCTAAGACATGTTTGTTCAGAATGGTTTTCCACAGAAGGAACTAGGTTGTTGTTGAAAATGGGCACCGACAGAATGACATACTTCCAGAACTACAACCCGGAATGGTAGGGATTGGAACTGAGCAGCTTGTAATAGTAATGTCTCAGCTAATGCCCGAAATAAATGGTGGTGGAATCCATGCAAGAGAACCAATAGAGGTACCACAATGGAACATGAATGTAGTGGAACATTTTATGATACAAAATACTCCTACATTAAATGGATCTTCTGACCCAGTAGCAGCTGAAGGATGGATCAAAGCCCTTGAAAGGATATTAGATGTTATGGAATGTTCAGTAAATCAAAAGGTAAGTCTTGTCATTTATCTTTTTGAAGGGGAAGCTTTCAGTGGTGGTCAATGGTAAGGAATATCAGGGGTGTAAAGGTTTTTGATTCCTTAGAGTGGGGTGAATTTAAAAGTCTTTTCCTTGAAAAATACTTTCCTAAGGTTGTGCGACTTAGAATGGAGAATAAATTCTTTGAATGGAAACAGAAGGAGGAAGATTCAGTGGATGTGTATGATGTGAACTTCACTCGACTGGCGAGGTATGCTCCAAATCTTATTTTGGATCTTGATAGAAAAATCAATTTTTTTTACTCAGGATTGAAGCCAAGGTATCGAAGGGAATTGGCCTCCCATGAAGTCAAAAGCTATCAGAAACTTGTTTGATGTGCTGAGTGGGTATAAATGGAGTTTGCTGATGATCATGTGCATTTTGTAAACAAAGAGAAGAAGAGGTCCAGTTGGCAAGCAATGAGTAAGAATCAAACAAATAAATCTGAGGGTAAGAAAATACAATTTCCAGTTTGTGAAAAGTGTGGCAAGAAAGACCCTGGGGAATGCCTTAGCAAAACTGGGAAGAGTTTTAAATGTGGTAAGTTTAGACATATGGCTCGAGATTATAACGAAAATGATCCAAAGACTAATCTTGATAATCAGACTACAAAGTGTTTTAAGTGTGGTTAGATGGGCCATTATGAAAATTTCTTCCAAAAGAGAGATCTGAATGATGCAAAGAATCCAGAATACAAACAAAAAATTGTAGTGAGATCCTTTCCGACCACGTCAGTAAATGTTGGGCTATCCAATGAAGTTATATCAGGTACTTTGTTTATTCACTTAGATTTTTCTAATGTTTTGTTTGACATGGGGTCTACATATTCTTTTATCTTTGAGAAATTTTCTGGTAAATTGGAAATATCACCTCAATAAATGAGACCCGAACTTGTTGTTAAAACACCAGGGGGAAATTTTATAGCAAAGATGAATTATAAGAATCATTATATAGTAGTATGTGGAAAGAATTTACCTGAAAACCTTGTTGTTTTACCCCTAGTAGAGTTTTTATGTTATTCTAGGAATGGACTGGCTTTCTAATTATCATGCTAAGATTGACTGTAGAGCTAAAGATGTTTTTTTTTCATAAAGACTTTCAGTTTGTATACAAGAATGAACCCATGCAATTAATAATATATCAGGATGCTAAGAAACTATTGAATGATGGAAATGAAAGTTATTTTGCTCATATTGATAAAAACAAGGGAACTATTCAAATTAATGATGTTCCAATGGTAAATGAATACCTTGATGTTTTTCCTGATGAGTTACCCGGTGTCATACCTGATCGAAAAAACAAATTCACAATTGACTTATTTCCCGAGGCTAAGCCAATTTCAAAACCCCTATATCATATGGATCCAAGATAAATTCTTGATTTGAAAAATCTGTTGTAGGATTTTCTTGAAAAATGATTCATTCGTCCTAGCACTTTGCCATGGGGAGCCCCTGTTTTTTTTGTTAAAAAAATGATGGTTCCATGAGACCATTCATTGATTATAGAGATTTGAATAACATCACTGTTATAAACAAGTATCATTTGCCTCATATTGATGACTTGTTTGATCAACTCCAGGGAGCTCAGTACTTTTCCAATATTGACTTGAGATCCGGATACTATCAGCTGAAGGTAAAAGAGGATGACATCCTGAAAACATATTTTTGTACTAGATATGGTCATTATGAATTTGTTGTTATTCCGTTTGGATTAACTAATGCACCTGCTATATTCACGAATCTTATGAATAGAGTATTTCATGAGTTATTGGATAAGTTTGTGGTTATATTTATTGATGACATTATGGTATTTTCTAAAAATAAAGAGGAGCACGAAAAAAATCTAAGGGTTGTTTTGAAAACTTTAAAAGAAAAGAAATTGTATGGAAAATTCATCAAGTGTGATTTTTGGTTGGAACTTATTTATTTTCTTGGGCACATTGTGAATAAGGATGGAGTAACAGTTGATCCAGCCAAAATAGATATAGTTGATGAATGGACAAGACCCACAAATGTTACAGAGATTCGTAGTTTTTTGGGCTTAGCAAGTTATTACAGACGGTTTGTTAGGAACTTTGCACGGTTATCTAGCCCAATAACTGAGTTTACATGAAAAGGGGTTAAATTTGTTTTGGATAGAGGAATGTGATGTTTTTTTTCAGGAACTGATGAAGAGATTGGCGAATGCTCCAGTTCTGGCCGTACCTTCCCTAAATGGTGAGTTTTTCATATACAGTGATGCTTTTTTGAAGGGAGTTGGTTGTGTGTTGATGTAGAACAATCAGGTATTTTCCTATGATTCAAGGCAAGTTAAACCTCATGAGCTAAATTATCCCACACATGATTTGGAATTGGCAGCTGTGGTTATTTCTTTGAAAATTTGGAGCCATTATCTATATGGAATCAAATTCCAAATATATACTGACTATAAAAGTCTAAAGTATATATTCAATCAGAAAGAATTAAACATGAGGTAGAGAAGATGGATATAACTGATAAAGGATTATGACTGCACGATCAATTACCATCCTGGGAAAGCAAAAAAATTGATAGATGCATTAAGTCGAAAATATCATGCATGATTAACCATGTTATGTTTGGAACATGATCCCTTGATTAATGATTTGATGAATTTTGCATTAGAAGTTGTTGGTGCAGGGAATAGATCTATTTTGTTTCAGGTTTCAGTGCAGTCTTCATTGTCAGATAGAATTAAGAAAGCACAGAAGGAAGATAGTGAGCTACAAAAAAGTTATAATTGGTTAAAATGGGTAAGTTTAAAGAATTTAACCTCGACAAAGATTGAGTTTTAAGAATTGGAAAAATGTTGTGTGTGTCGAGTTATTCTCAGTTGAAAAAAGATTTGTTCTGTGAAGCTCATAGTTCTCTATTTTCTGTTCATCCTGGTAGTACAAAGATGTATAGAGAACATTGGGAGTATTATTGTTGTGATGGAATGAAAAGAGATATTTATGATTTTACCATTAAATGTTTTACATGTCAACAGGTTAAAGCATGGTGGGAGTTACCGAAGGGGATGCTTAAGCCTTTTCCAGTACCAGAGTGGAAATGGGAGAATGTATCCATGGACTTTGTGGTGGGACTACCAAAGATTTCTTGAGGTAACAATGCGATTTCGGATATTGTTTATCGACTAACAAAGTCTGTACATTTTCATTCTATTCAAGATACAATGAATTTGGATCAGCTTTTTTGACTGTACCTCAATGAGATTGTCAAGTTACATGGAGTTCCTCTTTCCATTGTTTCTGGCCAAGATCCCAGGTTCACTTCTAACTTTTGGAATGGACTTCATAAGTCGTTAGGAACATAGTAAAATTTCAGTACAAGATTCATCCCCAATCAAATGGGCAGTTAGAACGAATGATTCAAACTTTGGAGGATATGCCTCGAGATTGTTCAATGGACTATCAGGGAAGTTGGGATAATCATGTTTCTTAGTTGAGTTTTCTTATAATAATAGATTTCATTCCAGTATTCAGATGTCACCTTTTGAGGCCTTGTATGGGAAGCGGTGTTGGACTCCAGCGTTTTGGGATAAATTCAGTGAAAGAAAGTTGATGGGGACAAAATTTGTAGAAGAAGTGGCTGAGAAAGTGAAGATGATTAAGTATCACATGAGGACAGCTCAGAGCAGGAAGAAACGTTATACAGATAACTGAAGGAAAGACTTCTCTTTCGATGTAGAAGACAATGTTTTCCTTAAAATTTCTCCTTGGAAAGGTGTGATGCATTTCGGTAAGAAAGGGAAGTTAAGTGCATGGTTCATCAGTCCTTTTGAAATCATGGAGAATGTTGGAACAGTTGCATACCGTGTAGCTTTTCCTTCGAGCTTGTTTCAGGTACACAATGTTTTTCATGTTTCGATGTTGAGAAAGTATGTGCCAGATTCATTACATGTCTTGAGACCTGAAGCAGTTAAGCTAGAAGAGAACCTTTCTTTTGAAGAGAAACCAGTTCAAATTCTTGATTAAAGGGAACATGTATTGTAGAATAAGGTAATCCACCAGGTACAGGTTTTGTGGAGAAACCACATGGTTGAAGAAACATCATGGGAGTCTGAAAATGCTATGAGGGAAAAATACCCTCAGTTGTTTAATATGTAAATAAAATTACGAGGATGAAATTTGATGAAGGTGGGGATAATGTAACACCCAAAGTTTTTCTAAAATAAATAGAAATGCACAGAACTTTGTTTTATGTAGATATTTTTAACAATCCTTTAAAACCTATTTTTTCCACTTCTATGTTTTGAATTTCAAGAAACTTTCATCTTCAATTGTGTTCGGTATGTTATTTGGAGTCTATTGGAACAAACATTCTTTTTGGTGAATAGTAACATACCCTTATGAATAGTAATATGACACTAATGAATAGTAAATTTTATAATTATTTTATTTTCTTAAGGCTCTATGATAATAACATTAAAGTTATTTTTTCATCATGACATAGAAGTTGTTATAGAATTAGAGTTGTTAATTTTTGAATTAAGAATGCTTTTTTTTAAAAATTTAATTAATAATATTTAGAAATTTATTTTTAAAAAATGGACTTCATTTTTTAATTCTAAACATCAAAAAATGGTTGGGGTAAATTTTTGGTATTTTTATGAAATTCTTTAATTTTCAGTGAATAGTGAAATACGATAAAATACCGTATAATCAAATTATCAGTAAAATACACAATTTATGAAATTATAAGTGATGAAAGGCCACTTGGATGGAACTCACATTCCATTATTACTATTTTAGGTCACATGAACTATGACTATTCAGAATCTTGGGAAAAACTATTATAATAATGATTAAAATAATGAAAAATACCCCCTCTCCTCCACTATAAATACCACCCTCACTCTGCTCTTCTTCCCATACCTCTCAAGCCATGATCTGTGACTATGTTCTACCCAATACTCCTTCCAAGGATCTTCCCCACTTCCTAGAGCTTCTGGTCTTACCAAAAGACCAAAACCAATGCCCTTAAGAAGGATATCAAGGAGAAGAGATCAAGAGGTAAACATCCTCTTTTATTTTCTTTCTTTTCTTTCATTTTATGTTATCCTCTTCCTTTCCCTTTTGAATTATTTTGGGATATTTCATTCCATATCCACCCTTAATTTCCATATTATGTATGTGTGATGAGATATTCCATTTCTCTCTTCAAACATTTTTTATGAAATTTTAAGAGACACTGTTAGGATGGCGAATTTTCGTGAGAATTTTCTCATGTTTTCTTTTATTTCATGATTCCTTTTTCTTCTTTACTCTCCCCCTATTATCCAAGAGGCAAGAAATCTCTAGATTATTGTATATTCTTTATTTTATCATCCTCATGGAAAATTCATCATCGTTATTCTTCTCCTCCCCCAATTATTTGAGGAATAAAAACATTGTCCGTGATGTGTTGAATTACCGACATCATGGATGATGTGATTTCAATTTTCAATAACTCATTCACGTATAGTAATGAAACCATTTTTATGGTTGAAATAGGTTATAATATATGTATTATGTCTAATCCTTGGTTCTGAAATTCTTTTTTACTCATGGTTCTAATTTATAAGATAAAATGACGTCTCTATTATCAAAGAACCACTAAAATGATCTTAACGAACATCATTAATGTTATAACTTATGAAACATACTCATATTAAACATAAAAATGATAAATTGTATAAATTATGTTACTGTAAATATGTATATATATTTCCATTCCAATTCTAGAGTTTCACTTCAAATCAACAAGAACATCCATCGTGAACCAATCTTGGAAATCATGTAAAGAACTTCCCCCCAAAATAGTACAGGGGGAAAAATACTTACAATTAAAGGGTGAAATGATGTTATGAAGTGATCATATAAGATGTTATAAACATTAAAATGTTTCTGTAAACTATTAATAACTCTATTTTTACCATTATATAGAAGGTTTAAAAAAGTTGGAAGTAATACAAACCCGAGTTAAGGGAATTCTTAACCTGATTTCCATTCTTTGGGTGAACCTTTTACTTAATTATTTATGTGCTATATAAATTGTTTTTGTGATGGGTTTTGTTTATATTATATTTTATTATGTTTATTTAGAGTATATATACATACTCTGTCCACTCTATTAAGTCTCTCTACAATTTTATGATATTCATAAGGGGATTTTCATTAAAAATCCTCTTTTAAAAATTCAGTTTTATGAAATTCCAAAGCAATGTTTTTATGGAATTATTCATGTTGTATGATAATGTTTAGGTTCTTGGGAGTTATTTATGATGAAGGGTGGGACCTATATCTCCCTCCAATTCATTGGGTATGAGTATGTTGAGGTCTCTCGTATGGCTACTCCAAGTGTAACTGTGATGGCTATACAAAGTAAGGTAGCCGTGAGGGTTACAAATTATAAGGTTGCCAAGAATGGTTACAAGATTATGTAAGTAATGCCCCAAGATACCTTTATGATTATATTTATGTTCTCATGTTTTTTTTGTGTGTGGATCTTGTGTAAATATCATGTTACACAATGCATGTATATATGGGTGACAAGAATGTTGTTTGAAAATGTTTTAATACGTTACTAGTATTCATGGACAAATGTGCTCTTTCCTTCTTTTTCATCCCTTACTATGTTTTTCACTCATACTAAGTTATAAATGATATTAAAAAGTTAATGGATGTGAAATTCAAGGAAGGAAGCCATGTTAAATTTTGACTAAATTTCAAGAGTCTTGTTTTATGTTTTAATGTATTATATTTAAAAAAAAGAAATGGAAACTGTTTTTATGGTATTCACTCTATAATAATGTGTACTATTACAAACGTATTGTCCTAATTCTCTAATACTCTAAACTTGAAAATAAATTAAATTTAAAAGGAAGTGTTTTCTTTAATAAATTCAAGATTATGTATGTAATATGGTCGGGTCCATATAAATATCTATTTGAAATATGTAAATGAGATATAGAAATAAGTGGAAGATGATCCTGAGATACATCAGTCCCTTTGAGAATCTTGATCATATCAGAAAAGTAGATTATCATTTGACTCTTCCAAAAATCCTATACAATCTGTAAAATTTATTTTATATATCATTTTTGGGGAGTTATATAATTGATCATTAACATGCATGAAAATTATAGGTTTTACATTAGGATCAAGAAATTTTTTATGAGTGACAACCACAGGAGATTTGTATCAATGAGATAAAAGGTTGCAAAAGAAGTCCACTAACTAGATAAAAGTAATATGGAAAACCTATAAGTTTGATGAAGCTACATGGGAAAACAATGAAATAATTAGGTAGCAGTACCCTCTTTTATTATTTTGAGTAATAGAATTTTGAGGGAAAAATTATTACAAGGGGGTAGAATGTGACACCCCATGATTTTAGAATATATTTTACTTTAAATTTTTTTTATGTATTTGAATGATTTTTATTCATATAACATATAAATTGAGTGAATACTAGAATACATTGAAAAATATTCAAATAAAATTGATAAAATACATTAATTTCTAATATGGGTTAAATTCACTTATATGAAAATCATCAATTCTGTTTAAGATCATTTAATTTAATTATTCAATTTTATTAAATTTGATACACTTTGAATATTTATATTGATAAAATTTATGAATTAAATTAAATTAATATGAAATATAATCACATAATTACATCCTTCTTTTGGTTAAAGAATGATAATAAATATATTATAATAATTATTGTCTAAATAAAAATGTTTTTTTTATAAACATTATTTTATTTATATATATTTTTAATTAAAAAAAATTTCTATTATTTATAGCATCAATATTATGTAATTATATTTCTTATACATGTTAAAAATTTATTATAATTCATAAATTTATCGTAAAAATGATTAGAAATGAAGATAAATTAAATTTATTTTAAAGATAAATATTTGTCAGAATTGTTTTTATGTGGACAATGTATTTTTTTTCTTAATAAATTAAATTAATCACTATAGATAATGGATTTGAATTATGTGTTTAGATAATATATTCAATTAAAAAAATTTAAATTCATATATTATTTTTACATGTAATTGAATGACAACAATATAATTTTATGTTTAAAAAATATATTTTTTCTAAAAATGGATTTTAAATGTTTTGTTCAAGAATATTAAAATTAATTTATACCAATTTTAGAAATTAAATTTAATAGAATGCATTCCATAATTGTAATTATCATGAATGAATTTTTTTTATAAGTTAAATTTAATTTTATTCATAAAATTAAGTTACCGAGGTAAAAATTTAGACCCTATGGTAATGGTAAAATGGGTTAAAATGGGTTAAATCTGAGGGATAAAGGCTAAAATATCCCTAAAATGATGTTTAATTTTTTTTCTTACCATATTTTGACAATAAATTATCAAATATTTGTAATTTGAATAAATGGGATCCAATTTTCATGAGAAAGGTATTAATTATATTTAAATGTTCTCAATATTTACAACGGACTCAGTCCTATCAGTTATAAAAGGATCTCTTCTCTCCTCACTTTTAACACCCTTTGAGAACTTTAGCATAACAAATATCTAAAACCATATCACTCAAAAACTCCCCAATTTATAACATAGTGGTTCATTTTTCACAAAAGAACAATCTAATAAAGGCTTAAGGAGTAATCCAATAGAGGATACCCATAGAAGAGGATGTTAGAGTGAATACAAAGCAAGTTGAAACATGAGGTAAGGGTTTCTGTTAAAATCAAATATTTTATTAGGATTTTTTATGTTTAAATTTCAATTATAGGAATATATACGTTTATTCTCTCCTAAACCTATATTTTTTATTCTCATGTGGTTATTTCACTGGATTTCATACATTAGTTCCAAATTTACTCTCTTAGGTACTCCAAATAAATGATATAATGTTTTTAAATAATGCTAACTTTGTTATTTACATAGGTTGGGAATATTTTTCTTCCATTTCCATGTTACTGAAAAAAAATATATTTTTTATCTATATATAAATGGTTAATAAAATTATTTTCTACAACCATATTATATCAATACAAATGATTAATTGGAATTATTTAAAACATTTTCCATCGACACAATTATAAATTTCAAAAAACAATTTATGAATATAATGTTTTCAAATGATTATTTCATGACTCTCATTTCCCACCATCATAAAACTTTTTCCTTTTCAAGATTCATTTATAGGTTTACATGAGTTTTTGAGTGATATACTATGCTCATTTTTTTAATTATTTATATTTTAAAAGATATAGAAGGAAAAGAATATTTCTTATTTTTTAAAATCACATTTCTAATGATTATATATTTTTTCATTTATATCAATATCCTTTGAATATTTTTATGCTTATTTGGGGATATTATCTAATGATACCATTCAATATATCTCTCTCAATTGATTATGATGATAATTTCTTAAATTTATCTCCAGGAAGCTCAATTCATAACCATGTGTTAACTAATATATGATGAATGATGATTGTTTTTATGATATTATAGACCACATATATATGGATTTAATTATATGATGGGTTGGAACAGAATTATTTATCCCACCAATGTATAGGGAAGTGTTTTATATCTACTTATTCTAAATGGTACACTGTGAGTTAGACCAACACAAATAGTGTATATAGGTAGTTAGCCCAAGCCCAATAAGGGTATATATGCAATTATCCCAAGCCCAAGAGTATACACATGTGGTTAAATAAAGCCAATTATTTGAATAACTTCTTTTTAGTTATCATTAATATATGATTTATATGCCTATGTTCACTCCATAATATTATGTCATATTATCTTCCTATATTATACTCTCATGTAATAATATCGTTTGATGTTCCACACTCTTATGACTCATTTCTTATGGTACACCGAGGATTTAGGCCATAACTCATGATTTGACATTAATGTATTTGGTTGTAACATTTATTTACTTCAATTATGTTCTCATACCATTATGATCATCGTATGTTCTCTTGTGATCTATAATTGAAATCTTCTATTTTTACACTTACTGAGCATTTGATCTTACTAAGGTTACCCAGACATTACATATATAAATATTACATTTTATTAGATAAATATTCACGAAATATAATTTCAATACATTCTAGAACCTTAAAGGTTTTGTGTATTTGGGAAAATATATACTTAAACCAATGGTACATATAAAATTATACAACATCTCACACTATGTAATTCGCAACATACACCAATCTTAGACATACCATAATTAAAATTTTTCTTCATATCCTGAGGAAAATTAAAAATAATAAACGGTGACCTCTAATGATTAGTCTGGGTAAAAAAAATGAGATACCAATAAATTATAATTTTTTATCATAACATGAATATAAGGTCTTGAGAACAAGATCTTAACTTTTGAATATCATCCCCAATAAATCATATATCATAATCATGAGTCATAACAAAAACCATGGAAATTTATAAAACATGAATCATAAATTAATTTAATAATGAAATATATTAGAGTATAAAACTAGCATAAGACCATGTCATAAATGAGTTGAATAAATTGTTGTATAATCATAATCATAGAAATATTTTGAAAAGGCTACCCACTAAGACATTCATTTCAAGATAGGATTTTCCTAACCCCTAGTGTATATGCTCTGCGTATGGGATAACATCCCATGTATCCTTTTGGGCTTGGGATAACCTCCCATGTAACCTTTGAGAACATAAATCATTAATATTTAGTCAATTAATTGGAGGGATATAATTGACCAACCAGTCACATAATCATAATCCATTCATATGTATTCCAAAATTATATAGAAAAATTTATCATTTCATCATCGTTTATAGTAGCGAAAAGAAAACATGTTTCATCAATATTTCATTATTGTAGTCATAAGCCATGTAAAATAATAATACGGATGGTATCTCGTTTCCATATCCACAATTAAAAACAATTAACATCAAAGGATTTTACCATATAATAATAACTCATTTAAATGATCAATGGAATATTTCTAGATGAAAATAACCTTTTCATTTTGGATTCATTTATTTGAAATCTAAAAACTTACTAAAATATTTAGGGAAAGCTTTTTTTTGAAATAATCCCTGGAAAATTTTAATGTAATCTTTAAATAATAGATTATTTATGACTTTGTGAAATTTTTTTCTTATGATGTATAGTAAAAAATCGATTTTGATATCACCATTGGTGAAAAATTACCTCATTCGTAGAATGATAAAAAGTTTCATTTTAAACCTTTTTACAGAAATAAATTGGGTTAAAAATTACATTAAAAATATTTATATATTACAAAAATATTATTGATAACTTTTTAATGAAAATATAGAGATGGAATAAAACATTCCTAGTTTTATAAAAGAAGAAGTTTGTTTTATTTAAAAAAATATTTTGTAACATCATATACATAGAAGGGGAAAACGAACGGAAGAAACTTTATTTCTAGAAATAACATGATAATAATAAAATAAAAAATATTTTTGGTAGATATTAAAATAATTTCATCATTATAAAATTTAATGACAAATAATATTGGAAAAAATAGATATTATAATATAAAACATTTACCAAAAGTTCAATTTACTTCATAAAAAATATAAAAACCTATATAATATATTCATATTTATTATCATTTTATAACCTAAATATATTCCAACTTATAATATCATATATAGTTTAATTATAAAATCTTATCTCATTTTCATTAACAATTATATATTAAAATCATTATTCCAGGTGGTAATTATTTCATTTTATAATCTATGTTTTGATTCCACTATTATGGTCCTTATATATTAATCATGGTTAAATAATACATAAAATGTAAATAATGATATAAATATCATATATATATATGTATATTATATTTATATTTATATATTCCCATAAATGGTAGTGATAGAAAAATTAATTACACTGTTCATGGAGATGGTAATCTATACATACACATGAACATTGTTTTCATTTTTTAATAGAAACGTTGAAATAAAGATAAAAAATATTTAATCATTAGAAAATCATAATTTTATGACAAATATCATATCTTTTTTTTATTAAATCCATCATTAAATCCATCAATGTGAGACATTTTTTGGAAAATAAATCATATAAATACGTAGAGGCAGTAGTCCAACCGTATGCACGAATGATACTTTTATATCCCATTTGATGGAAAACATGTGGAAAATGGTTATACCATCATAATAATGAATTATTAGTATAGTTATGACACTATATTAAAAATAAAATTAGAGATACAACAGGATTAACAGATATGGAATATGAAATAAAATTGAAAGTGATTGGTTATGATTTTTACCAATTCTTTGAGAGATATCCTTTAGTTTACACCTTAAGACTTGATTGATTGTTATTTTTAGTAGAATAGGTGATCATGGATGAATGGTAGGAATATATAAAAAAAATTTTTCTAGTAAATTCATGATCTAGAAGGATAAAAATTTGTGAATAATGGTGGTGAAGAGGTTCCCTTGTGTATGTGAGGGACAAGACATATATAGAATTACATAAAATATTTGTATAATATAAAGTCATTTTCAAGTGAAAGTGTACAAAATTGGAAAATTATTTATTTTTATGATAATATAATCTCTAAATAATTTATATCAATAAATATTATACAAGTGAAAGTGTTATCTGTGCCCTTATCTCTTAGCTTAACTCCTGATAAACCTATTTTAACCCTTACTATGGTAACAAATTGTATCTATTTTACTATTCATAATGACCAAAAATAAAAGTTTAATCATAAAAAATATATAAATTATGATTATAAATATTTAATCCATTTGATAAAATTAAATTTACAAATGTTTCATAATTAAATTTTAAAATAATGGTGCAAAACGAATAAATTCCCATTTTAAAAAAAGTATTTAACGCATAAAATATAATTTACAAAAAAATTAATACTTAGAAAAATACTATTAAATGAATTTTAAAATATTTCATTGAATATATAATATATAAATTTCATTAAAACAATTAATTAATAATTAATAACTTAATTTAATAAGATAAAAACACTTCGCACACATAAAAAATGTT
The DNA here is from genome assembly GCA_963277665.1 of Viscum album. NCBI lineage: Eukaryota > Viridiplantae > Streptophyta > Magnoliopsida > Santalales > Viscaceae > Viscum > Viscum album. The sequence goes on along the minus strand of OY728166.1, from coordinate 457,979,930 downwards.
TAATAAAAAATAATTTTTTAACTTTAAAAGATGGTATCTTCGTTACATACATTTAGATAACTAATTTTTGGGTGATTATTCATTTATTAATAAAAATTAACAATATATTTTATTATAATAATTATATAATAGTGACAAATATACTTTTTCTATATAAAAATACATTTCATTGAAAAATAATTATTTTAATTATCAAATCATTATATTAAAATTTAGTTCTTATCAAAACATTTTTAACATTATAAATATATTTCCTAATTTTGTTAATGCTATTCATACCCCCAAAACCAATGAATAGCTTATAAAGGAATAATATATCAAGGGCTTATTTAGACTCATCCAACATGTGAAGAATTATATTTCCAACATCCCAACCAGCAATCCACTTATCATATGCCTTAATCTGGTGGGTCACATGGCTTCAAGTGGGCCTCCCTATATGCCAATGGTTGTTATCTAGTAGCATGGTTGTAAATGTGGTACATTGGGGAGAGTAGACCCTCTTATCATAGTGTCATAATGGATACCTACATAAACATTAAATAATGGAAGCATATAATAACAAATATATTGATAAGCAGTGAAAGAATAAATAACTGAGAAATTGAGTAATAATTTAAAAATAAAATAGATATTTTCATATACATCGATTAAGGGACCATTGTTATACAAAAATAGAACTGAGAATAATCATATACATTCTTGTTATACAATAAATTACAAAAGGAACAAAAGGGTGACCCACTAGAATCTTGAGCATATGTTCGATCCACTTCTCCTCTGATCCAAATCATGGTAAACCATATTAAGAACCTAGATCAAGGAGATTTCCTATATCCATTTCTGAATTCATGTAGTATTCTCAAGTGCCAAAGGCTACCTGAGTAGGGTTTGAGATTAAGTCCTATTATGCCACCACCAACGATGTCTGTAAGTAATCAATGTAGTTTTAATAAATAAAAAGTGTGCATGTAATAATATTTAATTAACAATGTTGAATAAATAAATAACAGCTCTCTTCGGATCCCAATGTACACCTGATGGATCTACCTACTTTGGCTTATGGTCGGGATGGGTGTCTGAACTGTAACTATATAAATAATATATATATATATATATATATTATAGTATTTTATAGTTATATATTGAATCCACATATGTGGACCAAGTGAATGTAGAAGAAGAAGTCCATATAACTTTAATACTAGGTGTTTCCTAGACAGGGAAATAACTCAGACATCCATAACAAGTCTAAAAGATCCTATAAGATCATGAAATAGGGTATGTTCCATAAATCTCATAGTGAGTGTTAGATTTTATTCTCGTCACTTGAGATAGTTAGTGTGACATTGTGTCAACACCCTACGAAAGTGACAAGGTTCATTATGAACACCATCCAAATATTTTTAATTGTGTGAGACATCATGATCAATACCAAATGTAAGAGAAAATGAAACTTTCACGCCTAATAGAATACCTAGCATCTTACCACAACAAATATCTAGGTGTAATAATATTTATATTGAAGTTATGAGGCATTATCTCTCAGGTATCTCAATAGTAAAAAAACAATTACAAACATGGAATTATAATACACAATGGGAATTTTGTAAAATATTAAAAAAGGAATTGAATTTCCACCCTATATAATACATTCATTTAACCCGTTTAATTTTTTTGAATAAGTTAATTCCATCGTGTACAATACCTTTAATTTAATTCATACCATTCAATTGAATTCAATCCATTCAAAAGAATAAATCATTGAAATTCAATTTATAATGTTCAAAATGTCATTTCGAAGGTTTCATGGTCAATACATCAATTACCTACATGGGAAACTCTAGTTATAATTTGGGATAAGCACTTAGTTGGTGCCTTGGGTTTCATAAATAGTTATATTATATAGTCAAATCCAGTTATAATATAAGGAGAACACTTATAAGGCTTTCCTTTCAATAAAAAAATTCTTCATTAAATGAAATTGATGTGGTCACACCCAAGGGGTGTCCAGAACTGAGGGAAGAAAACTCTAATCCACTAAACAATGGTCCTAGAGAGTTAAACAAGGTGTGTAGAACAATTTATTATAAAAAACTCAATTCAAATGTTATGTTCTGAAAAATCTATCATGCGACACAACATAAATACTACCAAACAAAAAAATATTGAAGTAAAATGACAAGACCATCTACTTTAGGGCCATTGATGTCTCCTCAACTAATGGATGCCTTAGATTTGATGTTATTTGGATGAAATTGGTGAAACAGTCCAATGGCCTAAATATAATGAAAAAAGATCATTCACCTAAATTGAAAAATAAATCCAAATATAAATTTAGAACTAAGGGAAGAGAACTTGAGATCTCACATTTATCTATTCAATGCCTTTAATGGATCTCAATTTGGGTAACAGATGTAAGGGTTATCTCAAATCCTTGATTAATGGAGGAGTTGGCACACAGAAGGAGAAAACCATCCAATCATTATAATGAATAGGAGAAAAAGGAAAATCATGTTTAATAAGTCATTAAGAGTATTTTGGTAAATAGTCCCTTAAATAGGGTTGTATGGTTAAGGGGCATGGTTTCCCAAACCATGCATAGCCCATGTTCAAGCCACTACATATGGGAAGACCCCACACATTTATGTCACATAGTTTCCCAAACTAGGAACAAATAGTGTTATGACCCACTATCAAATGTCTATTGTTTATCTCAAAATAATATTCCAAGAGTCACTTATTTTCAATAAAACCATGTGTCTCCTTCTTCAAATTTGGTTTTTTCCAAACTGTTAGTAGAGACTATGTAGACTAGGTATTAGAGTTTCTACTAATTCTTCATCCCATGTTTTTCCCATTATCTAGATACCCAGGCTCCGAACAATCCCCAGATGCCCCTTTGAACCCTCCTTAGAATGTAGTTCCCATTTACCATGATAAAACCTAGGATTTAAATTCAAAAATAAATCACCATTTCCTTCATGAAAAGATAGGTCATTATAACCTCCCCTCCATAATGAAAATCATCCTTGAGTTGCCCTTCTAAGGGTAAATAGGAATTTTCAGAAAAGAGTTCTAACCACTCAACTCATATATCATCTTCCAATTTCCTCGTCTAATCATTTACTCAGTTGTGATTCCAAAGCACCCATACCAAAGGAACTCACCTTCCTGAAAGTTTCTTCACCCTCCGATCAACAATACACACTCGATAGTCCACAAATGAATCATCTATATATAATTCTTCTTTGTCACAATGAAATACATGTGTTATGTCTAGACAATACTAGAAAATATGAGATACATGAAAGACGTCATGCATAGATTTGTATTTCTAAGGAAGTACTTTTTAATAATCAATTAGTCTGATCCATTTCACAACTTCAAAGGGTTTAATATAACAAGGTGATAGCTTACCTTAACTATGAATATGTAAATGGCCTAAAATGGGAGAGAATCGCAAAAAAAACTCGACCATACTAATTATAATTGAGTTATCACTATCATCAATGGGCATATGATTGATATTTGGAATAAGCTGTCATCATGTGCTTTCTGATCAGTTGGACATGCATTGTAGTATCCTGAACAACACATGGTCTAAACATAGGATTCATCCCCTACATTCATCTAGCACAAAGGCGATAAAGAAGGCCTACCACATAAGGATTCATAAGGATCTATCTCAATGGTAGATTTAATGCTTTTATTATAAAAGATATCCACAAGGGGAATCTGTTTCATCATGTAACCACTAAAGATAAGGACGAATGGATGGAGCATTCCCTCTAGAACCTATATCATACTCTCCATCTATCCATCATTTTGTGGGTTATATTATGTTCTTAGAATAACCTATGTACCCAAGGACTTCTATAACCTCTTCTATAACCATGACATAACGTAAGTGTCTCTGTTATAAATGATAAAACGAGGAGCTCCAAGAATACGTACAAATTCCCTCATGTACAAACTCCCTATATTGTCAATTGGGATGGTGTCTCTCCTATGTAAGAAGTGTGTGACCTTTGTCAAATGATCAAGGAAAACCCAAACTATATAATTTCTATGCGGTGATATGGGTAAACTAGTGATAAAATCCATAGAAGCATCATCCCATTTGTACTCAGAAATGGAAAGCAGTTATAAAATACCTCAAAGACACTGATGTTATGACTATACCAACTAAAAGGTGGAACAAATAGTGTTGAATCAGATAATATCATGTTTTATACCAAGACACCAATACTAACAATGTAGATCCAGATACATTTTGGAGACATAGGGGTGAACCACACATGCTAATGTGTGGAATTATTAAATAAAATCAAATTTGATATTTTCTGGCACCCACACACTCCAATGAAACTATAAGGATAATAACCATCTATGATCCAACCTTATGATGTATCATTTTCTATGATGCTTTCCCTTAAGAAAAGTCCTTTGGGATCAGATATTTTCCATATTCGTACCCACTAAAAAAGAGTAGAGGTCACTAATACAAGAGTGAGGATAGTATGTCTATGGTCCTCTTAAGACTCAATGTGAATCTCTAAGAATAAGAAAATAACCTTCCATTCTTCATTAGATTCCTAAAAATCATGTGTCCGATTATTTCAGATCTGAGTGTCAGCTAAAGTGTTTCCTTTTCTAAGCCGGTAAGTAAGCATAAAATAAAATTATGGTCAGTACTCAACCCACCAGTACTACCAAAGATTGATATATCACTGGGTAAAGATGTAATTTTTAATTTTTTGGTATTTAAAGACTAAATATTTATCTTCAGGTAGATAGTGTCTCCAAAAACATCAATCAAGAACTACAATAGCTTTCCTAGGGTATTGTGTCTTGTAATTCCACTTGTGGGGCCTCAACTGAAGAGACTTGTATGTGATGACTGAATCATCCTACATTTGAACTACTTCATGCATAACAATTGATGATTAATAGTGTAATATATAGTTCCTATATGGATTCGGTAGAATCAGTATTAGTGTTGAAGTCAAATAACCCTTCAACTTCTAAAAGGCTAATTAACAATCCTCTGACCACATGAATTTCACACCCTTTTTCAATATCATAAGTGGAACTACAAGTTGTGATAAATCTAAGATAATGTGTTTGTAATATCTTGCTATCCACAAGGAAATATGATTGTAAAAAAAATTCTTGGGATGCTCTTAGTATACCACAAATTCAACTTTTTGTGGCTCTATGGAATCATGAAATGGATGGAAGCCCCAATCGAAAAGATCCATAAAAATATAAGTTATATTCAAGATTTTGAATGACCTGACTAAGTACTCGTATAGATCATAACTTTTGATAAAAGTTGTATAAGGTATGTATAATGATTAGAAACACACAAGATAATAGGCTGACCTCAAATCAATATTTGAAAACACACATTCTTCGTGAATTTGATCAAAGAGGACATATATTCTAGGAAATGGATACAAATTCCTTACTATAAGCTCGTTCAAGTAAGGATAATACACATAGAGCATGTGGGTACCATCTGTCTTCTGAAAAAAGGATCATTGTACCCCAAGGAGATGTTTTAGAGCATATCAATTCTCAAGCCACCAAATCGTCTAGTTGTTTCATGAGTTTCAAAAGATCCATAGGTTCTATCCATTATGGAGGAATGGTCACTGGTTCTGGTCCTATAAGTAACTCAATATTAAATTCTACCTCTCATACCCTAGTTATAACATATAACTCATATAGAAAGACATCCCTAAAACACTCTACTACAGTAGGAGAAAACATTGGGTTTTTCCCATGGTCATCTAGGAAAGAACTATCAATCTGAGTTTTCACACTACCTATCCTCTACTTATTGAGTCCTGATCTCAAATATTTCACATATAATTCTACCTTATGTACATTCCTACTTTCATTTGGTGATATAAATTTTACCCTCCAATGATAACATTAAATATATGCTTTTTATGAAACTGAATAGTTTATAACAATGATTACATCAAAGGACATATTATTGAGGATGAAAAGATTCCCTAAAATGAGGTACCCACATACCTAAATGATAAAATACATTAAACGATGAATGCCCATGGATCAGATACATAATGGGGGATCAAGACCCCTAATTCCATTGATGTGTAAGAATTTAAGGCCCTTAAATTCCATTAGAGTCTTAGATATAAACGTGTGAGATGCGCCTATGAAAAATAATGTAGACAATACAGTGGAATATACTAGAATAACACCTCAAAATATAGAAGTTCTAGCACTCTACTCCACTAGTATTGTTTGGACTACATGTAACTATCATGTACTATAGATCTAAGTCACTAACTGACTTCCTTGAGAAATCTAGGTCTATTGGTAGTGATAATCATGAGTCTGACTACCTCTTCCTTGACTGGAACCTCAAACTAATCCATTGGTGGTATTTTAGTTTCATGCTAATTGAGATACTAGTAGACCCACTCTGTAACATGGGGTAGGAGTAGATACCCTCTCTCTTGGTGTTGATGGAAGGGTCCTGTAGATGTTTTGGATATGTCTCATCCCTTCACAACCTCATTATTCTATTAGATCTTGTACGCATTGAGGATTCATGTGTATCGGCTTTTTGTACATGTGACATATCATAAAGCTACTAGCACGAGGAACCTGACTGCAACTACCTCTTATAGTAGCCTCAAAACACCAAATTCTTCCATATGAAGATTCACTAATATCTCTAGGTTCTAAGCATCCCTTACTCAAACCATCATCTTTTATCAAATTTTTGAATATGATATGGAATTGGTTGACGATTTTTGAAATATCAGTTAAATTGAAAAAAAATATCCTATAATCAGATGGATTAAAACATCCAATCCCAAAATCTCCTAGAATTAATAAGATCATCACCAACTATAGTAGGAGTGAACTACCACAACATAGTAAAATGGGGGAGTAGTCCATTACAAATAGGCCCCTACTGCAGGTTTATAAACTCTATATATTGGTCATCTCTCATTATATGGGGAAAGAAATAGTCATAAAATATAGTCAACCAATCTAGACAAACCATATATTGATGATGATCTTCCTAGTTTATAACATCCTACCATATCTTGATAAAATCATGAAGCATATATGTATAATGAGTGTCCCTTCTCTATTTAGGTATCTCCTAATTCTTGAATATAGAAAAGATGGATTTGAGCCACAAATCAGTAGTGTGTGGTCTTCCATCCCCTGAAAAGGTAGTATATGATGCTACTGGAACATTAAATACAACTATAACATGCATGATCCAGGTAAACCAACACCTTTCATATTATACAAAATACATATAATTCCCTCTCAGAACTGTACATTGGGGTCCTTATTGGGATCTGGAAGAGGTGACACAAGTTACATTGCAATAGAAATCACTAGCACCTCAAGGTCTGCCACTTCATGTGCATGGTCATCACTGCCTTTAGGGCACATGAGTAGAGGATGTCATAGTGACACGATAATACAATTCCAAACACACTCCTCATATTATATCATAATAATTGAACTGATTGTATATAAAAAAACTAGGATAGGTAGAAATCCTTCCTATGAACATATCATACCGCTATGCCTTCTCCAAAATCCATGACTATGTAATAATGAGATAGACTATGAAATGGAATAATATTGTAAGATATCCCCCACTACCCACTTCTAAGGTTGGGCCTGAGTCTATGTCTCTGTTTCATATATATAAGATAACTAATTTAACATTAAAATTCAATTTCGTGTTAAATTTATTCATGTTTCAATATTTTAATTCATTTAAATGGTTGAATTAATTGGATTACCATTTCTGATCCATATGGTCCAATAATCCACATGAACAATAATATAGTGTCCACTTAACAAATACCATAACATGTTCCATCCCATGAAACCAATGGTTCATGAATCGACGTCCCATAATCGATTACTTATGGTGTTTGTTTCGATCGATGTATGAAAACACTGTTAGGTTGAGGATGGCACTTCATCTGTCAACTAATTTTTCCAATCATTAAATGACATTTCATCACATTTTAATACATTTATCATGGTAATATAAATATTCAATAGGTAAATTCATGCTATAAATTTTTTTTTCAGGGTAGACTATATGAAATATTTTTCATATTATCTAAAAAATGATATATATAATGAAACACCCTCATTTCATCATACCATTATAATTAAATCATCAATAAAATAATAAAAATATAAAAACACAATAAATTATGTGTGTTTCCCAATGAGGAATTCTTATCAACTTTAACAAAAAACAATAATAATAATTTCTCATCCAAGGTCATCTTTGTTTACCATGTACAAGGGTCAGCAACATCCAGGAACATGGTCAAATTCCAAATTCCATATCTCCTAGTCTCCTATATAATAGACAAAAATTAAAATGATGTAAAAAAAATAAGGCTTTGATACCACTTTGTAATGTCCCAACCTAGGATCCACTTAACTCATGCCTCAAGCTGGTGGGTCACATGTGTTCAAGTGTGTCTCCCCATATTCCAAAGACTACCAACATTAAGTTAGGGTCTAATGGTTGTGCACTGGGGATACTACACCCACATATTAGAGTGGAACCTCAGATACAAGCATTAAAATAAAATAGAGGATGCATATAATAATAGACAGAATGATAAGAAGTGGAATAATAATTTTCTGAGAAACTGTGTAATAATATCAAAAGCCAATAGGTTGTTTCATAAAATAGGATTCGTGGAATACTAATATACAAAAATGGAATAGGGAACACACATATAAAATCATGCAATATAAAAATTAAAAAAATATAAAAAGGGATCTCTACTAGGATCTCTAGCATATTCTCGATCCTCTCATAATATGATCCATCTTTAGGTAAAGAATATAAAGAATGTATAGCAGGGGATTTACCTTATCCATACATCCATTCATGATATATTTTCGGGTACCAAAGGAATCTCGAGTAGGGTGTGAGATGAAATCCTCGTATGCCACCACCAATTTTCTCAAGAAGTGATCCAAGTAGTGATTATGTCTAAACAACATGTATATAATAATATTTAATTAACAATACTGAATAAATAAAAAACTAGCCTCTCAGTTTTCTAAAGTACACCAGTTAGATCTACCTACTTTTCCTCATATCCTGGGTAAGTGTCTAAAATATAACACTATATATAGTAATAAAATATATATAGTATAGTTCTATATTTAATCCACCTAGATAGACTATGTGAATACAAACACTAATGGCCATATACCTAGAATACTAGGTGTTAGCTTGACTAGGGTTTAACTTATATTTCTATAACCAGTATAAATGAGCCTATAAGATGAATAAATTGGGCACATTCTTTATATCTCATAGTGAGTGGGAGACATCATTCTCATCACTCGAGATGGTCTGTGATCCACCATGGAAACACCCTATGTATGGGATGTGGTGCATCAAGCCCACCATACAAATCATGTCAATGGTGTGAGATGTCATGCTCAACACCCAATGAAAGGGAGCATGAAACTATCATTCCCAACAGAACCCTTACCATAGTACAACATCTTATATTTAGGTACAATCATATTTATTGTTTATCCATGAGGAATTACATCTAATGTATCACAATAGTCATGAACAATTGTAAAAAAGGCATTATAATACACATTGAGAATTGGTAAAAGTTAATAGGAAAGTGTGGCCTTACCACATTTTATAAGACAGTAATTTAACCCATTTAATTTATTTACGGAAGTGCATTCCATCATGTATAATCTATTCAATTTAATAAATTTTATTCAATTCAATAGAAGACATCCCATTGAAAAATTCCTCGAAATTCAATTTATAATCTTCAAGAGGTCATTTATTAGTTGTCATGGTCAGTAACGCAATTACCTAAATGGGTAACTTTGGTTATATATTTGGCCAAGAATGTAAGTGGTGCCTTGTGTTCGCTATATAATTATATAACAGGGTAAAATCAATTTATAATCTATGATAAAGACATAGAAGGTATTATCTGAAATTAAATGATTGACCATTAAGGAAATTAAAGTTGTCACCCCCAATGGGTGTCCAAAACAGAGGTCTAAAACATCTAATCTACTAAACAATAGTCCTCAGTAGTTAAACATTGGTCGTAGAAAAATTTAATATTAAAAGGTCAATTAAAAATTGATGTGCAGAAATGGTTTTGGTGAACCACAATTTAAAAACTAAGACACTCCAAAAATATTGGGGAAAATGACGACATCAACTGCCTGAGGGAAGTTGATGACAACTCGTTCGATGGGAGCCTTAGCTTTAAAGTAGGCTGTGTAAAATATAATAAATAGTACAACTCCATAGAAATTTAAAGAATTTATTGAACCTAAATAGAACGATATATCAAAAAAAAATATTTACATTGAGGGGAAGAGAACTCGAGAGATCAGTTAATCTATTGAATTCCTTTAATGTATCTCGATTTGGGAGACAATGGAGTTATCTCAAATCTTAGATTGAAGGAGGAGATGTCTACCAGGGAGAGAAAACACATCGAGCCACTGAAATATGGAGGAGGAAAAGTAAAATAGTGTTTAATATGGAATTAAGGTTATTTTGGTCAATTAAAAATAAAAATTTGAGGTTGATTATTAAGGAACATGTATTCCAAAACAATGAAAAAACTATGATCAAGTCTTTACTTAAGTGAGGACCCTACATAGATAAGGTGCCCAGTTTTCCTAACTATGTGAAGGCTATGAAAAACCCCATTTCAAATGTATTGAATTTCTCACATTGTCATGTACCTAGAGTCGCAATTTTTTAGTGAACCCTTGCACCTCATTTTTTACGACTGTTTTACAACACAACATGTAGAGATCATGTGGGATTGGCATTGCAGTTTCTACCAACATGGATACCTAATCATTTTACTTATTTTTCGGATATCCAAGATCTTAAAATGACCCCAACTCTCTTTGGGACTTCCTTATACTATAGTACATATTTACCAAAATCAATCTAATTGATTAAATTGAAACAAATGATTCACATCTGTGTGAAAATTCATTCAGTAAATTATCAAATAAATTATGTTTAATTCAAAGGAAATACATATAAAATACGATGGTGTTACATTCTTCCCCACTAAAAATTAATTGCACCCTTGAATTTCTATCACTCTAACATAAAAATTGATGATATTTCTACTTCATCACATCCTCAGGTTCCCATATACCTTCCTTAAATTTCTCATTCCTCCTGATAAATTTAACCAGGTGAGTAGTCTTATCCCATAACCCTTTACCCCTATAATCTAGTATTTATACTATTTTTCCATCATAGGTTATGTCATCATCCATTAATATAACCTCTCAATATAGTACATATGAAGGATACGGTATTTACTTCCTCAAATGTGATACATAGACCATATCATGAACTTTAGAAATTTTTGGTAGAAGCACTTTGTGATCATAAACTATCTCAATCCAATCAAGAATCCCGAAAGTCCTGATATGTCTAGGGGTCAACATTCCATTATTTTGAAATCTCATAACCGTATTCCATTGATACAATGTTATTAATACCTTCTTAATAACTTCTAATTCCAGTTTTCACTGATGATTCATAGTATAATTATTCTGTTTACTCTAATATTCCTTGATGTGTTCCAAAATAAATTTGAATTTCACTGATATTCCCTCAAAAATATTAGGTCCCAATAGTATTATTTCTCCAAATTAATACCACTATGTTAGAGTTATTCACTACCATCCATAGAGGGATTAATACATGAGTGATATGTTTCTTTATAATTAAATTGAACATGATGATGGTGTTGATCTCAGCTGTTGTTCTAGGGTACGATAGAGAATAAAATATATGGGGGATTGAATATCATTTTTTAAAAATAAAAATATAATTTCCAACCTCTTAAAATATTAGGTTGAGGCGTTTTTTAAATTTAAAATGAGATTAATAATTATTATAATTTTTAAAATACCTATGAAATAAAATATTTGACTAACTAAAATATATAATCTACTCAAATATAGTTTTCAAAACAAGAATAAAACAACTAGTATTTTAAACCATCAATAAAAGTTTTAAAGTAGAGGATCATAAAAAAATATGAATTATAGAAATAGAAATTAAAAAATGAATACAACTATAGTTTGAGAAAAAAAATAGATTATATGTTAGTAAACCAAATAATCATTAAAAACTATACTTATCAAATCCTAATTTTTAATACAAAGTGAAAGCTAGATACACAGACTCGATCTCTAGTATCCATGAATTTCAACATATTTTAAGGTATAGTTAATATTATACCTATTGATTTTTTTCTTATCCCCAAAATCCTTTATTTATACTTATCAATAGCATCTCACTTCATACACTATAAGTTCTTGAGAATTGTCTTCTTAGACACATAATACTTGACCAAAAGATCATATTTTATGGCTTTTATCAACTGAATCCCTTGATCATACATGATCATTATTAGAGTGATTGCAATGAAAATAATAAGATATTTTCATGAAAATCATCAAACAATATTAACTATTGTAAAAAACAACTAGAATAGGAAATAACACTAATCAAAAGTGAAATCAACAACATGAACTTTAAAATCATCAAAAAAATATCTTTCAATGTACGTCATATATATGAAAATAACCTATTAATGCTGAAGGTATAAATTTATTTATATTAAACATTGAAGTATACTCGAATGATTGAATTCTACAGAACTACGGATCAGTTGAAACTGCATTGGTAACAACTTCTTTAGATTTTGTCTTCATCAACTAATAGGTTAGATTAACAAAACTAAAATTCTTCTAAATCCAATGGATGTAAAATATCATTGGATATTTAGATCACAATATTTTTGGAAATAATTTTAGAGTTTTAATATATCAATTTTGTAAAATTCATTGTAAATAATTATAAAAACAAAAAATAGTTATTTAATTTTTTAGTAAGTGTATTATGATTTAAAAAATAATTAAATAAATAACTCATAGATTTAAAAACTCTTCAATAATCTCTCTCTTTTTTGAAATCATAGGACTCATAAGAATATTTTTAGAGGGAAACTGAAATTAAAAAGAAACCTTCATACATTTTTCATTATGTCTAATTTATCCCCCTTTGTTTTGATACAAATATTGAACAAACATTATTAGTGATAGGGAAAACTGATTTCCCCAAAACAACCATTAAAAATAGATATTTAAAAGTAATTTATTAATAATTGTTTAAATTTAACCCCTTTAAAATAATCAATGATTAAAAATAAATAGAAAAAATAAAATGAATAACTACTAAGAAATAGATTTTATTAAATTTTTTCCCTTTGATATGTTAAAAAATAAATAAAAAAAGATACAAAAATACAATCATAAATTAGAGACTTATTTTAGTTTGGTGATTTTATGATCATATGTTTTAGTTTATTCTGAATGTTATACAGTTATTCAGATATTCAAAAAAAGTAATAGTTTGATGTAAAAAGATTCTATATAAATTCTGTTTTGACGAGGCTTTCTTGTCTGAAATTTTTTTATTATGACGCGAGGTCAAATTAATCTTCATTTTCTCCACTAATATTATGAATATTATTTGTTTTATATATACTAATAAATATATTATTTTTCAAAATTAGACTTTGAACATTACCTTCTTCACCAATGACCAAAGATAAATCATTGGATTTATCTGATGTTGTTACTAATTTAACAAGGAATTTAAGCTTCACATATTTTTTTAGGAACTTTATAATAAATAAATTTTTAAATATACTTTTGATTAAAAATATTATAGTTGAAAAGAGTACTTAATATGAAATATACCTTGAGATTTCAATCCTCATGTTGGTATTTAAGATTGCTTTCATCTGAAAAGATGTCCTTTTATGTACGAGTAGTTCTAAAAAAAATTTACAAAGGATGAAAGACCAAAACATATATCATATATAATCAATTAATAATTATATTTAAAATCTCTTTGAATGGAAAGGAAAAAAGATTCATTTCTAATGAGTAATAACAACTCACCCTATAAAAATTAATTAACCATTTTTTATGAAAAAAATTAATATCTCCCCTAAAATTAAACAATGTTATCAAAGAAAAAGGTAACGATATGGTTAAAAAGAGTGAAATTATTTTAACATATTCTTTAAAATAATGGACCACCAAGGATGGTCTAATATAAAGTTTAGATAAAAATTTAGATATTTTACAGAAAAAATGAGAAAACATAAGGATTGAAAAAATTGGAGAATAGACGAATTTAAAAATCCGATAGATTTGAAAATCGTATATTTTTTAAAAAATAATATAATTTTAAAAACTATATAAGATTTTAAATTTGAATATGTTTTTTAAAAATATTGTTTTAAAAAAAGTTGGAAAAACTAATAAATTTAAAATTTAGAAACAAATTTAGAAAAAATTATCTAATTTTTTATATATGAGTTTTTATTGATATGAGGTAGATGTAATAAGAATTGGAATAAATATCACTTCACATTTATCATTAAATTTTATTATAATAAATTTGAATATGATAAAAGTAAGTGGTATTGTAAAGATGTCAAGAAAGTGATTTTCCATTCTGATAAGGTTATGAAAAATATCTCCTTTTGTTTGTGATCATTAAATAAATGGTGTCTTATATCTACGTGATTAAAATTTTAGTGATATAATTAATTTATAGATACGTAAATGGACCTAGTATTATCACCTAGGATAGGATTTTGAGTAAAAATCAAACCATAATTTGAGATCATATGTTTCATCCTCAACAATAAATAAAAAAAACTCGGTCTCCTATGTATTATACTTTAGTAGTGTAACGTGATACATAATATTTTTTCTTTTTGTCCAAGTGACTAAAGCTGTTCTAATGAAATTACATGTACCTTAAGTGGATTTATATCCAACCTAAAACCATTAACTTCACAATTTCATTACCTTTTTATAAAAAAATAATATCCGAAAGAGTATAATAATCCAATTTCTAAATTAACTTTAAGGAATATAAAATTTCGGTTTAGATATTTTAAATTATATTATTTTTTATTATATTGAAATATTACACAAAAATATATAAAAAAACAAAATCTATGGAACATTTAGTAATATATTAAAATTTTGATCACAATTCTAAATATTTTTTGACATATAAATTTTTTGGATTCAACAAGATTATGTTTTGACTTCAGTTGCATGGGTAGTTGTAATTTTTAATACATTTTCAAAACCAAAAAATTTCATTAAATATTTAATATATTTATGATTAGGTAAAATATTTTCTTCTGATTTATGAAAAATCTATAAACTAAGGAAAAAATTATCTTCTATAATCAGGAACATTTTTCATTAGTTGATAAAATTTATCAAAAATAAATTTATGAGTTAAAAAAATAATTATTTAATCAATATATATTTGAACAAAAATAGTGTTTTTGAAAATTTAATTTATTAAATTATTTTGATCAGTGTATTGGTAAAATTATTTTGAATCAAATATTTGATAATTCTATCATACCAAGATCTTCGGGATTGTTTAATTCTTTGAAGTGCTTTATTAATTTAAAATAATTTTTCCAAAAATTTAGATCCTTCGTGACCAAGATTTGTATCAATATAAAATTTCTCTTGAACATATCCATTAAGGAAATTTTTTTAGCATCTATTTTATATAATGTAAAATTAAGTAAACTAAAACGGTTAAAAATACTATGATAGACTCTAATCAAGTAACAAGTGAAAACATTTCAGCATAATCTATGCCTTCTTTTTGATAATATACATTATAAATAAGTATTTATATTTTTCTAATAATGGTTCAATTTTCACCACTTTTTCTTCAAAAAAATCATCTTACTCAAATTATCAGTTGATCTATAGGAAGGTCAACTATGTACAAATTTGGTCCCATTCAAACTGATTGAGATCTTATTGTTGTAAACATATATTCATTTCATCAGTGAATGTATCATATGATATTCTAGATTTAAATTGATACAGGAAAGCATGATGTTCACAATGATTTCTTAGAGAACTTTTAATTATTATTGGTTTACATACATATCTAAAAATAGGTTTATAAAGACGATTCCTTAATTTCAACTAATTTGTAGTTAATGTAGTGAGATAATCATCAACAAATAGATATAAATATTATATTCAAGTAACATATGGATATTTTGAATCAACTATCCATACAAATTAAGGATTTACAATCGTTATTTTTATATTAAATTCTGGGAAGGAATGCTGAAATTTTTTTAAACTATCATTGGTATATTGAATTTCTGATGGTTTTACAGAAACAGAAGTATCATATTCAACAAAATTTATATAAACTTTTTCCTTAGAATATTTTTTTTGAATACACTATAATCATTACGAGTTGCATAACAACCCAGAAAAATCCTCTTTATGTGTTTTAGAATCAAATTTATATAACTTTTATGTTTTATTTCAAATGAATATATTGGATTAAGAAATATGAAATAGTTTTTTTCTTTCATCGAGTCAAAAAATCATAAAGAGGTTTATTTTGAAAAGTTGTGAGTATAAATATATGTATTATATAACAAGAAGTACTCACAAACTCATGACACAAATTTCATGAAATAAAATAATTACTTAGAAAATTTCATGTAATTTCATAAATTTTTTTATTCTTCTTTTCACAACAACATTTTGTTGTTGGGTTCTAGGTGCATCAACATTTTTGGAAAACATTTTTCTACTATAAAAATTCATAAAATAAAAATTAATAAACTCACTGCTATGGTCACTCTGGATAGTAACTATGTGTAGGTTATTTTAATTTTTAATAGTAGCACAAAATTCTATAAAATGATTATGAGAATCATATTTCCATGTGAGAAAAAAATCCCAAGTATATCTTGTAAATTCATCAACCAAGATATATACATAGTATTTGGCTTAAATACTTTTGGTCTATGTATTTCAAAATATATTCATGTGAAATAAATTTAAAGCTTCATTAGTTAAGATGTGAATTTTAGATATAATGATTGACATATGTTTCGTTCCGAATTGACAAGGATCACATATGATAGTTGAATTAAAATTAATTTCTGGTATATCCCTAACATATCCTTTCGTAGAATGTTTTGTAAAATTTTGGAATTTATAGTTTTCTAGTCTCTAGATTCATAACCAAGATAATAATTTTGTTCTATTTAAATAAATAAAATATTTATTACATAATTATTTTAGTTTGCATGTGTAATCATTTTATTTTCTATTAGAAGATAAAAAGAAATTAGATTATAAATATTGAACAATATATTTTTTCCTAAAGTTATCAAAATATCTCTTATCTCATAACTGAATTATATTGATAAGGTTATTCCAAATCCTAAAAACATATAAAAAAATGAAAATAAGTGATTTCCCAAAAAAAACATCGATTTTGTTGATTTCACCTTATGTACTATCTCTAAATGTAACTCTACATATATTTCTGGTATTTCTGATGAGTATTTTTGACATTTAAATTACAAATATTTTTAATTATGCTTTTTACAATTTGAGAAGGTTCACTAGTTATATCTTTTGAATAACATATACCTAAATTCTTACATTTTATCTTTAAAAAATAGATTTATAATTTTTAGCAATGATATTAAAATTACTAGAGACATGATTATCTAAATTAGATGAATACTCTACCCCATTTTAACTTTTACCTTTTTCAATAAATTATTGTATTATTCTTTTATATTACAATAATGTTTCTATTAAGTCATCCAAATTTATCTTTTTCAAATACTTAAAATCATTAATTATTGTTTTTTGGGGTCCTAAAATTTTGGAATAATATTGATAATATTTTTATTGATTTCATATTATGATAACTATTTTTTCTCACTAGTATTGTAAATTATTTATTATTATCATAATGTGTAGATGAAATTTTTTAATGTTTATCCAGGTGTAAAATCAATGTCTTGATAGTCAGCTCTATATATATCTGTTTGAGATTCTATTGTTGGGTCGGGTTATAAAAAATATACACAAGAGGGTGGGGGTGAATTGTGTGTATTATTTTTTTTTTGCAAGATCGTAATCTATCCTTTAAACTTTATCGGAATGATTAAGCGGATGAAAATAAATAGCAAAGGACGCACGATTTATAGTGGTTTGGGGAACAGAAGGCCCATAGTCCACTCCACTAACACTTTACTCCACGAGCATGGTGATTTTTAATATCTAGTCATCTTATCTGCAGACCAGTCCACAACTGAGTGCAGGCAATTGATACCTTTCCAACATTAAGGTAAAACAGAACCTTATAGTTCATACACATAACCAAACACTAATCCTATGATGAGAATCCGACCACTCAAACTAAAAGTGTATTTGTTATTTGAAATAATTTCCAGTTGTTCTTCACAATTGCAATAGCATACAATTGACAGTCGATGGATCGTCGATTTTTAGAAATGATGTTCTTCAGGTAATAGTAGTTCTGAGTCGATCCGGTTTTAGTAGATCTTGAAATATAATTCAAAACATTAAAAACATCGATTTAAAAAATATATTCCATGTAGAATTAGTGAATCTTCAATCATGTTTCTTTGTCTTTAGAAAATAGAGCATTGTCGCTCTTTGTAACAGAAGATCTGTATATCTCGATTTTCTCTATAAACTATAGCAGTGAAAAACTCAAGATCTTGATATATATTTTCTTCATTTTGATTATTCACCTCAATATCTTTAATACAAAATAATACAGGTATATAAATAATAAATACAAGAGTTCTCCTTTTAAATTTAGATCCACAGAAGTATCCTTTAGAATCACGATATTCAAATATTTTAATAATAGAGCACTTGTAACTCCCCTAAAAATTCTCCCTGAAAAAATCCTCTTAAATTGATCAAATGAATCATAAATAAACGGCTTTGAATCAATCAATGACGCGCTTTAGATTCGTGATTTTAATCCGGCTTGAAATCAGCCTGATGATCTGCATAAAGATGGTTGCTTTAATAACGTCGCAATTTAAATCTCTCACGCCAAACGTAGGGTTAAACTTCATAGAATAAATTCATTTAATGTAAGGTTCATAATGTAAGGATTATCACAAACATACAGTTGATCACAAATGTAAGGTTGATCATAAACATAAGGTTGAACATCCGCACTTTTCTCTTCAACTCTCAAACATAAGATATATATACTATACTTTTAACAGCTTTTAAAGGAAAGGTAACTGATCCTGTATAAGGTTGTATACAAAAGTAAGGTTGACGAACCATAATTTTGAGAAAAAAAAATGATGTTCCAAATTTACATAGATTTATTCTTCCATAATTTTTTGATATTCCAAACGTAAGGTTCCTTCCAAATGTATGGTTCTTCTTCCATACCATTCTAATAATGTATGGTTACTTAACCATACTTTTCTGATAACGTATGGTTACTTAACCATAATTTTTTAATAACCCATAAGCAACAGTTCTCATCCTTACACTATGCTCCTCAACATAGGGTATGAACAATGTTTCCAAAATATGCTAATGTGATTTCCAATCACATTGAGTGTGAACAGTGTTTCCAGAACATGCTAAAGTGATTTTGGAACACGTTGACAAATAGTCCACATAGATTAAAACGCTTAAATATTATTTCAATAGAGATAAATAAATAATATTAATTTATTGAAATATTCTCAAAATAAAATCATTAGAATAACAAATAGGGTATTTTTCAACATCAAAATCATTCTAGAAAGACAGAGTATTGTTAAAAACAACACTTTCTCAATAATCTCCCCATTTTTGATGATCACAAAACCCATTAAATAACTAATAAAATTATCCTAAAATATTAATTTCATATAAATTAAAAAATTTCAAAGATAAACACAATATTTTATATTAAAAAAATTATTTCCTAATTTTTATATTTTCTCCCTCTTTTTAAAGTAAAACTATATCTCTTCATTTATAAATAAATAATGTCGAGTTAATACAAATAGAAATTACTCCCGAAAAAAAATATGTTGTGTTTATATTTTTCCCTCTTTTTGTGATATCAAAAAGAATGATAGAAGAAGGAATATAACACATTTTAATGTATCACCAAACATAAGTAAATACAATTGTAAACTAGTTATCAATATTTGAAACTGGATTACTGGCATTCAAACATAGACAGTAAAATAAAACAAAGTAATGAAACATAAACATGTGATTAAAATAAAGGTTATCTAAAATATAATTACAAGTACATTAAGGACAATGAGAATAAAGGTTGGGATATAAAGGTTTGAGGAATGGATTTCAGTGCCTCTGAATGATTTCATTGAGCTCTAAGATCTATTTTCTCAACCTTTTCATCAATACATCGCCTAACTAGACTATGAGATTTCTTCCTTCATGAGTCTGATTTATGTCTTCAATCAAATTGTCTCTAAAAAACTCATGTAACCTCTCTTCATTTTCCTTTAAAAGAGTTAACTTATCAGTGAACTGATTCAGGAAAACTCTAATTCTAGGTTTTTTCGAAGTCAATTGGTCAATAAGATACATTTGATTGTCTAATAACATAGATAAAGGAGTACTATTGCATTGAAGGTCCTGCAGTCTGTCATTCATATTGCTCATAGCTACTGTAATGGCATGAAATCATCTGATCAGATCAGGTGAAGTACCTGATGTACTGGTTTCACTATTTCTGATAGCTGCGAATTGATTCTCCATGAAATATTTAAACTCTAGTAAATCTAACTTCATTACCATTTCAGATTTGAGATTTTCAACATCAGCCAACATTTCATTTTTGAAATTTTCAACTTCTGGTTTAGAAACAGAACTGTTTTTCAGTCTTTGAAATTTTATATTCTCCATTTCTAATGATCTTCTTAAAGAAGAATTTTCATCTTAACTTTATTAATCTTTCAGATCAACTCCTCTACATAATCATCATAATAATCAGAGGAACCTTTTTCTTGATTCTCAGTTTGAGCTTCAACTAGATTTATCATAGTTAGATGTAGGGATTTAGCATCTGATTTATCCTCATCGTACTTCTATACTAGAATCACCACTGATTTTTCCTTTGAGTCCATTCCTGACTCATCCATAGAAAAATCCTCACCAATAATTTGAATGTGAATTTCAGAAGGGTTCTCCACTGCGTTATGTTTTTGCCTGACTTGAGCATGTGCTTCATTAGTTTCCATCAAAATAGGTTCCTCTAATATAGGTTCCTCATGATCTATTTATTCATGGAAAAGTTCAGAAGGCTGTATATTTTCAATTCTAGCCACTTTAACTTCTCCAAGATTTTCAATAGTTGGATGCAAAATTTCTTTTTCTACTTGAGGAGTCACCCCAATATGAGAAACTGTTAGTTGATCAACTTCATGTATTTAATATTAATAATAAATTTCTAGCTTATGATAGGTTCATTTGTTCCAATATTTTCTTGAACAAGATCCTCATTAGCTTGAGCTACTCTTGGCCTTCCACACTGAATTTTTTCTTGACTTTCCTCACTAGCAGGTGTATCAACTGTCTCAAACCGTATCCTCCTTGATACTACACTAGTTCAAGATTCAGCCACTCCTTCATTTGATTTCTCATGTAGCTCTTGATCACTATCATGTTCTTCTTCTGTTCCAACAGAAATGAGTTTTCCATTTATTGTGCTCCAAAAGAAATGAATTTTTTTTAGTGTTACAGCATTGAAAATGTTGCTATGGTGACATTTAACTCAGGCATCCAGCAGTCTTATCATATTTGACTTAAATAAGATCTTTTAAATGAACCTTTAAAAGGGATATAAGGTCATCCTTGCTTCGGTTTGCTAGTAGTAGTTGAGATATATGATCAAAAATCATGGAAAATTCTACTTTATATCACTCATAAAATGAAGCATTATGTATATATAAGCGTACAATATTTTCTCCATCTCTGACATTATGAGTACAATACCTATTTAGATAAATTTAACTAAAATATTCTGGTCAGGCTCTAGATATTTCACTAACATCTTCCTTAAATTTGTAGAGCCACAAAGAAAAGGCATAATGTCCTCAGACTTATGTAAATTATCGCCAAAATTCATTAAATCAAAATGGAAAACTCCCTTATGAGGGTAGTGAAGAATTTTGGCTATCTCCAATGACAAAATCAAAAAATCCTTGTCCTCAATCTTAGCTATTATTGAATCTTCATCTTATCCAAGACTAAAATGTTCAGATTTAAAAAAGTGACGAAGTTATACCTCATATAGAAATTTTGTATAGTCCCCATTGAAGGTTTTCTCGAGTTTCAGAAATCATAGGGCTTGCCTTAGCATTAAATACATCTTGTACAACCATTTGAGATCGATCACTTTTCCTTGAAAAATCTTTTGTCCTACCGAGTGTTGTTGCTTTGCATTGTAAGTATTTATCTCATCAACTATTTTGATTCTGGCCATTTCTTTCAAAAATCTCCGATGGTTCGAAAATCTATGGTTTCAATGGTTCAGGTGCAGATAGAGGGGAGCGGTAGAAGTTCTTGGGGTTTTGAAGGATTTTGAAAAAATGAACGGTTTTAAAATAGGAAATGTTTTCTAACGTCCTTGATTCTAGTGTCATTATTCACATAGTAATTAATACATTATTTAAAATTTTGAAGTCATACAGAAAAAGATTAAATCAGAATTGAATTTTGTTTTAAATTAATATTGATAAAAAATAATTAAAATAAATAATTTAAATTCAAAAAAAATCCTTTAATTATAAATAATCCTAGCTCCCCCTTGATAAACTAAAACCTTGTAGTGGGAAGTGGTTTAATAAAAATATCAGCTAATTGATTTCCGGTTCTTACATATTTGAAAAATATATCCTTTTTAAGAACATGATCTTTTAGAAAGTAATGTATGATGTCAATATTCTTTTTTTAGAATGATTAATAGGGTGTTTTGAAATATTTATAGCACTATTATTATCACATCAAATAGGTGTATTATTAAAATTTAGTCCAGAATCCATAAGATTTTTTTCATCAAAAAAACATATGCACAACAACTTCCAGCAGATACATATTCTTCTTCCCTTATTGATAGAGAAACTGAGTGTTGTTTCTTACTAGACCATGACACTACGGATTTTCCTAAAAAGTGACAAGTCCCTAAGTTTATTTTTCTATATAATCTACAATTTCCAAATTTTAAATCTGAATAAGAAATTAAATTAGATTAAGATGTTTTTATATAGAGAAGATATTGAAAAACGGTTAATTTTAAATATCTTAAAAATCTTTTGAAAAAACTTATGTGATATTCTTTTGGATTAAGTTGAAATCTAGAAAAAATTCATACTGAGTACATTATATCTGGACTGCTAGAAATAATATATAATAAACTACCAAACATACACATGTATAACTTGTTGTCAACTGATTTTCCAGTTTAATCAAAATCAAATTTTATATTAGTACACATAGGAGTTGAATATGTCTTCCTATTTTCAAGTCCAAATTTATTTAGTAAATCATTAATGGATTTTCATTTATTTAAATCCTTTCCAAAATATATTTGATAAATTTAAAGCCCTAAAAACATTTAATTGTCTCATCATACTCATTTCGAATTGTTTTTACATTAAATTAGAAAACTCATGACAAAGATTTTTGTTTTTTGAACCAAACATTAAATCATCAACATAAATTTGAACCAATAAAATATTACATTTTATAGTTTTATTATAAAAATATGGATCTACCCTCCCAACAATAAGATCATTTTTTAAAATAAAATAACTTAATCTTTCAAACCAAGCTCTAGGTGCTTGTTTAAGGCCATAAATAGCTTTGGTATGTTTAAAAACTGAATCTGGTTTTTGAGAATTTTCAAAACCAGGAGGTTTCCCAACCTAAACTTCATCTCATAAGTAACCATTTAAAAAGGAAGACATAACATCCATCTGAAATAGATTAATGTTTATATAAGATGCATAGGCTAAAAGGATCCTAATGGATTCAAATCTAGCTATAGGTGCAACAGTCACATCATAATCAATACCTTCTTCATGATTATATCCTTTAGCTACGAGTATTTCTTTATTTATAGTTATTATTACATGATCATCTTGTTTGTTTTTAAAGGCCCATTTGGTGCCTATAACTAGATAGTTCTGAGGTCTTTCATCTAAATTCCAAACATCATCTGTCTTGAATTGGTTTAGTTCCTCCTACATTGTTATCATCCAGCTTTCATCAACTAGGGATTTTTCTAATGTATTAGGTTCTAATTATGATATAAAGGAATGGAATTAAAAGAGATTTCCCACATTTCTTCATGTTTTTATTCTAGTGTCTAATTATCCTATAATAGTTTCTATTTTATAATTCTTTGGGGTTCTAGATTTTCTAGGTAGTATACTGTTAGGTTCTTCAATGTCATGTTCTTCTCTACTAGACATCATTTTATTTTTATCTTTTTCAAAATCATATTATAAGTTCTCAAGTCTCATGTTATTATTAGATTCAGATTCATCAATATAGTATTTCCTTTTCATGAAGGGGTAAGATTCATCAAATTTCACAAAAACTTATTCTTCAACAATCATTGAATTTTTATTAAAAACTCTATAAGCTTTGGAAGTAGCAAAATATCCTAAGAAAATGACTTAATCAGATATTGGATCAAAATTACCAATATTATCCTTGGTGTTTATGGTATAAACCATTCCTCTAAAAACATTAAAGTATTTTAATTTAGGTTTTCTTTTATTCTAGAGTTCATAGGGTGTCTTTTTAAAAATTGGTTTGATTAAAACAATATTCATTATATAACTAGAAGTTCTTATAGATTATACCCATAAAGAGGTAGGAAGACATTATTCATTTAGCATAGTCCTAGCCATTACATGAATAGTCCTATTTCTTCATTCAATAATTACATTTTGTTGAGGTGTTCTTGTTGTAGAGAAGGTGTGTTTAATACCCATATTTGAGCAGAAATAATTAAATTACACATTCTCAAGCCATCCACTATGATCACTTCTTAGTGAATTTTTTTTAAAATTATTTTCAATTGGAAAATCTTGGATAAAACATTTAAATATAGTAAAAGATTCATTTTTAAATTTTAGAAAATAAATCCAAGTAAATCTAGAATAGTCATCAACTAAAACATATACATATATTTTCAATCCAAGCTTTCTATTCTTGAACGTCCAAACAAATCCATATGGATAAGTTCTAGAGGTTTAGATGTAGCAATTTTGTTATCAGATTGGAAGGATGATTTGTGCTTCTTTCTATGTTGACATGCATCATAGAATCTATAACATTAAAATTTGAGACTAGGAAAACCAAAAACTAATTGTTTCTCAGATAAATTATGTAAATCATATATATTGTAGTGTCCAGGTATTCTATGCAAGATCCAAGATTCATTTATCTTAGTATTTAAGCATTTTCCTATTAATTTACACAAGGAATTTATGTCCAGGGTGTAAACATTATCAGTTCTGGGTGCTCTAAATTTAAGCAATTTAACATAAAAATAGAACAACAATTATTACAATATCAAAAAAATAACCATCATCACAAAGTTGAGAGATACTTATCAGGTTGTGTTTCAATCCATGTACATAAAATACATTATTGATTTAGAATGCTTCTAGATCTCCAACTGTTCCAATGCTAATAATCATACCTTTGGCATTATCACAAAATGTGACTAGACCACCATCCTTTTGAGTTAGAGTTCTAAACTTTTATGAATTTTCACTCATATTCCAGGAGATTCCACTGCCCATATACCATATTTCATTTTGGCTTCTATGACCTGCTTCCTACAATGACATTTAAACAGTGATTTGTTTTGGTACCCATATTCTGTTGGGTCCAATAGTGTTAGTTAGTAGAGATCTAGGAATCCAGACATGCTTTGTTTTTCAATAATAAATAGAATCATATAAACTGCTTGCGAAAAGGATTTCTTAATCCCACTTATTTTTGGTTGCCTTAAATAACAATTTTTATATATGTGTCCTCTTATTTCACAATAATTACAGATTACTTTTCTACTACTAGGAACGAATTAATTTTTATATAGTTTAGTTTTTTCTCCTTTACTACATATTCCATATCTTTATTTTTTAATCACATTCTTTCCAAGTATTTCATTTGGTTTAGTTTCTCCTTTTTTGAAAATAAGATCTTCACTTTTGTATGTTTCTACTTCTATTTACAGTCTTTTTATTTTAGTTTCATTATCTGTACAGTTTATGTTTGATGAGTTATATTTTTCAATTAACTCATGATGTTGTTTTAGAAGAGTGTCCCTTTCTCCAAAAACTACAGTTTGAATATTTTAAAAAGAATTATGATTCTCAAATAACGAATCATATTTCTCTTCCAGAATATTACAGTAGGCTACATGTTTATGATTTGAATAGCTAGAACTAGAATCAGATGAGTGGTAAGATTTTACCTCATCAGCTTCTGTCATAAAGCACCTGTTTTCTTTCAGATTTGATTTTTCTTTTTCCGAGTAAGACTTTGATGATGTTTTAGAGTCTTCATAGAAACTCCATTTATCTTTCATTGCCTTATTTTCTTTCTTCTCATAGTCATTTATCTTAATGAATTTATTTTTCTTGTCTTCCTTTAATTGAGGATAGTCAAGACTGATGTGACCCATCATTTTGAATTCATAGCATCTGACTTCCTTTGGTTCCTTTTCATTCATTTTGAAGGATTTCCTGAATCCTTTCATCTTCTATAGAATTTACTGAACTTTATGGCTAGATGAGCTAGTTCCACATACGAATCAGATGAATCTGACTTCTCTGATTTCACTTTGATTTAATTTTTCATTTTTTTGATTTTCTTGTGAGATGTTAGCTTCAAAGAAGTATTTTCCTTTTTGATTAAAACTTTATGCTCATTTTCTTCATCTTCCATATCATTTTCATACATCAAAAGAGTTCCAATTATCTATCTCAATGAATGTTTTTTTACTGGTGATGATTTCCTAATGGATGTCGAAATTCCATTCCATCTTGGTGGTAGTAATCTTATAACTTTTAGGGCTGATATTCTTGTTTGATGGGATCTCCCTAGGCAGTGTTGTAATTGAAAATTTTGGTAAGCCTTCCATTCATCTGGGTAATACTTTCTACTTCTAGCATTCTGAATGTGTCAACTTTTAATTTTGAAATGGAATACCTCATTTGTCTGACATTGATAGTTTCATTATAAGCAATTGTAATCGTCTACAACATTTAATAATCTGTCGAGCACTGAAATATTTTGTTGAATTCATCTGGTTCAGGACCATAGATGATAGCATTCATAGCATTAGATTTTATGTTGTACACTTTTTCTGTATCAACCCTCCAGGTGTCAGGTTTCTATGGAATCACATACGAAGTTAGAATTTTCATGTAGACTCGAAATCCAACTAACATTAAATAAATGATAATCCTTAATTTCAAACATCCATAATTTTCCCCGTTGTAGTAGGGAGCTCAAACCATTAACATAACCTGTCATGTATCAATAATTGTGATTTTTATAATGAAAAAATGTTATGATTGTTATTTCTTTATCAAAATAACCACCTTTGATGCAAACTATTGGATTAGGTTATACCAAATATACATAAGAGGGGGGGGGGGGTTAATTTTGTATATTTTAATTTCTTCGCAAGATCATAATATGTTCTTTTAACATTATCAGAATGATTATGAATTGGAAAATAAATAGAAAAGTATGCACAATGTATAGTGTTTTGAGGAATATAATGCCCCTAGTCCACTCCACTAATGCTCTACTCCATGAGCTTGGTGATTTTCACTATCTGGTCCTCTTATCAACAGACCGTTCCACAACTGAATGTCCGCTATTGACACATTTAAATATTTAATGTAAAATAGAGCCTTCAGGTTCATACACAGAACCGAGCACACATCTTAGTATGAGAATCGAGTCACTCAATGTAAAAGAGTATTTGTTCTTTGAAATACATTCCTATTATTCTTCACAATTGAAACAGTATGCAACAGACAGTTGGTGGATGGTCAATTTTCAGAAATGATGTTCTTTAGGTAAGAGTAGTTCTGAGTCGATCTAGTTGCAGTAGATCAGGATATATAATACGCAACTTCAACAACATTCAATTCACAAAATATATTTGATGTAGAATCAGTGAATCTTCAATTGTGTTTCTCGGTCTTCAAAAAATAGAGCTTTGACACTCTTTGTAACAGAAGATCTGTAAGTCTCGATTGTCTCTGTAAACTGTAATAGTGAAAACCACAAGAGAATTATATATATTTTTCTTCTTTTTGATGATTTTCCTCGATATCTGTAATACAAAATAATACATGTATATAAAGAATAAATATGCGCGTTATTCTTTTAAATTTAGACCCACATAAGTCTCATTTAGAATCGTGATATTCAAATATTTGAATAACAGAGCAGTCGTAAGTCCCCTAAAAATTCTCCTTGAAAAACTCCTCTTAAATCGATTCTTTGAATCATAAATAAATGACTTTAAATAAGTCAAAGACATGCTTTAGATTAGGGCTTTTAATAGGGCTTGAAATCAGTCTGATAATCCGAATAAAGAATGTTGCTTTAATAAAGTAACAATTTAAATCTTCAACGACAAATGTAGGGTTGAACAACATAGCATACATTCTTTGAACGCAAGGTTCACAATGATATGTTGATCACAAATGTAAGGTTGATCACAAATGTAAGGTTTATCACAAAAGTAAGGTTGATCATCCATAATTTTCTCTTCAACTCTCAAACATAAGATATATAAACCGTACATTTAACAGCTTCTAAACAAAAGGTAACAGATCCAACGTAAGGTTTTTTACAAAATTAAGTTTGATGAATCATACTTTTGAGAAACAAACATGACGTTCCAAATTAGCATCAAAATATTCTTCAATAATTTTCTGATACTCCAAACGTATGGTCCCTTCCAAATATAGGGTTCCTCTTCCATTCTTTTTTGATAATGTATGGTTACATAAAAATACTTTTCTGATAACATATGGTTACATAACCATACATTTTTTATAACCCATAAGTGACGATTCTCATCCTTAGGCTATGCTACTCAACGTAGGGTATGAAAAATGATTCTAGAACATGCTAAAGTGATTTATGAACACATTGATTATGAATAGTGTTTCTAGAAGATGCTAATGTGATTTCTCAACACGTTGACAAATATTCCACACAGATTAAAATTCTTAAATATTATTTCAAAATGATAAATAAATAATATTTATTTCCTGAAATGTACTCAATGTAAAATCATTATAATAACAAATAAGGTTATTTATGAACACCAAAGTCATCATAAAAAGGCATAGTATTGTTGAAAACAACACTTGCTCAACATCTATAACTTTAGATGATCGAAAATATGTCATCTCTAGCTTCTTCTAAATTGTTTTTTCCATTTAACATGATGATATATTCCTATATATATTCTTTCTCATATAATAAAATAATGTATTTTAAACTTTATGATTTACATAATATTTATGAATTTCTTCAAAAGAGAATTAAATGTTGTCATTCTCTAAAAAAATAGAATTTCTTATTAGCATGATAATGTTTTCAACTCAAGTATTTATGATATAATATTTCACATGATAATTTATATAATCATAATTAGATCAATCAAAAAATAGGTGGTCTAGTCGAAATTAAATTTTCTTCTCTTCCAGCATATACTCTAACATTAAACAAATTCATTCCTCTAATATCATAAATAGTGTAAGTAAGATTTGTTGAAATTTTGATAAATTAACATAAATTAAAACAATATAATATAATATAATAATCAGGGAAAATACTTACTCTGGTAGTAATCTTTTCTCAGTGTGTGATAGAGAATCAAATTGAATTGGGAGGGTGAATTTTAATTTTAAAAAATAAAATTACATTTTTCATCATATTATAGTATTATATTGATCTGTTTTGTGAATTACCTATGATATCAAAGATTGATCTATTTTTTGAAATACCAATGGAATAAAATATCAGAGTAACTGAAATATATATTGTATTGAAATACAATTTTTACACCCAAAATAATGTGATCATTATTATAAACAACTGATTGAAGTGTTAAAATAGTAGAACATTAAACTATCTAAATTACAAAAATTGAAATTTCAGAATGTATATAAATGAATTATAATAAATAAAACGTGAAATATTTATTAGAATACCAAATAATCATTTAAATGTGTATATATAAAATCCTCACATTTAAACAAAATTGAATTATAGATCTATATATTTGATGTGAGGTATCGAAGAATTTCAACATGTCCTAAAGTATCCATAATTTTATACATATTAAATTGTTTATTATTTTATCCATGGAATCCCTCTACTATACCTATGAGTAAAAACTCACTTCACACCCTCGATCTGATGTGTAGATTTTCTGTATTTTTTTCCCTAAAATCCCTTAATAACACAAGACAAAAATTATAATGATTATTAAAGAAATACTAATATATTTATATAGAAAACCGAACATAATGGTACCTCTTAGTAAAATAATTAAATAGAAAAGTTACATTGTTTATAAGTACATAAAAAATAATAAATTACCAAGATTTAAAAAAATATCAACTTTCAGAATTTTCTTTTCTATAATTAGTACATATATATGTAGCCTTCCAATTCTGAATGTGTGGATTTATTTATTTGAAATTTTGTAACAATCTCCGAAGGTGGATTTCTGCAACACTGAGGATAAGTTTTAACTACATTGGTAATATCTTATTTTTCATGGACCATCATCTACCAATGGGTCAGATAAACACCACTATAATTCTTATAAATCCAATGTAATTAATATTTCATTGGATCATCAAATCACTAGATTTTCATAAATCAGTTTAGAGTTATTGTTCTTAATTTTTTCTGAAATCAATTTATATAAATATAAAATGATAAGAAAATTAATTTAGACCATTTTCATATAAAGTTTCATGTTATTTCCATAGTAAAAAATGATTTATTTCATTGATTTAATAATATTCTTATCAATAAAAACATTTGAATTATATGGAATGTGATATTAGAAAATAATATATTTTTTGAATGGTTCTCTTAGATTTACTGTCTAACAGAGTATAATCAGCAATACTGAAATAAAACTTTATATCTAGTGCTTGAGGAATTATTATCTATAACATCAAGGAAAACCTCAGATCTCGATTAGAAAAAATAAAATTTTGTACCCCATGAAACATTACCATTTCAATAATTTATATCTATAAAATCTTATCAAGAGATATATTCTCTATGATATAAAATAAATGTTCTATATTTTTAAACCACTTAACTATAACCCCAATTGCATTATAGCTTTTAGATTTTTTGGGTGTTTGCTGCTGAAATCGGTGTTGATGTTTTCCCATTTTCAATGTGGTATTTGTAATCGTTATAACATATCCTTATACTTTTTTCACTCATCCTTAATTTTATGTCATACAAAGAACAGATATACATACTCAGCAATATATCTCTTTATGTTTTCCCCCATAAATTATATATTATATATCTATACATATTAAAACTTCTAATATTATTATAGAATGATATCATATGATATTTATATAATAACTTCTTCTTTAACTCTGGTGTTAACTAGAAAAAATATTCATTTCATGAAATTTATCATTCTATAACAGTCAAGGCTAAACTGAAGAATATTTGACACATTCTTTTGCAGGTCTACATCCTCCATATATAACTCTTTAATCTTCACATGAATTGATGTTTGACTACTCACTTGAGAAATATATACGATTTCTATAATTCCTTAAATATTACATGGTCCATCCTTTCAAAGTCTAGAAGTTTTGAATATTCTATGGTCCTCATCATAGATAATTTATTATGATCCTTTAGACTCAAAGCATCGAACTTGTTTTTTTAATTTCCCAGGGTGGTAATATATTCAGATGTCATAATCATTAATCAACTCTAACTATCTTCTTAGATTCATATCCAAATATTTTTTGGTGAATATATACATTATTATTTTATGATCGGTATATATGTTTAAACTTAAACTACAAATACAATTCCTCAATATAGTTAACAAAAAGATTAGCATTGTTAAATCTAGGCCATGGTTACGATAATTCTTCTCATTAACCTTTAGTTAATGTGAACAATACATTTTCACTGTATCATTATTTTTGAGAGCACATCACTAACACTTCTTTGGAAAATCACTATAAATCACAAACCCATGTCCACTGCAGGGTAGTGTGATCATAGATGCATTGTGGAAGACCCATGGAGAATCACTAATTCCCCATAGGGGTGAATAAATTTTAAATTTATAATATTCTCGAACCAAAATATATTTAAAGGCATATAATAGTGAAAATATGGGGTTGATCCCATGAACAACAAGGAATCTCAATGATGAATCTCGATTAAATGTTATGTTTCCCAAAAAAATTTAAATTTCTAAATTGATTAAAATAAGATAAGATAGGTAAAAGTACATAACAAATAATGAAGGTATAGAAATTATTTTTCTTTTGAATTGTTTACTAAATAGAAATTGTAAAATAGTCATATCCATTAGCTTTGTAGTGAATAAATTTTATTTATTTGAAAAATGATCAAACCCTATCAATTTATTCTGGAATCTCAATTACTCAAGGATAAATAAACTAAATTAAAAGAAATTTAATAAATTATATTATAACTGAAGACGAATAATATATACCAGTGTTTATGAATCAATTACCTTTATTATATTGGGTTTCGCGTGAAACCAAACACACTTGTACAAAATATTAATAGAAAATATGAAAAGCATAAACATTATTAATATATTATAGAAAAATATCATAGAAATTAAGAATAAATTAGTATATATTTTTATAAACCCATATCATTTGACTCCACTCTCTCCTGTGGTGTTTTTTCCGTCATCATCAGGTGATTTCTGGAAATGATTATGCCTTAAACAATAGAGGAGAGAATAGATAAAATATATTTAATAAAAGAGAATGGAATTAATGAAAATCATTTAATGTAATAGAAAAATTGAAAATAAAAAAACATGAAGAAAAACCTGACTATAATGAATGATCTTTGGGTTGGAACATTAGTGTTGCTACCTGTCGGTGGTTAAATGATCCTCTACTAAGTGCTAAAATTCCCTTTTAAAATCCAACAAAGTTAGTCTGAAAGTTCCCTGGTCAAATGGGATTAATTTGCCCACAAAATTTAGGGGAAAGACAACTTTTGAATCAAAGGATGTGCTAAATTCCTTTCATGAATGGTATATTCACTTGTCGAATTAATCAATGGATTAAAAATAAGCTTTTGAATACTCCATTAAAAATGATTACATGACTATGTGTAACACCATGAATCTATGTTGATCCAAAATCATTATATCTTCTCAATTGATTCATGGTTCCATGTCTGTGATTTATGGAATGAGTGGAGTTTTTCAACATTCCCAGTATTTATTAGGTATTAATTCATGATATGAATGGTCCTTCATGGTGGAAAAACATTAGGAAATAATGAATCACCTTGGATTGATGGTACATGACTAAAAGTTCCTAATGTTCCCATACTAAGTGTCTATCTTTGATACTTACAATATGAACCTGATATTCATGGTATGAATTACTTGAATAATATTTTGATTTATTTTTAACATGATCATTCCATAAAAACACACACCATTAAAATTAATTATGATTTTCAATTTAAATCAATCAAAATTTAATGCAATACCAAACATTTCAAACCAATAATAATTTATGTGAAATATAGAGATATCAAATTCCCCCACACTCAAATATTTTCTGATCCTTGAGAAAAATCACATGATCAAAAGAAAAAATGGTCCAAACATCAATAAGTTAATTTTCCAATTATCACGCTGATAAAAATAATGTTATAATTGAATATTCTAAAAGTACAAATAACACTTAATAAATAATGAATAAGTTAATATTCATCAATAAATCACAATGAAGGATGTTTTTTCCATTTCACTTGCATATTTTAACTTTCAATCAATATCCATGACACATATGAATTACTTCAGTTATTTTTTCTCTCGTCACTTAATGAAATAATTTAATGAAGTTATGATCATTCATCATGTACATGATTCTTACCACAGACAAGTATTGAATCTCATTTCTCGAACCTATAAAGATAAATATCAGAATTAATCATGAGTGTTTAACATAAAAGATAAAATGACTATAAAGATATGTGTTGGTAGGTATTGAAGTTTCATCCATCCAATGACCTAAATGCCTTCCTTTTTTATTGATTTTTATAATACACCATTCAAGGGGTGAGGTGGAACCCTTACAAGGCCCATATTCTTATGTATTACATGGCTCATAGGCCTTAGTGAAATACATTGCCTGGTAGGCTTCAATCATTACATACAAACCAGACTAACTACTTGGAACTACTCCTCCCCAACATCTTCATCGTGAAATCAGCTCTCCACCTTTGCATGTCTATTCGGCTAGGATATATAGTACATTCATAGGCTTGTCCCGATGGCAGGTGTCATACCCTCTCATTCTTGCAATCCTTGCAGCTTCTATTGTGGTGAAAGCTCCTTTCTCATTCTCCTATAGAGCTTTTTCCTTGTAGGTTGTCAGGATTTCATCTTACCTTATGGTGGCCCGAAGGCCTTGAGGTGGCTCGAAGGCCTTACTGGCCCAAATCCATGGGTGGCCTGAGGGCCTTAAAGGACTCGGGGACCAAATCAGTGGCCCAAAGGCCCAAACGGGGGAAAATTCCCGGCTACTACAGTTCCAAATAGTGACTGCTACAGTTCCCACTACAGTACCTACTACAGTGCTACATAGTTCTCACTACAGTACTGCTATAGTACCTGCTACAGTACTGCTACAACACCCTTGAAATTATTCCTCTCCCTGG
This sequence comes from Viscum album, assembly GCA_963277665.1. Classification (NCBI taxonomy): domain Eukaryota; kingdom Viridiplantae; phylum Streptophyta; class Magnoliopsida; order Santalales; family Viscaceae; genus Viscum; species Viscum album. The sequence continues at coordinate 457,944,920 of OY728166.1, read as the reverse complement.
ATTTTATCCCGGGTCACCTGGATGCACTTAAGAGTCCTCACCAACCGGGTTGAGGCTCATGTGCAGGTATTGATGTTTCAAATTATGTATTTCTCAGAGGGAATTATAAACTCTAAATTATAATACATGATACTCAAAAGATATTATCGAGGCAATACTCATCATAAAAATATATTTTCAACTACCACACTCTCCAAAACATGCAAAGAAAATGATCAGGAACAATCTAATCAAAATGAAAAATTTACCTCACTTGTTTTGTGTTTTTCCCCTTCTTTGAATGTTGTGATAAATATAGGTTTTAGATCCACCACCTAACCCCATATGATCTGAATATCATCGTTTTGGTAATGGTGACATTTTACATATCTAAGTACAACCCACATTTATAATCATTTTCTTCATTTTTCACTTTTATTATTATATATATAATTAAAAGAATGATAAATAATGAAATAAACTAAATGATATCTTAATCATCACACTTTGATCCCATGGAAACATTTTATATTCCCTTCTTAATAAATAGAATCCCACTCTCACCATAATCAACCCCTCTCCCACACTCATTCCATTGATATGATGTCTAATACAATGATTTGGACTGGAAAGGATAAAATATGCTTGTAATGTGGATCAAACCTAACATAGTCATTCATGGCTTGTACGAGTTATGCAAGATCAATGTACTGATGGGTCTCAAGTATATGGTATCATCAATAAAATGTCTCTGTCATTTTAAATGTTATTTTCAGTCATATACTTGAAAATATATCAATGTAATTTCTAGTAGGTTTACATGCGCCAAATATCTCTTAAGAAATATAATCAGAAAAGAATGGTTAATAGTAGTTCTAGAACACTTTTTATAATAGGAACTAATAATAATTTAATTATATGATGATATGAATATTGATAATTATTATACTACATACAATCATCAATTAATAACCCTCAATAGTAAAAATCGTATCGTCAATCACTTTTAAAAAATTCTAATTGATGTGAGAATATTCTTTAAAAAATTCCATCTATATTTCTGACATTTTGGGCATGATATTTCATATATTTCAACACATAAAGTAAATTATAATAAATGATAATGTCTCATTGATTTTTGAAAATATAAGTGTTTGTAGGGAAATTGAATCCAATTAATCTCATTTAATAAGTAATTTTATTTATTAAAAATAGTGGCATAACAATAGAAATGTGGAAACGTATACAATTATAAAATTGTACTCCACTTCTAGGAATTTTTTTGATTTTTTCTCATTCCATTTTCTACGTCATTCTTTGTCCCTAAAAATCAAAATCAACCACATCAAAAGAAATGATTCAAAATATTTTTTATCAAAAAGATAGAGGAATCATCCATGATGAGTGTTTTTAATCTAATCTAAAAAAATAAAACTAAGTACTAAAATTAAATTTAAAAATATGACTTTCCTTCCTATAACACTACTTTATAGTTGGTAGCAAGGAATTTTACAATCTCTTCATGTAATTGGAGAATGATATAGAGTTACGTACATGGTTGTAAGATAAACATGAAATTCTCTTCTTATGGGGTTTATTTTCTCTGTCTCTTCCATTCCATATTTGTGACTCCTTATGGTGGGCTATATATTGAGGGGGAACAAGATAAGAGTGGAATAAAAATTGAATTTTAACAATATAATGAACCTATTTAGATTAATAAAATCTTATAAGATAAAAAAACTCTCTCTAATCCCAATTTTCCAACCTAAAGGGGGGTTAAATACCTTGATAGGGGGGTGAATCAGGGTAAGGGTATTCTTTTATAAAATACAGCTTTCCACACTTATCTTAACCACTTTATTATATGACTCAATTTATTGTTTATTTAGTTTGTATGCTAATCTCATTATATCCTTGCTTATCATATGATGATGCATTGAATGTATGAAAGAACAGGTACACACAAATTCTAACTTTGTTCACCTTCACTAGGCGATAACAATGTAGAGTGAAATGACAATATTCTGATGTAACAAATTTACTCAGGATCATTGTAAATTAAAGGTTTGGGCTAGCTCACTTCTATGCCCAGGATAACTGCCTTTATAATATTTCGGTACATCTAACTACTTCTCCAGGGTCACTACATCAATATTCCTTCTATATATCACTATCAGTAGAATTGATCACCAACTACCTCTTCCTTTGATAATTAATTTAGAAAGTATTCATACACAATTTATAAAAATGTAGGCCCCATCATTAGAAATAATGAATACATCATTATTTTTTGGTTTATTCTTTATTGATGTCCCACCTTTATCCACTTGATGAATATTAATTAACCAAAAATTTATTGGGAAATTCATTTTTATTACTTTGATGATGATCACTTATTTTCATTCATAAAGCTAAAATAACCTCCTTAAAGCACCTTCCATTGATGAAATTCATATAGACTTATCAAATATATTACCATTCATAAAGCTCGCTTATCCTTATTGAATCTCAACTCATTCATGAATCGTAAAACAACCAATAAGATTATATATCCTTTGAAGACATCAACACACCCAGTCAGCTTTTATGGCCATTTTGAATTTCATTTATTCGAGAAAATTTTAATAAGAGAATATTTTATAAATCAAATTCAAAAATATGGAGCCTTATAATCATCATTAAGTCTCTGTATTTATTTTTTAGGGGAGTAGACGCCTATTTATGGATGTTTCCTCCTATTACAGAAGCTTATATCCAGGTCATCACCTTTTTGTGAAGCTCTCTAATATTGTTCTTGAATATCCCTATCTTCTCATTGAATTAGGGAAATTTACCCATTATAAAACCTTCTCATAGTCGATTAGATTATTTTCTTCCATTTGTGCATCCGTGATGCTCTACTTCTTGATGTTAAGGAGATTTATATTAACCCTTAAAGAATTTTCAATTCTACAGACCTTCGCAAAACCTAGACTTCATGATACTAAATTCCTTCGCAAATATCCTTAACTTTTTCAAACTAAAATCTTTTCAAAAATCGTGAATATTTCATATTTTTATGAGGCATTTAGGGAAATATAACATCTCTAATGATTTTGATAACCTATGAATTTTGGTTCTTGAAAATTTGGAAAATACAATGAAATGGAGGCACCAGGTATATGAAAATTTTTACCAATTATAAGGAATCCATTACAATTTCATGGATCTTTTTCAACATACATTATCAACAATATCTCTTTAAAATTACAAATAACCATGGAAACCTTCTTTTTTAATAAACACAATCAACCCAAAATAATTTCATTATTACCTTAATGTTTTTCCCAACAATACCCACCTTTAGCTTTATTGAAAAATAGTCATCTTTTGATACCTCCTTAAATCTTCTTCTCTCATAAACTGAAATTCCCTTCTTGCAATTCAGATAGTGGTCAATGATTTTACCCAAAAAATATTCTATGCCCCCATGATCTATGATTTATGTGGAAATAAGAGTAGTATGAAAATTTTATCAATGAATCATATCATTCGAAAACAACTCATCTGCATTCTTCATGAACCCTATATATCATGATATATATCCTTTGATAGATCATATTTAGAATCATAATTTTTTTTAACTCCCCTTCTTCTTTTCACTACTTATCAGCTTCTCCCGTGTCTTGATTAAGACATTTTAACCCCCTTTTATAGACTGAATTTCCCCCCTTTGTCAATGAACCCACATGTCAAACTTTTGTGGTATTCCATAAAGTAAAGAACATATTTCCTAACATTAAGGAAAACACCTTGCTTTGGGGAGATGTGCCCCTCCTCAATAATATTTTATATTTGGGGAGTTGACTAAACTCCAAGATGTAGTTGATGCCTCTAAAATGCCACATAGGGTAAGTCCTTTATCAGAATGTCTACAACCTGTAGTTATGTAGGAACATACTACAACATCACAATCCATTTATCCACCTTCTATTTGATAAAATGCTAATTTATTTCTATGTTCTTTTTTCATGTGTTATGGAATAGAGTTTTTATATGATATGTTAAAAAAATTGTATCATTAGATTCCAATTTTATATTTCACTTGAACTCCCATATCATCATACCGATGCTTTATCAACAATAATTGTGTAAAATCATGAGTATCCACAAAATATTCTACTTTTTCAATGTTAAATGAAATGAAATCATATTTCTTGTTTATCAATGAAATGAAAAATATTCTATGATAGAATTTACTTCAAAATGATGATTTTCTATCATCTACTGAATTGGTCCAATTCGAATATTTATAACCCAATAAACCATGCTAATATTTATCATTGTACATAAAACTGAAATCCACCATTCCATTTATATACTTAATTACTATTTTTATTTCATGTAATTGGATTTTCTAGTGATTTCAATAATATCTTGCTTCATGAAATGTGGAAAAAAATATCATGTCTTGTCATTGTCATGTACAATAAACTACAAATGATTTTCCTATATTCTGTGAAATTTAACTACATTTCTTATATCATTCTATGATAGTTTTATTCAGTATATGATTTTTATGATCCACTAATTATTATATCATCGACATACACCCACGCCAATACCCTTTGATTACATTCATTATTCACATAGAGAATATAATCAACTCAACGAAACTGAAAACTATGTTTGTTAAAAAACAGATCTAGTCTTGAATACCATGATCATAGTGCTTTCTTCAAACCATATAGTTCTTTCTTCAGATGAAAAGGTATATTATAAACTTCTTATATAGGAAAACCATATTGGTACTTTATATACACTCTTTTTTATAGAGACCCTATAAGAAACTCTAATTTGACGTCCTTATGGAGAACATTGATCCTTCTTTGCACTACTATGGATAAGAATAATATGGTTGTCTCTAGATTCATAATAGTTGGAAATGTTTCATCAACATCAATACCTTATATATGAAATTATACTTTGCAGACTAATCATGTTTTTTTTCGAATCACAGTGTCATATTCATTTTTCTTCTTTTAAAAGATCTATTTAGTCCTTATAACGTTCTTATATGTTGGTCTCAAAATAATTTCCCAGAAAACCTCCAACATTAGACTAATATAAATTATTAATAAAAATTTTCTAAATAATTTTAGATTTTGAATTACTCATCATAGTATAGATACCACTAGTTAGAGAAGCTATTAGTAATCCCTCACAACTTCTTGGTATTCTGAAAATAGTTTGATGATAAAATATTGTTAGAAAAAAAATGAAATACATTAATGTTGATGATTGTCCCCTAATTAGTCTTCTTGATGTTATCAAACTTTAATATTCATCCTTTATATACTATTTAGACCATCCATGTGAATATAATATAGAATTCCCCCATATGATATGAAAATCTACTAGTTATTAGGCCCACTATTTAGACCAACAATCATTCTTATTCTCTGCCATAATTTATTCACACGTTACTTCTGGTTTCATAAACATTTCTAGATCAATAAAAATATTGATATTTAGATTCCTATTATAATATTTTCAGGGGGTGACTTAGCACATAGAAATGATCTATAAAAACCGCTAAACCTATATATTCAGAATTAGATATAGGAAATAAAGGATAAAGTTAATAACACCATCACATTAAATTTCAGCAAACTAATTCCATACATCTAAATTAGTTATAGACCATTAACTCATTTAAAGGAATTATTCTTGAAATATTCTTAAGATTTGGTAACTGATTTAAATCCATTAACATTCTGGAGCACATCACATCACCACGTTTCATCTTTTGATATAACATCCCCATGGATTGTATCTCCCCTAAAACCTGAAACACATGAACATAAGTTGATATAATTTAAACACATAGGGATATGTGAACCTCTATAATACTCAATAAGTGTATTGTAAAGACCCTAAAAATTCAAGGAATTTTTTTTCTTAATTTTCCTTGGATTTTTACAAGAACGCAGTTTCTGACGACACCTGATTCTGAGGCCCGGTGTGCCCGGAATCATGTTCCGAAGTTTGGCTCGGGTACGTTCAGTGAATGGATGAGCAGGTTTTTCTAACTTTTCAACTGGTGCTCGGAATCAAATTCTGAGGGCACAGATGGAATCGCAGCGCCGATAATTTCTTAGAAACGCCTCTTCCGGAGTTGCGTTTGCTCGGGGGTGGTTTTTATTTTTTGGGCTTAAAGTTAAGAAATAAAATAAATTGTACGACAAACTTTATTTTATTTCACTTAAGCCACTTGGAAGCCACTTGAAGCCACATAAAGCGGCTTGAGCTGAGTTGATGCGGATAGGGTGCTATCCAGAAATATCCTACCCTCTTGGTAGGATATTTGTGGGGTGGGGCCCGCACGAGCCCCACCGTTTCTTTTACGCTAAGTAACGCACCCGCGAAAACCCGTCATTATGAAATTCAACTGACGTGTTTTCTTAAATTCTTAATGCACCATTTAATTGGGCGGTTTTATTCGTTGAATTAAATGGGCGGTTTATTCATTGAAATTAATTCAATGAATTAATTTCATTCATTTCTTAACATGTTTTTCATTTTGTTGGCATGTTAATAAAATAAGGCCAACACACCCTCCTTTTGAAAAGTTGTGTTAAAACTTTGAAGAACCTCTAAGAATTCTTCATCCTCCATCGCGAAGAACGCGAAGAATGCAAAGAATTCCGCCTCTGACGAAGAACGACGAACCCGCAGAAATCGACGACGCGACGTTGTGTGCCGTAACGCCAACATTTCCTCTCCCGCAACATTCTTCGGCGACGTTCCTTCCTCCACGACAAAAATCTTCGATCATCCGTTGAGAGTTCATCGACGTGCACCATATTCCGAGATGACGTGACGCCCTTCCACGACGACACAACGCCTTCCGCGACGCGACGATCGCCTCCTTCCGCGGCGATCAATTCCGCAAAGAACGTGCGTGCGACACTTGACGAGGTAGGGGTTGTTGTGAAATAATCAATATTCCCGTGATTGTTTCTTTTAAAATGATGAACCGGTTTCACAAGAAAAATTTTAATTTATTAAAATTGTTATGTGTTATGATTTTCTCTATGTGTTGATTTATCCTCCCGATTGATACTGTCTAACATGGAGGGTGTGGGCCAAACAAACACGGTCCGACAACCCTCCTCCGTTCTTCGTTGTTGTGCGGATTTGGCGGGTGATGAAAAAACGTTCCACAAAGGCAATTTGATGTTTCCGCAGTGAAGAACGGAACCCGAGAGGAGCACCAGCGTAGACGGGAAGGAAAATGGACCACCGGAGCAACTCCAATGGCCCACGGAAGCCTCCGGCGACGGCGGCCTGCGGACTCACGGCCGCGCTGGTCCGGCCCTCATGCACAGGACATGGCTATGCCGCGTCCGTTGACTCCAGCGCGGCCCCATGCGGGGCCGCGACACTTCCAACCCGCGGGGGCAGCGCCCTGGCCGGACCAGACCGGGTCCAGCCGGGTCGGACCAGGTCGGGTTGATCTGGTTCAGGTTGACCCGGTTCGGCCGACCCAGGGGGGGTCGGGCCGGGTCAGCCCGGGCCCCGACCCCCTGTCTCCGGATGTTTTCGGTCTTTCACTCATAACATGAGCTACGGGTCTCCGAACGACATGTCATCAGTGGAAACACGATCCTTGGATGGAGACGGTCGTTTCGGTATATCACACTCAAGGTTTCGGAATACATTGAGTTCGGTCGGGTTGGTTCGTTCACGAAACCAACCGGGCCCTCGGAGCCGAAACGCTCATATCTTGAGCTACGGACGTCTGTTTGACGTGCCGTCAACTTTGTTGAATTCCTCTAAGTGAGATGGATCTTTTGGATCACTCTGCCCGAGTTTTGGACGCATGTGGAGTACGGTCGGGTTGGTTTTTCCTTAAAAACCAACCGGGCCCCTGGGACGAAAAAGCCAATAACTCTCAGACCGGGCGTCCGATTGACGCGCCGTCTGCGACGTTGAGTTCCTGTTGTCGATACGGAACTTTTGGATACATAAACTTCGGAATTTGTGTTAGTTGTTGTATCAGCCTCTCGGTTCGTGGAGCGGACTCTCCCGAATGAGCTTGCTATGTGCGAGAACCCTATAGCTGGCTGCTACTGCTGCTGTGACGACGATGACTGTACAGAGATCCTAAGTGGATTCGACTGCGATGATGATGAAAACCGTACGGGAATCCTTTGTGTTTTCGGTAGTGACCACTACGGTTCATCTTGGGGTACATCATCTCCGGACTACATGTCAGTTGATGCATCGACCTCTTAGCTCGTGTAGAGGACCCTCCTGAAACGAGCATGATGTGTGTGGAAATCCTATAGCCGGTAGAGACTTTATGACTGCTGATCGAACGACTCAGTTTGTTACGGATGGCCTGACGGGGGAGCGCTTGGTTGTAGCGGCACAGGGGAGCACTTGGTTGTAGCAGCATACCCATGACAGAGGTGCGCTTGGTTGTAGCGGCACAGGGGAGAGCTTGGTTGTAGCGGTAGACCCATGACGGAGGAGCGTTTGGTTGTAGCAGCACAGGGGAGCGCTTGGTTGTAGCGGAAGACCCACGACAGTGGTGCGCTTGGTTGTAGCAGCACAGGGGAGCGCTTGGTTGTAGCGGCAGACCCATGACAGAGGTGCGCTTGGTTGTAGCTGCACAGGGGAGCGTTTGGTTGTAGCGGCAGATCCACGACGGAGGAGCACTTGGTTGTAACGGCACAGGGGAACGCTTGGTGGTAGCAGCAGGGCCACAGTACCCGATAGGTGGAGAACTACAGCAGTCCAAGGTAAGAGGGAAGCACTTTTTTGTAGCGGCATAACCACTGCACTTGATGGAGAAGGAGTTTCCCAATAGCTTTGGGTTCAGCTTCATGATCGAACCTGTGTGAGCTGAATCCTGTTTTCTTTCCTGTGTGGATTGTGTTGTGCTATCCTGTGTGGATTACGTTTTGCTTTCCTATGTGGAATACGTATACTTTCCTGTGTGGACTGAGTTGTACTTGGGCTCGGAGGTTGGAGTGTATTGGAATTGGTGACTTAGGTATATGTATGGGCATATACCTAAGTAGTGTCGGTTGTTACTTCGTGATTATATCTTTCCTTGTGGTTTATCCTTTGTGAATTTTGGGAGACCCTCAGGGGTCTCGGGGTCCCTACTGAGTAGCTTATACTCACCCCTGCATGGGCTATGCCCATACTACATTGTGTTGGTTGCAGACGACGGACAGCATTGATCGTGGTTGAGGCTTGCAGAGCAGGACGGTACTTGGAGGAGGACCACTGGGCGGGACGTACTCGGAGCAGACGGCGGGACCCGAAGAGCAGTGGAGCTATCTGTACCAACCCTTCAGGTGTGATTTCTAGTGGAAAGCTCGGCATAGAGGCTTTTACCTTTCAGTTGCTATTTTTCCTTTTGAGTTGTACTTTACAGTTGGGCTTGTATTTCCGGCCCCTTTTTCTTTCAGCACAGCTTGTTACAGTTTTTACATAGTGTTTACTTTTCTGATTTCTTACTCTGTGGTGCTTGTTTACTTTACAAAGGCAATGCCTTCCCTTTTTACCGGAACTACGCCTTGGTGCTAGTCGCCAGCCCCTGGCCTATGGAAGGCGGGCTTGGGGTAGTCACGGCACGGGCCCCGAGGACGGGTCGTGACAATTGGTATCAGAGGTGGTCGGTTCTACCACAGACCCTGATCTTCTTCTATGTGAAGCAATAGTGTTTTGCGTATTGGGTGTGGTTATCAGTCCAAGGAGTCCAGTGTTGGTGTGGCGGCCGACGTATCCATACACCAGGACCCTGACTTCTGATTTCCGAATTAATGCACGAAAACATTGATTGCATGTGTGTTTCTGGTTTTATTTGTGATTACTTTATGTCAGCTCACAAGGTATACTATTCTGACCGTGGCGCACATATTTCCTTTTCAGGATGGCCCCACGACGGCAGCCAGCTAGGGTTCCGATCGATGTGCGTGGCGAGAGCCCACTGAGCGTCGAGGACTCGGTATAGGGCCCTTTGACAGGTGAGGCACCGGAGGTACCTATACCCGCCGAGCCACCGATGTTACCAGCCCTAGCCGCTGACGATGCACATCGCCTTGGTGCACTGCATGAGTTCCAGTACCAGCGACCACCTAGGTTCCGCAGGGAGACGGACCCTCAGGTCACTGAGGACTGGCTGGAGGCAGTTGTATGGGTTTTCAGATTAGTGAGGACACCAGCAGACCTCATGGTGATCCTCGTAGCGAGCCTCCTACACGTGGAATCATGCAGATGGTGGAGCTTGATGCTCCAGGTGCACGACGAGACATCTCTCCTCTGGATGGACTTTGAGAGCATCTTCTGCTCCGAGTTCGTCCCAGCCACCCTCCGAGCGGTGCGCATCCAGGATCTACTACAGCTGCGGCAGGGCAGCCTGACAGTGGCCCAGTACTCGGTGAGATTTACTGATCTCTCGCGCTACTCCATAGATATGGTACGGGACCCGTTCTTCCAGGCTCGGACCTTCGAGCAGGGACTGAGGCACGATATTAGGGCTTCGATGATCTCCCTCAACATTCCGACTCAGACATGGGTGTTGGAGCGAGCCCTCTTAGTAGAGAGTTTCCTTGCTGAGCAGTCTCTAGCAGCAGGACCCACCACTTGCCGGCATGCGGCAGAGCCTTCTGTAGCGGGCAGTAGACAGATGACGTAGGGGTCCAAGAGGACTAGACCTACAGGTGGTCGACAGCATGACTCTGGATCGTTTGTGCGAGGCACTCGAGGTGGACAACGACTTGCCATGAGAGGGTAGTGTTACTCCTGCTGCGGGATTGGTCACATGGCTCGTGACTGTCCGACCCGCCATACGGATGACAAGCAGATGGACGAAGGGCCCCCCAGGCAGAGGTAGAGGTTCGATCAGGGCGGTCCGCAAGGAGCAGGCGGCCATGGCAGGGGAGCTGGCTGTGCAGCTGGAGGCGGACGACGCTTCGGGGTGTTTCCACCACCACCACCAGGAGGTCCACCCCGACCGCATGGGACAGGAGGACATGGGAGAGCTCAGCTTCAGGCAGCTGAGGCCTACGATCATGGAGCTCCGGGAGCAGATGGACAGGATCGGGACTAGCTCCAGACCAGGAGACTTTTGTTCATGTTGCTTCTAGTTTTGTTGATGTATGTTTGTAGATGCTTTGTGTCTTTGTACTTGAGTTTCAGTAATAAAAGACACCTTTTCTTGTGGCATTTACTTCCTTGTTCTCTCTTGTGTTGTTACTGAGAGGTTCCGGTTTAGACTGTTGACTTGACCCTCACTTGAGAGGTACCTACTGGAGGAGACCCAGTTACCACACACTAATGCTGACAGAGTGACTCAACCCTTGGAGGCGAGAGTAACAGTTGGATCTCTTAGTAGTAGCGTCGAGGCCTTACGACGTCATCCTTGGTATTGGTTAGTATCATCCATGTCGGGATTAACTGTATTAGGCAAAGAATGTGGTTCATCCAAGGGATGAGACCAGGTTTCTCTTATCGTCAAGGAAGAAATCATAGCAGCTCTTGTGGGACCAGAGGTGGTCTAGGCCATGATAGAGAAGGTCCAGGGCATCCAGGAGCGGATGAAGACAACTCAGAGCCGACAGAAGTCTTTTGCTGACAGGAGGCGGAGGCCACTACAGTTCGAGAAGGGAGACCACGTCTTCTTGCGTGTCTCACCTCGATGTGGATTACGGAGATTTGGACGAGGCGACAAGTTGGCTCCACGCTTCATCGGACCTTTCCAGGTCCTCAACAGGATTGGTGAGGTGGATTATTTCCTGGATCTACCACCTCAGTTGCACCGAGTGCACAACATCTTCCACATATCTCAGCTGAGGAGATACGTGCACGACCCGACACACATCATTGACCATGGGGAGCTAGACGTGGATGATGGGGCGACTTTTGCAGAGGTCCCGGTGGAGATCGAGGATCGACAGTAGAGGGTCCTACGTGGACGATCGATTCCTCTTGTGCGCATCAGATGGAAGCACGGGAACCTCCAGGAGAGCACTTGGGAGCGGGAGGCTCAAATGTATGCTCAGTACCCACATTTGTTTCCCTAGTTTATGATGTATCTTTACGGGGATGTAAAGCTCTGAGGTGGGAGTGATGTAAAGACCCGAAAAAATAAAGGAAATTTTTTTCTTAATTTTCCTTGGATTTTTACAAGAACGCGGTTTCTGAAGGCACCTGATTACGAGGCCCGGTGTGCCTGGAATCATGTTCCGAAGTTTGGGTCGGGTACATTCAGTGAACGGACGAGCGGGGTTTTCTAGATTTTGAACCGATGCTCGGAATCAAATTCTGAGGGCACCGATGGAATCGCAGCGCCGGTAATTGCTTAGAAATGCCTCTTCCGGAGTTGCGTTTGCTCAGGAGTGGTTTTTATTTTTTGGACTTAAAGTTAAGAAATAAAATAAATTGTACGACAAACTTTATTTTATTTCACTTAAGCCACATGGAAGCCACTTTAAGCCACTTAAAGCGGATTGAGCTGAGTTGATGCGGATATGGTGTTATCCAGAAATATCCTACCCTCTTGGTAGGATATTTTTGGGGTGGGGCCCGCACGAGCCCCACCGTTTCTTTTCCGCTAAGTAACGCACCCGCGAAAACCCGTCATTATGAAAGTCAACTGACGCGTTTTCTTAAATTTTTAACGCATCATTTAATTGAGCTACGGACGTCATAACTTGAGCTACGGTTCTCAAAACGACGTGCCGTTAGCGGCAACGTGATCCTTGGATCGAGACGGTCGTTTTGGTATATCGCACTCAAGGTTTCGGAATACTTTGAGTTCGGCCGGGTTGGTTCGTTCACGAAACCAATCGGGCCCTCGGAGCGGAAACGCTCATATCTTGAGCTACGGACATCGGTTTGACGTGCCGTCGACTTTGTTGAATTCCTATAAGTGAGACGGATCTTTTGGCTCACTCCGCCCGAGGATTGGACGCAAGTGGAGTACAGTCGGGTTGGTTTTTCCTTCAAAACCAACCGGGCCCCTGGGATGAAAAAGCCAATAACTCTCAGACCGTGCGTCCGATTGACGCGCCGTCTGCGACGTTGAGTTCCTGTTGTCGATACGGAACTTTTGGATACATCAACTCCGGACTTTGTGTCAGTTGATGTATCAGCCACTTGGCTCGTGGAGCAGACCCTCCTGAACGAGCTTGCTGTGTGCGGGAACCCTAGAGCTGGCTGCTACTACTGCTGTGACGACGATGACTGTACAGAGATCCTCAGTGGATTCGACTGTGACGATGATGAAAACCATACGGGAATCCTCCGTGTTTTCGGCAGTGACCACTACGGTGCATCTTGGGGTACATCAACTTCGGACTACATGTCAGTTGATGCATCGACCTCTTAGCTTGTGGAGAGGACCCTCCTGAAACGAGCATGTTGTGTGCGGAAATCCTAGAGCCGATTGAGACTTTACGACTGCTGATCGAACGACTCGGTGTGTCACGAATGGCCCAGCGGGGGAGCGCTTGGTTGTAGTGGCATTGTGTAGCGCTTGGGGTTAGCATCACAGGGGAGCGCTTGGTTGTAGCGGCAGACCCATGACAGAGGTGCTCTTGGTTGTAGCGGCACAAGGGAGTGCTTGGTTGTAGCGGTAGACCCACGACGGAGGAGCGCTTGGTTGTAGCAGCATAAGGGAGTGCTTGATTGTAGCGTTAGACCCACGATAGTAGTGCGCTTTGTTGTAGTGGCACAGGGGAGCGCTTGGTTGTAGCGGAAGACCCATGACAGAGGTGCGCTTGTTGTAGCGGCTCAGGGGAGCGCTTGGTTGTAGCGGAAGACCCACGACGGAGGAGCACTTGGTTGTAACGGCACGGGGGAGCGCTTGGTGGTAGCAGCAGGCCCACAGTACCCAATAGGTGGAGAAATACAGCAGTCCCAGGTAACAGGGAAGCGCTCGGTTGTAGCGGCATAACCACTGCACATGATGGAGAAGGAGTTTCCCAATAGCTTTGGGTTCAACTTCATGATCGAACCTGTGTGAGCTGAATCATGTTTTCTTTCCTGTGTGGATTGTGTTGTGCTATCTTGTGTGGATTACCTTTTTCTTTCCTATGTGGAATACGTATACTTTCATGTGTGGACTGAGTTGTACTTGGGCTCAGAGGTTGGAGCGTATTGGAATTGTTGACTTAGGTATATGTATGGGCATATACCTAAGTAGTGTCGGTTGTTACTTCGTGATTGTATCTTTCCTTTGTGGTTTATCCTTTGTGGATTTTGGGAGACCCTCGGGGGTCTCGGGGTCCCTACTGAGTAGCTTATACTCACCCCTGCACGGGCTATGCCCGCACTAGGTTGTGTTGGTTGCAGACGACAGACAACGTTGATCGTGGTTGAGGCTTGCAGAGCAGGACGGTACCTGGAGGAGGACCACTGGGCGGGACGTACTCGGAGTAGACGGCGGGACTCGAGGAGCAGTGGAGCTATCTGTACCCACCCTTCAGGTGGGATTTCCAGTGGACAGCTCGGCGTATCGGCTTTTACCTTTCAGTTGCGGTTTTTCTTTTTGAGTTGTACTTTACAGTTGGGCTTGTATTTTCGGCCCATTTTTCATTCAGCACAGCTTGTTATAGTTTTTACTTAGTGTTTACTTTTCCGCTTGCTTACTCTGTGGTGCTTGTTTACTTTACAAAGGCAATGCCTTCCCTTTTTATTGGGAACTATGCCTTGGTTCTAGTCGCCAGCCCCTGGCCTATGGAAGGCGGGCTTGGGGTAGTCACGGCACGTGCCCTGAGGAGAGGTCGTGACAATCACTTTGTCACGACTGGTCCTCGGGGCCCGTTCCGTGACTACCAAAAGCCCGCCTTCCATAGGCCACGGGCTGGCGACTAGCACCAAGGCGTAAAATCCCGGAAAAAGGGAAGGCATTGCCTTTGAAAAGGGATTTTACGCCTTTGTTCTAGTCGCCAGCCCCTGGCCTATGGAAGGCGGGCTTGGGGTAGTCACGACACGGGTCCTGAGGATGGGTCGTGACAAATTGGTATCAAAGGGAAGTTTAAAAGAAACCCAAAATCTCCTACCTCAAGCAGTTGGTGATCAGAGATCATTGCGGGGAAGAACGTCTCGGAAGAAGCGTCGTCAATCTCCGAGGGTGATAGCGTTCTTTGCGTTCTTCGCGTTCTTCGCGTTCTTCGCGAAGGAGGATTAAGGCACAAAGTTGTCAAAACCTCTCAATGAGCATTTTTCCAGAAGTCGTGCATTGGTCTTATTTTATTATTACGCCAACGGATTGAAAACATGTTACGAAACAATTAAATTAATTCAACGAATTAATTCAACGAATAAAACCACCCAATTAATTTTTGCGTTAAGAAATTAAGAAAACGCGTTAGTTGACTTTCATAATGACGGGTTTTCGCGGGTGCGTTACTTAGCAGAAAGAAACGGTGGGGCTCGTGCGGGCCCCACCTCAAAAATATCCTACCAAGAGGGTAGGATATTTCTGGACAGCACCCTATCTGCATCAACTCAGCTTAAGCTGCTTTAAGTGGCTTCAAGTGGCTTCCAAGTGGCTTAAGTGAGGGAAACTGGTGGTACCTAGTGGGCCAGGACCCGACGACCATGTTAAGGCGGGGTGGTTGTGCTGTCACCGGGGCCCAGTTTTCACATGGATTGTAGTTCATCCATATGTATCAATCAATTGATACTTTCTTGCAATTTATTGTACTCTTTTATTTCTTATTCCAATTTCCCAAAAAAATTAAACTGCCTGGGCTATATAACTAGGAATTATTTACCAAAATTAGTAGTATTATTTAGATATGTAGTTTCCTTAGGCTTGTTATTTTTTAAAATTTTGTGTTTAAATCCACTAATTCAAACTTCCTTCCTTAAATTTCCACAAAATTTCCGTTTTTCATGATTCATTCTCGGAAGAGGAATCTCTCCTATGGTCATATTCTATTGATTCTTCTTCTATTGGATATTTATTTCTCATTCCTTCACTCCTCACCTTGTTTCATCACTTTATTTTTCATCGAATAAATATATATTCATTTTTCATTTATTAGCTATTTGAGTGACCAGATTTTATCTGGGTGGTGGTGGTTTCTTCACCGATTTTACATTCTTCTTAATGAAAACTAGTGTGTGTCAGCCATTTTTCTTCAAGGTTCATTCACATTAATTCTAAGAGATATGTTGTTAGTGTCGCAGAGGAGGTATTTGATAATCCTTTCATTTAGATCCATGTGTTTCCTTCAAGACATAAAATATTTTTTTGAATTATCATTTTATATTTCTATATAGTATTTCTTATTATACATAACTAGAGTTGGGGATCTTATTTCAAGTTACTTTTACTTCCATGGTTTCTTCATTCTACTATATCTTTCAAAATTCCAATGACTAGAACATATAAATATTTTCTCATTAAAAACATAGATCATTTAATAATTTCTTAGTTGAGATGCTGATACAACTAGGGCACATCAGTAGACATTGAGTTCATGGACTCCTTGAAACATACTCAAGGAGTCTCCCATTCTTCCAAAATAGGATCATTTCGTGTATATATTATTTTGACATACGCCTATTTCAAATTTCTCAAGATATTTCATCCTATTATTAGATTTAGTAGTATTTTTCTCTTCAAAACATGAAATATATTCGAAATACATAATCGAAAATAATAATTTATGATCATGAATCCCACAAAAAATAGAAAATGTTTTCATTAATTTATGAAAATTCTGATTTAGATATGTCATCAACATCTTCATGATTATTCATATTTCTGTGAATATTCATATCACTCTTTATATCATGTGTGGGAGAAGTTTCATCATATCTAATACCATTTTCTCCCAAATTTTATGACCTTTGGTATGAGATAATCATTTCATGTTTTTACAATAAAATTGAATATTTTCTTTCCATTTCAATTTTAATTTATGAAGAATAATAAAATATTAAATGAAAATCATCCTTCAATTTGGGATTACCTCTGGAATTATTTTTCTCCACATATTTCCTGACTAATTTTATATATTCTCTAAATCGTTGAATCTTTTTATCCCTAGATTCATGTTGAACATTATGTTTTCTTATGAGAGTCTTCCCACTTGTTATATAATATTCTAATACATAGTGTATCTTATTTATCATGTTATCGTGATAATTTATTATATAATTTTTATGAGAAATAGAATCCTTACATCCCAAATTTTCATGTTGTATCCTTTTGTTCTCTTGAACCATTTTAGACGGCTATATATCAAGATCATAATTTTTGGATTCATGATTTGGAATTTATTCTGAGTTCATGTTCTTTCCCTTATTATTATCTTTGAGTATATTTATATTTTTAATCATATTTCTCATATAATCAATATGGGAATAATTATTCTCCCTCAGATCAGTAGCCACATCAATAAGCCTCTTTTATCCTTTATCTTTTTTATATCAATTTTTTGTACTCATATCCATATATCATGAAACATATTTTTCCACTTTTGATTAATGATCTACTTACTTTGTCATGTTGAAAACATATCCTACTATACTTTTTGAAATTATTGATCATCTATAGTTCCAGAATCAATTGGCATGTCATGTTCTTCATTCATTCATACATTATTTTTGAATGAAGAAATAGCTTCACAATTTGATAAGTTTTTGGATTCCTTCAATTGAATCACACACTTTCCACAGACACTTCCACAGTAAGAACATACACCATTCTACTTCATCTACTTTGAATTTCATCCTTTTTATATGTCATAACATGGAAAGTGGAAAATGAAACTTTATTTTCAAAAATTAACAGAACCATTTTAGAGAAACAAATATGATATAAGAAACCAATTGTTCTAATAATAATTTTCAGGCCTAAAATAGGTTTAGATACATTGAGAGGGGGTGAGTCAGTGACTGGATATTCTTTTATAAAATTATTCAAACCCCACTGGATCATAACCCCTTAATTATAAAGGTTATATTATTTTCAATTAAATTTATATTATAAAATTATTTTATTCATATTTACCTGATGATTATGAATTTAATGTGAGAAATACCAAGGACACATAAATTTTTACTTGGATTACCATCACTAGGATACTTCCAAGTAACTTAAAAAAGAAAATGTTATGATTTACCAAATTTATTAATTCTCACTACCAATTAATGGTTTGAGATTGATTACATATATACCTAGGATCACTGTATTTATAATTTTTAGGGATAGATCACTGCTTTATAGAGGTCAAACCTAAGCCTTACTTCTATGAATCATTTTTTGGTGGAAATAATCGCTGAATTCCACATCATTTTCTCACTGCTTTTGAAAGGGATCATATACAGTTTATAGACATGTAAGTCTGTTAATTTGAAATAATGCATACATAAATTAGTAAAGGAATATTCTCTATTTCATTCCCATGTTTAACCACTTGATTAATATATATTTACCATAGATTAATTGGGAAATTTATTTTGAATACATTAATGATGCTCATTTCTAATCATAAAGGCCAACTCTTTCAAAAAGCTCAAACACCCTTTGTACAGAACCTAACATTCAATATGCTCACATATCCTTTGTGAATTTCATAACATTCGTGAATTTTACATAGCATACATCAACACTTTTGGTAAGATTTCATAGCCTATGCGAATTTCATTGCATCATGAACATTTTCATAAGAATGGCCTTCTCGAATCACCTTAGTGAATCCAGATCCTTAAAATCATCAATAATTTTTACTATTATATTATGAGGGGGGAAGATTCCTATTATTAGGTGTTGTGTCCCATTCAAGATTCTTCCCTCCATGTCATCACCTTTTCATGAATCTATCTAATCTCATTCATGATGCTTCATGCTTTCATGAAGCACTAGAATAATTGACCTGTTCACAAAGTCTATCATAGTCATGAAGATTACTATCATCCCTTCATGCGTTTGTGATTCTCTACTTCTCATTATTATAGAAATTACCAATAACCCGTTGTTTATTTGTGATTCTACACAACTTTTTGAAACCACCTTTCATGAAATCGAATTCGTTTTCAAATATCTTTAGCTATATAAAACTCCATTTTCTTTGAAACTCGTAAATTATCCATATTATTATAAGGAATTTATAGAAATCGTTCTTTTTCAATTATTGAGGTAACCAGTGAATTTTGGAAACAAAATATTTTCAATAATTAGGATATAGTTCCACATTATATATAATCTTTTCTACCACTTTAATGGAATCTATTCTTCCGTCTTAGGTCTTTATTCAAAATATGTAATCAACAATCTCTATTGAACTCCAAAACATATCATGGAAACCTGCTTTGTCAATGGACACAATCAACCCAAAAACACTACAATGTTACCTTGAGATATGTTTTCCCAACATTTGGTTTTATAGTACCATTACTCCAAAAATTATTTTTTTATTTGTTAAATGTATGGATGTATACATTAATTTTAGGACTCATATTTAAATGTTTTTCATTATAAAGGTTATTATATCTTGAAAAATCCACAATTCTCTAAGGATTAATCTATATTCTATTCATAATTTTTCAATTCTTTATTTTTGGTATTTTATTTAACATTGGACAAGTCTTTCTCACCCACCATTAACTCAATGAGTTTTATCAAGTCATTTTATTCTTATTCTTATAAGCAAATCAGGGATGTTTTTTATTTTTCTGAATCTTCTTGTAAGAATAGAATAAATTTATAAGGTTTTGCATGTTCATATATATGATATGGATCTTCATCTTTTCCAAATATTGATACATGATCCACATATTTTCATTACTTTCCTCCACTTAATAGTCTAGATAAACTCCTTACTCTTTTTTAAATTATTCCACCACATTCATATATTCATTCACTACATCAAAGTATATAATCTAGTTATTCACAATGTAATTTAAATTTATTATAATGTGAGAAATGTGGTTGATCATTTATACATATTATTTAAGAAATTACTATTGATTATATATCCTTCTATCTATAGATCTAATATACTTTTTGAGAAATTCTATTAATCTATCGTTTGATTCCATCTCTTGATGTACTTGAAAGTTAGGTCTTCTCTGATGATATAAATTATTCCATGATCGACCATGGTAATATTGATAATACAAAACTCCTCTTTAGTTATGATATTATATTTCATTATATTATTTGTGATAGAATTCATTATATCCATATGAATATGACTTATTCTAATCGTCTTCTTATTATGACCACCATAAAAATTTAGGTTCCTCTCAAATTGTAGACTCTTCCAAATATCCATTACACTCTGATGGTGGTAGTGTATATTATCCTTATAACATGTGATCCATCCAACACACTACAACCAACTACCAATCATGTAAATTAAAAAAAATAAAAAAGTAGAAACTAAAATTAGTAAACCTAAATGCGGTTAATAAATAATTTGACCTAAGAAATCGGTTGTGAGTTGATAGTTATGTTCCAATACTCCCTGGAGATGGTTCTAGAATTTGAAAAATTATAGAGTGTCATTAATTAACTATGGTAGAGACCAAATTATATATTTAAAATTTCCCCAAACCACACTTACTACAAAGGTTCACAATAGAAAAGTATGAGGTTCATCCCATGATGAACTGAGAAGCACAGTGAAGTATCTTGAGTAAATGTTAGGTCCCCATGATTTTATTACATTTATAATCTAATGAAAAAATTTAAAATAAAAAATAATAATACAAAAAATTCATAAGATACTATAATCATTTTCCATGGGTTGTTTTCCAGAATTGTAATTCTAACTATGCTTGTAAAATAATTTTTTCTATTAGCTACAAAATTAATCAATTTTATTGAAATAAAAAATACCCTATAAATCTATCATTGAATCTCATTTCCTCATGTCTAGATAAAATATAATAATTAGAATGCATTATTATCATAGTAAAATTATATTATTATAATCTAATTTAGTTTTCATGATTCAATTACCATTATTATGCGATGTTCCATCTGATACTAAACACACATGTTTAGTGATTTTATAAAAATTTTGATAAATAGGATTGAAACAGAATATAAATTGAATAAAATCATTCCATAATTGAATAAATAATTATAACATATTAGTACGAACCTACTTCGATCAATTCTTCTATTACCTTAGATTTCAGCTAATAATTTTTAGGTTATTTATGATGATGAATATGCATGACACCATAGAAGATAGAATAGATGAATTATAATAAAAAAATAAAATGGAAGTAAAATAAAAAAATCCAATGTTATATAAAAATAGAAAATATACATGCCTGATGGAAATCATAACTACAACAAATGATATTCAGGTTGAAACCCGAGTAGAAGCTTCCCCCTAATAGTCGAACAATCCTATACATAGTGGTCCAATATCCCTTCTAAAGTCATCCAAGTTACAATAAAGGATCCTAAGGCAAAGGGGATTAATTCCCCGCAAAAATTGGGACAAAATGAAACTTTTGGATATACCAACATGCCAAATTCACATCATAAATGTTATATTAATGTGGTGAATGGGTCAGTGTCCAAAAAGGTACTTTTGAATAATCCAAAAAAATGATCACATAAAAAATGTGTCATGCCATGAATCTATATAGATCCAAATCCTCATCTATTTTTAATTCATTCACAGATTTGATCTTGTGGTTCATGGATTGAATAAATTTTTATATCATTCCTTGTTTTCTATTTGTCTTAATTCATTGTTAATGTCATGCAACATGGTGTAAAATGCATTTGGATCTAATCCATCATATTTTCTTCATGATTTTTGGCTACATGTTCTTATTGGTCCATAATGCAATTTATATTTATCATAGATCATGACGTGAACCAGAATTGTTTGTGTTAATTGTTTTCTACTTCTTTTGATTTCTTAAAAAAATGTTCCATGTATAAACAAATTAAAAAATAAATCAAGTAGGAGTATAAATTTAAACTAATCAAAACATAATGAAAATTAGTATAAAAATTAATGAAAATATATTTTCAAAATAGATATATCATGGTGTTGGACCTTCTCTTTAATTACTAAAAATTTTCATAACATTCTAAATACCAAAAGAAATGGAATTCCATTATATTTAACATTGTGAGTAGATTAGATAGTTGTGATAAATTATTCACCGCGATTTTATAATATCTAGACAATGAATGATAAATACATATCTCAATTACAATGGTTGGTCTAGGAAAATGTTTAATAAATTCAATCATTCATGGGTCCATCGATATACACATTATTGAGATTATATAACCTAAAATTTAAACTTTATATATACAAATTTCACTCTTGGTAAATTGTGAATACAATTTTTACTTAGTGTCTTCAGTACAATCCTTAAGCAATCTTCATGAATGTACATTATATTGTAATATATATGAATATCATCTATAAATACTACCATAAAATGACTAAGTTAATATCTATACAACCTATTTATTAAATCTATAAAGATATCGAGGAATTAATAAGACCAAATGATAACACTATAAATTCAATGTGTTCACACCTCATATGGATGGATTCTTTTAGGAATTTCTTAACTTTTGACCCTCATTTGATTGTGTCTATATCAAAGATCAGTCTTGTAAAAATAGTCAATTCCTCGTAGATGATCAAAAAAATCAACAATAAAGGGTATATGATACTTATTTGTAATTGTGATCTTTTTATGTTTGAGATAATTAATGTTAAGACAAATTGATAAATAATTAATATTAATAAAAAAAGTGGTGCATCATATGTTTATGAACTTGGATGAATGAATCACTCATCAATATTCTCCAAGAGTTACTTCTTTAATTCCAACAACTCAATCAAGGCCATTATATATGGATTCTTTGAAATATATGTAATAATAGGTATGATTTCATTTGAAAATTTAACTTCTCAATTCATAGAAATAATAGGATAATATTCTAAAAATATATATCTACAAACTCTTATATAATAGGTATATCTATGATGTTGAGTTTCTACACAACAATTTGAGGAAAATCCCCTTATGAATAGGATAAAGACCTAGAAAAAGAAATAATTTCCATTGGAAGATCATATTTATCCTCACACTAGAAAAACTCATAGATTAGTTTATAATATCAAATCTAGGTTCTCTTCCTTGATTGTTTAAATGGGAACAATATAAATATTTTTAATCCATGATGAAAATCATATCAAAATCAACTAGAGGGAGAATTATAACTCCCTAACCATAGAATCCTGTAGTCAATGTATTATTTTATTATATTGTCATGATTACAATGAATTAAATCCCAAAGGACAGATTAGTTTATTAGTCTTAGATAATCATACTACATATATGATACCCATAATAAATTGGGAAATTAAAAAAACAAACATGATACATAATAAAATAAAATAAATGGAATCCTTGGATTCTGATTAAAAGATTTATTCATCATAACTTGGGGAAACAAAACATAATTAAGATGAGCTAAAATTATTAGTAAGGACTTGAAAAAAGCGAGAAATAATGATTCAATTTGAATAAATTAACATTTCATGGTAAATAACTGATAAAACATTCCATTAAAATGCCTAGATAAGTAAAAATCAACATGTCAAGGTAATAAATTCAAAAACATGACATATGAGTCAATAAAAACAAGAATATAATTCTTCAATATATATTTCGATATAAAATATCATGGATAATATTAATAATTGATATTTGAAAAAAAAATCAAAATTATTGGATGTCATGTTTCCTAGGTACATGGAACCATACCATTAAGACCGTTCGCAAGATGGTTTAAGACATGCTCGTTACAAACCAATTTGGTTTTTACAACATGAACTCCACTTTTAATACCTTTCATAAGATTATTTATAAGATAATGGTTACAAATGTAAAGGGGTTTTAAAAACTAATTTTGTCCCATGAGACTACCGATGCATCAAGTGGATTTCATTAACATGTCCCCATCCCATATGTTGTATGCCCAAATCATTCCTTATTTATCAAATAATAAATTTAATTAATAGAAAATAGGACTTATTATAAAATATCCCTATTGAATAAATGATATGAATTTATCATAATTTCTAGAGTGGATAATATGTAAGGAAAGTATATTTCTTTGAAATACCACTAAAACATTCTTGTGGAAAATCATCATTAAACACCCCAAAGTGACCCATACCACTTTGAAACATTTAGAATCATAATACCCTTGAAGGAATAAAATGTAATGAAACATTTAATATCATGATTATATGTATATTCATGATATAACTTTTCAAAGTTTAGTATATACACTATATAAAATAATCTAGGTACATAACAACAAATTATTCTCAATAGAATCTAAATTGATGGGGAAACCCCTTCCCTTTAGTCTGTCTTGTCTCATGTTTCATTATATTCTAGATTGATAAACTTATGTTAATTATTTAATTGGTTAACAAATAATTTAATTTCTATCATTACTTTTATTTCACTTATTACCAGTTTTTATATAACTACATAAACATTAATGTTTACATTGGGTATTTTGACCAAATTCGGTTCATGTGACAAAAATATCATTGGTAGGATGACTATGGTCAATGGTTCATTATATAAACATATCTAAAATAATAATAATTAAATAATTAAAATATTTATTCCCCAATTATACATTATAAACCAATTAATAATGATGGTTAGGAAAGTTGAACCAACATTACAATCATGGAGACAATAGACCGTACATACGAAAGAGAAACATTCCCATTTTTCAATGATCATTATAGAAAAAAAGATAATATGTATATTTATAGAATTATAATTATATCATATATAATTTTTTTAATCATATGATATTATATTCACAATTCATATGATGTAAAAGAAATCAGGTTACGCTGAGGAGGCAGTAGGGTACACTTCCACGATTGACATTATCACTTTTGTGTGTGAAAAGGAAAATATTGGAAAATATATATTATATATCTAGAAATTTAATTATATAATTAATATCATATGTATTTAGTTTATGTCACAAATTTTTATCTTAATCCATATTTTATACAATCCATGTAAATCATGAACGAATCACATCACGTTGAGGAGGCGGTAGTCCGCACTTTCACAAACGTTGTTATCATATTTACAAAAAATTGAAAGTATAATGGTATGTGTTATAAAACAATTAAATAGTCATAATGAAATAATAAATATTATATATGACATATATAAATAGATTTTCCATCATAATATAAACCATGAGAGGTGGTAATGGACAAATAGACCATCATCGCTTTGCGAGGCAGTAGTTCATTGTACACATAAACAGTATGCTATCCATTAGATCGAATTGTGTGTTCGTGTAGGTATAAAAATAAATATTAAAACATATTAGTGTATTTTGTATAATTTTTTTGTTATATAAACATGTAATAATCATAAATTAAGTGGTTTAAAAACAAATAAATCAAAAGATCTTGAGGGAAGATGTTACCTCTTAATTGGGTAACCCCTTTTGGTTTGCACCATCTAGATTCCATAAGTATGTTCTTTCCAAAATGGAGGCCTATAGGTATATTAAATGTATTTTTGGAGACTATTTATGAATATTTTAACTGATCCAATGTGGCTTGAAAGGTGTGAGGAAGGGGTATAGTGCTTTCATTTTTATAGTACAAGGGGAGTGACACTCTGGTAAGTACCAAAGGGTATTCATTAATGGGAAGTCTACCTTACCTAATGTTCCTTTCAAATGAAACAATAATATATTAATAGGGAATAATGGGATATGAAAAACACCACCACATAAAATTATGTTCACTTTAATAATTTTATTCCTTAACTTCTATGATTACCAAATTTTATCATTTCTGGTTTTAATTAAAGCATCTTGTTTTAAAACCAAAGTATTTCATCATTAAGACTAAAATAAATAGAGATTAATTATAAAATAAATATCAACATAATAATTTATATTATATAGAATTTATTAAATAAATAATCTATATTTTTGGGAAATTAATTTTAAAAAAATCTCATGTGACGTGCTAAAACCCTTCCTAAACTCGGACCATATTGACAACGTTTTTACAATATATTTGTTAATATATTAATTATAAAAGATAAATTGTTCTATTAATATAACATATTTAATATTTATTAACACATAAATATAAAATTTTAGAAAACATTATTTTTGATACTTTTAAATCAATTAAAAATATAAAATTTTATTATAAAATAACATTTATTGTAAAATAACAATAATATCAATTTTGACATTATTTATTTATTTTTAATTTAAAAATATCAAATAAATATTGGTATTCAATTATATTAAGTCTAAAACTTTGAAATATGACATATATATCTATAAAAATAATTATTGACAATAATTCAATCAATCCACTTCACTTTTATTATTTATAGTATAATTTATTTTAGTTAATTATTAACTAAATAATCACTACATTTTTATTTCTTAAGAATTTTAAGTCACTAAATCAAATCTAAAAAGTAATGATAAATTAATATGATAAAATAAATAAAATTAAATTTCAAAAATAATATCAATAACCTATAATATGAAGTTTTGTATATATCTAAATGATTTATAAATGTTAAAGGTAAGGAAAGCTCTACTATTGTCTATTTTTCTTACATAACCTTTTATATATGGCACATCTATTTATTAATATCCCAGTAAACCATAAAATTAGAAATAATAGGGTATTTGGTCAAACTATTTTTATAAAATGGGTTTTTGACAAGTTACAAGGTAATTTTATCCAATAAGATTATGGTTTTGTCAAATATTAATATTAATTTTACCTTAATCAGCAAAACTTATTTCAATCACTTTCACTAATATTTATTGTCAAAAATTATGTTCATCATATTGATGAAAACATAATTTAATGATTACAACCTTGTATGTCCATTTTTCAAAATTCAAATCACATATGTGGGAAAAGTAATATTAACTCTAATCTTACAAATGTGGTTAGAAAGCGTGTTTTTAAAGAAAAAAAATTCAGATGTTTGATATGTTTTTATATCAAATTTTAATATAAAAAATATTCCAATGAACTTCATTGGATTATTATGTTTATAATTGATCTATTGGTACTTTCAAGACCAATTTAAAATATAATTTACAATTACTAATTATTTTAATGAAAATTATTTTTTTTAACTAAAATGAAATATTTTTCACTATACATCAAAAAAAGAAACATCTTAAAAAATACCAAAAAACCACCCTAAGTTAATTTAAATATTAGGAATCCAAATATTAATTTTATTTTGACAAAAAACTTAAAATGGTTTCATAATTTAATTTTAAAAATGTTGGGCCACTAAAAGGTGGTAAAACATGGCGTTGCATGAAAGGTAATCCCTCGTTTATATATCATAATGTTAACATGGTGTTGGGTATAAATAAATATAGATACGAAATTAATTTTATTATGAAATTAAATAATTTTAGTGTCTTGGGTCATTACATTCTCCCCAAATTATTTAAATTGTGTCCTCACAATCTATACCTGATCTCTGTAATCAAGATAATGATATTTAAAAATAAACTATTGTTGAAAAAATCACATTATAAATCGGGTTAATAATACATTTTCTTAATAAGAGAGAATGTAATGTACAATGGTCACATAACTAGGTAACCATGTATGAGAAGATAGGTGGAAAATTGAAACATGGATACAGAAGAAAAATCTAACAATCTAGTTCTGATGGAAAGTGCTAGAGAACATTGTTAGAATAATGCTAAAAATCACATGGGATTAAATCCCTGATGATCTATGGGACCATTTGATTCATAGAAATTGAAGGTACTATGAACCCTTTTTTGTTTCAAGATCATTTTTCTCAGAGTTGAGTAATTCTTTCACTCTCTATGAATGTAAGTAATATACTTACTTTTTACGTTTCTATAAGAACAATCATATACATTGGTCATTCCATGAACTATTTATACTTCATTTATTAGAATAATATTCATCATATTGTGATGTAATATACAAATCTCTAAACCAAAATCCAAATTTCAACATAAACCATTTCATAAATGTTTAACTTTTCCAAATGATTATGATCTGACACATTAGAGAGAAGGTGACTGAATTTCCAAAATGAACATATCATTAGCCTTCAATCAATATTAAGTGCCTATTTAATGATAACATATAAAATATGTGAACACCTTCATCATGAATCCTGATAAAATATGGTAATAACTTGAATTATTTTAAAACCTTATTGTAAATTTGAATTCTTCATTATTCCTTAAGTAAGACACATGTCATTGGATATATTACATAAATCTAATAGTGTTGTAAACTCAATTAATGATAGAATAGACCACTTTTTGAAAAATCATTAATGAGTTTCAAGGTAGTCATCACTTGTCTAAATTAATCACATATTCATCAATATATCAACATCAGGAACATATTAATGGTTTCTTTTCCCTCAATTTTTTTTGGAAAATTTTATCAGTCTGCTAAATATCTTTTCTTAGTACCATTCAGAATATGATCTCAAATACATAATTTAAAATTATTGTCATACAATCCTCGTATATTCCAAATACTTATAACCATTACATAATTGATAAAATATTCAAACAAAATAATTCATTAATATGCATATTAATCATTCCTTTTCACCTGTAGCAGTATCATAACATGACGATTATCCAAAAGAATAATTTCATATATATCCCTTTGAATCTTGAAACATTTATTTGAATAGTGTCTCATCTTCTTACAGCTAAGGCATTTTACATTGTAAACCTTTTTCTTACCCTTAGAATCACAAGCATGGTTGCATTTCTTTCCAAACTAGTATAAAACTCCCATTCCTTTTATGAAAGTACAACGGTGTTTCTTTCCACAATTATCAAATATAAGAAATTAATTCTTTACATTCACCCATTTATCTATTTTTTTCTCTTCCATCCTCCTTTTCTATTTATTCCCTTCAAAACCATAGAAAATATATAATTTTTTAACAATATCATTATCACAAGTTATTATTTCCTTGTACAATGAGAATATATATGAGACTATTTACCTTCAAAAATTTCTTCATACTATGAATGATTTGATCATTCTAACTCTTTGTATAATTTTCATTGGTGGAGTTTACATTCCATATAATATGAGACATTTATAAATATTATAATACACTAGATCAAATTATAAAAAGATTTATAATCCCAAAACTGATGGAACACATAACATAAATTGAAACAATTTCAGCATAGCTAATCTCATACTCTTAAACATGGTTTATTTATGGATGTGTTTAGTTTCAAATAATTCATATTGGTTTGAAAAAAATTGATTTATATTATGTGTATCATCTTGGAGCATCAAACCAGGTGAGCAGTAAGGCATGAATTTGTGTTCTAGGTTACACTGATTCCGGCCCAACACACCTTGTATGAGTTGTTACTCCTAGGTACATATGTTCTAGAACCACATCCACCTCTAGTATCTAGATAGATATGTATTGCTAAGAATACCTAAATAACCTCTAATATTCCAAAATCCTAAGAGGTTATTCTATACTTATCCTCAAATTATATCTTTGGTTTCTATTCCTAAATGAATTTTTTCAAAATCTAGTTTCCAAGGTTGCTACTAAACTTCCTTTGATACCAATTATTACTCCACAAACCCAGATGCTTAGAAATGGGGAATTATTTTACTACATTGGCATGCGTATAAGTAATGAAATCATAAATTAATAATTCTTTTAGAAGTCTTAGAATTCCATATAACACACATGATACCAATAATACAATTGTAAATACAATATATAGACATAATACATAATAAAATTAACTATACTTCATCCTTGAACACTTATTCAAATACTTATTCTCCATCACCTGGGAAAAGGAATCATAATAAGGGTGAGATCCAATACAGAGTAAGGGAATTTAAATTGTAAAGATAATGAATCAATGTGAATAAATCAACATTTATGGTAAATAATTGATTAAACATAAAATTGAAATAACATAGATATAGAATAATCAAGATGAAAAGGTAGTAAATTGAAACACATTCCCTAAAAATTAATAAAACTAAAAATATAATTAATCAATAGATTTTTCGATGACAAATATCATGGATAATAATAATGACAGATTCTAAACAAAGGAAATTATTCATTATTGGATGCCATGTTTCTTAGGTACATAGAACCATTACCGTCATGAACTATCACAAGACAATTTAAAACATACTAGTTACTAGAAAATTTGGTTTGTCCAACCTTAACACTAATATCGAGACCATCCATAAGAAATTTTATAAAATAATGGTTATGAACAAAGAGGATTTTTCCAAACTAATTTCTTCCCATGTGACTAACGTTGCATCGATGGGATTTCATTTACCTGTCCCTAACACATATACTGCCTGTCCAAATCATTCACTATATATTGAATAATCAATTTAATTAATATAAAACATCCTTATCACAAAATATCCATATTTAATTAAAAATAAATATTTATCATAACTTCCCCAATGTATGAGAGGTAATAAAATTAGATACCATTGAATAACCATTAAAACATTCGTGAGGAATATAATCTTCAAACATCCTAAAGTGTCTTATAAAACATTGAAACATTGAAATCATAATCCCCTTGAAGTAATAATATAAAATGAAAATTATAATACCATGAGAATAGGGATATTCACGATATAATAGTTCCAATAAAAGTATAAACACTATTTAAAAGAAACTATGTGCCTAACCACTAATAAGCTCTAATGGAATGTAAATTGAAATGAAAATCCCTTACCTTGAGTCTGACTTGTCTCGTGTGCCTTTATATTCTATAATGATAAACATGCACTAATAATTTACTTTATTATGAACCATTTTCATGTTTTTCATTATATTTATTTAACTTATTTCTATGTTGTATACAACTACATGTAAAATTAAGTATCCCATGGGAATTTTGACCAAATTCGGTTCATGTGACAAAAACTACATTGGTAGGTAAACTATGGTCAATGGGGTCATTATATAAACATATCAATAAAAATAATCATGAAATAATTATCATATTTAAACCTCAATTGTTCATTTAAAACCAATTATAAAATATGGTTTTCAAAAATGAACCAACGTTACAATCATAGAGACGGTAAGTCATATGTACGCATGAGTAACATTCCCATTTTTCAATGATCATTATAGAAATAAAGTGAGAAACTCTATATCTTTCTACAATGATCCTTATATCATAAATAATTTTTTATTTAACCATATATATTTATATATATAATTAATTTGATGTAAAAAGAATCACATTGCGTCAAAGATGTGGTAGTACACATGTCCACAATTGAGGTTATCACTTTTTGTATGTGAAAAAGATAATAAATAAAATTATGTATTAAATATATATAATTGTTATTATGTCTTGAATATCGTATATATGTTTTAATGAAAAATTTTATTAATTAAAACCATAATTTATGTCACATATTATCATATTTATAACATAATTATACCTTTGAACTTAATTAAAAAATATGGTTATAAAAATGCACTAATGTTATAATCATGGAGATGGTTGGTCGTACGTAAGCAAGAGTAACATTCCCATTTTTCAACGATCATTATGGAAGCAAAGTATGAAATATTATATCATTCCATAATGATCCTTATATTAGAAATAGTTTTTTATTTAGTTATATATAATTATATATATAATTATATATATAATTATTGTGATGTAAAAGGAATCACATCGTGTCGAATAAGTAGTAGTCCACACGTCCACGATTGAGGATTTCACTTTTTGTGTGTTAAAAGAATAATAAATAAAGTTATGTATTATATATTACCGAATGTTAATTATGTCATGAATATAATATTTATGTTTTTATGTCCCATATTTTTAATTAAAAACATAATTTATTCATTCAATGTATAACATGAATGAATCACATAGCTTTGAGGAGGCGGTTGTCCACACATCCACAAACTAAGTCATCATATTTAAAAAAAATTAGATTATAAAGGTATTTTTCATAAAAGTATTAAAAAAGAATAAATCTCTAATATATATCATATATATTATATATAAATAGATTTTCTAACATAATGGACACTATGATAGGTGGTAAAAGGAAAAATGAATAATCATCATTTTGTGAGGTTGTAGTTCATCATAAATGTTAACAATATGTTTGTTACCCATTAGATTAAAGTGTGTCTAAGTGAAGGTGTAACCCATAATATAATGAAATTTCAATGTATTTAGTATACTAGTTTTATTATATAAAAATGTGATAATAATAAATGAAGGGGTGGAGAAACAAATAAATTGAGAAAGCTTGAGAGAAGATGCTACATCATAATATGGTAACTCCTTTCTGTTTGTACCAATGGCTCCCATAGGTGGATTCCTACCCAAAGGGAGGATTATAGGTCAATGGTAGGGATGTTGGGAGACTATTTGGGCACTGTTTGGAAGAGGCATATTGGATTTGTATGTGAGATGAAGGGGAAGAGTGCTTTTCTTTTTATAGTGAATGGGGAGTGGCACTCTTGTAAATACCAAAAGGTATTCATTAATGATAGTTATACCTTACCTAAAGTGCCCCCAAAATGGAAAAATAGTTAATTAACAGAGACTAATGGTCTATAAAAACCTCCACCACTAAAAAATGTGTCTGTTTTAATAATTTATCTTCTTAACATCTATGATTCACCAATTTTATCATTTTGGTTTTTATTATGTCATCATGTTTTATAACCTAAGTAAGTTAACCATCAAGACAATAAAAAAGTGTGATTCATTAGAAAATATAGAGCCACTGAATTTTTTATAAGATATATATTTTATAAAATAAATATCTCATATCTTATTGACACAAATTTTATAACAATCACATATGACGCAATAAAACACTCCTTAAACTCAGACTGTGTTAACTAAATTTTTACAATATGTGGTTCAATATGTTAATTTTAAATGATCCATTTTCCCATTAATATACCATATTTATTATTTTTTAACACTTAAAAATTAAATGGAATACTATAGTATTTTTAATAATTTTAAATTATTTAATAAAATATCATTTATTATAAAATAAGAACAATGTCAATTTTGACAATATTTTTATAATTTTAATTTTAAATTATAAAAACAATATTTTAATTCAAATATTATAATTTAAATTTTTTGTAACTTTATATATTCATCTAAAAAATAATTAAAGATAATAATTCAATCATTCTACTTTACTTTTAATATTTATAGTGTCATTTATTTTAATTAATTGTTATATAAATAATCACTACACCAGCATTTCATAAGCATTTTAATTAACCAAGTCATCTATAAAAATTAAAGATATATTATTAGGATAAAATTATCAAATTTATATTTCAAAATGATATATATAAACGAAAATATGATGTTTTTTAGATATCACAAAGTTTCATAAATGTTAAAGGTAATGATAGATCACCTTTTGTCTTTTTTGTTTCCTAAACATTAAAAAAGGAAAATTCAATTTAATAATTTTATAATAACCCAAAAATTATAACCAATATTATATGGGCATGAAATATTAGAATAGAATGGTTTCTGAACATGTTTATAGTTTATTTTGTCCCTTAGGATTAAGGACTACACTATTTTTAAACTTAATTTTACCTTAATGACCGTAAATAATTTCAATCACTTTTAATAATATTTTTGGTTGAAAATTTAGTTGAACATATTAGCCAAAAATATTATAATTATTACAATGATTTAAGTACATCTATCAAAATTCATATAAAAAAGATGGCAATTTATGATTAACACTAATCTCATAGACGTGGTGAGAAAATAGTTTCTTATTGTGAAAATGTTCAAACGTTCAATAAATTTTTATATCCAATTTAAATATAAAAAGATTAAAATAACATAAATTGGATTAATATATGTATAACTGATCTATTTGGATTTTAAAACCCAATTTATATAATAATTTAACATTAATAATTATTTAAAAGAAAAAGCAGTTTTTAACTTAAATGTTGTATTTTCACTATTCATCAAAAAATTAAACTTCTCAAGAAAATAAATAAAAATCCCCCTAAGAAAATATTGAAATTATGAATCCAAAAATGAAGTTTATTTTAAAAAAATAAAATTTTGAAATCTGTCAAAATTTAGTTTTAAAAAAGGTGCACTATTAATAGGTGGAAAAACTCTTTCTTTCATGCAAGAAATTCCCATGTTTTATATAGAATTTACATAACATGGGGTTTCATATAAAGAAATAAATAAATAAAATTAATTTTATTCTAAAATTAAAAAAAACATTCTTGAGGTGTTACAAGAATTACATGATTTTTAGGAACCAAATTTCTAAAAAATATCAATTTTAGAAGAATCATAGACTTAAGATGTGATCATCATACCATTAAGAGTTTTAACATCTAATTAAATATATAATTTTTTAGGTGGTAATATTACACCCATATAAAATTCCACTAATATAAAATAGTTTATAGAACCAAAATTAAATAATAAATTAGATGTTCTAAATTAGAGAGTAAGTGTAACTTTCAAGACTTTATTCTAATCACCCACATTAATAGTAGTGACCAGATTAAATTTTCATTTTTCTATAAGATTAAGTGGTTTTTATTGTCTATCATCATCATTATCCCGCATATCAATGATCTATTTATCATAATTATTATACTCCTTTTATTTAAAATACTAGAGTGTTGGTGGTTCATTCTTTGTATCTTTCTCTCCATTATCATCATTAAGTAACTTCTTCCAATAACATTGTCTTTTTATTACCACACAAACATCCTTTAAAAACTTAAATAATTTATGATCCCCCTTAAGAAAATTTCTTCCTTGTTCGTTTCCATAATTTTTTCATAAAGGAAGACTTTCTTTTCCCCCCATGTTTTTTGTATTAGAACTCCCATTAAATTCCATCTTTCTTTTATTATCACAACCTAGTGATTGATGAGTGAATATAATATTAATTTCTACCATGATATCAAATAAAATGATTTATTTAACTATACTAAAGTCACTTATGTATAACACCCCTTTTATATATTGTTTAAATACACTATGAAGTTGATTAATCTGGATTTTAGGTTAGATGATAATACCATAAGGGTACCATGAAAGTCTTGAAAAAATTTTCTGAACATTACCGATGGATTCATCTTATTTTGATTAGATAAATTAATTACTTGTGAATTTTAATATGGATAATACAAGGAATTTAATTCTTAAAAAATTAACTTTTTAAGCTCATCCCACTTCATATATTGAATCATATCTTATTCCCTAGTTTTATTGATACGATTCCACCATTTATTATCATAGCCTTGAAAATGATAAAAAAAACTATCACATGCATAAATCACTGGATAATGGAAGATATATTTTTGGTGGTACTAATCCATTACTCAAAAACAATGGATCAAAATACCCACTAAACCAAAGTGGATATTTCCATATTAAGGGCCCAACAAAATTTTGTTCCCTACTTTACTCTTTTGTAATCATAGTATGATTCATTAGTGGTGAATTTATCATAATAATAACAATGAGATTTTGTACTCCATCCCCCATAAAATTTAGTTTTGTTATAGGAAAATCATTGCATTGTTCATCACATTTAATATTAACATGGTTCCTTCTAGCTCCAACCATTTTCAACAACAAAACATCAGTTATTGATGAAAAATAATCATACTGAGAAACCATATAATCATGAAAATAAATTATATAATATCTAAATCAATACACCATATTTTAAATTTAGGTCACCTTAGATGAAAAATAGGTAATATGTGGTAATCATCTATACAATTATTTCAAAATGGTTCATAAATAAAATTTGAATTATCATAATAAAATCCCCTGAGAGTACCTATCGTGGTGTATTCTATTTGGTTAACTCATCGTGCACTATTTGTGATCAACTTAATATCAAATACACCCCTTTTAGAGTTGTAACTCTTATGTGAATCTACTTCACGTCCACATATAATTTCAATTCTCTAAATAAGGATGTATTTTATCATAAAACAATACAATATCTACTTTAGAAATGCATTATGATGTTATCCAATGCTTAGACTTATGCTTAGGGTTATCAAAAAATCTTTTTCATCCTAATATATAAAATAACTAATCCATTTTATGATTCCAACTAAGGAATCCAAAATGATTAACAAATACATATTATGTTTTTTATGAATTTTTACTACGTATCATTAGGATCCATAGTAGAATCATAAAGGATTACTGCATTTGTAAACATGGATACATAAACAATTGGCATATAAAAAATATACAATATATTCCACTATATTATTCACAACTTTCACCCCTCTTATAAATATCATACTTAAAACCCTTCTTCATATCCTAGATGTTAGATATCCTAATGGAATGAGTTGTATTTTTTGATAATATGCAGTTTTCCATTGAGTCATATCAACAAATAATGATAGATTTATTGAAAATAACAATGTTAACAACCAAAGTGATGAAGTAAAATATAGGATATTGGATAATTCCAATTTTTATGATATAGAGATGATTACCTAGCACGATCCAGGAACCCCCTATAGTTGTTCAGGGTGAATCTATAGAAGAAACATGGAAAACCCTACACCTACAACATAAGGTTTAGTGAGAAGAAATTTCCTAAAATGGAATATTGATAGGTAAAAATCATGTGGTCTCTCCCATGGTGAATACTTGGTTTACTTGTACAATAAGGCTGGGACTAAAATGGGTGTAGTTAATGTTATGTTCTATGAGTTACACCACAGAGAATACGTAGTGTTTTATAAGGAAAAAATAGGTTTGACCATGCCCATTGTAATGGTTTTAGTGCTTCTAATGTATCCCTAATAGAAATAGGGAAATCCAAAATGAAAATTGTATGCTTAAAGTGGTTGCAGTCAATAGGTGATGAGATACAGTTCATAAGAGGCCAAAATTGACATCCCTGTGGTCATTGTGATCTAATCCTTGGTTGATGGGTGGTTTCTTATATCGAAATGGAAAAAAATAGTAGAACAGACCTATGGTCGTCATTGGGTCAAGGGAGAAACAACAAAGAACTCAACACCAGGTTATGTTGCAAGGTGTGTCGGGAAGTGAAACATGAATATTTAGAAAATTAATTGTTGTGATGTTTTAATGGATATTTAATTCCATCATATTCATATAATTCAATTTTTTCCATGATTCCAATATAAATCGGAGGATTCTATAAAATTAAATTTGGTGGAATAAATATAGATTAATTTAGTTCTTTAAGGAAGAGAGAGAAGACCAAGAATTATATACTTGGAAAATTTTACGGGGGTAATTCATTAGGGTTATTGGGAAGTTAATTTATATTTTTCATATCCTATTATGGTTATAATATGTGTCCAATTTTATGGGTGCATTGTTATTCTATTTTAAGGATGGATTTTATCTAGAATGGGGGAAAATATTTTAAAACACCAGAGAAAAACATAAGTAATAAGGACCAATTTATTTCATAAGAGATAAATACTCGAATAAGATATGTTTTTAAGAGGCCCATGTATGAAGTAGAGATCATGATGTAGTAAATCTTATTCAATTGAGGAATACAATATCTCTTATATTTTGGTGAGAATTTTGGGACCATTGAGCGGAGCATCGACATCGGTTATTAATGTTCTTGAAGAATGAGTACATTTATAGAATTATTGATCTATATATTAAAAAATTAAGAGAATGAATAGGAAAAGTGATCACTGACTATTTTTATTTAGTTTTTGATCATTCATTTTATAGATTTTGTTTCTTCTATTTAAATATATATGTTTCTTATAAAAACTATGTAGACTCAATTTGGTAACGAATTTTGTACATTAGGGGTGAATCCAAGATGGGGGGAAAACACAGTAAGGAGTTTGAATTGGTTCTAATTCTTGTAAATATCATTTTTTTATCTTCCACTTATATATATGTGTTATGGATGCTAGTTTATAATTCTATAAACAAGAACCATCGCTGATTTACGAGGTTGAGTTTGAAGTGGATAAAATTATAAAAGAAAAATAGAATCACTAATTCACC
Source organism: Viscum album (assembly GCA_963277665.1). Lineage (NCBI taxonomy): Eukaryota > Viridiplantae > Streptophyta > Magnoliopsida > Santalales > Viscaceae > Viscum > Viscum album. Next base: position 457,906,774 of record OY728166.1, on the reverse strand, counting down.
CTCCCCCTCTTAGTGATAAAATCATATTGGTTCCCAAAATGTGGTATCAAAGTAGGTTACCTCTAAATATGAAAGAGAAGTTGTTGAGTAATAAAGAATCACAATTTTATGAACTGCTAGGGAGTTCCTATCATTGATGGAAGAAACTACTATAGTTAATGGAATATTATGCCACCTTATGTCAATTCTCTTAGACTTGTGGTATGTGATACCACTACAATTTTCCTTTCAACTATTACTAATAATGATCATATTTCCCATGATGATAAATGAAATATATATATTTATAGAAATAAAAAAAATTATTTTTAAATGATTTATTTAGAGATGGTTTACACCAAGGTATTAGTTATTTAAACTATAAATGAATATTGGGAAAATTGAGGTGTAACTATGATGAAAACATCAACATTAAGAAATATGAGCCTCAATGTTGGATTATAATATTTGATGATATTATAATAGCTAAAGATAAAGATGTTGGTAGCTATTTCACCTGTGTAAATGATATAGTTAGCAATATTCATGGATTATATGGGAAACATAAAGACACAAATATTTTAAAGATTATTGTAATGATATTTGAAGATTGGTGTAATCCAATGGTATCAACTTTGTATGATCAAAAAGATATAAAATTGGATTATATATACAATATATTTATTGAATATGAAATTAGGAATGCTTCAGATATCAAGATTCAAGTGATAATATTATTTTCCATTTAATCCATGAGAAAAGGTAAGATCAAAAAATATTAAGATATTATATATTTAGAAGATAGTGATGTTTTCAATCATATTTCTTCAATCCGGTAAATGATATTAGTGAAAAGAAAATGGAAGGTAAAGGTTAAGAAATGTATTATATGGTTTAATTATAATAATATTATCCAATTAATTTTTTCCAAATAAAAGTGTTTTTCAATTTGAATTAGATACAAATGAATAAATCCCTCAAAGTAATAAAAAAGCTACTAAAAGGGATAAATACAAAACAAAATTAAGAATATATTTATTCAATGATGATGGATATTCCTATAATTCCAATAATAAAGTCACTCTTTTCTCTATTGTGATAAAATGTTAAAACAATTTAAGAAGGTAAAATGATGGAGAATAGATAAAGGAATGTGATTATAAACTTAAAGGAAAGTTGGAATATTTTCTTGAGAAAATTTTACAACAAACAAAAAACAAGGAGAATCTAGAGAATGAGAAAAATAAAATGGATACACAAATGTGTGAGTTTCTTAAAAAGGTAAAATGGATTGTTAATGAAACAATCAGAGCTAATGAAATTGGAGTTGTAACATGTTGAAGAAATCATGGAATACAAGTTGAAAACGGATGAGTAAGAGAAGATGATATGTAATCATAATGAGAATCTCAAAATTATTGGAAAAAGGCTAGAGAGGATTTTAGAAAATCTATCCTAATTTTAGGATAAACCTATAATTATTAAGGATTGAAGGAACAAGGTAATCCAACAACTATTAATCATAAAAATTTATTTGTTTCAGTAGTTCATGTGCTAGAATTTAATCTAGGATTATTTAGAATAGAACATCCACATTGGTGGGAAAAAATAATTTACTATGAAAAGAACATCTTCCTATAAAAAATAAGGCTCAAGGAGGAAAATATAAACAAAATTGTAAGAAATCCTAGAAACAGACATGGAAACTTGAATTAGAGGGATATTGTTGGTGTTGAGGTAGGTATAAACAAAAATCCTACTCTTATTTTTTCATCATGTATTTATCGTGGAATAAGTAATAAAAAAGGGAGATTTTTAATAAGATTATATGGATGAAAAATCAAGGAAATAAAGTTGAATTTAACGAATAGGAAGACATGGAGAAGACATCCACAGGTAATAAGTTGTATAAGTGTTAATGATATCAGAAAAATTGACATTTTTTAAGGACAAATTAATCAAAATTAAATAATGATGTCTTGAATACTACGGTGAATAAAGAATATTTACATAAGAAGGATATTGATATTGTAAGGATATAATGGTAATCGATGATAATAAATATTAGATTAAGGGTTTTTCTTAAGGCATAATGAGCAATGTGATATTATACCTCTCTTTAAAGTGACATAATGGTAGACAAAATGGATGAGAAGAAAATATAAATAAGAACCCGTTATTTGACCTTTGAATTTAATTTTTAGTAAAGTGGAGTATAAATTAGAGATGATGAAAAAGATATAAATTGTTATTTTTAAGAAAATAGCAACATGATATTTTAGAAATCCAAAAGTATTGAGTTGGATATTTTTATAAAAAGGATTGGGGCATTAAGTCATATCAATGAAGAAATTTGGATTTGTTAACAATATAATTATAGTTAAAGAATATTTTGGAGTAATGATTGAGATATTGGTTAATCCCATTTATGATGATATGATGAATACTTCTTAGTATGGAAAATATCATTCCTTAGTGGGGGTCGTGGGGATCCTAGAGAAGGATATTCCCATAGAATAAGGCATTGACAACAAAACATTTCCCAAACATGCAAATGGATAGCGACCTTGTTCATGGATGTCCTCATTGTGAACACATGGTACATCTGTGTAACATGACTGAGAAAGAAAGGAATAAAAAAGGATGTAGTCTTAGAGTTTCACAACCTGGATGGACAAGAGTTTGATAAGTAAAAACAGTCTAAACCACACCGATGGTGCAATACATAGTGCTTGTGATTTTTCAATATGATAAATCGGGATGCCTAAATGGGTTCTTCATGATGATAGAGGTTGTGGTCAAAATTTGATTACCAAAAGTTCAAAAGAGGCTAAAATTACAAACCCCACACCCATGGTGAAAGAAGATATAACTGATAGGTGGTCAATCATGTAAAAAACCAGAACTAGGAAACCATTCCCACGGTTGTTAGGATGTTAAAGAAAAAATGGACAAGTATGATACACCAGAATTTGATGAAAACATGATTGGTTATGACGCATAAATCTTCAATGAATTAATTTGTGGTGATCCTTAAAAGGAGCTATAATTATTTTAGAATCTTGGGATTCAGTTTTAGGATATTATTCTAGTATAAATTAGAGTATAATTAAATATTTAATTGAGCAAAATAAATACGTAATTTCCACATGATATAAATAATAAAGATAAGAACCATAGGAAGTTTCTTGGATGAAAATATATAATAAATTCATGGATGTTGTTAGGGATTTAAGGGAAAGTTCTTATAACCCATTTTGGAAATCACTAAATTCTAATTTTATGGGTGTATTACCATACTATTTAATGAATTGTGATTAACTAGAAAAATAGATATAGTGCACAATAAGATAGAATAAACATATATGAGAGGACCCCATTAATTTTACGAGATATATATTCTCCAAGAAGAGATGTTTGTGATAGGATCTGACATAAATTTGATCTCGTGAGGTAGCACATATGATTCAATTGTGTAAGACCATATAAATTTTATTTGAGTGTATTTTTCAATAACACCCGGAAGAGCATCGACATTGGCTATTGAGGTTCTTCAAAAAGAAGTACAATTGAATATTTTTAGATCCATCTGTTCATGGAAGAGGAGCATCAAAATGTTAAGTGATCACTAAGGTGAAGTGATCACCAAGTGATATATTTATTTTTTCATCATATACATTATAGATATGTTTTATCTTCTAGTGGATTCTATTTTTGAGGTCTGAAAACTTGGTAGACTCAAGGCTGTAAAGACATTTGTGAAATTGTGTATGAATCCATGAAAAGGGGAATAATCAACATGTGAAGAAGTATGATCAGGTGAAAACCATATAAATATCATATTATCCTCTTTATATTTCACTTCTGTAAACAATGTATGGTTGAGAGTTTATAATATGTGGATCAAGAACCTTTACTGATTCAAGACGTAGAGTTAGAAGTAGAAAATCTAATAATGGAAAATTGAATAACAAATTAACCTCTCCCCCTCTTTGTTTTCTAATCATTTTAGATCCAAATATGTGGCATTAGAGTTGGTTACATCTATATATCCCAGAGAATTTGTTGAGTAATAGAGAAAAAAACATGTGAACAATCGATGAGTTCATATATTTTATGGAATAATATACCATGGTTGGATGGAGAATATTCTTACTTATCTCTTTTCCATAGACCTTATAGTATTGATTGTTCTATAGTTATATGTCGACCTGTTTCTAATAATTCTTATTTGAACCATGTTGATAAAATAAATACAGAGATATAAAAAAAGGAAAACAATCCATTTTTATGTCTTTATAAGATAAGGACTACACTAAGGTGATGGTTCTTCTAATTGTAAAGTAAATTTGGGATAAATTGGAGAAAACTATTAGGGAAACATTAAAGTGAATGAATCCATACTACAAATTTGGTGGAGAATATTTGAAGACATTAAGATAGGGGAAGATAAATATGTAAATATCTATTTCACTTGGGTAAGTGAAATAGTAATCACTATCTATGTAACAGGAAAGTCTGAACCAGGCATAAGCCTAGTCCCGCAAATTTATTAAAAGAAAAGTGCAAGTAAAGTCATAAGAAAATAAAACGCTACATAACATCAAAACCATATGCATCCTCCTCCCCATCATCAGATACCTCATCACCAGGATCAGCTGACTCCCATTCAGAAGATTCGTATTTGCGCCTCATCTCAAGGTACATATTTTTCTTCCGCAACATTTCCTCAGACAACTTCTCTTTGACCGGCCGTTTTCTACTAAATCCTTTGTCCCTATTCGGGGACCCTCCTCTTCATTTTCCACTGTACCCATTTGCAATGACATTTTCTTGTGACGCTCCAATCTTGTGTGCAGACCTTGTTGCCATTTGTTTGGGTAGATCCGTGTAGTCTCTCCTTGGCCTCCTCTTTGGTGGCGCAGTCATGACACCTTCACTTTCAGACATCTTCGTTCGACCACCTTGAACAATATCACTATAGGAGGGCTGGACCATACCACCATAGGAGGGCTGGACCATACCACCATCATTTTCTTTCTCACTATCAGAGCAGTCCCCCCATTTACCAGAAATGTGCACCACCCTATACCCGTCACCGCCACCATGCATGCCTTTTTTCACATTACAATCTCCAACTAAGCTGTCCAACAGTGGACCATTGTCTGTATTTTCTTCAGAGCCCTTCTCAGCACTATATGTTCTCTCATTCCCTAGATCTTGATCACAAGTGCCAACACTAGCAACCCTTGGCTCAACATTAGCACCTAAGGAAACAGAATTTTGATCCTCATGAGTCCTTTTGGCATCCTGCTCATGATCCAGGACCAAATCAATATCCACCAGGCATGCAAACCGATTGTCGAGCTCAATGTTGTTCGCCTGCCTCCCAGGTGTTTCCTGCTTCCCATCCACTGTCATCACAGCACTGATGGCATTAGCACTTTCCTTGATAGGAGTTTCTTGATTCCCAGCCAGCTTCACAGCCCCAAGATCCATGTGTTGATATTTCTTCTCAATCTCCTCTTGAGTTGGGGAATTAGGACCTACAGCAACAACTTGCACATCATGGACAGCGACAACGGCTGCAGGTGCCCTCACAGTTTCCAAACCGAGAGAATCCACACCACCATTCTGCCCACCCAGTTCCACATCTTTCTCCACAGCAGCACAACTTCATTCAGCATGAACATTCCTCTCCACACTAGCACTCAAGGATGGAACCTCAAACATAGGAGTTTCAGCAGAGCCTCCTGCATCCTTAAAAGCAGAAGAAGACTCAACACTGCATTTCAGGGTATCAACATTACCCAAGTCCCGCTTCAGCCTGTTAAAAATATCACTGAACTTCACTCCAGGAGGCTCCACACCTGGCTTATGCAATTCATCCCCCATTCCCAGAACCCCACTGTCCACTAAGTTCACCATCTCATGGCGAGGGAGTATGGGTTGTTAAAAATATCACTGACCTTCACTCCAGGAGGCTCCACACCTGGCTTATGAGATATATAAGACTATTATTGAACATGAAATTCCGAAGACACCGTATTTCAATATGTATGATATAATATAATTTCCTATGAATACATGAAAAAATTTAGTTGAAAATAAGTTGAATACATTTCGAGATTCAGATGATTACGAAAATCTTAATCCAATTTTCTCTCATATATGAAAGAGATTATTGAAGGGAAAATAGAAGCGATATGTAAGTAATATCTTATATTGTTTAATTATAATAATATAATCCATATTTAACTTTTTTCCTATGTAATTAGGTTACATAATATAAATATTATGTGGAATAAGAAACCCCACAATGTATAAAAAGAGAGAATAAAATAAAAAAATATAACACCAAAAGAAGAATATTTTTAATCAATGATGACAGTTCATCTAGTAATTCTGACAATGATGTCACTCTTTTTTCTCATGTAGAGAAAATTTAATCATCATCAAATAGTGATAATGATGGATAAGAGAGAATATAAATTTCTCAATAACATAAATGTAAGTTGGAATATTTTCTTGAAAATACTTCACAACTTAATAAATACATGAAAGAGATAGACAATGAGAAAATGAAAATGGATACTAAAATGAGTGATTTTGGTTAAAAATGAAAAGTTATTTTTAATGAAAAATGGATATGATAAAAAGGCAATATAAACGTGTTGATGGAATCAAGTAAAATGTGTCAAAGCTGGCTAAGAAAGGGAATATTATAAGTGATCTTAATGTGAAATTTATTTCTATGCAAGAATACTTATTTGGGAAATAATCTATCTATTTTGTATCTCAAACTAATTAAAAAAATACATGGTAATATTTAATGAAATATTCAAAGATTAGAGGAAAAACATCTCATGATAGAGGAATGAAGGAAAAAGGTAATCCTATAACTAATCTACCAGAAAATATTACTTTTTTTCCAATGATTTAGTTTTAAAAATTGAATCTATAAAGATAAGGAGGAAACACTCCACAAAGGAAATGGAAATTTATGTGCTAATAAAGTCACAATCCCCTTATAAAAACGAGGCTCAAGGTGTAAAACATCAATACCATTCCAAATAAATATATAATCAATCAAGGAAATATCAATTCAAGGGATATTTTTGTTATTTTAGATGGTACAAACCCAAATCCTATTAATGGTGGTTCAGAATGTCTCACTATGAAAGAGAAAAGAAAAAAAGAAGGATATTTGTCGAGAATATAATGATTTCAAATCAAATAAATTTGTGTTTAATGAAGAGGATAATGAATTTAAGAGGACATCCACAAGTGATATGTTGAAGATGTGTGAAAATTCTGATAAAAATAAGCATGTCTTAAATAAACATCAATAATAAATAAATGATGATGTCTTAACTCCTCATATGATGAAAGATGACTGACAGAGTAATTATTTTGAGATTAGAATGAAAAGATGTTATACATTGAGAGAAACATATCATCCTAAGGGTTTCCCTTGAGGATTAAAGTTGGTCCTTATTTATTCCATTAATCTTTTGTATATATTTTTCTAACATATATATGTTTAAATAAGGTGCTTGAGACTGTCACTTTTTTATTTAAAAGATGATGAGATGAGAATATATTACTTCTCTAAAATAAATCGTATTGGATTGGATCACATGATGGGGATATCCTTTGAGGATAAATTTTTAAAACCTTGAAACTCTGGACAATTTGGAAGAATATAGACACTAGTTATGAAAATCACACTTACACTAGATTATTATGAATGTGTTTGAAATATATATCAATGTGATGTGCTTGTTGATTTTTGGGTGAGAAAAAGGGGGATAATTATTTCATACACTTGAACATTTTTTACGATGTGTTGAGATTTTTGTTGGATGGTCTTATGAAATGTATAGCTCCTTGATTAGAAATCTGATGTTTTCTAATCATGTTATCACAAGATGAGTTTTTATAGTTAACTTACAACACCTTAACCACATCTCTCTAATTTTCAAAATCATGTTATGCCACCTATACGTAGAGTGGATTGTTAAATTTGTATTATATAATTAACTATTTTACATTATGAAACACAATGAAGTGAAAATGTGAGGTGAAGATGTTTGGGAAGAAACTATGAAAAAGGTACCATTATTTAACCTTTGAGTTTCATTATCAATAATAGGGGTGTAAGAATTTTTGAAGATAAAGAAGATGAGGATTAGAAATTTAAATTAAATCCCAAATGATGGATTTTTAGAAATTAAAATTATTGAGTTGAAATTTTTTACCTTATGGATGAAGGAATTTTGATATATTAAAGAAGTAAGTTTGAATAGTTGACAATAGTATTTTTGACCACCAAAGTGATGAAATGATATTAGGGAGATTAGTTTATCCCAATTGTGTTGTTGTAGAAAATATTACCCAATATGGGAATGGCCATTCCCTATAAGTGGTTGTGGTGAATCTAGAGTGGAATTTATGAGCATGATACATGCATATAATAAGGTGAGGTGAGAGTAAATGGCCCAATAGGAGTGGGTGGATGGGGACCCTTCCCATGGTGGTCCCCATGGTTAACCCTTAGTTCACCAGAGCAATATGGATAACTCTAAAATAGGCACGGGGAAGGAAGTTGTATAATAGTATCAATGCATTGATTACAGATTTTTTTAGAATTCTAAAACATTTTAACCACATTTATAGGGAAAACTGTGGTTCTTATGATGACTCATAGTGTGAAATGGGGATTTCAAAAATAGGTGTTAAACATTGATGTATTTCAGGGTCGACATGTGATGACTATAATTTGTAAGTAAGAAACAATTACCATCTCCATGACCATGGTGAATTGATTTATCATCAATAGGTGGTTCGACATGAAAGAATGACCACAAGTAGGGGACTTCACTCATGGTGGTTAGTATAATGAGTAAACATAGCTAATAATTCTACACCAAGCCATGGTGCAAGGTTTGTTGGGTTGTGACACATTGAACATTAGTGAATTTATTATACTGATGCTTGAAAATATCATATGGGATTACATAATCTTGGTATTTAGTTTTAGGAAACAATTTTAGCCTAAATCAAATTAGTACAGAAAATTAAATTTCGTGGAATAAATAAAGAATTATTCTTGACATTAATGAAGATAACGAGTACCTAATAGAAGTTACTTAGTTATGGATATAGGGAAAATTTGTGGGAGTTATTAAGGTGTTAATGAGTTTATTTTATAACCCATTATGGTGATGATAGGTTTCCACATTTATAAGTGCATGAACATTTTATTTGATTAATGGATATCAATTTTAAGGAGAAAATAATGAAAAAATGAGAGGAGAAAAATAGTTGAGAAGACCTTATGAATTTAGTGGGATCGATAGAATCTAAGAGGAGGAATTTGTGAGATGACCATTCATGAAGTAGGGATCATAAATAAATACATATAATTCAATTTTGGAATTCAATATCACTTATATTATAGTGGATATTTTGAGACCAGTGGGTTGAGAATCAACATAGACTTTTGATGTTATTTAAGGAGTACATGTATAATTATTTTAATCCATCTATTTATAGTGGAGTACCAAAAGGTGAACTAATCACCAAGGTGAAGTGGCCACTTGGTGTTATATTTATTATTAGATCATACATTATATTAATTTTTTTTTTCTTTTAGTGGATTTAACATGTGGCATGTGAACACTTTGTAGACTCAGTTTTATAAAGATATTTTTGAATTAGTGAATGAGTGAGTGTTGGAGAGACAATGGAACATGTAAAAGAGTAGTCATGGGTACTGAACCCTATATAAATCATGTTTTAGAAATGATATATCACTTATAAAAATGATTATAGGATTACATTTTATAACTGGCGGGTTTATAACATTTACTAGTTCCAATGGTTATGTTTGAATAGGATAAACTCATAAAAAAGGAAAATCATGGACTCACCCCCTCCCCTTATCAGTGATCCAATCATGTTCTATCCCTACACCTTAGAAAAGAAAACATAATAAAGGGTGAGATCAGATTTTCTATAGGGGTACCTAAGGTATATATCAATCAATAATAAATTTTAATCATAACATGAGAAAATAGGGTATCAGAACATTATATTTACATTTTAATATAGCATCTAACAAATCATATATCATAATCAAGAGTGATGTCTTTAATCTTGGTAGATCATTTGAATGGAATCATGAAAAAATACAAGAACATGATCCATGAGAACATAAGATTATCACAATATCATGACATAATGTAGTGGCATAAAGTGTATCATATTCATAATCATAGAAAAATTATTTCAAAAAAAACTAAAACATTCATTCCATGTTAGGCATGGGCTAAACACTCATGTGCTAACATTGGGAATGGGATAACCTCTTGTGTACGCTTATTGGGTTTGGGATGACCCCCATACACCATTTGAGCTCATAAAAAATTAATTATTACCTAATTCATTAGTGTTATATATCAAACTAACCTGTCACATAATTATAATGTATTTTTATGTATTCAACATGATCATAAAAAAATTTATCATGTCATCGTAGCTTAACACAGGAAAAAAGGGTTTCGTCAATATTTCATAATCACAACAATAAAATATTAATATAAATAATAACAATAATATCATATGATAATATTCATAGTGAATAATATGTCAAATCAATGGATGATATTATAGATGAAAAAAGAATATTAATTATCACTGGAATATTTCATGAGAAAAATAACATTTTCATTTTCAATCCCCTTATTTAATAATTAATATTTCCAAAAATATTAATTATTTTTTACATTGATTATATCCATGTAAAATTATAAATTAATTTCCAATGAATATATAATTTAGGATAATGGGAAAATCATTTGTACTTTATAAATATAAATAATGATTATGTTAACACCTTTAGTAAAAAAGGACCACATTCAAAAAACAAAAAGATTATTCCATTTATAATTTTTATATAAAGTGAAATATGGGTAAAAATTAATTTAATAAATCATTGTAGAATATTAAAACAATTTTTTGAACAAATTAAATATGAAATATGGATACATAATAAAAGATTTCATGATGATTAGAAGACAGAGTAGAATTTCTTTAAAATATATTTTTGATATTTGAGTACATAGAGAGAGAAAATTGAATGTTAAACATGTAATTTACAAAAAAAACATAGAATAATAATATTTAAAATCTTTTTGTGGAAAATATCATATAATTTCATTATCAAAATCTTTAGTCTTGAATAACCCTTGTAAAAAGTGAGATTGTAACATAAAACCCTTACCATAAGTTTGAATTGCTTCACAAGTTATCTATAATCATTTATAATATATGTAAATGTATTATAATTATATAAAATAATTGTATCCATATTTATAAAACAATAAATGGTTTTCTTATATCATTTTATCACTCATTCATTAACAATTCATTTTTAAAATCACTATTCTAGTTGATAATTGTTTCATTTATTCATGAATTATTTGATTCCACTATTATTGTCCATGCATCATGATCATTATTCCATCATCTCCAATATATTTATCATTATATAAATATTATATATATTAATTAAACATATATTTATAACCTTTCATAAGTGGTATAGATAGAAACATTAATTACGCATTTCATGGACATGGTAGTTCGTATGTATGCATGAACATTGTTTTCATTATCAAATTAAAAGAAGAAATGAAAGATAAATAATATTTTATCTTTATAGAAAAAATATGACATAAATATCATATATATTTATTAAATAAATCAGTATGCCGTTAAATGTGAGCTGGTAGTTTAAAATGGATCATATCACTTTGTGGAGATGATAGTCCACATGTACGTGTGAGTGACAATTTCATTTACCATTTAATAGAAAAGAGGTAGAAAATGGTTGTGACAATATCATAATAACATATTAGAATATTTATAACAATTGATTAATCATGTTATGATATATATAAATTGATTATAGTATACTATACAAGAAAAAATTTGAAAGAGCTCGGTTATGATTTATCTCTCTTCATTGAGAGACTTCCATAGGCTTCAACCATAATCCTAGAAATATGTGTCCCAAAATAATACCATGGGTATGATAAAAAAGGTAATGAATTAATGAAGGTTTTTGGGTAGGTATTTATCATTGTATAAGGCTAAAAAATAATGAATAATTGGTAAGAGGGGGTATCCCTTTATAAGTGAGGGAGAGGACACACATGGAGTTACTTAAGAGATTTAAATAATATAAAGTCATTTTATTTGTCAAATAGAACCAAATGAACATGAATTAAATTTAATATAATATATGGTAAAATTAACTTCAACCAATAATAATTACACAAATTATTTTGGAATTTTAATCATTATATTTATATTTTATCCTTCTCGTAAACTAGTTTTAACAATAATCATTATACATTTTTACTATTATTACTATTCATTATGACAAAAAATGAAAGTAGCATCATTAAAAAATTTGGAAATTATGATTCAAAATAAGGAAACAGTTTGAAAAATTAAATTTATATAATTTTTAGAATTTAATTTTAATATAAGCACAAAATTTGCAACTAAACCTCATTTTAGTAAAAATGTATTTTTAAGAATAACACTGAATTTACATTCATTTCTATCTCAATACAAAATATCAACTGAATGTTAAAAATGTTTTATTGAATATACAATAAATAAAATTCATTTAATCAAATAATAAATAATGATTTATTTAATTTATTAAGATAGATTTACTGTGTACATATAAAAAATTTTATGAAAAACTTCTCTTTTTATCTTTAAATGATTTTATATTTATTCGTAAAATTTAGATAACTAATGTATGGATTATTATTAATTTATTAATATATATTTTTAGTATATTTTATTAATTTATTTAAATATTTTTCACTATAAATTTTAATATAAAAATATAGAACATTTAGAACAATACATTTCTTTGAAAAATTGAAATTTTAATCATTAGATGATTTTATTTAAGTTAAGTGATTATAAAAATATTTTTACCATTATACATATATTTCATAATGTTTTTAATCATATTCATACGTAGCAATCAAAAATATATATTATAAATCTATATTATATCATGAGTTCATATATATTTTAGGTAGTGTGTAAAGAAAAATATTGAATACCTCATGTTAATTTCAAAGGAAGTACATATAAAATCTTGATGTTCTACACATAACCCTTCATATGTTTCCATTTACATAGGTTATGATAAATGGAATTATGTTATATGAGTTTAAAAAGGAACCATATCTGAATAATGTTTGTTTGAGATGTTGAATATTATTCATAAATAATATTATTTTTTAAAAGTATCTCAAAATACTAAATCGTTATGGTTATTGGGTGTGTATTATTGACATATGATTAAAATATTCATCTAAAATGATGAAATATTTATTTATTTTATTCTCATGTCATCTCACCTTTAAAAAGTCCTATTATCCCCAAGTGTTTTAAAGAAACTACTCTCAACCTTTTATGAGATATTATCCTTAATAGAAAAACTAAGAACCTTCTATAAAATACATGCTGAGTTATGATTTAGAGTCTAAAAATAACCAATAATAAACTCCCATGACTCATGGATCATATAAAAAGGAGGTAAAAAGTAAATTTGGATAGATCATTTCCACTTTGAATAAAATGGTAAATAACAGATTAGGTAAACTCAATACCCAATAAATTACAAATAGAAAGGTAAATATAAGTTTCATCTCCTTAAGAAGTGGATGGGAGTTGAAAAGTAGTGAAGAAACCTCCAATAAAAGATGAATTTTGAAGTGGAATGCCTAATAAAGAAGAAGATCCAATGAAATAATAAGATGTTCAGTTTTATTTGGTGATAAAACTAGTGAACAAGGGGAAGGTAAAATCTAATATTGAATACCTATATCAAATCCAACCTCCTTTCCCTTCATGAACGAAACCTCCTAATAAGATCGTTGAATTATCCATTCGACAAGAAATATGATAAACATTAACGAATAATTAAATCTATATCCTATTTCTAGATTCCATCAACCAAATCCTAGGGTATGAATATTTTCACATGGATATGTGTACCATGAAAAGTAAATTTCAAGGAGATGCAATAGTATGTCTAGGGATAAGTGTTTCAACTCTAATAACCCCACAAATACAAAGAAAATTTCAAGACCCATGTAATTTTACAATCCCTACACTGAATTATATCTTTATTTTATAAATGAATCATGAGATTTAGGATAATAAATTTATTTGATACCTTAATCAGTTATTTGTTACACTCATATGGGAGAGGAAAAAACTAACAATACTAGTTATGCAACTAGAAAACTAAACCAATGCTTACCTAATTAATGTTTTGGAGGATGTTTTGGAAGGATTAAATATTAAATTATTTAATCATGATTTTCATATCCTGAATATAGAATAATAAAATGTTATAATATCCCCCCCCATCATCTAAGGTATTATTTTTATAAAAACATATGTAATAATTTTTCATGAAGGAACACCTTCAATATTCTTTTGAGAATAAACTTTTAATTTATCATTTTGGATTCAATAAAAATCCCTTAATATGAACAATATGACTTCACAGATTTTCATTATGAAATTACCTATTTTTATGAAGTAAAAATAAAATATTTAAATTAAATAATTAAACTATGAGAATCCATAGAATCACAGAATATATTTGATGAATCTATTTTTGAAAATGAATTAAATCTGGAATCATATCTATGTCGTGAATTTTCAAAGGGGGTATATGAGTAATATTTTGATAATTTACAAATATATGCTATTAATACATTTGATTTTCATATATAGGTTTCATGAATTGGAAACCATTATTTGAAACCATCATTAGAACACTCACTTTAAATGTAACATACCCTACTTCCATCCAATCATAAATTTACATTCATTAAGTAAAATGAAAATATATTTGTGAAAATCCTACACATATTGGCACCAAATAAATCTTAAAAATGTTGAAAATGTTGAAACAAAAAACTAGGCCTTTAGGATGATCAATAGGATACATTCTATTGATTAATCCCACTATTTTTCTGTATATAGTTGTCTTTTAAAATAATTCAATTCCAATGAGACTATCCGAAAGAAGGCCCAAACCAATAATTATGGAAGTAGTAAGAAATAAATTCAAATATTGTTAGGATATGGAATATTATACCAATATAGGACTCCAAATGGATGAGTTCTATTTTAATTGTTTCCAAAATACTAGATTCTCTATTATAGAAAATTAAAATAATGATCCATAACCCATTAGGATTCAAGAATTGCTTGAGGGAATTCATGGAATATAGGAACTTAGACCTTGTAACTCAAAATAAAAATACCCCATACATTTTTGATATTAAATGTTATAAATAAAATCTTGGAAGGGAAATTATTTATTCTTTGATGTATTTAATTATTATTTTGAGGCCCCATTGCATGAGAATAATAAGAAAAAACTATATTCACATTCCCTTTTTTTAAATTTTCATGATGTGGGATGCATGTTAAGAAATGAAATTTCCCAGGTACCTTCCAATGCTATATGATAATCATGTTTAAAACCATTTAGAGTGATTCATGGATATATTTATTGAAACCTTGATAGCTTATCTGACATCTTTTGTGATCTATCTTGAAAATCTAGATTTTTTTTAATGAAACTCATATAAAACATCATAATTTTAAATTTTGAATAATCTAATTTCGTGGTCAAGATGGGAATTTTTTTTGTAATTTCATATCTAAGGAAAGAATTTAACTAATAAAGGAGAAGGGGGAAATCATTTCCACACTGAACGTCCTCACCACTGTGAAACAAATTAGATTATTTTTATGAGAACATGGGTTTTACATATGATATATTAAATACTTTTGAAAAAATTATCTTCTATTAAATAAAAATATGAAGGAATATGTTTATTTTTTTATGTTTAATGTAGTAAAATGCACGGTAATATTAATGAGATCTTGAACATATCCCTAATAATCTATCAACCAACATGAGATATTTCATTTGAAGTGTTCTGTGATAAATCTTTCCAAGAAGTGGGGGAAGTGTTTTCTATGAATATTAATTGGAACACCCATGTGATAGATTATGATTCAAAGAATTTATACACAAATCTTGGTATGAACATAAAAAATAAGGACTTTTACCTATTGTTTTTCGAGTATAAATATTCCATTCAATTTTTTTGGGAGAAAAATAACCATTTATTTTGATCAAGCAACACTAAGATTTGTGATCATAAAAGTTGATTCAAAGGTAATTTTGGTGTGATGGATGGTACTACTAAAAGAGTTCAACATATAGATAAAATAATAGAGGGACTATGAGAACCTAGTTATAGAAAACATGAGAATATTTACAAATACTCCAATGTTAGAAACACTCATAGAAATAAACCTAAATGAATATCTCTTTGGTGACCAGATATATGACATTATTAAATTACATTGGTATGCTAACTTGATTAATTATTTTGTCACATAAAAGTTATCCTCTTTTTTCCCTATGAATAAAAATCATAATATGAAATATGAATCATAATACTTTTTTATGAAAATTTTTATTTGTGTAAAATTTATATTGGTCAAGTGATTGGAATATTTATGTATGATGAAGAGGAAAATTAAAAGCGTAAATTTTGACATACACTTTCATGTGGAGGACACATTAGACCTCAAAAAACAAATAAAATCTTTTAAAATCTTTTTTAATTTTCCAACAATATTTAATGACTCATATTATATTTTTCAAAGTCTTTAAATGACAAACATTTACGAGAGTAATTTCTATAAGACATGAAATTACCTAACAAAATTTGGTTTTCTATGAAATTTTTGATTCTCGGTGATTAGATTTCATGGCCTCATTTCTTTTTTCCATATGATTTTCTTTATATACTATTAATAGTATATTATGCATATATATGGCTTAAAACCTAGTAAACTAAAAACCATTATTTTAAAGTGTGTATTAAATTTCTATGATCACATATCTTTTGTTTGTTTGTAGTACCGTGTAGATTAATAAGTGGTTATGGAACAAATTCCTTCATCTGAATCATTAAATAACTCATGAAGATGTATGGGTTATAATATATGAAATCTTCTTTATACATCATATAATAAAAGGGAAATTCCTTGGTATCGAAGTGATATATAAAGAGAATTTTATTAATGATATTAAAGCCCAATCAGATAGTATTGATCCAAATTCTACGGGATTTACAATGGGTATTCAAAACTGTATTCAAAACCCCTAGGTATATTCTCTTATATAATAGTGTGTGTTAAGATCTATCACCTTCTTAGTGACCTATAAAATAGAGGCTACTATGATATGAATAAGGAGAATCTATATTTCAGCAAGGATAGATAACAAAGAAATCACCAAATGATGGATTTAGGGTAGCTGATAAGGGAAGCATACAACCCTATAGTAAAAGTAAAATTCCAGGTTTTTCCATGAAAAATTAATTCTTAAAATGGACTTCAATGGTGGATATAAATTGATGTTGTTATCCTCTAGGATAACAATAATTTCTTGTCATCTTTGTTCAAAATATACCATAGAATTTACATTGACTAAAAAATTTCCATTATGTACAATTGATATTAGAGTAATAGAATGCCAACAATACATTAATGTGAATGGATAGCAGGTGAAGCTGTTTTATGATAACATTTGGTAGGACCAAATTTAGTTGTTCAAACTCCTCCATGATTAATATTAATATAGAAACTGTCAACACCAATATTTTGGAAACACTTCACTGAAGACATACTCTTTTAATCTTTTATTCAATGAAAATTTATATAGAAATTAAATTAAAGTATTGTAAAAGATTTGTATGGGGGATTGATAAAAATATATTTTATGTAAATAAATCCTTTCTCTATTTTTTCTTGTTTGTGGTTAGAAAATAAAAAATTAATATGAAAGTCTATTATTGAGATATCATTTCCCCCACTAAAATGAATAAATGAACATGTTGTAGTGCGAACTATGGAACAAATTTTGCTGTAAATATGAAAATGATTGTGATATAAAAGAATAGATTATGATAAAAATGATAACATGATGATGCTGGACCTTTGATCTTAAACATAGGTAAACTAAATATTTTTATTGATTAACACCTTCAATATCCTCCCTAAATAGTATTTGGATAGTGCATGTGAACTAGAGGAAAATAAGAAGGTTATTAATAGTATAGAGGACATCCTAGGTCCACAAAATCTTGTGTGTGTGTGTGATTTAACCATTTAATAACAGTTATAGAGGCTTGAGAACCAATTTCCCAATCATTGATTTTATTCCATGATTATTACCATTATTCTTTCTGGATACATATTCACATGGTATGGATTAGTTATGTGTTTTTTATACTAATATAATAATCATATTTCAAACACATGGTTATGAAAAATTCATTATGTATTGATTGATAAGGGGACGAAATGGTTTTTGGAATTATAAAATATTATGAAGAAGGGGTAGATGAGATATATTTTTGTCATTATATAAGTATCAAGGATGTTTCAGAGTGAACTATGGAAAATTAATATTATCATAGATGGATTTAGGAAGGTTTCATTTTTTAAAATCTTGATTTCATTAAATTTTATTCTACTCACAATCCTTGAAATGGAAGTTTTTCTTGAGAGTAACTTGTAACCATATGAACATTAGAAAATGTTATTTTCTAAGTGTAGGGGAGTGACCAAGCTGCATGTCTTTTTAAAAAAATTATGAAAATTATGTCATTTTTATCTTTGGTTACTTATAATTTGGAAGAAATGGTTGAAATATAGTGTTAATTTGAATCTGAAATTAAAAAGAAAAATTACATGAAATATTCATTTTTAATATTTTATTCATTTTTTTGTAATTAAATGAAAATCTATTTATTTTTTTCTTTTGATATAAAAATACTTTATTAGATTGAAAATATTATTTTTCATTTTATAAATCTATTCTGTTGTCACTTGAATAATGTCTACACTATGTTAATGTTTCTATGGTTTATAGGTATGATGTTAGAAATAAATGAAAAAATATTGTAGACCTTAAGACTTCCAAACCAGCCCAGCAATACTCCTGGACAAATATTATCTAATTCAAATGTGAATGTATTCATATGAAATATTATTATGAATGAATCCATGTAAGACACACCGTCATATATGAAAGTCCACATATGAAATATTTTGTAGTAAAGGCCACACAAATGAGAGGCCACGTAAAATAAAACAAGTGCATGAGGGTTTTCATGTAATTTAATTCTCTTTCATCTTTAGACTTTGTAATTATATAATTTACATGATACATGGGAATAAAAGGTAGAAGTTAAAAAATAAAAAATAACTCAGAAAAATAGAAAAATCATTTTACTAGTTCTATAACACCCCAGGTAAATAAAGAATATGAAAATTTTTTATTTATCCCTATTTGTGAATAAAATTTTAATATTAATTTAAAGGGAACACTATGCCCGATGGCTTACCCAATACTCAACAACAAGTTCCTTTGAAATCTTACGTTGCACTCCAATAATAAAATAATTTTATGTTAACACCTAGATGTTGTAATGACGGTAACTAACTACAAAATTATTATATATGTTTGTCAAATATTTTTACTTTTTTACAATAAATGTTAGAGGATTAAAAATGCGAATGAATCCAATTTTAAGCGTAAACATTATAATATTCTTTAAAAGGTCGATTAACCGCCTTTTGATGCAGAACCTCTTTTAAATCCACTTTTTTACAATTTTATATGTTATATTTGACAAAATAAAATTCTTCTTTAGGATAGGGACATCAAAATTTACTTTGTGTAAATTTTTGGTATTTTTCCGATACAGTTCATTTTTTAATGAATAGTGAAAACTATTGTATTTTAATTCAAAACCTCTTTTTAATTTAATTTATTTATATGATTAAATTATCTATTGAATTAGTTTTAAATTGAAATTAGAATATATTTTTACCATTTAATCCATTAGTGGTCATTGGAATTAATTTCTCTTTGAAATTGGACTTAAACTAATGTCAATCTTTTAATATATATTATTTCTTAAAAACACGCTATTTATTTTGACAGTGGGATTTAATTATTAAATAAATTAATGAAACTTATATGATTTGAATTTTCTAAAATAGACTTCATTTTTGAATTCGGAATATCAAATATAGATCAGGGTGAATTTTTGGTATTTTTCTGAAAAATATCAATTTTTGATGAATAGTGAAACCACTAAGTGGTAGTTTAAAAATGATTTTTCGTTTAAATGACACTTTACCACTTCTGTGATTTGAATTTCCAAAATCCGACATACATGGTTGTCATTAGGATGTAAAATGTGGTTCAATGGGATTAAAATAATTTTTTTGTGAATAGTAACTTTTAAGTTTTTAATCGCGATTAGAGGTAATTAGTGTAATTTAAGGTAAAAAAATGTTTTAATAATATTAAATGACCTTTCCATATGTCATACCCTTATTGGATGAGTCATGGAAGACCAAGAAAATCCATGGGTCAACTTGGGGACCCCATGGAGCCACTTTGGTTGGAAAATGACATTAATACCTATTTATTTCAAGTTAAAATTAAAATGTCACAAACATGTGTTGTTTTACTAAAACAATGTTTAGATGAGGTTATACAAGTCATATTTTTGACTATAAATATTCATTAGAAATTTAAAAATATTTCCTACATCATGATATTTTTTTATAATTTTTAGATATTAAATAAATTAATTTATTTTTGACACTGTGATGATGCAGTGATTACCTCATAAATGAACGATTTCAATAAAATGAGAAGATAGGGTGAAATATAAGTCTTAAACTTGTCAAAAAACTATTGGATGGGTGTATTTCGAAACCTTATAACCTTATCCTAGAAATATATCCTTTTGGGACCTTTTAAATCCGAAAATCATTTTATAATAATGTAATATATTATAACATTCCAAGAGTGCCCCTCCTCTCCTCTTATAAAAGGCCTCCACCTCTACCACCTTACACACACCTCTAAAACCATTGGCTCGGCCAACCCCCGCCCATTTCGTCTCTCAACATCCCTCTCTTCATCATTGAATCCTCACTTTGGGCATAATCCTTTCCAAGGAATCCTTTGAGCTCAAATCAAAGAGAGTTGCCCGATTTAAAGGTAATGTCTTCCCTTGTGTTCTTTTGTTTTATTTTTCATCTCCAACCCTCTAAAATCTTTTTATTCCTTTATTTTGTAACAAAACCAGTATCCTAAATATACTAGTATGTTGTTATGTGAAGGATTTTAGCTATACTTACACACAACTTCATCTAATGGTTAAAGAACATACTGTTTCTGTGGATGGCGAATTTCTGCCTCACGAAATGATGGTTGTTCAATATTCTCTTAACACCTTTCATCGTGGCCATTATGATGTAACTATATTTTATATATGATATATATGGTATTTAGGTTTTCTATATGCTTCTTAATTTTATATTTAAAACATTCCTTTATGCTTTTCATGTTGTGGAAATGTGATAATTTCATATGAGGAAATGTGGACTACCGCCCCCTCAAGTGATGTGACTCGTTCATGCAATACATGGAATGTATAAAGAATAAAATTAATGAACATATGTGACCTATATAACATGTATATTATACTTGAATTATAATATATATATATCTCTCAATTATTTTTAATTCCATTAATATGACAAAGAAATGAAAGTAGGGTTCATGCGTACGTACGACCTACCGTCTCCATGAACGGTGCATTTCATTTATTTTTTATCTATAAATGTTATGGAGTAGTATAAAATGAATATTTACTGGATATATATGATATTTAAATCATTAATACTATTCTGGATATGGTTTACTTATAACTACATGGACAATCATTTTCAAACAAGTTCAGTTTTGACTCATGTACCAAACAACGACAAAAACGTCTGATATGAACTCACATTATTAACCAATTATTATAACATTATAATATGTGATATGAACTGAATAATTATCTTTAAAATATGTCCTTAAGAAATTATAAATTGACCAAAGTTTATTATTCATGAATATAAAGAAACAAATAAGACAAGTCGGACTTGAGGTAAGGGATCCTACCCCTCTCTTTCTTTTTAAGCACTCTCTTTTATGTAATTTATTTAAGCTCATATTTCTTATGTTAGGGGTTGTTATTTTATATTCCTCTTACTGTAATTTTTATTTTCATATTATTAGAGACCCTATTTGATCTCATCAAACCATTTTTGGAAGTTTTAAGTGGCGCCGTTAGGTTGCCGAGTTTTCGTAAGGGATTTTTCATCTCACTTTTAATCCCATGACATTTATGCTATGTTTGCCACTATTTCCTTTGAGTGGTGTATGTAATGCCCATTATTTTACACTTTTTGTAGTATAACTTCATTTATGGGTATTTACATCTTCATTGTATGACCCTTCTTCCGTGGGGAGTACATTTCGGAAGTTACCCAAGTCTGTAAGGGAACTTTTCACCCTCCTCTTTCTAAAAGGATTATTTTGTTATGTCTTTTAATTCACATACTATTATGTTGGGATATGTTCTTATATATCCTTATTTATGTAAATTTTATTTCCAAGTGATGAGATACCATTTTTATCTCTCATCAACTCATTTTCTAAATTTTAAATTGACGTCGTTAGGCTGTCGAATTTTTGCAAGGGAACTTCTTAACCCAATTTTGATTTTTTGGGGTAAACTTGTACTCCTTGAAAATGTAGTTCTATGAATATGTGTGAATGAACACTGATTGTTTTACAGATAATATCCACTTATATTTGGTGTATTAATTTGTCGCACATAATTATGTAATTGATTTATCCTTAATCTAGGGATATCATCTTTGTAAGAGACTTCATCTCAATCTCTTTTCATTGAGGCATATTTTGTTTATACACAAGTTTCTTTATAAAATGTATAAACCCCATTGAATTTTACTTTTATTCAAAAGGAATCTTTTTTATATGAATCATTTTACTAAACGACAAAAAGTATGTTTCTTTTAACGTACGCGGTGACAACGGCCTTTCCGCCGCCGCGAGAATTATTTGATCTTTAGATTCCTCAACAAGCCGTAATATTTTTTTAAAAGTAAATAAATACCATATACTATTTTATGTATTTTGTTATTAAAAATGATTATGATAATGGATTTGTTAATTCAATATATTTATGTGATATATTTTGATTGAAATACGGAAATGTTTTCTTTCATTTATAATTGTATTATGTATTATGATTTTGTAATGGTACTTAGACATTTTTCGGGTGGTTACGTGATAAACTATATGATGGGTGGTGCCGTGAATACCAGGATGGGTGGTTACATTATAACCTCCAATGCATTGGGTATGGAAGTCGGCCGTATGGCTATTCCATTAAGTATGTGTGGAAGTTGACCATATGGTTATTCCATTTAAGTATGTTTATGTCCCAAGTTACCTTTATATGTTGTGTGTTATTTATATGGGTTTTATTGTAATCGTTTGGTTACAAAGGGGTAAGTAGTGGTCTTTTAGTCAGTTAAGAGTTTTTACTACATCATAAAGGTGAAAAGTATTACTTTGGTAAAGTATTCATGGTTTACTTGTTGTTTTAAAAAACTAACAGTTTTCCGTCTTTGTGTATCCTTTACTGAGATTTTTATGCTCATCCCAAGATTTTAAAATGTTTTCCACAGGAGTTAAAGATGAATAGGGTCAAGGATGGGATCATGGAAAGACATGCTTTCTACAACATGGAACTAGAAATGTTTCTTTTTAAGTGTTTTTTTTATTTTAAGGAAACTAGGTAGAAGTGTCTACTATGTAATCTTTTGAGATGTAATAAATATGACCTAATTTTCTAAAAGTCTAGACCTGAAAATATCCTCAATGTGAATTGTTCATTTAATTCAATATTAAGTAAGGTTTAAGGCCGATGCCTTATAGTTGGTATTAGAGGTCGGTTTAGATAACTTTATAGGTTAGGGTATTCTCTAAGCATAAGGGACATTACCATAATGGTTAGGATTTCAGAAAGAGTCATAGTTTTAGATAAAGTGAATGAGTAAGTATATCTTAGTTTTTATCTTCCTCATTAGTACATGATGGTTTTGTTGATATACTCACACTGACCTTTTTGGTTTTAGTAAATGGATGGATCTAGCAGGCACCAAAGTAACAGATGATGTGAAGGAAAATGTTACAGTTTTCTGAGCGAGAAACTGAATGATATGGGAGCTGCAATGAGAACTCTAGTGTTTATCCTCAACCAACTATCTGGAGTCATGATTGACCACCTAAACCTTGGTGATTTCTATAAGGCATCATATATGCGAGAAACAAATCCCTATGGAACTACAGGTAATAATCATTAAGGTAAGTGTGTTAAAAAACCTATGTATCAAATATGTGGAAAGAAACACCTAGGAAAATGTTTCAAAGGGACTGAAATATGCTATATATGTGGAAATGAATGTCATAAAATAAGAACCTTCCCTGGAAAAAGGAAGCATCCAGTTGACTCGAGGTAAGAGAAATATGTTCTTTCTGAGGGATCAATTGAATGTTTTAAATGTGGTGTGCATGGTCATTATGCAAACACATGTCCTATGAACAAGTTTTGGGAATAGTATCACCAAGATCGTACAAATATTCGTTTACCAATACCTAATTACATTCCGATTGAGGATGAAGAAACTGACAATGACCAATCAAAGGTATGGATTATTTCTTAACATTTGTTTTCCTATTTTGGAATCTTAGGATATGATTCATGATTTTGTTTGTAGGAAAGAAGTATTTCAGAATAAGTTGGAAAGGAATGGTTAATGGATCATGAAGAATGTTGAATGAGTGAGAAGTCAACATATAAAGTCTTTAAGAGTTATGGTGAAATTCCTAAGAGTATTAAGTCTCTTTTGATGATGGGGTTACATTAGAAGGCTTTTTATAGTATGTGTAATCCTGATGTTTGATATATGAAAATTTTATTCAAGGAATAGTTATCTATTCTTTTGTGGACATAGTTATAAAGAACCATTTAGGTTTATATGATCCTTACTTTTGAGGTAATTATGGGTTACTATATGTTATGATGGAAAGTCAAAGGCATGAGATAAAATTGAGGTTAAATTATGTTATAGTCATTTTTGATGATTTTATCTCTTTTTGGGGAATGATTTGAGAAATATATAGTTTGGAAAAAGGACAACACGCAGACCGTGTGACAACCCGTCGCATCGGACAAAGCTGCGGGAATCGAACCCACAACCAAAGTGCGACTAGTATTTATCGCTTACCACTGGACTACGTGAAGTCCCTGGTTAGTTTGACTAATTCTTTTTAGTTAAATTATTTTATGAATTAATAGTAAGTTGATTTTGGGTTATCTATGTAAATTATTAACCTATCATGGAGGATATGTGATTGGGTTAATTACTTTTCAATACGATACTTTAAGATCAACTGATGTTTTTTAGAGATAAATTATACAATATAACTTGGAAGACTATGTGATTGAATCCTTCAAATATTTGGGTTTCAATATTATTTTGGTTTACTTGTGGTTTTGGTTGAACTTTGGGTTTTTTTGGACAAATTTTGGAGATTAAGAATATATTATCTTTTTTATAAAGGGTTATCCTTTTCTGGATTATCTGATCTTGTACTAACCTTTTTGGTTTTGGTTTTGGTTAAAGGTTAAAGACATGGGAAGTAGACAGTTCTCTTTTGTGGATTAGGTGATTCTCTATAAGTTGATTATTGTACTCTTAATGTGAACAAGTCTTCCTAAATACTCATCATTTGGGGAAAGTATGAGTTTATGTAAGAAATATAGTAAAAATTGAAAGTCAACATGACAAGTAAGTATGTTTCCTTAAGATCAAAAATAAATTCCTCAATGAAAAGTAACTTAAAACAATAATGTTGTCTGTTAACTTTTCCTACTGGGGAATCAAATACCGTTTAACCCATCACAAGTTTGTGATTTTCTTACGGTTAACTTTCTCTTAGACATGTTTACTATCACTCTCCCTCAGATCATGACCCTTTGATTTTTCTTCCATATCCATGTATTCCTACATGGAATCCTAGTATGGGTTAACTCGAGTGTCCTCTGTACTTCTATTTCTTTCTTTTAAAGTGATTGTTTTACCAACTCTTGTCCCGATGTGGGACTTTCAATGATGTTTCTGAGCCCAATTTTAAAATTGCAAGGACGCAATTCCCAAAAGGGGGGAAGGATGTAACACCCCAGGTAAATAAAGAATATGAAAATTTTATATTTATCCCTATTTTAGAATAAAATGTTAATATAAATTTAAAGATAACGCTATGCCCGATGGCTTACCCAATACGCAACAACAAGTTCCTTTGAAATCTTACATTGCACTCCAATAATAAAATAATTTTATGTTAACACCTAGCCGTTGTAATGATGGTAACTAACTAAAAAATGATTATATATGTTTTTCATATATTTCTACTTTTTTACAATAAATTTTAGAGGATTAAAAATGCGAATAAATCCAATTTTAAGCGTAAACATTCTAATATTCATTAAAAGGTCGATTAACCGCCTTTTGAGGGAGAACCTCTTTTAAATCCACTTTTTGACAATTTTATGTGTTATATTTGACAAAATAAAATTCTTCTTTAGGATCGGGACATAAAAATTTACTTTGTGTAAATTTTTGGTATTTTTCCGATAAAGTTCGTTTTTAATGAATAGTAAAAAATGTTGTATTTTAATTCAAAACCTATTTTTAATATAATTTATTTATATGATTATATTATAATTTGAATTGGTTTTAAAGCAAAATTAGAATAAATTTTTACCATTTAATCCAATAGTGGTCATTGGAATTAATTTCTCTTGGTAAATGGACTTAAACTACTGTCAATCTTTTAATAAGTATTATTTCTTAAAAACACGCTATTTGTTTTGACAGTGGGATTTAATTATTAAATTAATTAATGCAACTTAAATTATTTTAATTTTTTAAAATAGAAATCATTTTTGAATTTGGAATATCAAATATATATTAAGGTGAATTTTTGGTATTTTTCTGAAAAACTTCAATTTTTGATGAATAGTGAAACCACTAAGTGGTAGTTTAAAAACTGATTTTTCGTTTAAATGAAACTTTACCACTTCTGGGATTTGAATTTCAAAAATCCAACATACATGGTTTTCATTAGGATGTTAAATTTTGTTCAATGGGATTAAAATAATATTTTGTTGAATAGTAACTTTTAAGATTTTAATCGCGATTAGAGGTAATTAGTGTAATTTAAGGTAAAAAAAATGTTTTAATAATATGAAATGACCTTTCCACATGTCATACGCTTATTTAATGAGTCATGACCGACCAAGAAAATCGATGGGTCAACTTGGGGACCCCACGGAGCCACTTTGGTTGGAAAATGACATTAATACCATTTTATTTAAAGTTAAAATTATAATGTCACAAACATGTGTTGTTTTACTAAAAAAAATTAAGTGGGGTTATACAAGTCATATTTTTGACTAAAAATATTAATTAAAAATATAAAAATATTTCATACATCATTATATTTTTTTATAATTTTTATATATTAAATAATATAATTTATTTTTGATACCGTGATGATGCAGTGATTAACTCATAAATGAACGATTTAAAAAAATGAGAAGATAAGGTGAAATATAAGTCTTAAACTTGTCAAAAACCTATTATATGGGTGGATTTCGAAACGGTATCACCTTATCCTTGAAATATACCCTTTTGGGACCTTTCAAATCCGAAAATCATTTTATAATAATGTAATATTTTATAACTTTCCAAGAGTGACCCTCCTCTCCTCTTATAAAAGGCTCCACCTCTACCACCATACACACACCTCTCAAACCTTTGGCTCGGCCAAACCCTACCCATTTCATCTCTCTACATTCCTCTCTTCATCATTGAAGCCTCACTTTGGGCATAATTCTTTCCAAGGAAGTCTTTGTGCTCAAATCAGAGAGAGGTACCCGATTTAAAGGTAATGTCTTCCCTTGTGTTTTTTTGTTTTATTTTGCTTCTCCAACCCTCTAAAATCTTTTTATTCCTTTATTTTGTAACAACACCAGTATCTTAAATATACTAGTATTTTTTTATGTGTAGTATTCGAGCTACACTTATGCACACTTTCGTCTAATGGTTAAAGAACATACTGTTTCTGTGGATGGCGAATTTCTGCCTCACGAAACGATGATTGGTAAAACTTCTCTTAACACCTTTCATGGTGGCCATTATGATGTCACTTTATTTTATATATGATATATATGGTATTTATGTTTTCTATATGCTTCTGAATTTTATATTTAAAACATTCCTTTATGCTTTTAATGTTGTGCAAATGCGATAATTTCATACGAGGAAGTGTGGACTACCGCACCCTCAGGTGATGTGACTTGTTCATGCAATACATGGAATGTATAAAGAATGAAATTAATGAACATATGTGACCTATATAACATGTATATTATACTGGAATTATAATATATATATATCTCAATTATTTTTAATTCCATTAATACGACAAAGAAATGAAAGTAGCGTTCATATGTACGTACGGCCTACCGTCTCCATGAACGGTGCATTTCATTTATTTTTTATCTCCAATTGTTATGGAGTAGTATAAAATGAATATTTACTGGATATATATGATATTTAAATCATTAATACTATTCTAGATATGATTTACATATAACTACATGGAAAATCATTTTCAAACAAGTTCATTTTTGACTCATGTACCAAACATCGACAAAAACGTCTGATATGAACTCACATTATTAACCAATTATTATAACATTATAATATGTGATATGAACTGAAAAATAATCTTTATAATTGTCCCTTAAGAAATTATAAATTGACCAATGTTTATTATTCAGGAATATAAAGAAACAAACAAGACAAGTCGGACTTTAGGTAAGGGATCCTACCCCTCTCTTTCTTTTTAAGCACTCTCTTTTATGTCATTTACTTTAATCTCATCTTTATTATGTTAGGGGATGTTATTTTATATTCCTATTACTGTAATTTTTATGTTTATATTATGAGAGACCCTATTTGATCTCATCAAACCATTTTTCTATGTTTTAAGTGGCGTCATTAGGCTGTCAAGTTTTCGTAAG
Source organism: Viscum album (assembly GCA_963277665.1). Classification (NCBI taxonomy): domain Eukaryota; kingdom Viridiplantae; phylum Streptophyta; class Magnoliopsida; order Santalales; family Viscaceae; genus Viscum; species Viscum album. The sequence continues at coordinate 457,877,546 of OY728166.1, read as the reverse complement.
GGATTTTTCATCTAAATTTTATTCCCGTGACATTTATGCAACATTTTACACTATTTTTTGAGTGGTGTATGTAATGCCCATTATTATAAAAATTGTGTAGTATAATTTTATTTATGGGTATTTACATCTTCATTGTATTACCCTTCTTCCAAGGGGAGTATTTTTCGAAAGTTACCCAAGTCGGTAAGGGAACTTTTCACCCTCCTCTTTCTAAAAGACTTCTTTTGTTATGTCTTTTAATTCACATACTATTATGTTGGGATATGTTATTATATATCCTTATTTATTTAAATTTTATTTTCAAGTGATGAGATGGAATTTTAATCTCTCATCAACTCATTTTCTGAATTTTGAAGTGACGCCGTTAGGCTGTCGAATTTTTGCAAGGGAACTTCTTAACCCGATTTTGATTCTTTGGGGTAAACTTGTACTCCTTGAATATTTCATTATATGAATATGTTTGAATGAACTCTGATTGTTTTACACTTAATATCCACTTATATTTGGTGTATTAATTTGTCACACATAATTATGTAATTGATTTATCCTTAATCTAAGGATACCGTCTTTGTCAGGGACTTCGTCTCAATCTCTTTTCATTAAGGCATATTTTGTTTATAAACAACTTTATTCATACAGTGTATAAACCCCTTTGACTTTTACTTTTATTCAAAAGGAATATTTTTTATATGAATCATTTTACTAAACGAAAAAAGTATGTTTCTTTTAAAGTATGCGGTGACAACGACCTTTCCTCTGCCGTGAGTATTATTTGATCTTTGGATTCCTCAACAAGCCGTAATATTTTTTTAAAAGTAAATAAATACCATATACTCTTTAATGTATTTTGGTATTAAAATTGGTTTTGATAATGGATTTGTTAAGTCAATATATTTACGTGATATGTTGTGATTGAAATATGGAAATGTTTTCTTTTATTTATAATTGTTTTATGTATTGTGATTTATTAATGGTACTTGGAAATTTTTTGGGTGGTTACATGATAAACCATATGACGGGTGGTGCCGTGAATTCCAGGACGGGTGGTTACATTATAACCTCCAATGCATTGGGTATGAAAGTCAGTCGTATGGCTATTCCATTAAGTATGTTTGGAAGTCAACCGTATGGTTATTCAATTTAAGTATGTTTATGTCCCAAGTTACCTTTATATGTTATGTGTTCATTATATGGGTTTTATGGTAATAATTTGTGTAAAAAATGGTATGTAATGGTCCTTTAGTCAGTGAAGAGTTTTTACTACTTCATAAAGGTGAAAAGTATTACTTTGTTAAAGTATTCATGGTTTACTTGTTGTTTTGAAAAACTAACAGTTTTCCTTCTTTGTGTATCCTTTACTGGGATTTTTATGCTCATTCCAAGTTTTTGAAATGTTTTCCATAGGACTTAAAGATGAATAGGGTCAAGGATGGGATCATGGAAATACATGCTTTCAAAAACATGGAACTAGATATGTTTCTTTTTAAGTGTTTTTTTATTTTATGGAAACTTAGTAGAAGTGTCTACTATGTAATCTTTTGAGATGTAATAGCTATGACCTAATTCTCTAAAACTCTAAACCTGAAAATATCCTCAATGTGAATTATTCATTTAATTCAATATTAAGTATGGTTTAAGGCCGGGGACTTATAAGTTCTGCCAAATCAGGTATAATTCCTATGATATCCACATGACATTAATCCAACAAGTTACGGAGACACGGATTGTGTGTGGAATTTTGAGTACGAGAATGATTTAAGAGATGTATAACATAAGTAATTATTATCCTCATTTGAAATATATGGTAGAATATGAGAGAGTGTGAGTTGGACCTAGAAATAATGGAGGATTTTGAAGGGATGTATAGGATGAAGCAAAAAGAGGAGGACTGTACAACTCACATCAGAGATACTAAATCCCATGAAGAAAATTTATTTTAATATAGCTCATATAATATAGAAAATACCCTCAATAGATAATAATATAGAGGTGGTTCGATTAAACTAAGAGATACTACAATTGGAGTGTATTTCCTTTCATTTTCTATAATCATTCTATAATGAGGGAACAGTAGACCCTTAGCGGTAATGATAATGTTATTTAACATTCCCCTATTATTTAATTCTTTTCTTAATGGATTAATTTTCTCTTATTTAACTTCTCTATAATTATTTTATTACTTTGATAATATGATCATTCCATGTATCTATTAATTTTTTTATTCATCTCTTATTTTTGGCTTTCACATAAAGGCCATATGGACCTGCTTTATCTCCCACACAATTGAAGGCAATGAGTTGGTTCAGGAGTGATAGGAGATATATTATCAAATGTCTATGAAATTCTAGATGATGTTCTGATTATTGAATTCCCCTATTTAGGATAGGAATTCAAGGTGAGGGTGATAAGTTGGGGCTTCAACTGATTAGAGAAAGAGAACAAGAGATTTAAATTGAATCATGATTTAATAGGTAAGTAAGGGAATATATGTGGTATACTGTTGTTTTTAAAATGAATCTAAAAAAAAATTAAATTTTATTCTCAAAATACATTTATAACACATTTCAACACACACTAAATCCCCTCAACACAATAAAACCACACTAAATCTCTTTCCTCTCCCGAGATAAACTGACTCCCACTTTTACTACATTTACATGGATTCAAAATTTGTTTGTTGCAAGGGATGTGATTATTGTTGCATCACTAAGAAATTTCTCTTTGTCATATATGCATACTCTTCTCTCACACACACATGTATCTAAATTAATTGTTTACATAAATACAAATATATATATATATATATATATATATAAATTATTTGTATAAATATAAATATATAAACATAATTCTAATTCTAATTCTAATTCTAATTATTGAGATATTTATGTATGAATTCATGTTTATATGTTTATATTGTTTAATAATATATATTATATATATAGTAATTAATAATATAAATTACCAATTATTAATAATATTATTAATAATATTAATATTAATTATTATATTAATAATTATTAATTATTCAGTTTAAATTATTAAACATTAAATATTTTTTGATATAATGCCCCGAACCCAGTTACCCAGAGTCAGTGCATTATTTTAATACATTGGCATGATTACATGGAATCAAGTCCCGAAGGACCGATCAGTTTAGCAGTCCTGTAAAATAGATTACATACATGAACGTTACATTACATTAGAGAATGAAAAACAACAACAACACTATCTCGATTAACCACATTCATATCCCTTAGAATATCCCTAAAGGTCAGTCATAATATAATTCATCACGTCCTGGGAAAAACAAAACATATAAATGGGTGAGATCAGATTCTCAGTAAGGATGACAATATAGAAAAAACCTTCATAAATATGCATAAATATTTAAGGAAATGTATAAAACTAAAAAAAAGCCTTTTAATCGTGAACATCAACATAAAATGGCAAAGATAAATCAAATAATTCCATTTACTTATTCACATGGATATTCTACTAGTTGAATAATCACATGTAATATCAATAGCTAATTTCATAATGATGGAATGCATAATGCTAGACTTCATAACCACATAGTCAAGGCTATGACCCAAGACTACACATAATATTATGTCAAGGCCTTGTGCCAAGACACAAGTTTGTCTCTCAAGACCTACCTATTAATCGAGGAGCTACATTGGGCTCCACCTACCACTGAAAAAGTCCAATGCATTACTCAAATTGAAATGTTTAAACATAACATAAACATTCATATTAAAACATGCATACGAAATGTAAATACTTTATCCATAAACCATGAATGGTATAAATATTACGCATCCATAGTCAACCATATCACAAAAACGTCAATAAAATATGGAATATGTTTATCATAATAAATAAACTTCAAATAATTTTAAAATTAATCAAAGGATGTTGACATAGATGAAAATGATTTGTAAAACTCCTTAAAGAAATATCCCTTTTTCGTGAAAACATTTAAAAGTCACACAATTTAGAGAAGAAGATATTTAAAGAAATTTTTTAATAAAATCATCCCATAACACTTTGAAGAATTTTAATGGAATTAAAATTTTAAAAACAATCACGTCCATATAAATAAATCATTAAAAACTGTTTTGAAAACATTGACATTAATGAGAATGATTTAGAAGAATAAATATTTAAAACATTTAAAATGCTGTTTTAATAATAGATACTCTTAAAAATAATCCCTTTGAAAATTATTTTATGAATCATTTACAAGGATAATAACTATGTCCCCGTAAAAACATACCTTGAAATAATCTCGAATAATAATGAGATTGTGGAATTAACTCTTACCTTGCACATTCCTTTGGTCGAGGGTACGCTTAACCCCCCTGTATAATGACCATAGAATGTTATTAAATTATAAAATAACCATATTAATATTTATTATATCATTAATAATTAATTTATGAATCTATACTACCCATTTAATATTAATTTCCATAATAAATTAACATTTAGGATAAAAATCTAATTCCTTATCGTACATGTTTTAACTTGTTATTCTTGATCGTATCATTTAGATCATGATTTAAATACTTCCAGAATAACAAAAATTATTTATATAACATATATATTTAGAATATATATATTTAAAATAGATAGATATATGAAATGGAAGGCACCGTTTATAGAGATGGTAGGCCATACGTATGCATAAACACTGTTTCTATTATTATAACGTATTAAACAGAAGTATGTGAATAAGTTATATGTAATTGTATACATAAATACATGCATATATATATAGTAGCATTAATATTTCATATATTACATAATTATTAATAATATATATTTTTTATAATCATCGTTGAAGGGTATAAGAGGGAATGAATCTCATCGCATCGTGGAGACAGTAATCCGTCTGTACGCACAAGAGACAATATCATTATATTGATGGTGAAATATTATATAATTGGATGGTATATCAAATATAATGAATAATTTACATGTTATATTTATTATTTAAATCATTTATACTCATTATTATACCCATCCAAATAATGAAGTGTTTGAATAACAAACTACACCACGATGTGGAGACGGTAAGCCGTACGTACGCACATATGGTGACTTTGTCATTTAGAGGATGGATATTATAATGAATATGGTTGTTCCATATTTATAATAACATCAAAATATGTAGGAGGTACTGGAGTTATTATTATGGTAAGGAAATAATAAATAAATAGGTAGTGGAAGATGAAAAGAACTTGAAAGAGGGTGGTGAAATTATTACCTCTTCTTCAGGTGTTTTCTTTTAAGTTGATCAAAAGGGCCCCCTAGGTTGGTTTTATAATCTAAGTAAGGACTATAGGTTGATGTGAGGATTGTTGGGAATATATTTGGGTATGTTTTGGCCGAGCCAAAATGGCTTTGTAGGTGTGATTTTGAAAGAAGGGAAAGTTCCCTTTTATAAGAGGGGTGAGCATCACTTTAGGAAAAGATTAAAATATTAATTTATAATACGATCATATTAAGATTATAATGGCTCAAAAAAAATTTATTTTGAACCATAAGTGGTTATTGGTCGAAATATTTTCAACTAATAGTTTTTAGACAAGTTTAGTTTACCATTTTGACCTTATCTTCTAGATATAACTCTTAGTTAAATAGTTTAACTTTTACTATGTCTTCTTGTATTCTTACACTATATGGTTGAAAAACATACTCTAAACTTTCAAAAAAACCTAAAGTGGTTCATTAATAATATATGTAATATTATTTAATCCCTTTTTCGAAACATAGTTTTTTGGGAATATTATTTCAACCAATAATATAGTATTTGTTTTAAAATTTAATTTATGTAAATTTTGACACTATTTGGTATTTTGTTTTTGTGAAAGTCATAACAACTTTATCACATCGCATAAAATTTATCTAATCAATCCTAACATGTCATATTAACCTTGAAAATTCGTGTATTGCATCAAAACATTTAAATTATATTTATTATAATATTTATAATATAAACGATTTTAATATTTTCTTAAGAAGGTAATTACTGCATCATAATTATTTCATAAAGAAATTTAATTTTTTAATCTCTAAAAAGTATAAATAAAATACAATTATATAGGAACTATTTTTAGATTTATAACAAATATTTATAGTTGAATTTATCTTATATATATTCCTATATTAAAATTTTTTTGTTAATAAACTTTGAATTTAACTCTTTTAACTCTTCTTTAAATAAAATAATAATAATAGTCCTAATCTAATCCAATGGGACCTAAATGATCATATATTATTTATAAGGTTGTTTTTGGTCAAATTACACTTATCCAATAAAATTAGGACATGTGTTATGGTTATTATATTATCATTTTTATCTTTAATTACCCTATTTACTTTTAATCGTGGTAAATAATATTCAAATGTTACTATTCACCAAGAATTATTTTCATCTTATTGAATCAAATTTTACTTACTGATGTCAACTATTTCTCTCGTATTTTTGAGATTCAACTCATAGAAGCGGTGAAATTATGTTTTATGTGAATTTGCAAACATGCCGAGAAGGTGGGTAAAAGAGGTTAAAAAGTTGAATCAAAATTTATACATCTAATTTTATTATAAAATGATTATAATGAATTACATTGAACTTATATAGGTATTATATATCTATTTTTATGTAATTAAAATTTAAATAAAATAAATAATTTTGTAAATAAATATCCGGTTTTAAATAATAAGGTAGTGTTTTCACTATTGATCAAAAATTGAATGTTGTCAGAAAAATACCAAAAATTCACCTTATGATAATTTTGATATTATAAATAAAAAATGAAGTCAATTTTACCAAATTTAAAAAATATAAGTTGAATTTATTAATTTAAAATTTATTCTTGTTGTCAAAACCAAAAAGCTGGTTTAGAAAAAGTAAAAACTATCAAAAGATGGACATGTGTTTATGTCAAATTTAAAAGTGAAATTACTTATAATGACATACATTGTATTAAATGATAAAAATATAATCCAATTATACTTCAAACCCATTCAAATTAATAATTTAACACTATAAATTATTTCAAATAAAAATTTTTTTTCTATTAAAACAGAGTATTTTTCACTATTCGTCAAAATAAAAAAGTTATCAGAAAAGTAAAAAAATTTATCCCAAATAAATTTTTATGTCTATTTTATAAATAAGAATTTAATTTCATTAAATTGAATATATAAAAGTGTCAAATATTGGTTTTAAAAAGTGTTCTGCATTAAAAAGTGGAAAAATTGTATTTTTTGAAAAAAACATATTTTATCTGAAAAATTAATTTTTTCTAATATTGTGTCTAAGAAACACATAATATGGATGATAAAATTATATAAAATATATAAGATTCAAAATGAATTTATTACTATTCATATACACTTTTTGAATGGCTAGTTCGGTAAGTTGTGGTGCGCTCGAACTCGGTGTTGTGTGTAGCGCAAGCCATTAAATTTCTTTAATGAGATAACATACTATGAAATATTTGGGTGTTACATTCTCCCCTCCTTTAATAAATTTCGTCCTCACAATTTGAAATTATTCGCTGAAAATAAGTGTTTAAAAATAGAAAAATACCAACGTGGAAAACCCATATCGGAAATTGGGTTAATAAATTTTGTCTTAATAAGAGGGAAATGGAAATGAAAAAGTCACCACCAAATTATAATCTCGATCAAGAGAATATTGGTGGTACATAGAGACACATAGTTGGAGTAAAACCTAAATATTTATAAGGATTGATTGAGGTCATCAATCATAAACAAGTGTAAAATTGAGGGCCTCAAAACCATCAATCTATTATGATTTAAAATATTGTTAGTTCAACAATACATAAGGTATTAGGATAACACGTTTTTTTGTAACACCCCAAGCTTCCACGGTATTCTTCTCTTTCAATAATGATGTAGCTTGCGTTGTACGCAACTTCTAGATTCTAACACACCGCGACAAATCAAAGTAGCCGTTATAAATAGTAATACCCAATTTTTTAATTATATAAATTTTATATTTCAAAATGGACTTCATTTTTGGATTCAGAATATTGAAATTATCCTAAGTTGAATTTTTGGTATTTTTCTGAGAACATCCAATTTTCGATGAATAGTGAAAGATACTTAAAAACAACTTTTTTAATAAAAATAATTTATAGTGATAACTTTTACTATTGAGTGGTTTTAAAGTATAATTAGAATATAAATTTACCATTTTATCTGATGGTGGTCATTATAATTAATTTCACTTTGAAATTGGACAAAAACAATTGTCAATCTTTTGATAGATATTGTTTCTTAAAAACATGCTATTTGTTTGGACAGCGGGAATTAACTGTATAATTAATTAATGAGACTTCAATGTATTTAATTTGGTAAAATTGACATCATTTTTGAATTTGGAATATCAAATATAGAATAGGGTGAATTTTTCATATTTTTCTGATAATGTTCATTTTTAATGAATAGTGAAAAATGTTGTATTTTATTTCAAAACTTCCTGTTCACCCAATTTATTTATATACATAGATTGACATTTTAATTTTTTTAAAGTATATTTGAATTATGTTTTTATCACTTAATACAATTTTGTTCATTGGACGTAATTTCACTTTCCAATTGGATGTAAAAACAAGTCAATCTTTTGATAGATTTTACTTCTTAAAAATGCGTCTGTGGTTTTGACAACGGGAATTATTTTTAAATTAATTAATGCAATTTCTGTGTTTGGAATATGGTAAAATAGATTCCTTATTTGGAATAATAAGGTCCAAATTATGCAATTAAGACTCTTTTTTTTGGACATTATGAATAGTAACGACGACAATTATCTTTAATTATCATGATTAATTAGTAATCGGGTAGTTAAGGGTAGTGAAATAATATCATATTAATATAAAATTACCCCAACATGTGTCCTAATGCTATTGGTTGTGTCATGGATGACCATGGGATGCCTTGTTCCAACATAGGGACCCCATGTAATCACTTTTGTGTGATAGTGACATTTTATCATTTTATTTTTAATGAAAGGAAAATATAACAAAAGTATGTAACACCTAATTAAAAAAAATTTAATTTTGTCTAAATAAATAACCTATTAGACTATGAATATTCATTGGAAATATAAAAATATTTCCTACATCATGGTATTTTTTTATAATTTTTAGACATTAAATAAAAAAACTTATTTGTGACACCATGATGATGCAACAATTACCTCATTGATGAACGATTTAAATAAAATGAAAAGATAAGGTAAAATATAAGACATATACTTGTCAAAAACCTATTGGATGGGTGGATTTAGAAATTTTATCACCTTATATTTGAAATATATCATTGTGGTACCTTTATAATTCAAAAAACATTTTATAATAAAATATTATTTTCAATCTTTCCAAAAGAGCCCCTCCTCTCCTCTTATAAAAGGCCCCCACCTCTACCACCTTCACACCTTCAAAGCCATTTAAATCTACCAAGATCTGCCCAAATAACCTCTAACATTTCCTCCCTTCATCCTAGAATCCTTTCCTTAGGCATAAATCTCTTCAAGAAACCCTTTTGGTTCAAATCAAGGGGAGTTACCCGATTTAAAGGTAATGTCTTCTCTTTTGTTCTTTTGTTTTATTTTGCTTCTCCAACCCCATAAACACTTTTTATTCCTTTATTTTGTAACAATACCATTATCATAAATATACTAGGATGTTTTTATGAGATGTATTTTATTTAAACATACACAAACCTCCGTCTAATGGTTAATGAACATATTGTATCCGTGAGTGGCGAATTACTGCCTCACGAAATGATGATTGTTCAAACATCTGTTAAAAACTTTCATGGTGGCCATTATGATGTAACTATATTTATATATGGTATATATTATGTTTATGTTTTCAATATTCTTCTGTATTTTTTATTTATGGCATACCATTATGGTTTCCACTATGGGTAAACACGATAATTTCATTTTAGGAAGTGCGGACTACCGCCCCCTCAAAGTGATTTGAATCGTTAATGCCTTATATGGGATGTATAAAGGATTGAGATAATGATGTTATATAAGATATTATACTGTAATTATAATATACATATGTATCATTTTGTTTTCATTCCATTAAATTATGAAATATAAATGAAAGTGTCGTTCATGCGTACGTACGACTTATCATCTCCATGAATGGTGCATTTCATTTCTTATCTCCAAATGTTATGTACTGCTATAAGTGCATATATATAATGGATATATATGATATATATTACATCTAAATTATGGATATCATTCTGTAATTATAATATATATATCCCTCATTTAGTTTTAATTTTATTAATATGACAAAGAAATGAAAGTAGCGTTCATGCGTACGTACGACCTACCATCTCCATGAAAATAGAATTTCATTTTTTTATATCCAAATGTTATGGAATAATATAAAATGAATACATACTAGATATATATGACATTTAAATCATTAATAATATTCTGGATATGATGTACTTATAACTACATGGAAAATTATTTTCAAACAAGTTCATTTCTGACTCAAGTACCAAGGATCAACAAAACGACTGTTATTAAATTAAATGATTACATAATGTTCACAACATGGTAATAAGTGATGTAAAAGGAATAAGAAACTTGAAAAATGTTCTTAATAAAATTTAAATTAACTATAGTTTATTTTTCAGGAGATTAAAGAACGATCGAGTCAAGTCGGACACGAGGTAAGGGAAATCATCTCAACCTCCTTTCATTAAGTCATAGTTTGTTTTATATACAACTTTATTTTATAAGTTGTATAAAACCCTTTGACTTTTAATTTTATTCAAAAGGAATCTTTTTATACGAAGCGTTTTACTAAAAGAAAAAAGGAATTTTTTGTCTTACGTATGTGGCGCCAATGATTTCTCCGCCGTCGTGACCATTATTTGAGTTTCGGCTTCCTCTACATGCCATAACTTTTTTTAAATGAAAAATAAATACCATGTTTTACTTTTCTTTTATTTTGGTATTGAAAATGGTTTGGATAATGTTTTGATTATATCAATGTGTTTTATTGATATCTTGTGATTGAAATGTGGAAATGTTATGTTTCCTTTATGGATGTTTTATGTGATACGATTATGTTATGGTTGTTGGGAATTGTTTATGATATGTTCAAACCTTTTCATATAAGGAATGCATTGGACTTAGTATGTGATGGGTGGAGCCCGCTATAGCTCCTCAATGAATCGGTAGTTCTAATGAGACAAACTAGTGTCTTGGTATAAGGCCTTGACAAAATTTTATTTGTAGTCTTGGCACAAGGCCTTGACTATATGGTTATGATAGTATTGAATTATCCATTATATCATTATGAAAGTGGTTATTGATATTTCATGTGATTATTCAACTAGTAGAATATACATGTGAATAAGTACATGGAATTATTTCACTTTATTTTTTCCAGGTTATGCTCAAGTTCAAGATTAAAAGGATTTTTCTTTAGCGATATATTACCTTAAATGTTGATTCATATTCATAACAGATTCCGATATTTTGTTATCCTTACTGAGCATCTGAGCTCACACCTTTCTATGTTTTATTTTAACGAGGATGTGAAGAAATATTTTATCACTGACTTGCAGAGATTATATGGGGGGATATGTGTGTGGACTGTGAAGACTATGTTTTTGTATTTTTTCACTTTGTGATATAATGTAATACTTATGAATATATCTAGTGTTTTCAAGGCTACTAAACTAATCAGTCTTTCGAGAATTGATCTTTTGTGATAATGCCAATGTTATGTAATAATGCACCAACTCTAGGTAACTGGGGTCGGGGAATTACAGTTGGTATCATAGGAAGTTTAGTACTGACCTTGGAAGATAGATTTAGATTAACTCTGATTAGAGCACATAGCCCTAAGATAGACTTTGAGGATTAGTATAAAATAAAATCCTATAATTTTGGTAAAGAATATATTTTTTGTATTTTCTGAGCAATACATCCCTGTTCGGATATGAGCGGGTAGAGGAAGCTCTGGCATTGATGTACCTAGGGGTAAAACCTGAAAACACCGCTTTGATCTAAACTCGAACGGGAACTGGTGCAAGACAACGGGCCTTGCTGCACTCATGGTTACGACACTTTTAGGGATATGCATAGGATAATTCATGAATTCTTTACAAACCATTATGAACGGATTATGAGTATATACATCCTCAAAGAAAACAATTTTATGATTATGGATTATATCCATAAACTGTTCAATTTATGTTAAGTGTTTTGCAAGTTTGTCATTATGTATTTCGATTCATAAAATAATCTAATTTATGACATTGTTTAGAAATGGATCCTAGTGGAAGGAATGGAAACTATATCAATGCACGCGCTCCATGTATGGATTTCCCTCCTTCTCAAGATAATTATATTGGAGCTGGTGATACAACTGGTGCTGATTAGCTTATCACCATACTGGGACAACTCACTCAGGTTATAAATAATAACCTTACTTGTATGGAGGACCCTGATCTTCAACGTGGAGGATCAATTTTAGTCCGATTAATGAGGAAACAACCACTAAAATTTAATGGGGTTACAAATCCATTATTCGCTAAGCAATGGATAAATTCCCTAGAAAAAATATTTCAGGCTTTAGGGACTAGTGAAAGGGAATAAGTTTTCATGGTAGTTTACGACCTCACTGGAGACTCTGATCAATGGTGGTCATTGATTCAAAATACAAAGGAAGATGAAGAAGTATCACGTATGGAATGGAGAGAGTCTACAGATATTTTCTTAGAAAAATACTTTCCTCATGACCATTGAGCGGATATGGAAAGACAATTTCGGAGTCTGAGGAAAAAAGAGGGTGAGAATGTTTCAAAGTATGAGTCTAAATTTATAGGGTTAGCGAGGAATGCTGAAGATTGTAAACCTAACCCAAAAAGTAAGATTGATCGTTTCATTGATGGGTTAAATCCATTTCTCCGTCGATCTTTAGTATCACAATCCTTCTCATCGTATGAAGATATTATCTCATGTACTATCAAGATAGAAAAGGAATTCTATAAGTCTTATGACAACAATGTAAAGAAGGAGAAGAAGAGAAAGGTGGAGAAAGAGACAGATAAAGGGAAAAAGGGAAAGAAGGATTTTTCATTATGTGATAATTGTGGTAAGAAACACCCCGGTACTTGCCTAAAAGGAATGGGAGTTTGTTACAAATGTGGAGAAAAAGGTCACCAGACTCGTGATTTCAAGGGAAAGAAAGAGGCTTTCAATTTTGAATTCTACAATTGTAGAGAAATGTGGCATTATAAAAATTAGTTCCCTAAGCACCAAGGAAAATTACCTTTGAAAATGCCAAGGGAGCAAGGCCACGCTTATGCTGTTACTACAGATGAATTTGAATAATTATTTTATTTCTGTTTTTGGACTCAAGAACTATATTGTGGTTATAAGAATAATGTGATATATATATATAAGGATTGTACTGCAGTACTTGTTGTTTTCATTAAGTATTTAATATGATGAAGGTAATCTTATTTTTAGTATGTGACAATAAGATAAACTTTACAATTTTTGGGGAATCTAATGTTACAATTGATTTTGGAATTTAGAGACCTTTTAGAGAAATTCTGGACAGAGGTATTTTGAATAACTATAAAGGTTGGAATGGATTAAGTTGAACTTCAGATAGTATTGTTTAAGGTTAAAACATTTATGAAGATTATTTTTGGAATATTATAATACTATAGTTTTAGGAAGAGGACAACCTAGAGGTCGGGGGATAACCCGTCGTGTCGGACAAAGCTGCAGGAATCGAACCCACAACCATAGTGGGATATTCCTTTATTACCTACCACTAGCCTACAAGAAGTCCCTGGTTATTAAAAAATAGTTTTCCTAATCAAAATGGTATGTGTTAATATTTGTAACCTTATACAACTAGGATAAAGAAAATATATTTGAGTTCTATTACCTTTTGGAGTGAAAGATGGGTTTGTGGTAAGCAGTTATTAAAGAATGAAAGTCTACATGACAAGTATGTATATTTCCTTACATTTTTAGTAAATATATTAAATAAATTCCTCAACTTTATGAAGGGTAACTTAAAACTAAAACGTTTTCTATTAAATTTTCCTACTGAGGGAATCAATGACTGTTTAACCAATCACAAGCTTGTGATTTTCTGGTAATTAATTTTCTCCTAATCATATTTTATACAACTCTCCATCAAACCTTAATGTTTTGTTTCTCCTCTATATCCATGTTTTCATATAATCCTAGTATGGGATATCACTGGTGATGTTTTTACTTCTCTTTCTTTCTTTTGATGTTATATTTTTATTAACCCTATTTCCAATATGGGTTTTCCACAAAGGTATTTTCTATTTTCAACCTTTTGTTTTCAAAAAACATTTTCAAATTGTGAGGACGCATTTTATTGAAGGAGTTTAGAATGTAACACCCCAAGCTTCCACGGTACGCTTCTCTTTCAATAATGCAATAGCTTGCATTGTACGCAAGTTCGAAATTCTAACACACCGTGACCAATAAAAGTAGCGGTTATGAATAGTAATACCTAATTTATCAATTATATAAATTTTTTATTTCAAAATGGACTTTAATTTTGGATTTGGAATATCGAAATTAGCCTAAGTTGAATTTTTGGAATTTCTCTGAGAACATCCAATTTCCGATGAATAGTGAAAGATACTTAAAAAAACTTTTTTATTCAAAATAATTTATAATGATAACTTATACTATTGAGTGGTTTTAAAGTAAAATCAGAATATAATTTTACCATTATATCCAATGGTGGTCATTATAATTAATTTCAATTTGATATAGGACATAAACAACTGTCAATCTTTTGATAGATATTGTTTCTTAAAAACACGCTATTTGTTTAGACAAAGGGAATTAACTACATTATTTATTAATAAAACTTATATGTTTTGAATTTGGTAAAATTGGCATCATTTATTAATTTGGAATATCAAATATAGCATAGGGTGAAATTTTGGTATTTTTCTGATAATGTTCATTTTTAATGAATAGTGAAAAAGGTTGTATTTTAATTCAAAACTGTCTTTTCATACAATTTATTTATATACTTAGATTGTCATTTTAATTGGTTTTAAGGTATAATTTAATAATATTTTTATCAATTAATACAATTTTGTTCCTTTTAAGTAATTTCACTTTTCAATTGGATGTAAAAACAAGTCAATGTTTTGATAGATTTTATTTCATAAAAACTTGGTTTTGGTTTTGACAATGGGAATTATTTTTAAATTAATTACTGCGATTTCTATGTTTGGAATTTGATAAAATATATTCCATATTTGGAATCATAAGGTACAAATTATTTAATTAAGACTCTTGTTTTGGGACATTATGAATAGTAACGACGACAATTATCTTTACTTATCATGATTAATTAGTAATCTGGTAGTTAAGGGTAATGAAATAATATCATAATAATATAAAATGACCCCAACATGTATCCTAATTCTATTGGTTGTGTCATGGAAGACCATGGGATGTCTTTTTCCAACTTAGGGACCCTAGGTAATAACTTTTGTGTGATAGTGACATTTTATCATTTTATTTTTAAAGAAAGGAAAATAGAACAAAAGTATGTAACACCTAAGTAAATTTTTTTTAATTTTGTCTACATAAATGATATCTTAGAATATAAATAGTCATTGTAAATATAAAATTATTTACTATATCATGGTATTTGTTTTATAATTTTTAGATATTAAATAAATAAATTTATTTGTAACACCATGATGATGCATCGATTACCTCATTAATGAACGATTTAAATAAAATGGAAAGATAAGGTAAAATCTAAGACTTACACTTGTAAAAAACCTATTGGATGGGTTTATTTTGAACCCTTATAACCTTATTTTTGAAATATATCATTTTGGGACCTTTATAATCCTAAAACCATTTTATAATAAAATAATATTTTCAATCTTTCCAAAAGAGCCCCTCCTCTCCTCTTATAAAAGGCCCTCACCTCTACCACCTTATTCACACCTTCAAAGCCATTTTGCTCGGCCAAACAATTCCCAAATACCCTCTCAACATTCCTCCCCTCATCCTAGATGCCTTAACTTAGGAATAAATCTCTTCAAGAAACCCTTTTGGTTCAAACCAAGGGGAGTTACCCGATTGAAATGTAATGTCTTCTCTTATGTTTTTTTGTTTTATTTTGATTCTCCAACCCCCTAAACTCTTTTTATTTCTTTATTTTGTAACAAAAATAGTATCTTCAATATACTAGGATGTTTTTATGAGAATTATTTGATTTACAATTACACAATCCTCTGTCTAATGGTTTAAGAATATATTGTTTCTATGAGTGGTGAATTACTGCCTCACGAAACGATGATTGTTCAAACTTCTTTTAACACCTTTCATGGTGTCCATTAAGATGTCACTATATTTATATATGGTATATATTATGTTTATGTTTTACGTATTCTTCTGTATTTTTTATTTATGGAATACCTTTATGGTTTTTACTATGGGTAAACGCGATAATATCATTTTAGGAAGTGCGGACTACCGCCCCCTCAAATTGATTTGAATCGTTAATGCCTTATGTGGGATGTATAAATAATTGAGATAATGATGTTATATATGATATTATACTGTAATTGTAATATACCTATGTATCATTATGTTTTAATTCCATTAAAATATGAAATAGAAATGATAGTAGCGTTCATGCGTACGTACGGCTTACCGTCTCCATGAACGGTGCATTTCATTTATTATCTCCCAATGTTATGTACTATTATAAGTACATATATATAATAGATATATATGATATATATTACATATAAATTATTAATATCATTTTGGAATTATAATATATATATCTCTCATTTAGTTTTAATTCCATTAATATGACAAAGAAATGAAAGTAACGTTCATGCGTACGTATGGCCTACCGTCTCCATGAACGGTGCATTTAATTTTTTTATCTCCAAATGTAATGGAATAATATAAAATGAATATAAAATGGATATATATGATATTTAAATAATTAATAATATTCTGGAGATGATGTAATTATAACTACATGGACAATTCTTTTCAAACAAGTTCATTTTCGACTCAAGTACCAAGGATCAACAAAATGACTGTTATTAAATTAAATGATTACATAATATTCACAACATGGTAATAATTGATGTAAAATGAATAATGAACTTTAAAAGGTTCTTAAGAAAATATAAATTAACTATATTTTATTATTCAGGAGATTAAAGAACGATCGAGTCAAGTCAGACACGAGGTAAGGGACTTCGTCTCAATCTCCTTTCATTGTAGCCTATTTTGTTTTATACACAACTTTCTTTAATACGGTGTATAAAACCCTTTGACTTTTATATTTATTCAAAAGGAATCTTTTTATACGAAGTGTTTTAATAAATGAAAAAATGAATGTTTTGTCTTACGTATGCGGCGGTGATGACTTCTCCGCCGCCGTGACCATTATTTGAGTTTCAGCTTCCTCTACAAGCCATAATTTTTGTTAAATGAAAAATAAATACCATGGTTTAATTTTCTTTTATTTTTGTATTGAAAATGATTTCGATAATTTTTTGATTATATCATTGTGTTGTATTGATATCTTGTGATTAAAATGTTGAAATTGTATGTTTTCTTTATGCATGTTTAATGAGATACGATTATGTTATGGTTCTTCGGCATTGTTTATGATATGTTTAAACCTTTTCAAATATGGAATTCATTGGACTTAATAAGTGACAGGTGGATCCCACTATAGTTCATCGATGCATCGGTAGGTCTCATAAGACAAACTAGTGTCTTGGCACAAGGCTTTGAAAAAATCTTTTATGTAGTCTTAGCAGAAGGCCTTGACTATGTGGTTATGATAGTCTGGCATTATGCATTCCATCATTATGAATGTGGTTATTGATATTTCATGTGATTTTTCGACTAGTAGAATATCCATACGAATTTGTATATGGCATTATTTCTTTTTATTTTTTCCATGTTATGATAAATTTCAAGTTTAAAAGGATTTTTCTTTAGTTATACATTGCCTTAAATGTTGATGCATATTCATAAAAGTTTCTGATATTTTGTTATCCTTACTGGGAATTTGAGCTCACCTCTTTCTATGTTTTATTTTTTCCAGGATGTGAAGAAATATTTTATGACTGACCTACAGGGATAGCCTGGGGGATATGAGTGTGGACTATGAAGACTATGTTGTTTTAGCTTTTCACTTTGCGATGTAATGTAAGACTTATAAATATATCTAGTGTTTCCAGGGATACTAAACTAATCAGTCATTCGAGACTTGACCTTTTGTGATCATGCCAATATTATGTAATAATGCACCAGCTCTGGGTAACTAGGGATTGTGCGTTACATTTTTGGTTTTAAGATCCCTTTCCTAAAGTTTAATAATTAATTTATTCAAAGAATAAGAGAAAAAAATATATAATTGAGAAGTAGAGTTTCATCCTTCAAAAATTTCCTTCCACAAACTCATATTTCACTCCATAAGATAATAGAATTCGAAAATATTCTATTTATCCTAATCGTATAGGGTTCCAAAAATAATGAAATTATCAAACATTTTTCAGACTATTTAAAAAACTACATTATAAAAACCAGGACATCGTGTATGCCAGTGGTAGGTGATCCACCCTTAGCGCCCTTTCGTTGTGAGTTCAAGTCTCGCGGCCCTGCCGGACGCGACGGGTTGTCGCTCGACCTCCAAGTTGTCCTTTTTATGACAATCCAAAAATAATATCAATAAATGATATAACCTTAACAATAGTATCCAATGTCA
The DNA here is from genome assembly GCA_963277665.1 of Viscum album. Classification (NCBI taxonomy): domain Eukaryota; kingdom Viridiplantae; phylum Streptophyta; class Magnoliopsida; order Santalales; family Viscaceae; genus Viscum; species Viscum album. Next base: position 457,858,683 of record OY728166.1, on the reverse strand, counting down.
AACTTAATCGATTCAAACCATTATACATATCCAAAATACTATTGTCCAAACTCACAATCCAAAATTTATAAGGAAGGTAAACCCAATGAATATATTTTTTCCCACATAATAACATGTGAATACCTTCATCGTGTTTTCTTTTAAAACACTATAACACCCTGAATTACCATAAAACCGTATTGATTACAGTTATGCTCCCTTAGTCCTTATAGAATACATTACATAGTCCTTCTATCCAAAAAATGTTGTAAACTCCAACAATGATGGAATATACAAATCATTAATCAGTTTCAAGGTAGTATAAAATATCAAATATAATTTATCAAAATCAATCATATATTCTTCCAAAATCACTACGTCAGTATCAGAAACATATTACGGTTTATCTTTCTCTCAACCATATATTTTCCAAAAAAATCAACCTTCAATTGAGTCACTTTTCTTGGTTCCAGACAATCTCAAGTCCTTAATGAAATAGTACTACAATATAATCCTTATATATTTTATAATTCTTATAACATGTACATCATTAATACAATACTCAAATGACATAATCCATTAACAACATAAGAACTCTAATCATTCCTCTTCATCTTCTGCAGTATCATAACTTCATTATTATTCAATTGCATCACTTGGGGTATACTATGATGAATTGGACATTGATTTTTGTAGTGTACCAACTCATTGAAGATGAATCATTTTACATTTGAAATATTGTTTTACCCTTTAAATCACGTACATGGTGTCCTTTTTCTCCACACTTATAAAAAACTCAAATTCCCTTAAAGAATTTACCACGGTGATTATTTCCACAGTTATCACATATGGAAAAATCTTTCTTCCCCCTCTTCCCTTTATCCATATTTCTCTCTTCCATCTTTTCTTCTCTTGCTTCCCTTCAAAGTCATAGGGCTTAGAGAATTAATTACTTATCTTATTAACACATGATACTATTTCTTTGTATAATGAGAATATGTGGGAGACTATTTTCCTTTTAAATTTTGTCTTAATATCATGAAATATATGATCCTTATTAATCATTCGATCATGTGTATTGTTGGAATTCACATTCCTTCTACTAGGAACCATTTCTAAACAATGGCATACACTAAGTTAGTTTATGAATTGTAATGCACAATTCCAAACTTTTTAAATACCTAACATAAATTGAAAAGATTATGCATATAATATATAATCATAAAATGTTTTATTTGAGGAAGTATTTACCCTTAAATACTTCATAATCACATGTAATGAAAATGTGACTTATCCTAATCATATCCCCTAGGAGTGTTGTAAACAAGAGTGTATCAAATCCCGTTGTCATGTACTAGGATTTCATGGGTCAAGCCCAAAACACCTTGTCTGAGTTTTCAAACCTATTTACATTTGTGCCAAAGCCTCATCTACCTACTCGTATCAAGACAAGGATGTATTTCTTGGAATATACACAAAATATCTACATTACCAAAATTCTAGGAAGTTCTTCTATACTATTTCTCAAAGTCTATCATAGGGTAATGCTCCCTAATCAGAGTTTATCTAAATATATTTCAAAGGTTGTTTCTAAAATTCTTATGATACCAACTATAACACCCCGACCCCAGTTACCCAAAGTCAGTACATTATTTTAATACATTAGCATGATTACATGGAATCAAGTCCCGAAAGACCGATCAGTTTAGCAGTATTGGAAAATAGATTACATACATGAAAGTTACAATACATTATAAAATGAAAAACAACAACAACAACATTATCTCAATTGACCATATTCATATCTCTTATAATATCTCTACAGGTCAGTCATTATATACTTCTTTACATCCTTGGAAGAATAAAACATATAAAGGGGTGAGGTCAGATGCTCAGTAAGGATAAATATAAAGCGAAAACATTCATAAATAAGAATAAATATTTACGGAAATGTATAAAATCTAAAAAAAATCATTTTAAGATTAATATTCATCATAATATAGAAAATATAAATCAAATTATTCCATTTACTTATTCACTTTGATATTATACTTGTTGAATAATCACATGTAATGTCAATAACTAATTTCATAATGATGGAACGCATAATTCCAGACATCATAACCACATAGTCAAGGCCTTGGGCCAAGACTTCAAATATGATTTTGTCAAGGCCCTTTGAAAATAAACTAGTTTGACTCATGAGCCTTAACATATCATCGAGGAGCTATAGCGGGCTCCACCTGTGACTTACTAACTACAATGCATTCCTCATATGAATAGGTTTAAACATAACATAAACATTCTTATTAAAACATGCATATGAAATGTCATTACTTTATCCATAAACCATGAATGGTATAAAAATAACACATCCAAAGTGAAACATATCACAAAACTTTCAATACAATAAGTAAAATTTTTATCATAATAAATAAACATCAAACCAATTTAAAATCTATAAAATGATGTTGACATAGATGAAAATGATTTGTAAAAATCTTTGTGAGAAGTATCCCTTTTTCATGAAAACATCTATAAGTCTCACAATTTAAAAGGGAAGATATTTAATGAAATTTTTTAATCAAAGTGTCTCATACCACTTTGAAACTTTTGAATGTAATTAACATTTTAAAAACATTCATGTCCATATAAATAAATCATTAAAACCCCATATTGAAAACATGGACATTAAAGAGAATGATTTAGAAGAATAAACATTTAAAAAATTTAAAATGATATTTTGATAAAATAGTCCCTTAAAAATAATCCATTTGTAAACTCTTTTATGAAAAAAGGACATGGATAAAAAATATGTCCCAGTAAAAACATTCCGATAAACAATCTTGAATAATAATGAGATTCTAGAATTAACCCTTACGTTTCACTTTCCTTTGGTGGATGTTACGTTTAACCTCCTATATAATGATCATAGTATGTTATTAAATTATACCAGAACCATATTTATATTTATGATATCCTTCATAATTCATTTATTAATTTATATTACCCATTTAATAATGAATTTCATATAAAATTAACATTTTGTGTAATAATCAATTTCTTTATCTTACGTGTTTTAACTTGTTATTATTGATCGTATCATTTAGATCATGATTTAAATACTTCTAGAATATAAAACATTATTTATATATCATATATTTTAGAATAAAAATATTTATAATATATTGATATATGAAACGGAAGGAACCATTTATGGAGATGGTATGCCGTACGTACACATAAATGTTGTTTCCATTTTCATATCATATTGAATGGAAGTAAATGAATAAGATATATGTAAGTACATAAATATATATATATATCTCTCCAGTATAATTATTATCTCATATATTACATACTTATTAATAATATATATTTTTATAATCCTCATTGAATAGTGAACGTGGGAATTAATCTTATCACGTCATGGAAACGGTAATCCGTACATACACACGAGGGACAATATCCTTATATTAAGGGTGAAATCATATGTAATTGGATGGTATATCATATATATAGAATCATTAAATTGTTTTATGTATTATTTAAATCAGTTATACTAATTATTATACCCATCCAAATAATTAAGTGTTTTAATAACAAACTACACCACAACGTGGAGATGTTAAGTCGTACGTACGCACGTATGTTGAATTTGTCATTTAGAGGATGTATAGAATAATGAATATAGTTGTACCATATTTATAATGACATAAAATAATTTAGGATGTACTGGAGTTATTATTTTGGTATGGAATCAACAAAAAATGAGGATGTGGCAGATGAAAAGAATTTGAAAGAGGGTGGTGAAATTATTATCTCTTTTTCGGGTGTTTCCTTTTGAGTTTATCAAAATGGATCCTTAGGTTGGATTTCTGATAAATGTAATGAATCTAGGTTGATTTGAGTAAAGTTAGGAGCATATTTGGTCTGAGTGTGGTTGAGAAAAATAGTTTTGGAGGTGTGATGTTTAGATAAGGGGAAGTACCATTTTATAAGATGGGTGAGGGTCACCTTAGGAAAAGATTAAAATATTAATTTATTATAAAATAATATTCGGTTTATAATGAATAAAAATGAATTTTTTTCGAGAATTAGGTAGTTATGGGTCGATATAATCTCAACCAATAAGTTTTAGACATGTTTAGGTTACCATTTTAACCTTATCTTGTATAGTTAAGTCTTAGTCAAATAGTTTTACTTTTACCGTGTCTTCTTGTATTCTTACACTATATGGTTAATACAATTACTCTAAACTTCCAAGAGAACCTCCAGTGGTTCATTAATGATATATATAATATTATATAAGACATTTTACTAAACCTTATATATTTGGGAATATTATATCAACCAATAATATAGTATTTGTCTTAAAAATTAATTGATGTCAATTTTGAAACTATTTGGTATTTGGTATTCTTGAAAGTCAAAACAACCATATCACTTAGAAACAAAATTTATCTAATCAACCCCATCATGTCATATTAACCTAGAAAATTCGTTTATGGCAAAAAATATTTAAATTCTATTTATTTTAATATTTATAATATAAACTATTTAAATATTTCATTAAGAAGGTAATTATTGTGTCATCATTGTGTCATAAATAAATTTAATTATTTAATAAATAAAAATTATAATTAAAATACCATTATTTGGGAAATAGTTTTATCTTTCTAGTGAATATTTACAATTGAATATATCTTATGTATAACCCCATATTAAAATTATTTATTTAATAAACTTTGAATTTAACACTTTTAAATCTTCTTTAAATAAAATAATAATAAATGTCCTAATCTAATCCAAGTGGACCTAAAGTATCATATTTTATTCCTAAGTTTTTTTGGTTGGATTACACTTATCAAAAATAATTATGACCTGTTTTAGGGTAATTATAAAATAATTGTTATGTTTATTACCCAATTTACTTTTAATCGTGGTAAATAAAAGTCAACACTTACTATTCACCAAAAATTATTTTCAACTTATTGAATCACATTTTACTTACTGATGTCAACTGTGTCACTCAGATGTTTGAAATTGAACTCACAGAAGCGGTGAAATTATGTTTTATGCAAATTTGCTAATGTGCCTAGAAGGTGGGTAAAAGATGTTGAAATGTTCAATAAAATTTTATACATCTAATTTTATTATAAAATGAATCCAATGAATTAAATTTAATTTATATAGGTAATATATATCTATTTTGACTTAAAATAAATTTAAATAAAATAAATAATTATTTAAATAAAAATTCAATTTTAAATAATAACGTAGTGTTTTTCACTATTCATAATAAATTGAAAGTTTTCAGAAAAATACCAAAAATTCACCCTAAGATAATTTTGATATGAAGAATTCAAAAATTGAAGTCTATTTTACCAAATTTAAAACATAGAAGTTGAATTTATTAATTTCAAATTAATTCTTGTTGTCAAAACCCAAAAAGCAGGTTTTTAAAAAGTAAAAATTATAAAAATGATGACATGTGTTAATGTCATATTTAAATGTGAAATTACTTATAATGACTGAAATTGTATTAAAAGATAAAAAGATAATGTAATTATACTTTAAAAACTTTCAAATTCATAATTTAACCCTATAAATTATTTAAATTAAAAAAAGTTGTTTTCAATTAAAACATATTATTTTTCAGTATTTGTTAAAATTTGAAAGTTATGAGAAAAGTACCAAAAATTTATCCAAACTAAATTTCTATGTCCCTCTTATAAAAAATAATTTAATTTCATTAAATTGAATATATAAAAGTGTCAAATATTGGTTTCAAAAAAAGTTCACCATTAAATGGCGATAAAATTTCATTTTTAAGAGAATAGTTATTTTATCTGAAAAAATGAATTTGTTCTTATATTATGTCTATGAAACAAATAATATGGATGATAAAATTATATAGAGTATATAATATTCACAATGTTGTTAATACAATTCATAACAGCTTTTGGAACGACTAGTTTGGTATGTTGTGGTACGCTTGATCTCGGTGTTGCGTGTAGCACAAGCTATTGAATTACTTTAATCAGATAACTTACTATGAAATGTTGGGGTGTAACATTTGTTATATATACATGTGTGTGTGTGTGGGTCTATATATATTAATAGTTTTTTAAATTTATTTATATTTATTTTTATATGTGAAAATATTCTTTTTATATTAATACATATTTACATAAATATATTTATATGTTAATATATATATATATTAGTAAAAATAAATTACTAATTACTAATTACTTACTATTTAAATATTTACATATAATATATATAAAAATTAATAATTAATAATTAATCTTAATTACATTTATGCAGGGAGGGGGATAAAACAAAGAAATACGCGACGCAGACATGTTATTAAGAACTCAGGGAAACTCAAACTCAATAGGACATTGCGACCTAGTAGGTTTTCTACCACTGAGTTGTGACATGGGGGTTAAAATTCATAATTAAAAATAACTGATAATATATCATATTATTAATATCAATTGTTAAATTAGAAATAACTAATTCTTAATTATAAATTACTAAATATTTTTTATTTCTTGAAAGGTATTTTGTTAATATATTTATATTATTTACTGTTAATTTTTTATTTTTAAAAAAAAATTGTGTTTTTGCATCTTCATAAATGAATATATACATATATAAATTTTTTTATAATCATATAATTAAATTCTGAATATAAATATAAATATATAAATACAAAAATTGCCAATGAATATAACTAAATAGATAATTTATTAATTAATAAAAATGTATATATGAATATAAATATAATTGTTGGTTTAAATATTAATTTCAATATTTTTTAAATTCTTTTTAAAATAAAATACAAATTTTAAAATTTATAATTTTAAAACTATAAATTTAAATATTATAAAAAATTCAAATAAAAAATAACTACTAAACATTTAAACCCATACATAAAAATAATCACTTATAAATATCGAAACCACTACTAAAACCCCATCACTAAAAAAACAAACACTATATACCGCTTTTTCTAACATTTAGTGATGGTTTTATAGACCATCCCAAAATATCATTTTTTTTGTAGTGACTTGCATTATTTTACTTTACCTATCACATTACTTATCACAAATCTGTTTCCAATCCACTAAGAATCCACCTCATATCCCTTACCAAATTTCTAATATAGTTCACAAATGTTGACATGGATCACATACACCAATAATCAATTGATTACTAACATTTTGGGGATCCTCCCCATAAGACATTACTTTAAAATCCAATTTTTTAAAATTTTCCACGTTATATTATAAATTTTCTACCTGATACCTATATAAGATCTCAAGTTCATAAAACCATCCATTGAAATAACCATCTATTGAGTCTAACCCTAAAAATCCCCCTCTAATTCTTAAATCACATGGAATTTTAAATTTTATAACCGAAAACCTCTAAAAAGACATAGTTCAAAAAACACATACCAATGTCAATCTCAATCCAACCTATAAAACCTAGAAAACATTTTTATATAGGTGTTAATTACTTAATTTTGAAACTATGTGAAATAATTTTACACATGATCAAGACACACCCAATTTTTTATCCAAAACCATAAAAATCCTAGGATTTTCACCAAAACCAAAAATTCTTCCAATCAATTCTTTTCAGTAAAAATACTTTTTTACCAAAACATATTTTGAAATATAATTCCAAAATCATTTTCCGTAAGTTTATCAAGAAACAATAATCAAAAACCATTTGTAAAATTACTGGATCCAAGATCCAAATCAAGTGATACTAATTTTAAAAAAATTATTTACACCTTTTGGCACCACATGTGTCTTTCTTTTTAAAAATAGTTTTTTTCTCAAAAGTAGAAAACAAAAAAACCCATACCCTATATCATACAAAATACTAAAAATGTTCCATAATGTCAAATATATTACCCATCTAAACAATAATAATATTTTCATCCCTTATAATTCATTTTAGAATACATTAAATAGTTCTTGAGTTTCTTAATTTATTAATTTTACATAACATGGTTTTAAGTTAAACCACATACCCCTTAGGCGTGTGTATCATTCCCTATGTATACCACTATCATGAAGCATGAATGATGAAACTGTCTCATGGTTTATCCCTGAAACACATTCTATGTCCTTCTCATTATGTAATTTCAAAACAAAAACCCCAATAAAACACGAGTTCCTACTCCTAACATAGGATAACCCCTAGAAACATAAGTTTCAAACAAATCCACGTTGTCAGGAAATTCTCAATGTCTTCCTACCATGCTCATCCTTCCTATATTTTACTATAACTGAATATACCCCAATAAAAAACACACATTGATAATACTATTAACACCCTATAATGGGTATCCTGGATAGTAACTAAAGTATGACCCTGAGTTGACCTTGAGTGTAGCTCCTCATACACTAGAGGTGAGGTCCTATATAAGATGCCCTGATACCTACAATTCCTAATCGTCTTCTGTATATATATATTACAAATACCATGAATTAAAATTGACTCCTGTAATCAAAATGTTTGTGGAATTGGTTACTATGTACATATTACACTCTAAATCAATTAAATTTAACCCCTTATGACATGATAAAAATCTATTCGACAAATTTTGTCACCTTATTATGTGGAGAAATAGAATAAAAGAGTGAATCCAAGTGCCTGTTAAGGGGTAAAACATAATCAATGAGATATATAGTAGTTGATAATAAATCATAATCATGTGACATACATTATCATGAGATAAATACAATGAATAATGAAATAATATCATGAAATAAATAGAAGTGATAATGAGGTGTGATAGTATAATTATTAAAACCACATACCCAAATAAACCTTAATAAGGGAGTGAATTAGGTTGTTTTTCTCATATTCAATCAAATATTGTTCTGACTTTGGGAAGAACCCTTTGAAACTTTCAATCTCAAGCACACACAATATACATATATAACAAAATAAGTATAGTTATATAAATATTTTACTTGTTTCACCACTAAGGGTTACTCCAAAGAGTATACAGTGTATTTTTTCTTCAATCTAGAGGATGTCACAATAATCAATATAAATGATTAAAATGTTTATTAATGATGAAATATAAATCTATGGGTCACTCCTACTTTTTACCTATCCACTCACAATTTTGGATGATAACTTGACGTATTTCAGGACTAAATGATCAATTACAAGAGTTATTTAAAAAGATTAAAAAACTAGTATGGGTATTGTCATTTTCTTTTGATTGGTATTTCCAAAACGAGATCTTAAATGAAATTTGTCACAAATATAATATCTCTCAATTATATGAATATTAAAATTGATTCACCCTCACACTATCTCCCTTGGTTCTGCCTCTATTAAAGATTAACCTCTCTAGGATTATTCTATATGATTTTTCTACATGTTACTCTAAAATTAAATCTTCATACCACCCATTAAACTTCAATAAGTTTACCAATGCCAATACATATCCCACAAAAATCCATGAACGATTTGAATTTTGGAATATACATAGATTTTATTGCTTTATTGATGAATATATTTATTGTGGAAGGATGATCATAAAAACTCATAGGTTATGAATTTTGTTACTCCTTCTTTGTGTCAATAATTATATTTAGAAAATAAAATTAGGATATTTCATTTTAACCTTGAAAATACCAAAATTTTATCCTCTTAAAGTTCCTTAAATATGGAACTAGTTTTGAGGTGACATGTAGGTTTCAAAATGTCCCCGTATGTCCGAGTTTTCTAGGAGTCCAAACCATTCTACCAAAATCATTCCCTACATAGTGAAACCATATAGGCTAATAATGAGAATTATTATCTTTAACAATTCCTTTTCATGGAACACATTATGAGTTATGAATTAGACATCCCTTAGAAAATAATGTTTCATATATTTTTCATGGTTACGAATTTGCTCATGGATCATTCCCAAATCCCTTTATCTATTATTTTCATATAACTTACTATGGCAGGATAATGTGAGTTACAATATGAATTCATACTCAAGTATTGATAGTAGAATACTTTAATTTCATAGGATATTTATGATTCCATGAATCTCTTCCCAGTGTCATGGCCATGATTCTTTCGGTATAAAGTCTAAACATCTGAACTAGGCAACTGAAATGATTCTTTTAATGAAATGGGATGTACCATTGCACTCTGATGTCCTTTCTTAAGAAAGAAACAATTCCAATAGCCTCCATGAACTTCAATGTTTTCTTTATGTATCTCTAAATATTTTATTTTCCCAAATATCACCTAAAACACTCAATTCTATCCATAATTGACAAAAAATAACATCACTTATACCTATCCAAATAACTTGGATCCATACATATCCCATATAAAACTAAAAACCATCCACAAAAAAACATGGTTCTAGTATTGTCACCCTTTGGGATTGTTAGTAAAACCAAGCGTATTATGCGATATTCCACTCTAGAATTAGTAGTAAAGAAATAGAATAACCCATCCATAAATAAAATATATGTGATCCATGCTCAGGGTAGTAAACCAATGATCAAGATGTAACTATATTCTTACTTATGATCTTTAGATCTTTCCAAACTCATACCACATTACAAAACATGTAAATACATTTAGAAATATAACAATCCTCGTATCATAAGACAAATTAATACCCCTTTAGGCACATTCACATGTATTATATCTCCCTCTATTTTTATACAAAATACTCCCACTCAAATAGAAGAATCCCCCTTGAGATGATAACTCAAATTATGAATTTTATGTTGAGTTTCACTTACTAATCATTACTCATATACCATTTAATACTTTTTGAAAATAAACCCAAAGGGTAATTCCTTGTAAAAATAAAAGAATCCAAGTTATAAATTAAATGCATATGGGTATAGTGAAATTTATAAATTCCCTCATATTGATGGAGTTAATTGAACACTAAGGTTCAATTGTTATTTCAAAAATTATAGCATGGACAATGTTTTGCATAATTTTTCAACCACTTATTGATTCATGCCAATGTGATCCAAAATTATGATTACTTACTCTGTGTTCTCTTTAAAAAAATGTTGATAGATCACAACATACTTCCATCATGATTGTTCCACTATATTCATCATCACTATGGATACACACATATTTTCTCAATGATATTCTATTTATTATTTCATTCAAAATAGTTATGTACATGAATATTTCACTAAAAAAATTTATTCTTCAATCATGCTAATAGATGTTCTTTTTTACTTATTTATAATCCATCAAATTCTATTTATCCCAATAATTTAAACTCATCCACATGTGTATTTTATATCTATAACCTCTCCATCCTAATATACATCGAAGAAGGAATATACTCTTTCATCATTTCCTACATAATACACCAACCCATAATTGAGTCTACCATGAATGTACTGATGGGATTTTAAGGTTATAATAAACACATTACAAACATGTGAAAATGATAAATTTAAAAATTCAAGATCTCCCTTGTAAATATAAATAAAATACATATAAGAATCAAATGAAGAACACTTTAATAGTTTGTACTGTTCACTAAGAAAGCTACTGCATTGTCATTATATCCTTATAATTATTTTAATGATAATAACCAAAGTGGAAGATAAAGGAATCACACCTCTTGAGTTATTTATGGAAAAAATTGAATCTATTATAATATAATAGGGATCTATATCCTTACTGATATCTTTCAGTTGTCATCTAATGATCATTAGTAATTGGAGAAAACTTCAAAACATCCCAATATATTATTAATAATTGAAACATGAAAATAATCTATAAAATCAAGTATACTTATAAATAATTCGAATCAATAGCCTTATTCCTAAATCTTAGGATAATTCATTAGTAATATTGTTATTCCATTAAAATATAATGTAAGAACCTTTTATTCGATAATATGTATAATATGTGACACAAAGCATGTAAGGGAATATAATATCATGAGACTCTACATATATTTACTATTTTAAATAAATTCAATCTATGATATCACCTGTAATTCATGAAACTCTGAGTTATATTTCTTTACACTAAATAATGACCTTCCTTGACATATTTCATTACATGCAAGAGCTACCTTTTTTATGTCTTTCATTACATGCAAGATAGAGGTTCACTTAATAACATTGTATTATTAAAATATTATTATTTAATATAATAAGAAATAAACTAGCCATTATGAATATTAATAACTAAATTATGGAAAATATGGTTTATAAAAATATAAAATCAATTAATTGGTTATGAATTAATTATAAATTAATATAAGAGGCAATTGACTATAAAGTGAATATTTTTATAGACAATTTTTTTATGCTCAAAATGTTGTTTCATGTTAATAGATTAAATAAATTGAAATTAGTGAGTTATATAAATGTAATATATATATATATTATATTCAATCAAATATTTTTGATATTCATCCATTATATTTGATGTTATAACCCACAATTCTAAAGTAAAAAAACCTTTCATTCGATAGTGTGCATGACATGGGACACCTAGCGTATATTGAAATATAATATCCGAATACTTTATAATATATATAATATTTAAAATAGATTAATATTATATTTAATTTAATGCCACAATGAGTTAGGATGTGTTATGCATAACTTGTGTTACACGCTAGAGCGACCTTCCTTGATAGCGTGTGTTATAAGCATGACCAAGTTTTCCAAATAACAATGTATTATAATTATTTAATTTAATATGATAAAACCTAGATGTTATATTAGCGGTTATAAATATTATTAACAAACATATGAAAATATATGATTTATATGAATATAAAATTAATAAATTTGTTAACAATTAATGAGAAATAAAAAGAATAACTAGTTCGATATAAAAAAGAAATATTACTACATTTATACTTCCAAATAAGTTTTCTGTTAATAAAAATAGTTACATAAAATTATTTAAAGAAATAGATATATTATATATTCAATTAAAGATTTTATATATTTATCGATTAGGTTATACATGAAAAATATTAGAACAATCCCTAATTAAAAATTAAAACCTATACTTTTATAAAGGTAATTTTACCTTTATTTAATGGGGAACCCATTTTAATAATTACTTTTGACACATTAATTATTTTAATACGTAAAAATAAATATTATATTTGAAATATAAACAAAAAAATTTGGTTACTGTTAACTTTTGAAATTTTTTGGAAACATATCATTTTTAAATAAATAGTTAAAAATAGTAAATTTTTGTTAAAAATTATGTTTTCTTATATTTTATTTATAAGGATAAATTAAGTTTTATATTGGTTTTACTGATTAATAAGATAATATATTCATCAATTAATAAAATTTAGTTTATTTTATGAAATTTCACTTTCAAATTAAATGTAACAAAATATCAAATTTTTTGGACCTTTTTTACTTTAAAACCCATTATTGTCATCCCACCTATGAAATGAATTTTAAATTAATTTCTGACACTTTTGTGATTGGAATTTTGATAAAGTATTTAAATTTTTTAATAAGAATACTTTATAATTTATAATAATTTTAACTTAGTTTTGGACCAAAAATATTAGTTGTAGTGATTAAAATTAATTACAATTGTTAAGGAAAAACTAAGCTTAATAAAGGACCAAACCTTTATCTTAAGGGCCCAATTGACCTAAACACTTGTATAACACCAATTTTATGGGCATATGACATCCATGAACCTTAAAGTATTGGTTTTTTTGTTTGGAATGATTTTTTTGTGTAATTGAATTTGTAAAACTACCTTCTTCTCAAAAATTTCACGTGAGTCATTTTCATTCCCTATAAAAGTCCACCACCTCTCTCACTTAATCACACCTCTCAATCCACATAGGATAAGAAATTATCTATCCATATAGTTTCTAGGAATTCTTACCTTATACCTTGAATCCCCAAACATGGTATAAATACTTACAAGGAATCCTTTTGGTGTAAACCAAAAGATGTTACCTGATTGATAGGTAATGTCTTCTCTCAATAGGTTTTAGTTTCATTTCAATTATTCACTCCCTATTACCTTCTTATTCTATTAATAAATAAATACACTAGTATCCTAAATATAGTAGGATTTTTTGTAAATATTTCAACCTACACATATACAGACCTCCATCTAATGGGTAACAAACATATTGTTTTTCTGTACGGCGAACTACTGACTGACAAAATGATCACCATTCATTTTTCCCTTAACACATGTCATGGTGGATATTATGATGGAAAATCTATTTTTTAATAATATATATGTTATTTATTTATGTATTTATTCTTATTTAATATTTTTATAACAAATTCATTTAATACATTCAATTTTAGGATAATATGATAATATCATTTGAGGAAGTGTGGACTACTGCCCCCTCAAAGCGATGTGATTCATTCCAACGATATATGAAATGTATAAGTGATTATTATAATTAAAAAATTAATAAATACACAAAATATATTAGATATTAATGAAATAAATACATTTATTTAAATATATTTATATTTCATTTTATTTATTAACCTTTCACACACATAAAAAGTGATAACGTTATTCATGAACATGTGGACTACCGCCTCCTTGACATGATGTGATTAATTTTTCATCAAAAAAATTATACATATATGTATGTATAAATAAATAATAATTTATTTATTATATAAAGATAATTTTTGATGGATATTTGTTTACTTACCTTCTTTCCATTATGATCATTGAAAAGAGGGAACGTTACTTAGGCGTACGTATGACCTACCATCTCCATGATTGTAATGGTGATTAATTATTTTTAATTATATTTAATAATTGATTTAAAATGTATAATTAATTTATAAATAAGTTAATTATTCCTTTTTTATTATAATGTAGATTTTATATATTGAACCCTTTGACTTTAGTTGACCTACTAACGTTATTTTGGACATATAAGCTGAATTTGGACAAAACAACCAATGTAAACTTAATTGTTTTTATAGTTGTACAAAATATAGTAAAAAGAGAAATAAAAGTAATGAAAAACCTGGAAATTTTCTCAATAATGTATAAAATTAACATAAGTATATTAAAAATGAAATTAAAGGAACTTCACCTAAAAGGAATCTTAAGGAAAGGGATTCTCATCTCAATGTTTACATCTGTGAGATAAATGTCATGTGCACAACATACATCATTTGAGTGGTGTATCTACTACCATTTTTTATATTTTATCATTAGTCCTTTTATCTTAATGGATCTTATACATTCATTTAAAATCATTAATTCATAAGGATTATAATTTAAAATGGGTCAAATTGGTATGTGACACATTGGGATGTTTAACGATTATTTTCATTAAGACTATTACAAATGACCTTTCAATGAAATTTACATTGGTGAAAATTGTATAACTATTTTAAAAAAAACAATTTCATTAATATATAATTATTCATGAAAATTTTCAATTATTAATACAATTTTTCCAGTCTTTGGTACTCAATGTGTATGAAAAATGTTTTAATGAAACCCCAACATCACTTCTCTCTTTAGTGAGAGAACATGTTTTCTTATAAAAACCATGTTTTATTAAAATGTTCTGAAAAAAGTTTTTAAAATAACTTGGTAAATATATTTTCACCATTTTTTATCTTTTACCAATGTTGTACAAGCAATATACTTCTCTCTTTTCAAACATGGTATTTTTCATACCTTTTACCAGGAAAAAGGAATGTTCTCTTTACCTTGTACAACATGTACATATTTACCCGCAATGATTCCATTGAAGATTATTTTTTATTTTTGAAAGGTTAATTTTTAAATAAATTTTTTAAAAAATTTATTTTCAAAGATACTATTTTTCAAAAAACATTATTAAAATAAAAGGATATTTTACTCAAGAATGTTTTGAAAATGTCTTTTTCTAGAAAAATTATTCATTAGTGAAAAAAATATTTATTTTACTCTAGTTGGGGTCTTCTATATTGATACCATCCTTAGTCATCCTAATGATGGTATATGATTGATTTTTCCAATGATTGTAATAACATTCACTTACATGATTTCTTTTGTCCCCTTGAAATATTCAATCACCTATTCATTGAATTTTCCCTAATTATCCATTTTATTTATCATGGATATTTCTACTACCTAAATCATACATCATTTTACATACTGTGTATACATTAACAATTATTTTATTTTTTGGTTAAATATTTATTAATATTTATCGTTTACTTTAGATGAATTTTTAATAAGTCAAATTTTTAAATTGATTGTTCAATATACGAGGAATGATTTGGACTTGTATGAGATCAGGGGCCCCCAGTTATTAATAGCCCCTCGATGCATCAGTAGTCTAATGGGACGAGTCCTTTGATAAAATGACTCACTTGGATTTTTACCGTACATTTTACAAACTGTCATGTGAATATCTTGACTGTAAGGGTATCATGGGCCTAGGAAACATGACATCTAATACTAAAAACATTTCCCTCATTTATATAATGTTATTATAAATCTATGATATTTTCATCCAAATATCTATGGATAAATTTAATTTTTTGTTTTCAGTTTTTATTCGTCCATGATATTTTTTATTGATGTATCTGTGGATGTATTTAATTTTCACACTTCTATTATGATCCAACCATGAGATTTTTCATCAACATATCTACAGATGCATTTTATTTTTAGTTTTTTATATGTAATGTGTTTTAGTTTAAAACAATTCCATTTTTATTTTTCATCATCTAGTAATTTTAATCGCATGTGTTTCCAGTTATTATGATTTTATATTTTTTATGCACGTCTAATCCATTTATTGATTATATGGCATGTGTGTTCAATTATTTACCTTTCCATATTGACTATTCTCATTAATTTATTATCGATTCTTCTCTACATACCCTTACGAAAAATTTTATCTCACCCTTATTATGTTTCATTCCCCATAAATCCAAGAAGCATTCTGTAAAAGATATGCAGGAATTTATTAGATGGATTATAGTTATCCATTAATTTATTTATTTATTAAGATATAATAAAAAACAATGTTGTGATGAGTGTATTAATTTTTAAAATAAGACACATTTATATATCTGTTCTACCAAGACTACCCAAAAAATCAGTCATTCAAGGCTTCATTCCATATAATAATGCCAACATAATTGATATCAGACACTAGATCTATGTTTCTAGGATGGGTGTCTAAAATTGGAATCAAAGGATGTTTGGTAGAAACCTTGGGAACTATAATTCAAAAAACCCAGATTACATATCATAGATTTTATAATTAGAAGATAAGTATAGAAGAAAACCCTAGAAGTTTCGTAAATTATAGATTATGTGGATCTTCATAGCAATACATCCATGTATAGATACTATAAGTGGATGTGGTTCTGGCATAGATATACCTAGGATTAATAACTCTGACAAGGTGTTCCAGGCCCGATTCAACATAACCAAGTACACGAAAATCAGCCTTACTATTCACCTAGTTTTATACTCTTGAGGGATATTCTTAGGATAATCCATTTTTTATTTTCAAACCATTGCGAAATATTTGAATTGATAATGTAAATGAATATGTGAGGTCAAACCTAAGTTGTTATATATAAAAGATAAGGTGTCAGAATTTATAAATATTGTATATGATATTATGGATAAACTATTGACCAAGGTGGGACAACTGTAGGAATAAATGGGTGAATTATTTATTTTTTGAGGTTGTATTGAAATCCTTTTTTAAAAGGGTATTTAGTGATTAACCTAATTTCACGTATTTCTATCACATTTATATTTTGATGTTATATTAATATGGTTTTAGGAAAGAAAAACCTGTAAGTTGGATGAAAAATAATAATATCTAGCAAGGCCACAGGACATGAACCCATGACCTATGGCCGATAAGGGTTTAACACCATCCAGGGACATACGCAATGTCTTGGTTAATTTTTAATTGTTTTAGTTAAACAATTTTACAAATAAATGTTATTAATGAATTTGTAGTTTAATGTTTTTCTATTATAGACATATCAATTTAAAATATTGATTTTATAGATTGTTATAGACACATAGTTCGACTTTTCACTCTTTTATAATCCTTACTATCCATTAAATGTTTCTTCTAGTGCATGACGAATAAAAATTTCATTATTGTTAAATAATTTTTGGAGTAATGAAATGAATTAAAATTTGATTGAATCACAATCATAAGTTAGGAATTATCATATGAGATTGAAACCAATAATGTATAAAAATTATGTTTTATTATTATGTTGTAAAATAATTACCAAAATTTATGAAAATGACATAGAAATAAATTGTTTTCCTAACACCTTAATTTCAATTGAACAGATGGTCTTCTAAATCATCAAAGATTTTTGGATTTGAGGCCCTCAAATATCCATTGATCATTCACTTTTTTGTGATTGATAACCTCAATAACTCCCTATAAATATAAATTATTTTACTCCAAGTATGTATCACTAATTTTCACTAATGTTCTCCTATATAGATACCTAGTTACATGGTAGGCCATGTGACCTTTGTAATTCACTTTCTCTCTTTTCTTGAGGATTTTTATGAACCATTATCTTTATGTGGGACGAAAACATAGCAAAAATAAAATAATATATAACTATGATCGAGATTAAATTTGGAGGAAACAATTTAATTACAGTGGGGAGAGTTCCACACCCAGAAACTCTGAAGTAGGAACCTTGCATTGAATATCATGCATGGCATGCGACACCACAAACATAAGTGTATATAATATCTGTATACATTATAATATATTTAATATTAAAAACATATTCCTTATATAATTAAATTCATGAAAAAATTATGTATAGTGGGTTACATGAAATAGAGACCTTCCTCGATAGCATGAGATACATGCAAGATCAATCTTCCTCAATAGCATACATTATACGCAAGGTCGATTGTCACCAAATAACCATGTATTATTTTTATTTAATAAAATATTATAAAACCTAGACATTATGTTAGTTTTCATAAATAGTATTACATAGCCTATGAAAATTTATAGATTATATAAATATAAAATTAATACATTGGTTACTCATTAATTAGAAATGAAAATAAGAACCAATTGGATATAAAAAGAAATATTATTATGTTTATGCTTCCAAACAAGTTTTGTATTAATAAAAAGAACTAATTGAAATTAGTTACTGAAATATATATGATATATATTCAATAAATTATTTTTTATATTTATCCATTATGTTTTATATAAAAATGATTAGGAAAAATGCAATTTTTTTTTTAAAAAAAACCCATCATTTTAATAAAGGCATGTTAATCGCAATTAAATGAAAACCCCATTTTAACTTGTAATTTTGAAACATTAATTGATTTAATATGTTCAAATAGAGATAATATTTTAAATATAAACATAAAAATTATCTTAGGGTTAATTTTTGATATTTTTTGGAAACATATCATTTCATAATAAATATTTAAAAATAGAGAATTTTAGATCAAAACTGTTTTTTGTTTTATTTTATTTATAATGATAAATGATGTTTCATATTGGGTTTTAAATTTAATTATATCTTATTTTTATTAATTAATAAAATTTAGGTGATTTTTATCAATTCCACTATGAAATTTAATGTAAAAACATATCAAAATGTTGGACGTTTTTTACTTTAAAAACATGTATTGTCGTCCCTCTTACGGGGAAATTTTAAATTAATTTCTACCACCTATGTAATAGTAATTTGGATAAATAGATTCCATATTTATAATAGGAATAATTTCTAATTTCTAATATGGTAAAAATAGCTTTTGACCAAAAATATTAGTGTCTTTGATTAAAATTAATTACAATTATTAGAGAAAAATTAAGCTTAATAATTGAGCAAACCTTTTACTTAAGGAAAAAATTGACCTATACCCTTTTCCAATACCCATGGTTTGGATATATATCATCCATGAACAATAAATTATTGATTTTGGTAAATTTTTATGTCTTTTTTAGAAATATATTGGGTACTCCTAACTTGTTTCCAAAAATTCCAAGTGTGTCATTTTCCTTCCCTATAAAAGGCCACCACCTCTCACACTTCTACACACCTCTAAAACCACTTAGGATTGGCCATGATCATTCCAAGAAGTCTCCCAAAATCCAACCCCTATACCAATAAGACTCCCTTTGAGAATAAAACCTTACAATTAATCTTTTTCATATAAACAAAAATAAGTTACCCGATTAAGAGGTAACGTCCTCTCTCAATCATTTTAGATTCATTTCCATTATCAACTCCATATGATCCGCTTATTCGGTGCCTAAAAAATAAAAACGTGTTTAATCAATATACTATTATTTTTTATTGTTAATATTTAGACCTACATATACACACACCTCTATGTAATGAGTAACAAAAATTCTGTTTTAGTGTATGGAAAACTATTGCCTCACGAAACGACGGTTGTTCATTTTTCCCTTACAACCTATCATAGTGGCCATTATGATGGAAAGTATATTTTTTAATTTCATATATGACATTGATTATGTATTTATAATTCTTCAATACTTTTATAAGACATTCATTTAATACTTTCCTTTTTACAGTAATTCAGTAACACCATTTGAGGAAGTGTAGACTACGTCCCCTCAAAGCGGAGTGATTCGTTCACACGATACATCGATGAATAAATGATAGTTATAATTAAACATATGATAAAATAATAATAATATATATATATAATATTAATTACTTAATTAACTTTCTTTATATATATATTTATATATTTTTTACTACTGTTTCACCCACTTAAAAAGTGATAACATTTTTCTTGAATGTGTGGACTACCACCTACTAGACAAGATGCAATTCCTTTTTCATCATAATAATTATATATATAAGTATGTAAAATTAAATAATAAGGTATTTATCAGATAATTAACATTATGGAATTATATGGTGTCACATGACTTCTGTCCATAATGATCGTTGAAAAATGGGAACGTTATTCATGCATATGTATGTCCTACTGTCTCTATAATTGTAAAATTGATTCATTTTTCAGAACAATAATTAATAATATATTTTAAAAGTATACTTAATTCATAAATATGATTATTATTTCATGATTATTATTCTGGATATGTTATACAATGATCCCTTTGACCATATTTTACCTACCAAAGTTATTTTTGGCACATAAACAAGAATTTGGTCAAAACACCCAACGTAAACATAATCGTTTATGTAGTTGTATAGAACATAGTAAAAAATTAAATAAAATTAGTGATAAAAGAGAAAAATATTATAAAGAAAGTATAAAATTAATATAATGTTATTATAAATGAAGTTAAATGATGTTCACATGAAAGGAATCTCATGGTAAGGGATTCTCATCTCACTTTTTACATCTGTGAGATAAATGTCTTGTTCACCACAATCATATTTTGTGCGGTGTATCTACTATCCATTTTTTATATTATAAAATTAATCCTTTTATATTCATGTAATATTATAATTTCATTTAATATCATTCCATCATAAGAATTAAAATTTAAAATGATTCAAATTGGTATGGGAGACATTTGTATTTTTAAATATTATATTCCTCAATAATAATAATAATGGTATTTCAATGGAATTTCAATTCTAAGAAATTATATTACCATTTTTCAATAAAAACCATTATTCATATCTATTTATTCATGACAATTTTTAAATATTAGTACCATTTTTTCACTCTTTGATAGCCAATGGGTTTTAAAAACGTTATACTGAAAATCTGACTTCACTTCTTTCTTTAGTTGGAGAACCTGTTTTCTTCTAAAAACCATGTTTTATTAAATTGTTTTTAAAAATGTTTTTAAAATGATTATGTAATGAAAATTTTAACCTTTATGTAGTTTATCAATGTTTTCAAATGAGTATTTTTTTCACTTTCCAACCAGGGTATTCTTATTACCTCTTTATCATATAGAAGGAATTTTTTATTAATTGTACGACATATAGGGATTTACCCACTGACATTCCGTCGAAGCTTACTTTTCATTTTTCAATGGTTAAATTAAATAAAAAAAATTTGACATTTATTTTCAAATATATTGTTTTTCAAATTTTTCTGAAAACAATGGATATTTTCCTAAATGATTTTTTAGAATAGTTTTTTTTATATTATTATTTTTTAATAAAAAAAAATTTATTTTAATAATTTATAGGAACATTATATTTATACCATCATTAATCATACTAAAGATAGTTTAGTATTTTTTTGGATAAGTATAGTATTAACATTCACTTCCATGATTTCTTTTATCCCATTGAAATATTCTATCTCTTATTCTTTGAATTTACCATAATTATTCAATTCATTTATCAGGGATATCACTATTTCATAAACTATATATCACATTACATACAGTGTATACATTGATTATTATTTAATTATTTGGGTAAATATTGATAAATCTATATCTCTTAGTCCATACCGATATTTAATAAAGAACATTGTTAAATCGATTATTTGATATATGAGGATTGTTTTTGACTAGTCTGATATTAGTGGGGCCTAATTATTGATATCCCCTTGATCCATCGTTAGCATCATGGGACGATTCATTTGTATAGACACATCAAATGGGGTTTCCCCATACATTTTGTAAACCGTCTTGTGAAAGGTCTTGAGATAAAGGTACCATGTACCTAGGAAACATATTTTCTAATACGAAAATCATTTCCCTCATTTACATTCAGTTATTTTCCATCCATGAGATTTTTCATTGATATATCTATGGATGAATTCCATTTTTAGGTTTATGTTATTATGTATCATTGATATTTTTCATTAACATATCTGTGTATTTATTTCATTTTTAGTCATCATTTATTATCCATCCATGATATTTTTCATCAACACATCTATAGATAAATATCCTTTTTAGTTATTTAGATAGAATGTATTTCAGTTTCATATCATGCCATATTTATTTTTCCTTATTGAGTAATTTGAATGAAATTTATATCCAGTTATTACCTTTCCATGTTTTTATGCACTTATATTCAGTTTTCTTATTATATGGAATCATTGTTCAATTATTTACCTTTACATATTGTTTATTCTCATTGATTCAATTTTTCTTCCACTTTACTTACCCTTATTGAGAATTTGATATCCCCCTTATTATGTTTCATTCCATAGGAATCCAAGAACCATACAATGAAATATATTAAAGAATTAACAAGAAGGATTAGAGTTATACTCTATGTTATTTATTTAATTAGAATGAAGAAAAAATTATTCTTTAATTGGTGTATTGACTCATTTATCTATCTGGTTTAGCCAGACTAATAAAATAATCATTCCTTTGAGGCTTAATTCCTTGTTATATTTCCATTTTAATTGATAGAAGACACCAACTCAAAGATTTTTGGTCGTGTATCTATATTTGATAGACATTATACAAGAACAAACTCTATTTTATAATTCAGAACCTATATTTTTATAAAGATAATTTTACAGCATTTTTATGTCAAAACCATTTTAAATATGCATTTTGAAACTTTAATTAATTTAATATGTCAAAATAAACATTATATTTTAAATATAATCATATGGAATAATATATGAAGATTTTTTGATATATTTTTTCGAAACATTTCAATTTTTAATGAATAGTTAAAAATACTGAATATTAGTTCAAATCTGCTTTTTCATCTAATTTATTTATAATGTTAAATGTTAAATTTTATTTTTTAAAATTTTAAATATATAATATTTTTATCAATTAATACAATTTATTTCGTTGTAGTCAATTTCACATTTGAAATTGATTATAAAAACATAGCAAACATTCAGATGTTTTCACTTTAAAAACATGCATTGAAATCCCGCCACTAGGATGAATGTTAAATTGATTTCGGCCACTTATGTGATTTTAATTTGAAAAAATGGATTCAAAATTTGGAATTATCATAATTTATAATTCCTAATAAGACCAAATTTGTTTTAACCAAAATGATTACTGAATGTAATTAAAATTAATTACAGTTACTAAGGAAAAATTAAGCTTAATAAAGGAAGAAACATTTAACATAAGGGCCCAAATGACAAATCCACTTGTCCAACACCCATTGGAGGGACATATATATACCCCATCCTTAATTTTCTAGAATTTATTCAATTTTTGGAATAAATATCAAAATGAAAAACGTTCATGGAATTCCCTTGTCAATATATTACAAGAGTGTCACTCCTCCTCCATTATTAAAAGACCCCATATCCTCCCACATCCTAACACCTCTCAAGAAACATTATCTCAACAAATATCTACCCAGATATCTTCTCAAACTTCCTACCCTAATACTATAATCCTACCCTTTTGAAGAAATAAATCCAATTAAGATTTTGGTTCTATTCAAAACTAGTTACCTGATTAAAAGGTAACATATTTCCTTAAGCTTTTTAGTTTTATTTCCATTATCCAAATATTAAACCCCTCTTATTATATGCTACTATAAAAGAACCAGTGTTATTAATATACTAGTATTTTATTATGTCAATATTTTTACCTATTCTTACATACAATTCCATCTAATGGGTAACAAACATATCGTTTCTTTATAAGGTGAACTACTACCTCACGAAATGATGATTGTTCATTTTTCTTGTACCCTATTTACTAGTTTGACATTATGATGTAAAATATTTCTATATGTGATATATATCATATTTATTATTTATTTATACTTCTATAATCCTTTATAACGCATACCTTTAAAACTTTTTAATTTGTATTAATACAATAACACTTTTTGAGGAAGTGTGCCCTACCGCCCCCTCAAAATGATATTATTCGTTCACATGATCAATAGATTGTATAAAGGATTATTATGAATAATAATATTCCTCATAAAGAACCTATATATGTTATTAACGAAAAAATTTCATTTGGAAAATATAATATATAAATATATATATATCATTATACTTATTACCCATTCACAAACACTATAAAGTGATAATGTCGATCATGGATGTGTGGACTACCACCTCCTCAACATGATGTGATTTATTTTACATAATAAGAATTATGTATATAATTATGTATGATTTCATAATATGTTTTTATGATATAATTATCATTTTGGAATTATGTGGTGTTACTTACCTTCTTTTCATAATGATCATTGATAAATGGAAACGTTACTCATGCGTACATACGACCTACTGTATCCATTCTTATAACGTTGGTTGATTTATCATAACCATATATTTTAATTGATTGTGAAATTATAATTGATGTCTAAATCTAACAATTATTCCATGATTATAATTCTGTATATTTTATATAATAATCTCTTTGACCATAGTTGACCATCCAAATTTGATTTTGACTCATAAAACCTAATTTGGTCAAACCACCCAATGTAAACTTAATTTTTCAAGTAGTTGTATAAAAAAATTAGAAAGTGAAATAAAAGTAATTATAAACAAGAAAATGTTTCTCAATATTGTATAAAATTAATATATGTTTATTATACATGAAGATAAAGGACGGTCACTCAAAAAGAAACTCAAGGTAAGAGATTATTGTCTCACTTTTCTTTATACGTGACATACATTATTATTGTGAACCTAATATCTTATATATTGTGTATGTAATTCCAACTTTTCATATAATATCCTGAATTATACTATATTCACATTATTTAAACGTTTCATTTAATTATTATTACCCTAAGGGTTTAGAATTCATTTATTACTACCTTGGTATAAGATTCTCATCATACTTTTTACATCAGTGAGGTAAATGTCATGTTCACCACATACATATTTTGAGTTGTGTATATACGTACCCGTTTGTTATATTATATCATTAATCCTATTATATTCCCAGTATCTTAAACATTCATTTAATATTATTATTTCATGATGTTTATGATTGATTTGGCAAGGATGGTATTCCAATACACTTTATTGATTTATTTTAGCCCCTAGAAACATTCAATTTTTATGATCATTTGACATTGAATTTACATTAAATATACATATCATTATTTACTGATATAGTTATTTCCCAAACCATATACCATTTTTCATATGGTTTTTACTTTTAAATTTATTTTATTATTTGGGGAAATATTGATAAACTAATATCTTTTGTTCAATACCAAAATATTTTATAAGGAACTTTTTTTAAATCCATTGGACATGAACAGTTGGGGTTGGTCCAGTTGGTGAAATCCCTATTGGTTAGAGACTGATAAATATAGTATCTATAGGTTGGGGACTAGTTAATTTATGTGGATCGATGCATCAGTAGTCCCATGGGATGAATTAGTTTCACAAATTGGAAATGATTAAACAGTATCTTAGTAGTAAAGGTACCATATTCTTGGAAAACATGATGTCCAATAATTAAGAATATCCTTTATTGAGAATTTGTCTATTATTATTCACCCATGAGATTTTGCGTTGACATATCTATGGATACATTTCATTTTATTTCATTGATTAGATGGAATTTGTTTTACTTTCTTACATTTCAATATTGATTTTACCTTATATAGTTTTTTGAATAGAATGTGTTTTCAATTATTACCTTTACATATTGATTATGGACTTCCTTACCAATTTGTTTATTATTTTTTATGGGTGTTCTATTATTTACCATTCCATAATTATTAATCTAATTATTTCATTATTTCTTTCGCTATACATTACACTTACTGAGCATTTGATCTCACACTTTTTTATGTTCTATTCCCCAATAATCCATGAAGTGTACCATAAACAGTATGCATGGATTTACTATATGGAATAATGTTATCCTCGATGTTATTTATTTAGAAAGAAGAAAAAATATATATTGTAATTAATGTATTTATTTTTAATAGAGTACACATTTATTTATCAAATTTACCAAGACTACTAAACTCTATAGTCTGTCAGGATTTCATTCATAGTAATCATTTCAATGTAATTAATTGTAGACACTGGTTCTACGACTTCTAGGGTCGGGAGGCTACAATTTTTATCATAGGAATTCTAGTATAAACCTTGGGAACTATATTTAGAGAAAAAATAGTTTAGAAAACATAAACATCGGGTATAATTTCAAGATATGTATAGAAGAACACCTTAGATTTTTGGTAAAGTAGATATTATGTGGGGTTCTAGGAAATACATCCCTTTATAGATTATATAATTGGGCGTAGTTCTTGAATAGATTTCCCTAGGACTAACAACTCTTACTAGGTGTTTCCATCCTTACTTGGGGTATCCTGGCACACAAACAATGAGCCTTACTGTGTACCTGGTTTGAAACTCTTAGGGGTTATGCTTGTGATAATTATCAATTTATTTACAAACCATTATTATGGGTTTGAAAACATAATGAAAATGAATAACATAGGTTAATGATAATGTGTTTTCAAATGAAAATAAGGGGTTATGATATAGGAATCCAAGAAATGATATTGTGGATAAAACCAAGACCAAGGAAAGACCTATTCGTAAATAAACGGATGAATTATTTACATATTGAGGTTATATTAAAAAACATAACTAAATGTATATTTAGTTATTTACCCAATTTCAAATATTTTTATCACATTTAAGTTTTACGTTATATTAATTTGGTTTTTGAAGAGGGAAACCTATAATTCGTGTGACAATCTATCAAATTAGGAAAGGTCGTGGGTCCTGAACCCATGACCGAAGGACGATAAGGGTTTCACAGAAACCACTTACCCGCACAATGTCCTAGTTAATATTTATTTATTTCAGTTAAATTTTTTTGAATAAATATTAATGATGAAACCTTAGTATAAATTTTGATGATTAGAGATTAATCTAGAACCATATATGTTTTGGAAGACAGTTAATGAAAAATAGTCAGACATGTCACCCTCTTATAGGCCTAAAGATACTCAAAAAGTATATTTCAGTTATTAAAGAACAACAAAAATTTATTGGTAATTAATTTTTAGGAGTAAGGGAATAAATTTTAATTTGGTCAAATCGCAACAAAAATTAAAAGAAAATGTTTTTATATTTTATTTTCAAATATATGGTTGTTCAAATCGTTCCTCAAAATAAAGGGTTGTTTTCCTACATATTTTTTTTCAAAGATATTTTTATAATATTTATACTCATCAATGAAGAGAACCATTTATTTTAATACATTGCGGGTAAATTTTATTTATACCATATTTGATCATACTAAGGATAGTTTAGGATTAAATTCATTATGTATAGTATTAACATTCACTTCCTTGATTTTTTTATCCCCTTAAAATATGCAATCTCTTATTCTCTAAATTTACCATAATTATTAATTTCATTTATTAGGGATATTACTATTGCCTAAAAATTATACCACATTACATATAGTGTATAATTTGATTATTATTTTATTATTTGGGTAAATATTGATAAATCCATATCTTTTACTCCATATAGATATTCAATAAGGAACATTGTTAAATATATTATTTTATATATGTGGATTGTTTTGGATTGGTCTGATATGGGTGCAGAAAATTATTGATATCCCCTTGATCCATCGTTATCCTCATGGGACAAGTCATTTATATATACACATCAAATGGGTTTTTACCGTACATTTTGTAAACCATCTTGGGAAAGGTCATGAGATAATGATACCATGTACTTAGGAAACATAGTTTCTAATACTAAAATCATGTCCTTCATTTGCATTTAGTTATTATCCATCCATGAATAATTTTATCTACATATGTATGGATGAATTACATTTTTAGTTTTAAGATATTATTCATCCTTGATATTTTTCATTGACATATCTATGTATGTATTTCATTTTTAGTCATTAGTTATTATCAATCCATTAGATTGTTCATCAATATATCTATGGATAAATATCATTTTTTAGTTATTTATATGGCATGTATTTCAGTTTCATACCAGGCCATATTTATTTTTCCTTATCGAGAAATTTTAATGAAATTATTACCATTCCGTATTTTATATGCACTTCCATTAATTTTTTTTATTATATGTTATCCTTTTTAAATTATTTACCTTTCCATATTGGTTATTTTCATTGATTCATTGTTTCTTCCACTTTACGTACCCTAACTGATCATTTGATGTCACCATTATTATGTTTCTTTCCACAGGAATCCAAGAACCATAATATGAAAGAAATTAAATAATTTTCTAAATGTATTGATGTTATACTCTATGTTATTTATTTATTTATATAAGGTAAAAAATTATGTTGGAAATAGTTTATCAATTTGTAATACAGTACTTATTTTTATATCTGGTTTACCAAGACTACTAAAATGATCGGTTCATTGAGGATTAATTCCTTGTAATGTTTATATAGAAATTTATAGAAGACACCAACTCTGAGGTTTTGGTTCGTGTCTATATATTTGATAGACATTAGACAAGAACAAACACTATTTTATACTTAAAAACCAATATCTTTATAAAATCAGTTTTACTACCTTTTAATGTCGAAACCATTTTAAATATGATTTTTGACTATTTAATTGATTTAATATTTCTAAATAAAAATAATATTTTGAAAATAATCATAAGGAATAGGTTAGGGAGATTTTTTTATATCTTTTTGAAACATTTCAATTTTTAATGAATAGTTAAAAATACTGAATTTTTGTTCAAAACTGGTTTTTCATCAAATTTCTTTATAATATTAAATTTTAATTATTATTCTCTTAAAGTTTAAATAGATAATATTTTTTATCAATTAATATAATTTATTTTTTTATTCAATTTCACTTTGAAAGTGATTATAAAAACATAGCAATCTTTCATATGTTTTCACATTAAAAACCCGCATTTTTATCCCGCTTGTGGGATGAATGTCAAATTAATTTATACCACTTATGTGGTTTTAATTTGAAAAATAGGATTCCATATTTAGAATAATCATAATTTATAATTATTAATAAGACCAATATTTTTAACCAAAATTATTAGTGAAAGTAATTAATATTAATTTCAATTATTAACGAAAAAATTAAGCTTAATAAAGGACGAAACCTTTATGTTTAGGGACCAAATGACCTATCCACATGTCCAAAACCCATTTTATGGACATATATTAACCCCATCCTCAATTTTATATAATTTATTCCATTATTGGAATCAATTTCAAAATGAAAAACGTTCATGGAATTCCCTTTTCAAAATATTATAAGAGTGTCACTCCTCCTCTAATATAAAAGGACCTCATCTCCTCCATCATCCTCACACCTCTCAAGACTCTTTATCTCAAGAAATATATTTCAAAATATCTCTTAAAAAACCCTACCCTAATCCTATAATCCTAGTGTTGGGATGAAATAAATGCAAAGAAGATTTTGGTTCAATTCAAAAGGAGTTACCTGATTAAGAGGTAATATATTTCCTTAAGCTTTCTAGTTTTATTTCGATTATCCAAATACTAAACCCCGATTATAATATGATAGTATAAAAAAACCAGTATCCTCAACATACTAGGTTGTTATCATGTTAATATTTTTACTTATTCTTACACAAAATTCCATCTAATGGGTAGTGAACATGTCGTTTTGGTATACAGTGAACTACTACCTCATGAAATGATTAATGTTCCTTTTTTCCTTACCATATATAGTTGTTTTCCATTATGATGTAATATATGTCTATATATGATATATATAATTTATATTATTTATTTATACTTATTTAATCCTTTCATAATTCATACCTTTCATACTTCCCATTTTGGATTAATACAATAACAATTTTTGAGGAAGTGTTCACTATCGCCCCCTCAAAATGATGTGATTCGTTCCCATGATCAATAGATTGTATAAAGGATTATTATAATTAATAATATGTCACATAATTAACCTATATATGTTATTAATGAAATAAGTACCTTTATAATATATATATATATATATATATCATTATAATTATTACTCATTCGCACACACTATAAAGTGATAATGACGATCATGGACGCGTGGACTACTGCCTCCTCAACACGATGTGATTTTTTTTACCTAATATGAATTATATATATTTATATATGATTACATAATATGGTATTTATGATATAATTATAATTATGGAATTATTTGGTCTTACTTACCTTTTTTCATTACGATAATTGATAAATGAAAATGTTACACATGCGTATGTACAACCTATTGTCTCCAAGATTATAACATTTGTTCATTTTTCATAACAATATTTTTTAATTGACTATATACATATAATTTATGAATTAATATTACAATTAGTACATGACTATAATTTTTTATATGTTATATAATAATCTCTTCAACCAAATTTAACCTTCCAAAGTTGATTTTGACACATAAAACCGAATCTGGTCAAACCACCCAATGTAAACTAAATTGTTCAAGTAGTTGAATAAAAAAAGTAAAAAGAGAAACAAAAGTAATGATAAAAAAGAACATAGTTCTCAATCAAGTATAAAATTAACATATGTTCATTATGCATGTAGATAAAGGATGGTCACCTAAAAGGATACTCAAGGTAAGAGATTCTTGTCTCTCTTTTCTTTCTATGTGAAATACATTATTATTGTGCACCTAATATATTATATATTGTGTACGTAATTCCAAATTTACATATAATACCTTTAATTATAATATCTTCATATTATTTAAATGTTTTATTTAATGATTATTACCATTAGGGTTTAGAATTCATTTATTACTACATTGGTAAGGTATTTTGACCTCACTTTTTACATCTATGAGATACATGTCATGTTCACACATATATATTATGGGTAGGGTATATACTTCAACTTTTGTTATATTATATCATTAATAATTTTATCCTCTTGTTATCTTATGAATTCATTTAGTATTATTCCTTCATGATGTTTAATATTTATTTGGCAAAGGATGGTATTAAAATTCACTTTATTGATTTATTTTAATATCCTAGAAACATAAATTTTTTTATGATCAATTGAAATTGAATTTACATTAAATATAAATATCATTATTCATGGATATAATTATTTCTTGAATCATATAACATTTTTCATATGGTGTTTACATTTAATGTTATTTTATTATTTGGGGAAATATTGATAACCCAATATCATTTTTTCAATACAAATATTTTATAATACACAATTTGTTAATCCATTGGACATGCACTATTCAGGATGGTCCAGTTAATCAAATCCCTGTGGGTTAGAGACTTGTTAATGTAAGATCTATTTGTTGGGGACCTATTAAATTAAGTCACCCAAAGTATCAATAGTCTCATGGGATGAATTATTTGAATCAATTGAAAATTGTTAAAAAGTATCTTAGCAGTAAAGGTACCATATGTGTGGGAAATATGACATCAAATAATTAAGAATTTCTTTTATTGAGAATTTTTCTATTAGTATTCCCCCACAATATTTTTCATTCAGATATCTATAGATACATTTCATTTTAGTTCATTGATTATATGGAATGTGTTTTAGTTTCTTACATTTCAATAATGATTTTACATTATACAGTTATTTGAGTAGCATGTGTTCTCAATTATAACCTTTCCATATTGATTATGAAATTCCTTATCAATTTATTGATTACTTAGTATGGGCGTTCTATTATTTAGAATTCAATAATTATTATTCTCATTGATTCATTATTTCTTCTGCTATAAATTACCCTTACGGAGCATTTGAGCTCACCCTTTTTTATGATTCCATCCCCAATAATCCAAAAAGTGTACTATGAATGATATGCATGGATTTACTATATGGAATAATATTATCCTTAATGTTAATTATTTATAAAGAAAAAAAAATATATGTTGTAATTAGTTTATTTATTTGTAATAAAATACACTTTTATTTATTTAGTTTACCAAGACTATTAAACTTTATAGTCTTTCAGGATTTGATTCCTTGTAATCATTTCAGTGAAATTAATAGTAGACAGTGGTTCTGGGACATTTGGGGTTGGTCTGCTATAATTTGTATTAGAGGAATTTTAGTATAAACCTTGGGAACTATATTTAAAGAAAAAATAGGTTAGAAAACATAACCATCAGGTATAATTACCAAATTAGTATTTATGAACACCCAATATTTGTGGTAAAGTAGATATTATGTGGGTTTTTTAGAAATACATCCATTTATAGATTATATAATTGGACGTAGTTCTGGAAGAGATTTACCAAGGACTAAAAACTCTAACAAGGTGTTTCCATCCTAACCTGGGGCAACCTAGCACACAAACAATGGGCCTTACTGCGTACCTAGTTTAAAACTCTTAGGGGATATACTTATGATAATTCAGATTTCTTTACAAACCATTATGAAGGATTTGAAAAAATAATGAAAATGAATAACCTAGGTTAATGATAATGTGTTTTAGGTTGAAAATATGTTTTCATGATATAAAAATCCATGAAATTATATTGTAAATAAACCCCAGGCCAAGGAAGGTCCTATGTAGAAATAAATGGATGAATTATTTATATATTGAGGTTATATGAAAAAACATAACTAACTAGATATTTAGTTATTAACCCAATTTAAATTATTTATATCACATTTAAGTTGTAAATTATATTAATTTGGTTTTGAAAAATGGAAACATATATGTCATGTGACAATCAATCAAATTAGGAAAGGTCGCGGGTCCAGAACTGATGATCGAAGGATGATAAGGGTTTCATGGAAACCACTGACCCACACAATGTCCTAGTTAATATTTAATTTCATTAGTTATATTTTTTTTGAATAAAATTTAATGATGACAGATTAGTATCAGTATTGAGGATTAGAGATTAATCTAGAACCATATTGGTTTTGCAATACAATTAAATAATAATAGTCAGACATGTCACCTTATTAGAGGCATGAAGATACTCTAAAAGTATATTTTATTTCATCACTAACAAATTTTTTTATTATTAATTAATTTCTAGGAGTAATGGAATGAATTTGAATTTGATCAAAGAATAACCAAAATTTAATATTGTTCATATGAAATTGATACCTATCATGTAAGAATATTCCATTAAATTATTATCTAGTAAAATAATTCCCCAACATTAAGAAAATTACATTGAAATAAAATGTCATCCAAATACCCTAATTTATGTTAAACTGGGGTTCTCTTAAATCCCCAAATATTTATGGATTTGAGGCCCTCAACTTTCTATTGATAATTTACTTATTTATGGTTTGAGAGATCATTCACTCCATATAAATTTTTATAATTTTCCTCTAAGTGCGTATTTCCACATTCCACTAAGGTTCTCCTACTTAAAGACCTAGTTATATGTTTTTTCATGTAACCTACGTACATCCCAATCTCTCTTATCTAGAGGATTTTATATAAACCCTTCTCACAATATAGGTTTTCAAACATAATAAGTATAAAAAAACTAACCCCATGATCAAGTTTGAATTACAATGACACTATTTAAGTAAGGTGCAGAGAATGTGACAACACAAAAATCTGTTGTAAAAACCTTGTATTCAATAGAATGTATGACACACGACAGGAAGAGTCTAAGGGAATATAATATCATGAGACTCTACAGTATATTTTATATTTTAAATAATTTTAAACCATGATATAGCATGCAATGCATGAAATGATGTGTTATCTTGCATTAAACTCAAGAATGACCTTCCTCGATTGCATACGATACACGAAAGAGCTTTCTTCTATGATGGCTTGTGTTATAGAGAAGACCAAGTTTCACCAAGTAACAATGTATTATTAAAATATTATTATTTAATATAATATTATATAATCTAAATGATATGAATAGTAATTAATAACTTATGAAAATTATGATTTATAAAAAATAGAATGAATTAATTGATTACAAACTAATTACAAATGAATATAAGAAGAAATTGAATATAATGTGAATATTTTTATAGAAAACTATTTTTAGGCTCAAAATTTTTTTATGCTAATAAATTAAATTAATTAAAATTATTGTGTAAATTAATGTAATATATATATATTATATATTCTTTAAAATATTTTGGATATTAATCCATTAGATTTTACAGACATAAGATAAAAACAATCTCTATTTTAGACATAAAAACAAATATTTTTTTAAAGGCCATTTTACTTCAGTTTAATGGAGAGCCCATTTTAAATCCTAATTTTGGACACATTAATTGATTTAATTTTTGAAAATAAACATCATCTTTTCACATTACTTTTATTTTACTTGTTACAATTATTATACAAAAACATAAATAATTAATTTGCATAGGGAGTTTTGAAAAAATCCAGTTTTATGTGCCAAGATCTACTTTGGGAGGTAAAGAATGGTCAAAGGGGTCATTATATAACAAATTTAGAATAATAATCATTAAAATAATATAATATATATTATTAAATTATATTTATAATATCAATAAATAATTTTTTTTATGAAAAATGAACCAACGTTTCAATCATGGAGATGATATGTCATACATACGCATGAGTAGCTTTCTCATTTATCAATGATCATACTAGAAAGAATGTATGTAACACCACAACATTAAATAATGGTAATTAAATCATAGATAAAATATTATTTAATCATTTATACCTATATATATAATTCTTACAATTTAAAAGGAATCAGATCGTGTTGACGTGGTGGTTTTCCACACCTCTATGATCGACATTATCACTTTTGTGTGTGTTGAAGGGTAACAAATAAAATTATATATATATATATGTATTTTAAAAAAAATTAATTATGTCATGAATATAATATAATGGTTCTTTTAGCCACATATGTTTAATTATAAACATCTTTACACATTCCATTGATCATGTTAACAAATCAGATCGATTTAAGGGGGTGGTAGTCCACACATCCTCAAATGATGTTACCATATTAAAATGGAAATTATTAAAGGTATGTATTATAATAGTATTAAATAATTATACAGAAATAATATATAATATATATATCCCATATAAACATAATGTCTTTCATAATTTCCAACCATTAATTTAATGGAATATTCTTACATGATAGGTAAAGTTATAATTATCATTGGTTTTAAAATATAAATAGATAATATTTTTATCAATTAATATAATTTATTTCATTGTAATAAATTTTACTTTGAAACTGGTTATAAAAAAAATGCAATATTTCAAGCATTTTTACTTTAAAACCACGCATTGTTGTCCCGCCTAAGGGATGAATTTTAAATTAATTTATACCACTTATATGATTGGAATTCAGAAAATTTGTTTACATATTTGGAATCATAATAATTTATAATTTATAATAAGTCCTTTTTAAAAAAAATTATTATTTAAAGTAATTAAAATTATTTATAATTATTAATGTAAAATTGTGCTTAATAAAGGACTAATCCTTTAACTTCAGGGATCAAATGACCTAGTCACTTGTCCAATATGCATCGTATGGCAATATTTTTACCCCATATTCAAATGTATCTAATGGTTCATTTATTTTATATAATTTAAATAGAGAAAATGTAAATCGAAATCCCTTGTCCAAATATTACAAGAGTGCCACTCCTCCACTATAAAAGGACCTCCTCTCCTCCCACTTCCTCACACCTCTCAAGCCACATTGGATCTACCATGATCTAAAAAAATAGCTCATAAACATACCTTCCATATTCCTAGAATCCAAACATTTGGAATAAATCAATCCAAGTAATCTTTTGGTTCAAACCAAAAGGAGTTACCCTATTACGATGTAACAACTTTCCTTATGTTCCTTTTATTTATTTCCCTTATACAATCCATAAACCCTTATTATTATATTAATGTATAAACAATAGTATCCTAAATATACTAGGATGATTTAATATTAATATTGTTACCTAAACTAACACACACATCCATCTAATGGGTAACAAACATAGTGTTTTTGTGTACAGTGAACTACTACCTCACAAAATGATGATTGTTCGTTTTTCTCATAAAAACATTAATGGTTAGACATTATGACAGAAACTATGTTTATATGAGATATATATGTTATATATTATTTACTTATACTTATTTAATAAATTTATAACACATACCTTTTAAACTGTCAATTTTTTTCTAATACGGTAACATCGTTTGAGGAATTGAGGACTACTGCCCCCTCAAATCGATCTGATTCGTTCACACGTTCAATGGAATGTATAAAGGATGATTATAATTAATAATAGTTGACATAAATAACCAATATATTATATTCATGGCATAATTACCTTTTTTTTAAATAATATATATATATATATCATTTATTTATTACCCATCCACACACACAAAAATGATAATGTCTATTGTGGAAGTGTTGACTACCACCACCTCAACACGATCAGATTCCTTTTACACCTTAAGAATTATATATATAAGTATACATGATTAAATAATACTTTATTTATTATATAATGATCATTATTTAACTATGTGGTGTTACTTACCTTCTTTCTATAATGATCATTGACAAAAGTGAATGTTACTCATGCGTATATATGGCATATCATCTCCATGATTGTAACGTTGGTTCATTTTTCATAAAAATATTTATTTATTGATATTAAAATTATAATTTATGATTATATATTATAATAGTATACTGATTATTATTCTGAATATGTTATATAATGACCCCTTCTACCATAGTTTACCTCCCAAAGTAAATCTTGACACATAAAACTGCATTTTGTCAAAACTCCCAAGGTAAATTCATTATTTATGTTTTTGTATAAAAAATAGTGACAAGTAAAATAAAATTAATTTTAAACATGAAAATTTTTATCAATCAAGAATAAAATTAACATAATTTTAATATATAGATTTTTAATGGATGTTTACCCAAAAAGAAACCCAATATAAGCGATTATTGTCTCACTTTTATTTCTGTGAGGCACATATTAATGATGTGCCCCAAATTCCATATATATGGTGTACCTACTACCACATTGACCTATTATTTCATTAATAATACTATATTAATGGTATTTAAATTTTTTATTTAATTATTATTACTGTTATTTATTCGAATTCATTTGTTACCACATTGGTAAGAGATTCTCATCTTTGTTTAAATCAATGAGATAAACGACATGTTCACCATATACATCTTTTTGATAGTGTATCTACTTCCCTTATTGTTATATTATGTTATTATTCCATTTACCTTCATGGTATCTTAATCTTTCATTTAATATTATTCTTTCATGAGGTTTATGACTGATTTGGCCTATGATAGCATTAACATTCACTTCTTGCTTTATTTTGGTTCTCTTGAAATATTAAATTTCCTAAGATTATTTTTTATTGATATTATCATAAATATCCATATCATTATTCATGTATATGATTTTTTCCTAAACCATATACCATTTTATTATGGTTTTTACTTCGTAATTTTTTTATTATTTGTGAAAATGATGATAAACTTGTATCCTTTATTCAATATGGATATTTTATAAGGAAATTTGTATATTTTAATAATTTTTAAATGCACTATATAAGTTAGGTACTTCTTAATTCAATCCATATGGGTTAGGGACGTTTTAATTTAAGATATATGGGTTGAGTATAGGTTAATGAAATCTCCTTGATACATCAGTAGTCTCATTAGTCAAATTATTTTTTAAAAATTTAAAAGTTTAAAATGTATCTTAATAGAAAAGGTATCATGTGTCTGGGAAACATGTCATCCAATAACTAACAGTTTCCTTTATTGAGAATTTAATTATTATTATTCATCCCTGATATTATTTATTGACATATCTATTGATACAATTAATTTCAATTCATTGATTATAAATCATGTGTTTGAGTTTCTTACGTTGCCATATTGATTTTTTCTTATCTAGTTATTTGAATGGTATGTGTTCACATTTATTACCCTTACATTTTTTATCCACATTGTTCTCTATTTTTTGAGTATATGTTATGTGTGTTATATTATTTTCCATTCTATAATTATTAATCTCAATGAGTCTCTATTGCTTCTATTATACTTTTCCTTTATTGAGTGTTTGAGTTTTTTATTATTATGTTTCATTCCCCACGAATCTAGGAAGAATACTATGAAATATATGAATGTATTTACTATGTGGAATAAAGTTATCCTCAATGTCATTTATTTAGAAAGAATAAAAAAATTATTTTGTAATTAGTGTATTTATTTGTAATACAATACCCATATATGAATCCAGTTTATCAGGACTACAAAACAATTTGGTCCTTTTGTATTTGATTCCTTGTGATCATGCCAATGTAATTGATAAAAGACACTATCTGGACCGTCTAGGTCAAGTCTCTTTAGAGATCACTAGGATCAATTGATCTAATCTTGATACCATTAATGGGGTAACACTAGCCACTATATTTGTGAACTCTTTCACGAGGATACCTGAGTTTACAAATGGATCCTAGTTCATTCATAGGATTTGATGAATGAGGATCAGAAATAAGGAACTTATAAATTTTTTTATAATATTAATTATAAACAATATCATTGAATGAATGTAAATCAACCACATTCTGAATTAAGAGAACCTATTGACCTTTTATAGGTGATATTGAATGCTTCTACCTAAATGAAGAGAATGTTTTTAAATATTCAGAATTTTATTATAATACATATGATATAAAAGAAATTGATAAATTTATTCAGTGACCTTAAAGAAAAAAAAATTTGTATTCATAGTGCATTAATAAATATGGAAGCCACATGTTGTTGAAACACTACTATTGTACAGGAATACAATGCACTCAGGTTTCATTTTTTAGGTTGTATTTTTTTAACCCAACCACTCAAATTTATGCATCTCATGCTTATATTTAATGCATAATCTTCAATATATAATTCATCCATACATGAATGTATTTTATGTGCATAATATATCTAAACATACACAATATCTTATACTATATTTTAATATACTATATACACTAATGATACTCATATGTTATACATGTACTCATTATAAAATAATTATATGAATGTGTATTTTAGTTCATCACACTGAATCTATCACATATACTAAAAACCATAAGGACATTATTCAAATCATTTGAAACCATTTTGAATCCATACAAACTCTTTTTGATGTGGTTTCATCAAGATCTCATGATTTTTTATTAATATTTTTTCCAAAACATTATCTTAACCAAGGGATAGACTATGTTACCCAATAGGTTTTTTTAGTATTGAAAAAAAATAAGAGATCCATATAGCATAGATTTTAATAAAGAGTTGCATCTACGAAAGAATCTGTTCTAGTCAAGATACTATGTTGTCTAGTGTGATATCCAAAAAATACAAATATCTCTAAATGAATATTTCCACAATCTAATGTATCATTTACATAATATTTATACATATATAATCACTTTTTATGGAATAATGTGACTTCTAGATAGGGAAAAATGTCAATATAATATAGTTCAACACATGATTTTCACAATTCTTTGAAATATATTGACTATGTGAATGAAGAGGTCACATGTCATTCATCTTCA
Organism: Viscum album; assembly: GCA_963277665.1. NCBI lineage: Eukaryota > Viridiplantae > Streptophyta > Magnoliopsida > Santalales > Viscaceae > Viscum > Viscum album. The sequence continues at coordinate 457,818,199 of OY728166.1, read as the reverse complement.
AGATTAACACATTGTGTGTCCCTATTCTAAGTAGCTAATCACATTATATTTGATTAATTAAATATATCAAAGTATTTCCAAAATATAATTCAACAAAGGGACATATTTAATTACTTCTTATACAGATAGAAAATTATCATCCTAGTTGAACTATAACCAATGAAATGATTAACAACATACCCAACAACCCCATTATTAGAAAAGTTAATATTTTATCTTGGGTAATTATCATTTGAAATTATGAATATTATCATTCTAGGTATATCTCTAACCTCGGTTACGAATGATTAATAATAAGAATACATCCATATGTATATAGATAAGAATATGAGATTCCATGATATATTCCTTTGAAGGTCAATCCATGTAATAAGTCTTTACTTGTGACCTAATGATCCCATTCATAATATCTCATATACAACCATTTTTAATGAGTACACAAATCTATTCATGCTAAAATTTACATATCATTACAACCCATACTTCATTATAATGATCTTCAGTTAAGGATAACTCAAAGTCAAACATCAAGGGGATACTGTAATTTTACCATTCAGGTAATATAGATTATAGCACACATTAATTAATGATAAATTTATATCCCCTTTTTTATATTATCATGATAAATTATACAACCATTACTCCAGTCAATCAAGTTTCATATATCTACAAATTCAACATGAATATCATGATTATGGTAAGATAACAATTTTATCAATGATATTTATATATAATCCATGTCACATCCTTATGTGAACATATTGATAAAATACTCCCATTAAAATAATTTTAATGAAAAATATATATGAAGTAATCTATTTCGAATAATGGAGAAGCTTTTGGATTCCTATTATTACCGTTCAATTATTTGAACATATATGTACAATCTCCTTAACATCATAAAATTTATATGTTATGATGTATTATTATTTTTTCACTTTAAACTCTATCATCATCATAATTCTTTTAATTATTTCCACTAACCCATTTCCATAATATCCTTCTATAAATAATTATACTTTTACATTAAAGATATACCAACAAATCCTAAACACCTTTTAGGTTAAATTTATATCCATTTTGTTATAGTAACTAAAATGTAACTATTTTATATTTATTTTCACTATCATTCCATAAATATCTTTTAGTATATTAAGTATAATTTACTTTTTTGTTTAAATTCTTCATTTCTTCATGAAATAGTGATATTATTTGAAACTAAATATTACTCCTTAAATGTTTATTTATTGTAACAAACACTAAACTCTTTATTCTAAAAAATTTCTATAATATTATATTAGTACAATCCTTTATTTTTCAACTTCCAACATTACTATGTTCAAATATACTTCTGAAAACATCTTAGATATTATATTATTTTTAGAATATCTTCTTAATATTAAATAAAAACATAATTATGGTAGAAAATAACATTTAATTTATCTTAGTTTCAATATTGAAAAAATAAATTATTATTTCCATATATTATGTGGTATTTTATGTATTCTAAGAATATTCCTAGAAAATAATTTGATAAATTGATAAATCTATAATCATGTATAAACACTTTTATCAATTTTATCATTCTAAACATACTATAGATTCTACAATAATAAAAGGTGTATCTAAAAATAATATCATTTATCTAAAAACCATTTTAAAAAAGTATATATAAAAAATTGAAATTCTTTTAAAAATTATTCCAATATAAAGTCATTAGTGAATAAATTACTTGCTCCTTTTGTTTATGCTCCATAGTCCAATTCTTCACTTCTACTTATGAACTTTTATCTATTTATAACTTTTTTTAAATAAAATGTTGGAATAAAATACCCTTTAGAATGTAAGAATTTAATTCTATAATATTCATACAATGAGTGTAATTTATTCATTGTTTGATGTGAAATTTTTGTTATTCAGGATTGCTTTTCCTCCAATGTCCATTTTGGACAGAATGGTAGCATTTTCCTTTCTTGATTTAGTTTTATGTAAATAGTGGTGTAAAATCATTATGACCTATTTTAAAAAATTCCTTTCTATAACCATTACTGTTACTTTTATATGCATTTAAAATGTCACTTAAGATAGTACCACCGATATCCTACCTATTTATCATCAACATGTTGAGGATATTAGGTGAATATTTTCATAAATTATTCATATTTTAGTTAAAATCAAACCTCCAAAACCTTTATGAATGTGTTTAGAAAAATAAATATGTGTAAATAACCATATTAACAGGCGAAACTATCCTCTATAAATTATTAAAGTACCCAATGATATTGACGACATTGGTAGATACTAATGTTCCTTATACCATTATACTCCAAATAAGTTCCTTTGGAACATCATACCTTTTACGACTTTTATATTCATGATAGGGCCTATTTAGGTAGTTTTTAATATTGTAATCTTGTATATTTGTTTCTAACTATTTCTTCCATGGAACACCACTACAAGAGTGATTTCTACATTGATGGTTTCATTGTACCATGCATTCCCACATTCCAAATGCTTAAAACATTCATCACTTCTACAGCATTGTTTTCTCCATTATTGAAATAGGTTGATTGGATGTCAATATCTTTTTCCATGGATTCCCAATAAGTTTTTTTGACTAGTCTGGGTCTCCCTTAAAGATTACGATGTCTTTAGTGAATCTTTGATTGGTGTCTTATCTTTTTAATCTCTGGTTAATTACACTGCTTTTTTGCAAGACATTATAAAGGTTTATGTTAGGGTAAAACCATTAGTCAGGAGGGTAGTCGTGTTGGAAATTTTTGGAATGTATGGACACTTGAACATTATTATTCTTTAATTCTCCATTATTATAGGGATTCTTGAGGGTGTGGAAGACCAAATAATCCCATGTTGATTTCAATTTATCTTATAACAAAGGAATGTCCCTAATGTTTTCTTTAACTTCCCATGTTTAACATGAGTAATGTCATGAGTTTATCATCTGAAAGAGATGGATTAGACTGATTGGAACACTAATGATAGTGGATCAAATAGGTGCATCCCTAAGAGGGTGAACCATGAAGGTTTATTAGATAGAATGATTGGAACATCAAATAAGATCGTACCCAGGATGATGTATCCCAAAAATTGAAGGTTTCACAATGTGAAGGTTGGTCTGGAAATCAAAGAGGACAAATCAAGAAAGCACACCCCAAAGAGGGGGAATCCAAGAATTACCATTGGCTGGGATTGAACCTCAGGGAGGCTTCCTACATACCCAGTGAAAAATACGGGGATCAAAATCCATGTAATTGAAAGGGGTGATTTGGGGATTACACAAGGATAGATTCCCATCGTAAGATGGTAACTCTTTTTTGGATGAATATGGAATGTGTGGGGATTATGAAAAGTTAGCTTCCCTGGTGCTACTAGAAGCTGTGAGGAAGTTAGTGGAATGATCTCACCGGGATGTGGCAGCCCAGGTAAGAATTAGGATATATGATTGAGGATTTGAATGAAGTGAATGAGATGAATGGGATATAACTGAGGTGAAGATGGAGGTCTTGGGATTGAACCTCATGGAGACTTCCTACATATCCTAGTGGCTGGGAATCGAAGTCCACGTTGTTCTCTAGGCCGACACTAGTGCGGAATACATTTACTATGTTGGAACTTTTTAAATCGGTTTTAAATAACCGACGAGAAAATCAATAAATGTTTATTTATCACATCAGTTATATTATAACCGAAGTTAAAATTATTGGGATTTGATTTTTTAGTCTTGTTATAATGTAACCAATGTAAAAAATACTATGTGTTGATTTAACACGCCGATTATAAAAAACAAAATGAAAAATCAACTAATGCACTTAATAACATCAGTTATAAAATAACAGACTTGATATAATCGATCTTTTTCATTGTTTATGTAATAACTGATGTAAAAATCCACTTTATAATGTTATTTATTTTATAATAAATATAAAAATGTGTTTATAATGTCGATTATATAATACCTGATGTGATAAATTTAATAAAAATTAGTTTATTACATGAGTTAATAAATAACATACATTATAAATCATTTAAAATTTTTATCATGCTTCAGATTGTGTCATTGTGTATTTTTTGATTGGGTGATTGCCACTCTTCTCCCTTATGAGGAAAACCTAGAAACGATTCTTCAAACTCATTCCCCCTAACCTCATTTTTCGAATATTTTTTATCATATTCATTATCACAAGATCTATTAGATCGACTCGCAACACTAAAGTATGCCTCACACACCTCGATTTTGTTTGTTACTTTTCATGGATTCCCTAAATTTAGATTTTGCGATTTCGTTTTATAAAATATCACAATATCTTGCATTCTATCCTAATGTTATCATTATTGGACATGATATTTCTTATCCTTGATCTCAAATAATTTTGAATTAAGCTCTATGTTACTTTGGTTACCTACTTCCATATTTAAATATGAAATTTCCATATGGATGTCATGGATACATTGGTTATATATCATAGCATCCTTGTCATTTTATATAACACATTATATTTTTTGGTTTTTTTGGATTATGAAAAGAAGTTATATTTGCCCAGGTGTTTGTGATGAATATTTACTCTGTCTTCTTATCAGATTTGGGCCATTTGTTTATTTAATTATTTTCCTATATGGTCTGGTTTTATGTAGTACATATTTTATGCTGAATTCTAGTATATATTATATCAAAGTATGTTGTTTCATGGTTCCTTATTTATTTATCACCTCATTCATTAACTATATATTATTATCCATGTAGCCCCTAAAATAGCCTGTCAACGTACCTTGAATATGATATTTGTACCACCTTCCAAAGATAATCTAGTTTCCTCTACAAACATGTACGTTGAGTATAATATAAATCTATTTCAAAAAGTGCCTCAGAAACTAACAGTATCAACTTACCACTCAAATCAATTTCGTCCATACACACTACCTTTTTCCACAATAAACACAAAGAGAATGATAAAACTCATATATGTTACCATCAAAATTACATGAAATAAAGGAAATATTTTATTTCCCAAAAACAATATCATTATAATTTTCAATTACCCATAAATGTGTTCTATATTATATATCAAAATTTTGTTACTTTCAAATTATCTCATAGTTCATATAAATATAAAACTGTTATATCTATCTATATTGTCTTTTTTAAATTATTTTTGTTTGATCGAAATGGATATGAGATGGAACAAATACAAGAGGCGGTGAATTATATATTTAAAAAAAATCTATTAAAACCTTTAGGTAAGGTTTTTAGTTAACTACAACTAAAACAATTCACAAAGACCCTTATAAAAGAAAACCAAAGATATGACTTACTATCAATTTGATAATGTAATATGATACCACGGGTTATGAAACAATTGCATTCAGATTGAATAAAAATATCAGAGTAATAAAAACTGTAAAAGATTCTACCATATAGCGTATAGAATCAATACTGAAAGTATAAGCCGTAATAAAAACAATTACAAAATAATAAAAATAGTAATAATAAATAAATTATTATCTTTATATTACAATAACTAGTGAAAAAGTAAAATATATAACAATTATTTTATCCAAAAGAGAAGGGTATACTTTCACCTAGGATAACAGGTCTATCTCACCTACACTGGTAAGACCTCAATACAATGATCAACACATATGTCTTGTTATCCCCGCAAGCCCTCGATTTTATAGGTAATCGGCACCTTTATCTTTCCAAAGCTTGAAGGTCCTCGATACGATGATCAGTTGCACCATCTTCCTATCCTCGACAGCCCTCGATCGTAATCACCTAATCAGATGCACAAAGAAAAAACCAAGAATTTATTGAAATATAAAAACTAAGAAAGATCCGTTGAAATGGATATGAGATAGCACAAATACAAGAGGGGTAAATTTTATATTTAAAATAATCCTATTAAAACATTTAGGTAAGGTTTTTAGTTAACTATAACTAAAAAAATTCACAAAGCCTCTAATAAAAGAATGCAAAATATAGGACTTACTATCGGTTTGATGATGTAATTTGATACCACAAGTTATGAAACAATTGTATTCAGATTGAATACAAATATCATAGTAATAAAAATTGTTAAATATTCAACCATATAGATTATAGAATCAACACTGAAGGTATAAGCAGAAATTAAAACAAATAAAAAAGAAATAAAAGTATAATGAAGAAAGAAAAGTATTATCTTTCTATTACAATAAGAAGCAAGAAATTTAAAAGATATAACAATTATTTTATCCCAAAGAGAAGGGTATCCATTCACCTAGGATAACAGGTCTATCTCAACAACACTGGTAAGCCTTCGATATGATGATCAGCACGTCCGTCTTGCTATCCCCACAAGCCCATGATTTTATAGGTAATTGGAACCTCTGTCTTTCAAATGATTGAAGCCCTCGATATGCTAATAAGTTGCACCGTCTGCTTATCATCGGCAGCCCTCGATCACAATCACCTAATCAGATGCACAGAGAAAAAATGAATCACATCTTGAAATGAAAAAAAATATGAATAATCCATTCAAGTTTTGTATGTTCAAGGTTTCTTTACGAAGCAGAGAAAGGTCACAAAATCTATGTCTAGAACATGGAAGAAGATGAAGTTGATTAATGTATTATCTTTGATTCAAATGTCCTCTTATTTATAGGAATTAGGTTCCAATGGTCATATTTCATCCAATGGTGATATTTCTTCAAAAAAACTTGAAGGGACTTGGACACCTGGCATTGTAACAATCATATTGAAACTAAAAACATGACATCGTTTTGATTATTTTATAACTAAATCTATGACATCGTTTTGGTGAAAAGAATAGGTATATGAAAATGATGACATGAGTATGATTGATATAAAACATGTGCTTTGATAAATGAATAAAATCATGCATTTGATAAAAGTAAAAAATGAGTATGATTAGTATTAATTAGTGCATTGTTTTGATGTGATGAAAAGTGAGTATGATGCACAATGTATGTATGATTAACATAGTCAGTATGATAATTAAGGTAAGTACCATAGAAAAAATCAGTATGATAAACATAGTCAGTTTGATAGACAGGGTTTGTATGATAGATAGTGTCAGTATGATTAACAGAGTCAGTACGGTAATCAAAGTGAGTATGATGGTAATAGTCAATATAATAATCATAAAATCTATATTCAAATAAAGTCCTTTATTTTAGAAATGAGTATATAGTGATTTGTGATTTCCAAAACAAAAGTCATAAAAGTCAAAATAATACTTTTGAATTAACAATACTCCCAATTTTTTAAATCACAAAACACAAAGTAAAACATAGAAAGAAATACATATATCCCATAAGTAATGAAAAATATTTTAAACATGAAATTGAATACTACTAACTCCACCTTATGAGTATACTTTTCTATGAATTTTATTTGTATATTTTCCTTTATTTATATGTATTACAATTGAGTAAAACATTATCAATTCTCCCCCTCTATAAAACATTCTCCACCTTTCTAGTTTACAAAAAGAAAAGACATAAAATTCAAAAGAAGAATTTTGACTTAACTATTTCTATGCATATCATTTTCAAACACGTATATATTTGTTTAATATTTAATAATTATTTTACATTCAAATTATGATATATTTCAAATAAATATGAAATTGGATTTTCTTAGAAAGACGTATAATTTTGATATTTGTTATAGGTAATAATGAGTCGAAGTTGGATTATGTCACATCTAATGAGTAATGAATATAAGGAAGGTGTTGATTCATTTTTGGAATTTTCTAAACTAAATGTTCCAAGAAATTAAATGTTTTTCTATCCATGAATGAAATGTTTGAATATGAATATTTTGAAAAGTAGAGAGATCAAATATTGTCTGATTTGTTACGGTTTTAATCAATGTTACATCCTTTGGATTTAGAATGGTGAAAATGGATAGAATTTAAAATCTACTGACGATGAAGATTTTCTAGATGGTAACTATGATGAAATTGATGAAATTATTCATGATATTGAAGTAGAGAAAATTGAGATAGAACCTAATGTTGAGTGTCTATATAGTGATGTTGAAAACCCATTGTATCCTGGTTGTATAGATTTTACAGTTTTATCAGTGGTGTTAAGATTGATTAACCTGAAGGTGAAACATGGATGGAGTGACATTAGTTTTACAGAGCTGCATCAATTGTTGACAAAAATTTATCCAAAAGACAATGATCTTCCATATTCACATTATAAGGCTAAAAAAATATAATGCCCGATGGGATTGGGATACAAGAAAATACATGCATGTTAGAATGACTGTATGATATATAGGAAGGAATGTGAATTTCTAACCGAATATCCTAATTGTGGGGCATCACAGTATAATTTTAATGAAAAATCACAGGCTGATGTAGAGATTACAGAGATCTATTCCAAGATATTATTGTATCTTCTTATAATTAATTGTTTGAAATGTTTGTTTAAAAATTCACATGATGAAAAAATGTTAATATGGAATGATAATGATCAGATATGTGATGAAAGAATACATTATCCAACTGATAGTCCATAATGGAAGAAAAATTATGAGTAGTAACCTACATTCAAAAATGAAATTAGAAATATCATACTGGGGGATTTCATAGATGGAATGAATCTATATCGAAGCCTCAGTGGCACACATAGTTCGTAGCCTGTTTTATTGGTAATTTACAACCTATCTCCTAAAGTTTGTATAACGTGAAAATATGGCTTGTTGAGTATAATGATCTCTAGTCCAAAGAAACCTTGAAATGATATTAATGTTTTCTTATCATTATTGATTGATGATTTGAAACATTTATGGGAGAATGGTATTAGGATTTATGATTCTAATAAAATAAAATATTTTCAACTGTATGTAGTGTTTATGTTCACTATAAATTACTTCCTAGCTTATGGAAATTTTTTTGGGTACACTATTAAGGGGCGTAAAGAGTATCCAATTTTCAAACAACGAACTTCATATTTTTAATTTCATCATTGGGGAAAATTAGTATAAAGGGGTCATCGAAAGTTTATTTTCAATGTATAACTCTTATAGAAGAAAAAAGGCATTTAATGGGTCACAAGAATTTGATATTGCTCCTAAACCCTTACCCACCGATGAGTATTTTGAGAGGGTGAAAAAACCTTTATGTGAAATTGGGAAAGACACATAAATATGGTGACAATAGACATATTTGTAAGAAAAAGACAATATGTTTTGAGATACCATATTCAAGATATTATAAAGTGAAACATAATATTGATGTTATCCATGCGAAAAATAATATCTATGACAGTTTGATTAGAAAATTGTATGATATTAGAGGAAAGACTAAAGATGGGTTGAATGCAATATTAAGAATACAATCAATGGGAATGAATTTGGAGTTAGCTCCCACTTTTTATGGGAGGTGAAAATTTATTCCCTTGTCTTGTCATACATTATCCAACAGAGAGAAAATTAGATTTTTTAGTGTCTTCATGATATAAAAGTGCTGCAAGGTTATTAATAAATGTAATAAAGTATGTCTCCTTGAAGGATTTTATGTTGATAGGTATGAAATATCATGATTTTCACGTCATGATTCAACACCTTTTACCAATTACATTGAGAGGAATATTTCCCATTTATTTTAGAAAGAAAATCACGAATGTGTGCTATTTTTGCAATTCAAATTTTAATTAGGCGATTGATGTGGATGATTTGAACATTTTGGAAAAGGATACAACTTCTATACGTTGTCAATTGAAATTTTATTTTCCTCCAACTTTTTTTGATATGATGGCGCATTAAATGGTTCATCTAGTTTGAGTAATAAAGCTTTGTGGTCTTGTATATCTTCGTTGGATGTATTCTTTTGAATAGTAAATGCAAATATTGAAGGGGTATGTTAAGATTCCTTATCGACCTAATTCCACCATTGTTGAAAGTATATTTCTGAGGAGGTTGTAGAGTTTTATACGAGCTACTTATCTAAGGTGGAGAACATTGGTTTGCCTCTATCTCTCCATGAACTAGTTAATACTGAGGGATAAGGTATTTGTGGATTGAAAGTGAAACAGTTCCCAACTGAACAGTTGAAGAAGGTACATTTATACATCTTGAATAACATAGCTGATTCGAAACTGTATATCACATTAGATATTAATGAGTTAAAACAATGCCATACAATGAAGAAACAAATGTGGATTTTTAATGACCATAATAAAACAATTTTTCCATTGTTTAAAAAGACCATGCTTGGTAGATTAGATGCATCAGAGACATTAAGATGGTTAGTGGATGTTCCAAGTTTAAATGTGATAACATGGTCTGGGTATGAGATTAATAGATATACATTTCATTTGATTTTTTTGAACAAGATATGCGCAGTTCATAATTATGGGGTTTTGGTGTTTGTAGAAGTAATGCATTTTTCATGTTTTAAAGACAAAAACCAATTTCTACATCATGTGAATATTATGGAATCATTGAAGAAATATGGGAGGTTTATTATATTAAAATTAATGTTCCTATGTTTAAATAAAAATGGTTTATTGGCAGTAATAATGTTAGACATGATGAATTGGGAATGATAGTTTTCAATCTGAATAGATTGGAAGACACAACTGATTTTTTATAATGGAAACACATAAAAATAATATTTTCTATGTGGTTGATCAATCCGATATACAATTGTCTATTGTATTACAAGGAAAAAATAATATGTTGGTGAGGATCAACCTGATGACGATGCTGATTTATGATTGATCCCTACTTCCAAGGAAATATTAGCAGAAAATAATGCCGAACACATTGTTGGCATGGTTTGTTCCATAAGGACCAATCATGATGATGAGATTTTGGAAAACAATCCATTTATACATTCCTAATATTATAGGTAATATGTGTTTATTTCTCATTTATAATTATTAATTTCATAAAATTCTAGATATAGTAATTTTTTATTTATTAAAATGCATATTAAAACTAATAAATATATGTGCTTTTTTAATTTTAGTTTAGTTTTCTTTAGTTTACCATGTTTACCATTATGTATCTTAAATATTTATTTGTTTATTTTAATGAAAATTAATTTACCATGTTTACCATGTTTACGATGTTTACCATAGTTTACCATGTTTACCATTAAGTAAATTATATATTTACTAATTTTGTTAAATGACAATTACATTACCAAGTTTACCAAGTTCACCATGTTTACCAATTCTACCATGCTTACCATGCTTACCATGTTTACCATGATTATTGTTACATAACTTAGTTTAGTTTTTTGATTTTTTGTTTATGTTAGTATTGTAATATTTGAATTTTATATTTTGTGAACTAATGTTTTCTTTTTTTATATGAAGGATAATGATAGATCAATCAGTTGATTATCGACATAATGCTGGGGATGAGAATCATGATCATATGTGTGGGGAGGAACAATCACAAGATCTTCATGATGTTCCCCAATCTTCTTCATGTGCTCCCACAGTAGAAAAAAAGAGTTCAAGAGTGGCTAAATGTGGTAGAACGTGTTTAAAAAACTATCACTTTCCGATAGCCAGTACCAGAGGATAGTCATAATTTTTATTGAGAATGATATTACTGGAGGTCCAAATTCAATAGATTTTAAGAGTTTTGTATAAAATTAGGGTAAAACCAAACTAATAATTTTCTATAATGATTGAAAAAGTTTGGACAAAGTGATATTATCTCAGTTGTGGGAGAGAAGTTTGGTAAGATATTTTTCTATAGTTTGACTAATCATTAAAATGTTTATAATATAATAAGATTTTCCTCTTCATTATTAGATGACATTTGATATTCATGACACCGGAAGAGTCAGCAAGAAATTTTTATCAATGGATTCTAGGAGATGGAGGGATTTCAAATCAACCCTCACATATGATTTCATTTTTTTATAGTAAACATGACAATCAATGTCATATATGTCCTTTTATAGATGAAGAAACATTGAAACAATTTGTTGAATGTAGAAGAAAAGAATCATTTTTGGTAAGTGAAATGTAAAATTTCATAGATTTTCTTATATTAATGATCTTATTAACAATTTGTAATGATTTATTATTCTTAATTTACTTCAAACAAAGATATATCATTAGGATATTCAATCTATAAATACATAACCTTTTATTTTATCTCGAGGAGGGTATAATTTATTAGAAGAACAAATGATGGTGGAAAATTTACAAAAACATAGAGTTGAGTTTCCACGATCTGGAGAGATTTCCCCTCCCTCCCCTCCATATAGACATGAAAAACAGAAGATGGATCAGATGGGAAAAAAGTGGTAATATCTTAGAAAGAATCGAGGATCGAAGCTTAGAAGATTGTAAGATATTTATTTTATTTATTTATGTTAATTCTCTTTTTTGTATACATTGAAAAATTACAGAATTTTTCAATTAATTCATAGAGGATTCCCATGAGGACAAGAGAACACAAGGGGTATTTATATCTATTAGGAGGAAATATATTTTATATGCAGTATTGGGCAATCTTGAACACCCGTGTAATGTACGAGGATACCCAAAGGATGTATCAGTAAGAAAAGTGTTTCCACATTCTTCATCTACTTCAATATGGGGAATTTATAATCAAAATAAAATCTTTAGAGGATTAAGTTCATAATATTAATGCAACAGTGGTGGAAAAGATCAAATCTTCGGTACAATCTATGTTTGTAGACATGTAAAGACAATTTCAGACTACAGCTCACACTCATCCACCTCTTCCTGAAGACTCCATTATTTATCCTCCACCACCCCCATCATATCCCACTACCCCACCTCTAGACCCAATTATTTATCCTCTACCACAGTCTACAAACCCAATTGTTTTATCCTACTCCTACACCCCATGCTCCACATCTTTCTATTTATTTTATGTTTTTTGTTTATTACCCTCACCATCATATAGTTGCATATGGGATGATATATTATATAAGAGATACAATTTATCGTCCACAGTTAGTGGTAGAGGATCATAGGGTCACTGTAAAAGATATTATAGATATATCAGCTAAAGTACCATTATCTACATATGAGATGATGATAGTTGGATAATGTATTGGTTGATTTTTAATTTAGTCATCCATAATTCTACGACCAATTACCATAGAGGTATGTTTATGTTATATATTTTATTTTATTTTTGTATTAAGTTTTTAAACATTAAAAATTTAATATACTTATCTATTTATTTACAATAATACTTTAAATGTTACTATATATTGTACTGGAAACAAAAAAATTCCAATGGCTATGACATTAGATACAGATTTTAGTAGTCTTTATAGATTTTCAAGATGTTCAAATTTGTTCATGACTCATTATTCATTCCCAATGGAATCTAATGTTTTTGGTCTTGAAATATATGTGGAAATTATAAAAAATGATATCATGGAGCCTGTCACTAGAGATAATTTCAGCATCAATGTGTTAGATATTTTTTCCATGTTAGTCTTAACACAATTCTTTCCCTACATTAAATTTATTAAACATGTATACATATGTCTATTTTTTATTAGGTATATTTATAACATGTGTGAAAATAATGACCATAAATATGTATATGGATTGATGGCCCCACAATTTATTTCCCATAAAGCACATTCATTGGATGAGGAACAATGAACAATTATTATTTCTGAAAGATTTGAAGAGAATATAATCACTTAATGTTGGTTGATTCCTTTTTTTGAGACGTATGAAACCTATATATCACAGTGTGATCTTTATTTTTTAGGTAAAAACCACTAACCTTAAATTTTAATTTATATCAAAGACCATTTTAGGTCTTTTTCATTTTTCCAAGGGAAAAAACACTTTATTGGATATGCTCTGTCCATAGAGATGTGTGAGAAAATTTTAAGAATATGTTGGAAAAGTAGGATTCAATTTACTAATAGTTTTTAATATTATAATTAATTTTAAATCCATATCATTCATATTATTTTATAATAGGTTATGGGCCTACATTCAAAATCCCACAAACTAAAATAGTGCCAAGATCAAATTTGTAAAATTGAAGGTAAATATCAATTTATAATTTGTGAATTTTGGATGTATTACATAAAACTGATAATTTGAATTGAAAAACTCATTTAAATAGAATTTTGATAAACAAAAAGAAATCATAAAAGGAAAATATTTTAGGTCAATATTTATGTATGAAATAATTACAAATAGAACAATTATAAAGATTGACGAGGTTTGATTTACTTATATACTATTCTATAATATTTCATTTGATTTATTCATTATACATGTTAACTAATTTTCTTTTAATTTGTATCTATTTGATGACCCTCAGACTTATAGTTCTCAATAGGTCAAACACATAGATGTGTAATGGTCAACTTAGTTTATAAGTTTGATTGAATTTTATTATGTTTGTGGTTTAAAATTTAATTTTCAATGTTTTAATTGTAAATGTGTAATCAGTAGTGGTTTTGGTTGGATTTTGGTTTTTTTGGTTGATATTGTATGTTTTAAATGTTATAAATGTGAATGTATAATTTTGATACTAGTTCTTATTTCGGTCAAGTTCTTCTTATTTCTCATGTATGGTTTTGGTCTGGTTTCTGGCCTTGTTTTAGTCTGGTTCTTCTTGTTTTATGTTATCTTTGGTAGTGTAGAGGAATGGTTTCATGAATTATTTTTTAAAAAATGGTGTCTATTTCAGTTATTTAATAATCGATATAAAAAATGATTGGGTAATGGATTTAATTTTTTATTATCAAAAAACTAACGTGGAATAATATTTTTTATGTATTTTATTAAATAACCGACATAAAAATAATCCCAAAGTGTTTTTCACATTAGTTATAAAATAACCGACATTATATAATGTTTTTAAAGTCATTTATTAAATAACTGACGTAAAAAACAACCACCTGAAGCATTTTTCAGGTCAGTTAATTAATAACCATAGTCAAAAATACTTCAGAGTAATTTTTCATATGTCGGTTATTTAATAACGGATGTGTTAGATTGTTTATTATGTTGGTTATTTAATAAATTATGTAAAAACACAACATCTTGAACCGGTTTTAACATTTTTTATTAAATAACTGGCGTAATTAATAATCTACCACGTCGGTTATTAAATAACTAACATAAAAAATTGGTTCTAGTATTGATTTAAAATGTCATTTTTTATAAACAATGTAAAAATAAATATTTATAATTTTTACTTTAATAACATTATCTGAAAACAAATGTAAAAAATAAAAAAGTTGACATTAAAATTGTTTTCAGCACTAGTGTGATGGGACACTAAAGGAGGTGGCCCATGACAAATAGAGTGCATGGATGGGGTCCCAGAGGTAGTATAACCTTAGAGTTAGGGAATTATCTTCCGAAAATACAAAGTCTCAAATGAAATACCAATATGATAATTTGGTGATGGGATTGAACCTCGGGGAGGCTTCTTACGTACCATGTTTGAAAGGCTGGGATCGAAGTCCATGTAGTTTAGGATAGGGGCATATAATCTGTGTGTACTAAAAGGAAAATGACCCATGGATGTGATAGGGTATTTTTCGTGGTTATCATCCCTTTTCATGATGGGTACTGTTGGTTGTAGGATTATGGTGATGTTCGGGGCTTATGTATGGTAAGCTGCCCATGTGGATCAGAACACCACTTGGAGGAGGATCTAGGATATGTGCCTCCAAAAGGGCAGATGTCCCATCATAAGGGTACATACCTAGAGGGGACCACTAAAGTATACAATTGGTTGAGAGTGAACCTCATAGAGGCTTCCTAAGTACCAGAAAAGTATCAAAACCCACATAGTTCAGAGTGTATAGTTTAAAATCGTGAAGGACGAGTGAAGTGACATGAAATTGTTGGGGAAATGTATTATGGGGAATGAGGTACTTGAACCTGAGATATTCTTATTGCATACCCTATTTGAAATACAAGGACCAAAGTACACATAGTTAGGTGGAGAGGGTCATGGGGAATATGCATTGTTAGTGGCCCAAATTCTTGTTGGGGCTTACATGTGGTTAGCATCCCAAAGAGGATGTCATAGAAAATGTTAATCTAAGCCCATGTGAGTTGTGATCGGTGTGAGAAATAAGAGGTAAAAAAGACCTGATGGTCATGATGAAAAATATTCATCCAAAATGGGTGGTTTGGGTCTTACGCATTGCTTGCGGATAGGTAGATGGAAATTGGGACTTCCTCCGTTAGGGAATACCAAGGAAGCGGTGCAGGTCTAACGTAGAGACTTCCTGAGGTTCACATAGTGACGAAGCCCAAAGGGAGAGGGATGGAATAGAGTAGGGGGAATAAATAGGTTCTTAGTCCCATCCCCTCTTATATCATCATAGACATTCCACACATGCGGCACCCTATAGTTTAACATCATGTGTTGAGGAAGTAAGTGATTGGTTGTTTAACATCCAACAGCTCAAATGATAAGGACTCTCTCCTTAACCCTAAGACAAACGTAACATGTACCAACCCACACAAGGGTATGTTAAGGCCAAGAAATTCCATACTGAAGTGATGTGGTGAGTGGTCAATTGAGGGGTCCACATTAGTGTATCTATGGGAATAATTAATAGCTATTATCATATCTACGCGATGAAGCATAAGGTAGGGAAACACAACATGAGGAACAACATTAAGAATCATGAAATAACTACACACATGCTTGGAGGGTCATATGAGAGAGAGGATTGAATAGAAGAAGTCATATATAAGATGGGATTCGCGAAGCTTTGGTGATTAATTAAGTGGAGGAGCTTCGTGATAGATAGTGCTCCACAAAGCATAGTGAGCCAGCCGAGGAATGGATTTTCCTTGTGTTTGTAGGGTGATTCGTGAACTTTGAATGATCCATGAAGTCATGTGTTCCCAAAAGGGACTCCTACATTTTCAATGGTTATAGAGATTCACAAAGTTCATTCCCAACAGAAGCAGTGTTAAATCGTGACAAAGGGAAATTTGGTTTGTGATGCTCAAATACCTTGGTTGATGTATCTTCTCATTCATTCTCAAAGAAAAACAAGCTTCATAAAACAGGATATTATAAAGAGAATAGTAAATGTAGTGATCTTTTGGGGGTGGGGTGAGCTGCTTATTCATAGGTGTTAGGTATCACAATTCTCAGAGGCCCTCTGTGAAGTAAAATGGAAGTTTGGGTGCAGAGGCTGATCCAATAGACTCTCATATCATCCCATCGTTACTTCTCAGCATTCATGGAGCTCATTAGACTTATAGAGGCATATTTCACTACATCATGGTTCTCACGGAAGTTGTTGGACTCATGGATTAATCCATCCTTTTTTCATGGTTCTCAAGTGTTGAAGGAATTCTTAATAGAGCTTGGTGAAGTGGGCCCCCATTAGTAATTTTTGGCTCATGAGGACTATATTTTGTCGAAATGAATTTTGGTCGTCCATGATCTTTCTTGTGCCCTAACTTTGGCACCAACAGATCCCCTACCCCCCTCATAATGGGATCTAAGGTTAAATATGGTTGGATTCTGAGGGTAGATCTCTGAAAACATATAGATCATGAATTTCTCTCATGATGAGGGTGCACGGAGTGCAGGACAAGGTCTTCGTGAATCATGTGACTGCTGGGGATACTACGAATCTCGTGAGGCCAACGCCTATAAATTCATCACCCCCCCATGAATTTGACCACTGAAAACCTATTCTTGTGCTCTCAAATCATGAATCTATAGCACCCTTATGAATTCTCTTTGCTGACCAGGTTATTTAGATCGGTTCTCCATGAACACTATTTAGAGAACCGGTGCATCCTAATACTTCATTGCTCCATGAAGAATTCTAAGATCTATAATACTCCATGACTGTGGGCTTATTGAACATTCTTCGTGAATAGACTTCATGGATAGAGGAGAGAAAAATCAAAGGAAAAAATTTCCAATGAAGAAGCTGTTCGGGAGGTGCTTGTGGATGATGCTTGGAGAGATCATGTGATGAATAAAATTGTGCTTCAGGAATGTGTGTGGATTCATTCCGACAATGAATCTTTGGTGAAACTATTGTCAGAATGGAAAGTGTTCAAACCTCCTAAAGATACTATTGTTGTTATGGGATTGGTCTATGGGATGATGTTCTTATCCCCGATGTGAGTAGAGAAGAATAAGATTATTAGTTCAGTGGAACATCGTATGAATACCGGGGGTTCAAAGCTACCGACAACCATACCTGGAAGGACCATACACATATCACCACAGACTGCCTTTACAACCATGTCATTGATGTTGATGTTAAAGCACTGCAACCATAGGCATCGCCACTGCAATATCACATTATTCACAAGGTGGGTTTAAGGAACCCAGAGAAAGGGAGGACCGATAATTGATATTTACCCCAAGGTATAAAATTCACAAAGGTATGGGCCTGGGCATATTGGGTATTCTCATATTTCAAGTAATTTGGAGTAGAATTGAGGTGGATATGTTTGTATGATGTTATGTGGGCTTCTCAATTCCACATATACCAATCAAAAGAAATATTTCCATAACTGCATTGTATGTGAGCATCGAGGACCAAGAAATTCCATTTCCATCACAGGGAGGTTAGCATAATCCTCTGGGACCTCCACAATCTTTCATGGATTCCAATTCTGGGGAAAAAATATAATGAATTTCGCCACATGGAGAATACATGGGTGGATCAAGAGATGATGTCATTTCTATAAAAGGTGTTGTAGGACCTAGATCTAGGGGAATATAATGATAAGAACGCATTATGGTACAACCAATTCAAGTGGTGGTTCAGTCATTTTATAAATATCCCCCCACCATAGTGTATCCTATTGAGGGAGAAGATGTAACTAGGAAACTGCTTGTGAGGCCTTGTACCTACCTAAGAGGGGACTAGCACAACAAATAAGGTTCATATTGGTAGATCATGGAGGAACTACAATGGATGCTCTATGGATATAGTGTTAACATCAAGAAATAACGAGTGGTTTGGTTGGCTAGGATTATCTATGGACTCATTTGAATATGGTTGTTTCTTTTCAAGGATGCGCACATGGGTGCACGACTGACCACATTCATTATGGTGTCCATGATGACAATGGGGCAGCATGTCATCCTTTGAATCCCAATGATGGAAAAGCTATATAATATGATTTGACACAATAGTGAGGGGAAGACTCCACAATGCCTATGCATACCACTCTACTTTCTATATGGCTTGGTGGAAACACACAAGAGGGAATATGAATATCTAAATCCCCTTTCTCCTACTAGGTTAGATATTGGACCATCCATTCTAAACACAAAGGAGAGTTTCCCAATCAATATGAACTCGTTTCTACAGCTATAAAAAGTCTAGAGGGAAGATGAATTTAATTTCTATCTATTCCCACTGCCAACAAAAGTGTTCACTAATGATGGTAAGGGAAACGAGGAGCATCTGTCATTCCTCTTGGCCTTTCTAGGAAGAGTTCTTATGGCGCGAGTAGATTGTGCACCAATCTGTGAGCTACATACCCCACATCACTCCGTGAGGCAGTTCGGGTGTCTTCAAAGGATGACCTTGAAATTCTACCCAGGGGTTCTCCATGATGATCACCCATGCATGATGAGGTAACATTGCATTATTTTCACACGAAAATAGGAGAAGATACAGAACATGCTGCCTCCACCTACTGATGTTTACATGACAATCAAAGAGTATGTGTAGAGCTAGAAGATACCCTACCTAGGGGGGTGACAAAGCAATGGACTACCCATGTCAATGATGGGGTTCCCCCTCTATCCCATGGTCGGGGTATGAGAATTGAAAGAGCACCTTACCGTGGTAGGGTCGATGCACATCATGATAGCAGAGCAATAGTAGTATGAACAGTATTTCGAAGGCTGAAACTAGAAAAAATTGAAAAACAGTCAGAAATAGACCTATCGGATCAAACTGGGGAGAACTTCTGGGAATGGGGGTCATCCAAAGGATTCTGCAACAAGCATTAAAAAACTCCCAATAATAATATATGTTATATAGATATACCAAAGGATTTCATTGTCACGACCCATCCCCCAGGGCCCGTGTCATAACAACCCCTAGCCCGCCTTGAATAGGCAAGAGGCTGGAGACTAGCCCCAAAGGTGTATATCGCTATAATGGGAAGACATTGACTTTATAACTGTAAACAAACACATAAGAGTACACAACTGGAAGCAAAACACAACGTAAAAACTGTATCCAAAAAGTGTGCTGGAAAGTCAATGGGGCTGGAAATACAAGCCCAACTGTACAGTACAAGTACAACTAAAAAAGCGACAAATAGATGAAAGGTAAAGAGAAGCTCCTATATCATCCTATGGGGTTCCTACATGAAGTTTAATTACAGATGAACACCTCATCACTCCATGCCCGTCAGACTCCTCTGTGTACAGACTTGTTGTAAGGTCCACCACTAGGTACCATCCAGTCCTGGCGCTCTCGGCCTCCGTAAGCGTTATCCGTCATCTGCATCCAACACAATGAGGTGCGGGCATTGCCCGTGCAGGGTTGAGTATAACGATACTCATTAGGGACCCCAAGACCCAAAAGGTCTCACAAAATCCAACAAAGATAAATCAAAAATTACGAAATCCATGGATAACCATTACATAGGTATATGCCCATATATATGACTTAGTCATCTAGTAATCCATCTCAATCATGAGAAAACACAAAAGCCAAAGAATCAGGTCAAACCATGATTTTTATTATCGAAACTATGGCTAGTGGCGCACTCCTCCTCTATCGAGTACAGTGGGTCTGCCGCGTCACACAGAGGCGCTTCCCACAATCCTTGGACTGTTGAGGCAGTCCTCCTATCGAGTACCATGGGTCTGTTGTGTCACACAGAGGCGCTCCCCACTGTGGGTCTGCCCAGTCACAAAGAGGCCCTCCCCCCTAATAGCCTACATAGGTACTCCTCCTGTCGAGTACCACTGGCCAACCACACTCACAAAGAGGCACTCCTCCACCTTGGGTCTGCGGCGTCACACAGAGGCTCTCCCCACTGGGCTAGTGGAGTTACTCCGAGTCGAATCGGTCAAGCAGTCATCAGATCTCAGCCAGCTACTAGGTCTCCAAACTCTGTCAACTCATCACCAGAAATATCAACCCCACGAGCTACTATTCGATACTCCAAGTGTCACGAAGTCTCATGTAGAAGAATCTCAAAGTATCTCCACATCATAGAGGTCTCAACGCAGCAGATGTCGCATCAATCAGACACTCGGTCTGTGAGTTATTATACTTTTAGTCCCGAGGTCCCGGTTGGATTCGTGTATGAACCAACCCGACCGAATCTCAACTATATATAGAACTCCAGTGGAGTATACTCAAAGGGACCTTCTCTCATCGAGATTTCCAGCACCACTAACGGCTTTTCAAATGGACGTCTGGTGCCACATATATGGCCAAAGTAAGAAAAGGGTTGGTAGTGGGCCTGTAACACCCCATACTTCTATGGTACGCTCCTCTTTGAATAATAGAGCAGCGTGTGTTGTACGTAACCTCGAGTTATTACACACCCCGACCAAAAAAGTAGCAGTTATGAATAGTAATACCCACTTTATGAAATTATATAAATTTCGTATTTCAAAATGGACTTCATTTTTGGATTTGTAATATCGAAATTACCCTATGTTGAATTTTTGGTATTTTTCTGTGAACTTCGAATTTTTGATAAATAGTGAAAAATACTTAAAAATAACTTTTTTAATCAAAATAATTTATAGTGATAAATAATACAATTGAGTGGTTCTAAAGTGTAATTAAAATATATTTTTACCTTTTTATCCAATGGTGGTCATTAGAATTAATTTCACTTTGAAATTGGACATAAACAATTGTCAATATTTTGATTGATATTCTTTCTTAAAAACACGCTATTTGTTGTGATAGTGGGAATTAATTATTAAATTAATTAATTCAAATTATATGTTTTGAATTTTGTAAAATAGATATGATTTTTTAATTAGGAATATCAAATATAGCTCAGTGTTAATTTTTGGTGTTGTTCTGAAAAATATCGATTTTTTATGAATAGTGAAACCACTAAGTGGTAGTTAAAAAAACTGATTTTTCGTTTAAATGAAATTTTACCACCTATTTTATTTGAATTTAGAAAATCATAAATACATAATTTTCATTAGGAAGTAAAATTTGGTTCAATGGGATTAAAATAATTTTTGGTGAATAGTAACTTTTAAGTTCTATTAATCGCGATTAAAGGTAATTAGTGAAATTTAAGTTAAAAATGATATTATAAAAATATGAAAATATCTTGACACTTGTCCTACACTTTTTGGATGATTCATGGCCGACCAAGACAATCCATGGGTCAACTTGGGGACCCCATGAAGCCACTTGGGAAAGAAAATGACATTAATAACTTTTTATTTAAAGTAAAAATAAAATTTTCAGAAACATGTGTTGTTTTACTAAAACAATTATTACATGGGGTTATATAAGTAATGTTTTCGACTATAAATAGTCATTGGAAATCTAAAAATATTTCATTCATCAGGGTAATTTTTTTATAATTTTTAGGAATTAAATAAATAAATTTATTTATCACACCATGATGATGCAACGATTACCTCATTAAGGAACTTTTTAAATAAAATGAAAAGATAATGTAAAATCTAAGACTTAAACTTGTCAAATACCTATTGGATGGGTATATATTTCGAACCCTTATCGCATTAACCTTGAAATATATAATTATGGGACCTCTAAAATCCGAAAACCATTTCATAATAATTTAATATTTCATGACATTCCAAGAGTGCCCCTCCTCTCCTCTTATAAAAGGCCCCCACATCTACCACCTTATTCACACCGTAAAAGCCATTTGGCTTGGCCAACCGCTACCCAAATACTCTATCAACTTCCATCTCTTACTCCTAGAAGCCTCACATTGGGCAGAATTCTTCCCAAGGAATTCGTTGGCTCAAATCAAAAAGAGTTACCCGATTTTAAGGTAATGTCTTCTCTTATATTGTTTTGTTTAATTTTGCTTCTCAAACCCCTAAAACTCTTTTTATTATTTTATTTTGTATCAAAAACAGTATCTTAAATATACTAGGATTTTTTTATGAGAAGGATTTGATTTACACTTACAGACACCTTCGTATAATGGTTAAAGAACATACTGTTTCTATGGTTGGCAAATTTCTGCCTCACGAAACGATGATTGTTCAGTCTTCCATTAACACCTCTCATGGTGTCCATTATGATGACACTATTTTTATATATGATATATATTATGTTTTTTTTCTTATGATTCAGTATTTTTCATTTATTTCATACCTTTACGATTTCCATTATGGGTAAACGCGATAATTTCATTTTAAGAAGTGCAAACTACCGCCATCTCAAAGTGATTTGAATCATTAATGCCATATGTGGGATGTATAAAGGATGGAGTAAATGTTATTATAGATTATATTATAATGGAAATATATTATACCTTTATATAATTATAACTTCATACCATTAAATACGAAATAGAAATGAAAGTAGTGTTCATGTGTACGTACGGATTACCGTCTCCAGGAACAGTGCATTTCATTTCTTACCTCTAAATGTTATGTAATGTTATAAATGAATGTATATACTGGATATATATGATATATATGATACCTAAATCCTGAATATAATTCTGGATATAATGGATATTTTTCCACATGAACGAATTTTAATTATAAGAAGTTTATTTTTGACTCAAGTGCCAAAGATCGACAAAACGACCATTATTAACATAAAAAATTACATAATGTTCATAACATGGTAATAAGTGATATAAAAGGAATAATGAACTTGAAAAAGGTTCTTAATCATGTAGAAATTAACTCTAGTTTATTATTCAGAAGGCTAAATAACGATCGAGTCAAGTCAGACACGAGGTAAGGGAACTTCTTAACCCAATTTCTATTATTTCGGTTAATCTCCTACTTTAAAATTATGTCATGATATTATTATGTACTATCTTGTATTTGTACTTTATTTATGTGTACTTATAGTGAATACACAAAATAGATTTATTTTATTTAAAAAATGATCTTTGTAAGGGACTTCGTCTCAATCTCCTTTCATTGGGGCATATTTTGTTTTATACACAACTTTATTTTATACGGTTTATAAACCCCTTTGACTTATACATTTATTCAAAAGGAATCTTTTTTATACAAAGCAATTTAATAAAAGACAAAAGGGAATGTTTTTTTTCGTACGTATGTGGCGACAATGACTTCTCCACCGCCGTGACCATTATTTCAGTTTCAGATTCCTCTACAAGCTGTAACATTTTTTTAAATGAAAAATAATTACAAAGTTTTAATTTTCTTTTATCTTGGCATTGAAAATGGTTTTGAAAGTGTTTTTTTATATATCAATGTGTTGTATTGATATTTTGTGATTGAAATGTGGAAATTTTATTTTCCCTTTATACATGTTTTATGTGATACGATTATGTTATGTATTATGATATGTTTAAACCTTTTCATATGAGGAATGCATTGGACTTAATAAGTGATGGGTGGAGCCTGATATAGCTCCTCGATGCATCGGTAGGTCTCATGAGACAAACTAGTGTGTTGGCACGAGGCCTTGACAATCTCTTATTTGTAGTCTTGGCACGAGGCCTTGGCTACGTGGTTATGATTGTCTGGAATTATGTATTTCATCATTATGAAAGTGGTTATTGATATTGCATGTGATTATTCAACCAGTAGAATATCCATGTTAAAAAGTAAATGGAATTATTTCATTTTACTTTTTCCATTTTATGCTGATGTTCAAGTTTAAAAGGCTTTTTTAGTTATACATAGCCTTAAATATGTATGTCTATTTATGAAAGCATCCGCTATATTGTTATCCTTACTGAGCATCTGAGATCACCCCTTACTATGTTTTAATTTTTCCAGGATGTGAAGAAGTATTTTATGAATGACCTGAATGGATAATATGAGGGGATATGAAGAAAATATTTTTTTGTAGTTTTGTATTAATTTATGATCTAATGTAAAACTTATGAATGTATCTAGTGTTTCATGGATACTAAACTAATCGGTCTTTCGAGACTTGAACTTTGTGATCATGCCAATGTTATGTAATAATGCACCGAATCTAGTTAACTGGGGTCGGGGCATTACAATTGGTATCAGAGGCAGTTTAGTACTAACCTTGGAAACTAGATTTAGATAAACTGTAATTAGAGAACATAGACCTAAGATAAACATTGATGATTATTATAGAAGAACTTCCTAGAATTTTGGTATTATAGATATTTTATGAGTTTTCCGAGCAATACGTCCCTGTCTGGATACGAGCAGGTAGAGGCGGCTCTAGCACAAATGTACCTAGGGGTAAAACCCAAAAACACCAATATGAGCTAGACTCGAACGGGAACTGGTGCACGACAACGGGCCTTGCTGCACTCTAGGTTACGACACTCCCGGGGGATATGCTTAGGATAATTCTCATTTTTTTTACAAACCACTATGAAAGGTTATGAGTATATACATCCTCAAAGAAAACATTTTTATGATTATGGATTATATCCATAAATTGTTCAATTTATGTTAAGTGTTTTGCAAGTTTTTAATTTTGTATTTTGATTCATAAACTAATCTAGTTTATGCCATTGTTTAGAAATGGAACCTAATGGGAGGAATTGAAACCATATCAATGCATGCACTCCATGTAGGGATTTCCATCCTTCTCAAAATAATTATAGTGGAGCTGGTGATACAACTGGTGATGATCTGCTTATCACCATACTGGGACAACTCACTCAGGATATGGATAATATCCTTACTCATATGGAGCACCCTGATCTGCAACCTGGAGTATCAATGTTATACCGCTTCATGAGGAAACAACCGCCAACATTTAATGGGGGTAAAAATCCATTAGTAGCTGAGCAATGGATAAACTCCTTAGAGAAAATATTCCATGCCTTGGGGAGTAGAGAAAGGGAGAAAGTTGTCATGGCAGTTTACCACCTCACTGGAGATGCCGATCAATGGTGGTCGCTGATTCAAAACACAAAGGAAGATGAAGAAGTATCATGTATGGAATGGAGGGAGTTTAAGGAAATTTTCTTAGAGAAATACTTTCCACATGACCATCAAGCAGATATGGAAAGGAAATTTCTGAGTCTAAGTCAAAAGGAGGATGAGAATGTCGCAAAGTATGAGGTTAACTTTACAAGGTTAGCAAGACATGCTGCAGTTTATATACGTAACCCAAGAAGTAAGATTGATCGTTTCTTTGATGGGTGAAAACCATTTCTCCCTCGAGATTTAGTATCACAATCTTTCTCAATATACGAAGATATAGTCTCATGTGGTATCAAGATAGAAAAGGAATTCTCTAAGTCTTATGAAAACAATGTAAAGCAAGAGAAGAAGAGAACGGTGGCACAAGAGACAGATAATGGGAAAAAGGGAAAGAAGGATTTTCCATTATGCGATAATTGTGGGAAGAATCACCCCGATACTTGCCAAAAAGTAATGGGAGTTTGTTAGAGATGTGGAGAAAATGGTCACCAGGCTCGTGATTCCAAGGGAAATAAAGAGGCTATGAATGTTGAAGGATACAATTTTAGGGAAATGGGGCATTATGCAAATAAATTCCCTAAGTGCCAAGGAAACTTACCTCAGAAAAGGCCAAGGGATCAAGGCCAAGCTTATGCTGTTACTACAGATGAAGTTGAATAATTATTGTATTTGTGTTTTTGGACTCAAGAACTATATTATGGTTATAAGAATAATGTGATATATATGAGGATTGTACAGCATTACTTGTTGTTTTCATTAAGGTTTTAATATGATGAAGGTAATCATATTTTTATATGTGACAATAAGAGAAAATTTACTTTGTTTAAGGAATCTGATGATACAATTGATTGTGGAATTTAGAGACCTTTTAGAGAAAGTCTGGACGGAGGTATTTTGGATAACTATAAAGGTTGGAATGGATTAAGTTGAAATTTGGATAGTATTGTTTAAGGATAAAACATTTATGAAGATTATTTTTGGAATATTATAATACTATGGTTTTAGGAAAAGGACAATATGCAGGTTGGGGGATAACCCGTCGTGTCGAACAATGCTTTAGGAATCGAACCCACAACCATAGTGTGACATGCCTTTATTACCTACCACTAGCCTACATGAAGTCCCTAGTTATTAAAAAAAATTGTTCATAATCTAAATGGTATGTGTTAATATTTGGAACCTCATACAATTATGATAAATAGAATATTTTTGAGTTCTCTTACCTTTTGGAGTGAAAGATGGGTTTGTGGTAAAAATTTATTAAAGGATGAAAGTCTACATGAAAATTAAGTATATTTCCTTACATTATTATTAAATCTCCTAAATAAATTCTTCAACTTTATGAAAGGTAACTTAAAACAAAAATGTTGTCGGTTAACTTTTCCAATTGGGAAATCAATGACCGTTTATCCAATCATAAGTTCGTGATTTTCTTGTAGTTAACTTTCTCTTAATCATGTTTTATACAACTCTCCATCAGATCTTGATGGAATGTTTTTCCTTGGTATCCATATTTTCATAGAATCCTAGAATGGGCTATCTCAGGTGACCTTTGTACTTCTCTTTCTTTCTTTTAAAGTAATATTTTTATTAACTTTATTTCTGATGTGGGTTTTCCAAAAAGGTTTTTACTATTTTCAACCATTTATTTTCGAAGAAAAATTTTAAATTGCGAGGACGCAATTTAATGAATGAGGGGAGAATGTAACACCCCAAGCTTCCATGGTACGCTCCTCTTTGAATAATAGAGCATCGTGTGTTGTACAAAACCTCGAGTTCTAACACACCACGACCAATAAAATTAGCAGGTATGAATAGTAATACCCAATTTTTTAAATTATATAAATTTTATATTTCAAAATGGACTTCATTTTTGGATTTGGAATATCGAAATTAGCCTATGTAGAATTTTTTGTATTTTTCTGAGAACTTCGAATTTTTGATGAATAGTGAAAAATACTTAAAAACAACATTTTTAATCAAAATAATTTATAGTGAAAAATTATACAATTGAGTGGTTTTAAGTGTAATTAGAATAAATTTTTACCATTTTATCCAATGGTGCTCATTAGAATTAATTTCAATTTGAAATTGGACATAAACCATTGTCAATCTTTTGATTGATATTTTTTCTTGAAAACACGCTACTTGTTATAACAATGGGAATTAATTATTAAATTAACTAATTCAACTTATATGTTTTGAATTTTGTAAAATATACATCATTTTTGAGTTAGGAATATCAAATATTTCTTAGGGTTAATTTTTGGTGTTGTTCTAAAAAACATCGATTTTTGATGAAAAGTGAAACCACTAAGTGGTAGTTAAAAAACTGATTTTTCGTTTAAATGAAATTTTACCACCTCTGTGATATGAATTTTCAAAATCCGACATAAATCATTGTCATTAGGAAGTAAAATTTGGTTCAATTGGATTAAAATAATTTTTGTGAATAGTAACTTTTCAGTTCAATTAATCATGATTAAATGTAATTAGTGAAATTTAAGGAAAAATGATATTATAAAAATATGAAAATATCTTGAAACTTGTCCTACACTTATTGGATGAGTCATGGCCGACCAATATAATCCATGGGTCAACTTGGGGACCCCATGGAGCCACTTGGTTAAGAAAATGACATTAATAACTTTTTATTTAAAGTAAAACTAAAATTGTCACAAACATGTGTTGTTATACTAAAACAATTATTACATGGGGTTATATAGGTTAACATTTAGACTATAAATATTAATTGTAAATATAAAAATATTTCCTACATCATGGTAATTTTTCTAAAATTTTTAGGAAATAAATAAATAAATTTATTTATCACACCATGATGATGCAACGATTACCTCATTAATGAACTTTTTAAATAAAATGGAAAGATAATGTAAAATATATAACTTAAACTTGTCAAAGACGTATTCTATGGGTAGATTTATAACCCTTATCACCTTATCCTAGAAATATATAATTTTGGGACCTCTAAAATCCGAAAAGCATTTCATAATAATGTAATATTTCATGACTTTCCAAAAGTGCCCCTCCTATCCTCTTATAAAAGGCCCCCACCTCTACCACCTTATTCACGCCTTCAAAGCCATTTGGCTCGGCCAAACTCTACCCAAATACTCTATCAACTTCCCTCTATTTCTCCTATAAGCCTCTCTTTGGGCATAATTCTTCCCAAGTAAGTCTTTGGCTCAAATCAAAAAGAGTTACCCGATTTTAAGGTAATGTCTTCTCTTATGTTGTTTTGTTTTATTTTGCTTCTCCAACCCCTTAAACTCTTTTTATTCCTTTATTTTGTAAACAAATTATTATCTTAATTATACTAGGATTTTTTTATGAGAAGGGTTTAATTTACACTTACACACACCTTTGTCAAATGGTTAAAGAACATACTGTTTCTGTGGTTGGCAAATTTCTGCCTCACGAAACGATGATTGTTCAATCTTCCTTTAACAACTCTCATGGTGGCCATTTTGATGACACTATTTTTATATATGATATATATTATGTTTTTTTATTTATTATTCTATATTTTTAATTTATGTCATACCTTTATAATTTCCATTATGGGTAAACGCGATAATTTCATTTTAGGAAGTGCGGACTACCGCCCCCTCAAAGTGATTTGAATCGTTAATGCCTTATGTGGGATGTATAAAGGATGGAGTAAATGGTATTATACATTATATAATAATTTAATTATATTATACCTTTATATAATTATAAATTCATTCCATTAAATACTAAATAGAAATGAATGTAGCGTTCATGCGTACGTACGGCTTACCGTCTCCATGAAGGGTGCATTTCATTTCTTACCTCTAAATGTTATGTAATATTTAAAATTAATGTATATACTAGATATATATGATATATATGATACCTACATCATGAATAAAATTTTGGATACAATGGATATTTTTTCACATGAACAACTTTTAATTATAAGAAGTTTATTTTTGACCCAAGTGCCAAAGATCAACAAAACGACTGTTATTAACATAAATAATTACATAATGTTCATAACATGGTAATAAGTGATATAAAAGGAATAATTAACATGAAAAAGGTTCTTAAGCAAGTATAAATTTACTCTAGTTTATTATTCAGGAGGCTAAAGAATGATCGAGTCAAGTCAGACGTGAGGTAAGGGAACTTCTTAACCCAATTTCTATTCTTTGTGTTAATCTCCTACTTTCAAATTATATCATGATATTATTATGTCCAATCTTGTATTTGTACTTTATTTATGTGTACTTATAGTTAATACACATAATAGATTTATTTTATTTAAAAAAAATGATCATTCTAAGGGACTTCGTCTCAATCTCCTTTCATTGAGGCATATTTTGTTTTATACACAACATTATTTTATACGGTGTATAAACCCCTTTGAATTTTACGTTTATAAAAAAAGAATCTTTTTTATACGAAGAATTTTACTAAATGACAAAAGGGAATGTTTTTTTGTCCTACGTATGCGGTGACAATGACTTCTCCGCCGTTGTGACCATTATTTGAGTTTCGGCTTCCTCTACAAGTCGTAACTTTTTTTTAAATGAAAAATAATTAAAATGTTTTAATTTTATTTTATTTTGGTATTGAAAATAGTTTTGAAAGTGTTTTTTATATATCAATGTGTTGTATTGATATCTTGTGATTCAAATGTGGAAATGTTATGTTTCCTTTGTGCATGTTTTATATGATACGATTATGTTATGGATTATTATATGTTTAAACCTGTTTATATGAGGAATGCATTGGACTTAATAAGTGAAGGGTAGAGCCCACTATATCTTCTCGATGCATCGGTAGGTCTCATGAGACAAAATAGTGTCTTGGAACGAGGCCTTCACAAAATCTTATTTTTAGTCTTGGTATGAGGCCTTGGCTACGTGGTTATGATAGTCTGGCATTATGCATTGCATCATTATGAAAGTGGTTATTGATATTGCATGTGATTATTCGACCTGAAGAATATCCATGTGAATAATTAAACGACATTATTTCATTTTACTTTTTCCATTTTATGCTGAAGTTAAAGTTTAAAAGGATTTTGTTTTATTTATACATTGCCTTAAATGTTTGTTTTTATTTATGAAAGATTTCACTATACTGTTATCCTTACTGAGCATCTGAGCTCACCCCTTACTATGTTTTAATTTTTCCAGGATGTGAAGAAGTATTTTATGAATGGCATGAAGGGATAATATGAGGGGATATGAAGACAAGATTTTGTTATAGTTTTGTATTACTTTATGATGTAATGTAAAACTTATGAATGTATCTAGTGTTTCAAGGATACTAAACTCATCGGTCTTTCGATACATGATCTTTGTGATCATGCCAATGTTATGTAATAAGGCACCGACTCTAGGTAACTGGGTTCGGGGCGTTACAGGGCCCGAGTCCAGTCCGACCCAGTCGGACCGATGCGGCCCGACCCCGTCTTGGCCGACCTGGTCTAGGTCAACTCGGAAATACCCGATGGGTCTGACCTAGCACGTTGGGCGGGTCAGCCCACTATGTTATTCCCGGTATGCTGGGCCCGACCAAGCGTACTGTGAGGGCGGTTCAGCCTGGATGTCGCCACGCAGGCGACTCGTCCTAAAGGTCGGGTCTGGTTTGGCCAGTATCGTGAGGGGCGCGGCTTGGGAGGTTGGCAGCCGGGAGGCCACCGAGAAGGCCATGCGGGGCGCGGGCAGGCCAGCTGGTCGTCGGGTAGGCCACGGGTGCACCGGGAATCGTGTGGGGGCGCCGGGCAATGCTCGGGGGCGCCAGGTAGGGCTCCAACAAAGCCGGGTAGCACGTGGGGCGCGCGAGCAGGCGACGCGAGGGAAGGTGGTGCGGCGTGCGGGAAGGCACTGCAGGGCACGACGGTGCGCGGCACGGCAGGGCCCAGGCAGGCCGTGAGGTAGGCCGGAGAGCGCTGGGAAGCACGCGGGTTAGTCGCGGTTCACACGGCAGGCACATCGGTGTTTAGCCATAAGTATAGGTTCTTTGTGGGGGCGGTACGATTCACGGAGTCCGCAAGTAGCGCGGCCTTTGTCGGTGCCGCCTTCGTTGTCGTCGCCAGATAGACATGCCAGAGAATCATTACAAAAGAATGGTGGAGGGAGTCATTCCATGTTAGTTTGGCCCGCACCATCCGCATTTAGAGATGATAACATTTGGATCATTAGAATGAAGCTCAATAATTAAGTAAAACTCTTTGTATAAATTTTTCATTCAATGATGAGAGGAAGAAGAGAAAATCATCAAGAAGCAATAAACCCCTAACTTGTTATATGTTGTTTATCGTTCGTTGACGTTTGAAGTCATGGGAAGATGATGAAATAATTCTTCATTTTTCGTATCCTCCACGCTCTCTGATTCCTGAGTTGAGTCGGCTGTGGAAGGTTCTCCACGTCAGTAGGATTCGAGGAAAGAAGTCGGAGAAGAAATATGGTGTTCTTCACATTCTTCATTCTTCGTTAGGAGGTGCGTTCTTCGTTGGGAGCACTTTTCTCCCCATCTCCTCTCAATTCCACAAAAAGTGAAATTCCAACAAAATAATATGAGATTAGTTGTCTAATATTACGTTGGCACACCAATTAAAAAAGGAGAATTAAAAACCCAGCTCCACCAAATTAAATGCACAAATGTTGTCTCATTAAATAATAGGATTCCAAGAGGCTCTCCTTATTAAAAAACATGTGTTGGTGCAATTAATTGTGCAGGGAGGTAAAGAGGATTTACCTAATTAATGAGGTAGAGTGGAGAGGTTTCATCCTCCACCATTAGTACGGGTCGGGTGGTCCCCACCCCTACCATTAATAGAGAGTTTATGCAGCTCGGGTGGTCCCCACCTCAATTATCCTCCCATGGGAGGTTATGCTCTGGTGAGACCCACCACCATAACCTATCATGGGTGGTTATGGTGTGGCCATCCCACCCCAACTCCCAAGGGTATGTTTTTAACCAACACACTCAACACATGGTAGCTTAAAAATAAAATAAATTGATGTACTTTATTTTATTATTTTTTTTATAAAAATCCAAAAAATAACTTTTATTCCTGATCATCAGCCATCAAGGTGAATGTCTTATTAAGAGAATATCGGTGCTCAGAGTTCAATGGTGCCCTTGGATATCAGTTCGGAGCACTGGATAAAAAGTTATATAAACCCGCTCGTATGTTTACTGAACGTACCCAAACAAACTTCAGAAATTGATTCTGTCCACACCAGGCCTTGGAATCAAGCACCGTCAATTTTCAAGGACTCATAAAAATTCCATGAATTTATGAAAAAAATTCCACTGAATTTTTGGGTCTTTACATTCTCCCAGCCTCATGGAATTATTTTCCCATAAGCTACAACTCACACTAAGGGAAGAAATGGGGATACTAAGCACGCATCTGAGCCTCCCGCTCCCATGTGCTCTTGTGGAGGTTCATGTGTTTCCAACGAATGCGCACCAGAGGTATCGACAATCCATGTAGGACATTCTTCTTTCGATCCTCAATATCCACTGGAACCTCCGTGAATGTCACCCCATCATCGATGTACAACTCCCCATGCTCGAATATGTGAGAAGGGTTGTGCACGTATCTCATTATTTGAGATACATGAAAGACGTCATGCACCCGGGGCAACTGAGGTGGAAGAGCTAAGCGGTAAGGCACTTCACCTACTCTTCTAAGGACCTGGAAAGGTATAATGAACCTCAAATATAACTTTCTACCTCGGCCAAATATCAATAGACCTCATCGAGGTGAGACCCATAGAAAGACATGGTTGCCATCCACGAACTCCAAAGGTCTCTGTCTCTTGTCATCATACGACTTCTTTCTAGTCTGTGCAGTCTTCATCCGCTTCTGGATGATCAACACCTTCTCCATAGTAGCCTAAAACATCTTTGGTCCCACTAGTGCTGACTCCCTTGGGTTTTTCCAATACAGTGGCGATCTGCAAGGTTGACCATACAAGGCCTCAAAGGGTGCCATATGGATGGTGGAGTGATAGATGTTGTTGTAGGAAAACTCTACCAATGGTAATTGATCCTCCCAGCTATGAAAAAAAGTTGCGGACAGAAGCACATAGCATGTCCTTGAGGGTCTGAATTGTCCACTCGGACTGACCATCCGTCTGAGGATGGAAGGTAGTGCTCAAGTGAAGATGCATCCCGAAGTCCTCCTACAACCACTTCCATAGCAGGGAAGTAAACCGTGTGTCACGGTCAGAGAAAATAGAAGAAGGTACTCCATGTAAATTCACAATCTCCTACACATAAAGGCATACCAAGATCTCTACTGAGCCCTGCTCTCTAATTGGTAGGAAGTGGGCTGACTTGGTGAGTCGGGCAACAATCACCCATATCGAATCTTGACTCCAGGATGTACGTGGAAGACCCATCACAAAGTCCATGGATATCCCATCACACTTCCACTATGGGACCTCTAAAGTCCGAACCAAGCCTGATGCTACATAGTTCTCTATCATCACTTGATGACAAGTGAGGCACCGTGAGACAAATTCCGCTACTACCTTCTTCATACATGGACACCAGTGCTGTCGTCGAAGGTCCTGGTACATATTCACCACTCCTGGATGTAACAATAGAGGGGAAGTGTGGAACTCCCTCAAAACTTCCTCCTGAAGTGCAAATGCTACTATGGTACGTCCTCTGAAGAGGATGACATGCTCCCCATTTTCATAATATCCATCAAGTGTCTGCCCTGTGGATATCTGAGCACGTCGTGTCTCACAGTCAGCGTCCCCATGGTGCATTCCCTGACTCGCTAAAGAAGTGGAGGAGTGACTGTAAGAGACTGTAGATAGGTTGCTCCATCCCAATCCACAATGGATATCTGTAAGGCAGCTAGCTGATCTATCACCTCTCCTAGCAGTTGTATACCAGATCTTATGCTGAGAGCATCTGCTACAACATTCCCCTTCCCAAGAGTATAGACTATCTCGAAGTCATAGTCCTGGAGGAACTGGAGCCATTGCCACTGTCTCAGGCTCTGGTCTTTATGAGAGGAGATATACCCGAGACTCTTGTGATTAGAGTACACGGTAAAACGTTCGCCCATAAGATAGTTCCACCACATCTTCATGGCGAAGACCAATACAGCTAACTCCAGGTCATGGGTAGCGTAGTTCTGCTCATTCTGTCTCATCTACTGAGAACCATATGCGATCACTGCTCTCTCCTACATCAGAACACACTCGAAGTACAGTCCCTGATGCATCGCAGTAAACTACGCACCCTATGCCTTCCTCTGGAAGTATGAATATGGGAGCACTATTCAGCCTCTGCCTCAGCTCCTGAAAGCTCAGTTGACATCTCTCCGACAACACAAAGGGTTTCCCTTACTTTCTCAAGGCTGATAGTGGTGCTGCAACTCTGGAGAAGTCTGGAATAAATCTCTGGTAATATCCAACCAATCCCAGGAAACTTCGTACCTCCGTCACACTCTTGTGTGGCTCCCAAGAAAGTACCGCCTCAATCATCACTGGATCTACTGCAACTCCAGCCTCTGAGATGACATGTCCAAAGAAGTGAACCTCTCGAATCCAAAACTGGCACTTTGATAGCTTACCATAAAATTGGTTCTCTCAAAGTGTGTTTGGTACTACCTGTAAATGGTAGGCATGCTCCTCCTCAATAGTCTAGTAGATCATATTGTCATCGATGAAGACTACGACAAATCGATTGAGGTATGGGTGGAAGATCATGTTCATAAGACACATGAACACTGCTATAGAATTTGTTACATTGAAGGGAATAACCAAGAACTCATAGTGACGGTACTGACATCTAAAGGCTGTCTTCTGCACATCCTCATCTCAAAATCTAAGCTGGTGATAGCCTGATATGAGGTCTATCTTCCAGAACCACCGTTCTCCCTTCAGCTGATCAAAGAGGTCATCAGTCCTCGGGAGTGGGAACTTGTTCTTCATGGTCACCTGGTTCAGGAGACGGCAGTCAACATAAAGCCTCAAGATATCATCCAACTTCTTGGCAAACAAAATCAGGGCTGCCCAGTGAGAAACACTGGTAGGATGAATCCCTTTCCCTGCAAGTCGTCTAGTTGTAACCGTAGCTCGCAAAGCTCAGCAGGAGCCATCCTATATGCTAGTGTAGATATCAGTGTCATCCTAGGGTACTGGTCAATGTAGAAGTCCACCACTCTGCGAGGAGGTATTCCTGGAATATCATTAGTGAAAAAAACCATGTACTGGTCCACCACTACAGGATAAGTCTGACTCTCCACCTCAATTGCTCCGAGGGTGAGGCAAGCCAACTGATGAGTGATCAGCTCCACCCTCCACCGAGTAAGTCCGTCCTATGCTGCAAAGGCTCTATTCTCACCGGTGAAGGTAAAACTGGTTTCATCCATGTGGACACACCGCACTTTGTGCCTAATACAGTCATTTTGGGCATGGAATGTAGATAACCAGTCCATACTCAAGATGATGTCATAAGGCCTCGACAGCGCTATTAAGAGATCCCAGCCAAAGCTCTGGCCTCCTAGAGTAAGCTCCCACTATGAGCACCAGTGCGTAATCATCAAATAATCTCCTGTAGTAGTATCTATCTGTATGGATCGAGCCAATGGATCCATCAGTATCTCCGAGCTCCAAACGAGGGTAGTGGCAATGAAGGAGTGATTTGCACCTGTTTCTATAAGAACTGCAGATAAGGTGTAATAGACATAGATCGTACCTCGTATCATCTCCAGAGCACCAAGGTCGTATGCTTCAGCTACCTGAAGCTGAGCTCTCCCATTTCCACTTGCTCACTGCGGTCGGGGCGGACCTCTAGGTGGTGGTGGTAGTAGCACCTCGTAATGTTGTCCATCGCCAGCTGCTCGACCACCTCCTCTTCCACGTCCACCTGAGCCATGCGGATAGCCTCGATCAAATCTCTGCCTCTTCCTGGGAGGTCCCTCAACTGTCTGGTGATCATCAGAGAAGCGGATTGGACAGTCATGATCCATGTGACAAATCCCATTGCATGAGTAACACTACCTGATACCAGCATGTGTGTATCTGCTCTGTGTGCCCCTACACAACCGATCTTGATTCATGCGGTCGACCTCCTATAGGTCTAGTACTCTAGGACCACAACGACATCTGTCTACTACCAGCTGCAGAAGACTCTAATGCATGTCAGCTAGTGGTGGTTCTCGCTGGTGGAGACTTCTTAGCAAGAAAACTCTCCACTAAGAGAGCTCTCTATAACACCCCCACCTGAGTCGAGATGATATGTAAGATCACCGAAGCTCTGATCTCACACCTAAGTCCCTACTCGATGGTCCGATCCCTAAATAACGGGTCCCGTACAATATCATTGGATTAGCGCGAGAGATCGGTGAACCTCGCTGAGTATTGCACCACCTTCATGCTACCCTGCCAAAGATGCAGCAGCTCCTGTATTCGAACCACTCGAAGGGTGGCTGGGACAAACACCGCCTGGAACAGGCTCTTGAAGTCTTCACAAATATGTTTCGCCTAAGCATGAACCTAGAGAATCAAGCTCCACCTTCTGCCTGCTGCTTCCTGAAGGAGACTGGCAGCAAGGATCACCATAAAGTCTGATGGTGTCCCTACTAGCCTAAAGATTCTCACCACAGCCTCTAGCCAATCCTCAGCCACCTGTGGTTCCGTCTCTCCCCTGAACCAGGGTGGCCTCTCGCGCTAGAACTCGTGCAACGTGCCCAAGTGGTGTGCATCGTCTACTGCTGGGCTGGTGGTATCGGTGCCCAACAGAAAGTGGTACCTCTGGTGCCTCCGCAAGTAAAGGGCCATGAACTGAGGTCTCGTCGCTCGGTGGGATTTAAGAGGGTATGACTCTCGGGGCTCTAACTGGTCGTCTACGTGGAGGCATCCTGATAGAAACAGATGTGACATGGTCAAAATACTATACCTAGTGAGCTGACCTGGTTGATATGACTTAATGAAAAACTTTTGAAAACACACACGCAATCAGTGTTTTCATGCACTGAGTCGGAAATCAGAAGTCAGGGTCCTGGTGTATGGATACGTCGGCCGCCCGCACCAACATTGGACTACCTGAACTAAAAACCACTCTAAGTACCCTTAACACTATCTCTTCATAGAAAAGAAATATCAGAGCCTTAAGTTCTATGGTAGAACCAACTCCTCTGATACCTATTTTTCACGACCCGTCCACCGGGGACCATGTCGTAATTACATCAAGCTCGCCTTCCATAGGCCAGGGGCTAGCGAATAGCACCAAAGGTGTATATATCTAAACTGGGAAGGCATTGCTTTTATAACTATAAAAAACACATCAGAGTACACAACTAGAAGCAAAACACTATGTAAAAAATGTATACAAAAAGTGTGCTGGAAAGTAAAAGGGGCCATAAATACATACCCAACAATAAATTACAAGTAAAACATAAAAAGGGACAGACAGCTGAAAGGTAAAGAGTAGCTTCTGGATCATCCTCCGGGGTTCCTACCTGAATGGTAGGTACATATGGCCACCTCAACACTCCACGTCTGTCAGACTCCTCTGTGTACCGACTCGTTGTAAGGTCCACCACCGGGTACCATCCAGTCCTGGCACTCTCGGCCTCCATCAGCGTTGTCCGTCATTTGCATCCAACACAACGAGGTGCTATCATAGCCCATGCAGGGGTGAGTATAACGATACTCAGTAGGGACCCCAATACCCTCAAGGTCTCACAAAATCCAACAAGGATAAATCATAACCTATTAAATCAACAGATAACCATTACTTTGGTATATTCATATAAATATACCTTAGTCATCTAGTAACTCATCTCAATCATGAGGAAACACAAAAGCCAAAGACTCAACTCAAACCAAGATTTTTTATTATCGAAACAATGGATGGTGGCGTACACCTCCTCCATTGAATACAGTAGGCCTGCCGCGTCACACAGAGGTGCTTCCCACAATCCTTGGATACCTGAGGCACTCCTCTTGTCGAGTACCATGGGTCAGCTGCGTCACACAGAGGCTCTCCCCACCGTGGTTATGCCGCGTCACATAGAGGTGCTCCCCCTAATTGCTTGCAGAGGTACTCTTCCTATCGATTACCGCGTGTCTGCCGCGCACAAAAAAAGGAACTCCTTCACCATGGGTCTGCTGTGTCACACAGAGGTGCTCCTAACTAGGCTCATCAAGTCACTCCGAGTTGAATCAGTCAAGAAGTCATCAGGTCTCAGCCAGCTACTAGGTCTCCATACTTTGTTTGCTCGTCATCGGAAGGATCCGCTCCATGAGCTACTAGTTGATACTCTAAGTGTCACTAAGTCTCACATTGATGTATCTCAAAGGACCGCCACATAATTGGGGTCTCAACGCAATAGACAGCGCGTCAATCGAATGCTCAGTCTGTGAGTTATTACACTGTTAGTCCTGGGGGGCCAGTTGAATTCGTGTATGAACCGGCCCGACCGAATCTCAACTATACCCCGAACTCCAGTGGGGTATACTCAAAGGGACTGTCTCTCATCAAGATTACCAGTGTCGCTGACGAATATTCAAACGGATGTCTGGTGCCACAGATATGGCCAAAGTAAGCAAAGGGTCGGTAGTGGGTCGGGGTCTGGTTGGACCCGGTCTGGGTCAACCCGGACAGACCCGATGGGTCTGACCTAGCCCGTTGGGCGGGTTAGCCCACTATGTTAGGCCTGGTCCACTGGGCCCGATCCAACAGACTGTGAGGGCGGTTCGGGCTGGATGCCGCCACGCAGGTGGCTCGACCCGATGGCCGGGGCCGGGTTGGCCAAAGCCGCGAGGGGAGCGACTTGGGAGGTCGGTGACAGGGACGTTAGCGGGCCAACTGCGTGGGGAGCAGGCAGGCCGGCTGGTCACCGGGCAGGCCGCGGGTGCAACAAGCAGCTTACGGGGGCGCTGGGTAGGGTGCAAGGGCACCAGGCAGGCTACCGGTAGGGCTGGGCTGGCCGCGGCGGCCCACGGGTAGCGCACGGGGGTGTCGGACAGCGCACATGGGCAGGCAGCGCGGTGCGCGGGTAGGCTGCGGGGCAGGCTGGCTGGTCACCGGGTAGCACGCGGGTAAGCCACAGTTCGTGCGGTGGGGCGTGGAGTTGTTTGGCTAGAAGTATAGGTGAGCCGTGGGGGTGGTGTTATTCACCGAGGCCGCGGGTAGTGCGGCCTTCGTCATTTCTTCCTTCGTTGTCGTCGCCTCATCGCCATGCCGTAGAATCACTACGAAATAACAGCGGATGGAGTCCGACCATGTTAGTTTGGGCTGCACCCTCCGTGTTTAGAGATGATATCATTTGGCTCATCAGAATAAAGCTCAAAAATTAGGTACCACACTTTGTATAAATTTTTTCACTCGATTATGAGAGGAAGAAAAGGGAAGAATCAACATGAAATAACCCCCTACCATATTATATTTTGTTCATCGTTCATTGACCTTTGAAGTCGCGGGAAGAAGATGAAAGAATTCATCGTTCGTTGCGTCTGCCACGCTCTCCGAATCCCGAGTTGAGTTGGCTGCAGAAGGCACTCCACATCGGTATGATTCGAGGAAAGAAGTCAAAGAATAAATCTGGAATTCTTCACGTTCTTCATTCTTTGTTGGGAGGATCGTTCTTTGTTGGGAGCACTTTTCTCCCAAGCTCCTCTAAATTCAACCAAAAGAGAAATGAAAATGAAATAATATTAGATTATTCATCTAATATTACGTTGGCACACCAATTCAAAAAGGAGAATTAAAAACCCAGCTCCACCAAATTAAATTCACAGGTGTTGTCTCATTAAATTGGAGGATGCCAAGAGGGTCTCCTTAATAAAACAAATGTTTTGGCACAATTAATTGTGCAGGGAGGTCAAGAGGCTCTCAATCATAAATGAGGGATAGTGGAGAGGTTTCATCCTCTACCATCAATTGTGGTCGGGTGGTCCCCACCTCCATCATTAATAGGGAGGTTATACGGCTCAGGTGGTCCCCACATCAATTGTCCTCCCATGGGAGGTTATATTCGGGTGGGCCCCACCACGATAACCTCTCATGGGAGGTTAGGGTGTGGCCGTCCCACCACCAACTCCCAAGGGGAGGTTTTTATCCAACACACTCAACACATGGAAGTTTAAAAATAAAATAAAGTGTTGTACTTTATTTTATTATTATTTTATAAAAATACAAAAAACTAACTTTTATTCCCAATCGTCTGCCGTCGAGGTCAATGTTTTATTAAGAGAATAAAGGCACAGTGAGTTCAACGGTGCCCTTGGATTTCAGTTCCGTGAACCGGCTCAAAATTTATATAAACCCACTCGTACCTTTACTGAACGTACCTGAACAAAACTTCAGAAAATGATTCCGGGCACACTGGGCCTTAGAATCAAGTGCCGTCAATTTTCATGGGCTCGTAAATATCCCATGTATTTAGTAAAAAAATTCCACAGATTTTCTGGGTCTTTACAGTCATATATCTTGAGTCTTGGGTGTCATGGTACATCAACATGTAGCTCCATAGCCCTGATGAAATGTGGGATGACATGAACCTGTTTGGAATAGAACTTTCCAGCATTTGCAATGTCAGATCCAGCATTCTGGTATCTTATACCTAAGGGGATCAATATGTGGCTATGCTAGAGAAACTTGTGTATTCCTCGGAAGCTCTTCGTCTAATGATAGATATATTGAATGTATTGTTGAGCCACCTCTTCCAAAAATGTTTTCCACTAAACTTGAAGAGCACTTCCCTCTACCTGAGGGATTCAAAGGGTCTTAGGGAGAAGACACTGACAGGGGGAGCCCTCTAGAGTAAGGTGAGTTTGTGGCCTCAGAGATTTTATAATTCACTAAAAGACTTGGGGTAATCCCTAAACCATTCCTTTATATGGTCTCTTATATTCTCATACACATTTCTCGATGCACATTTCTTCTACACTAGAGATCCTCATACAAAAGTCCCCTTCCTATGTAACCACCAATGCGGAGGGAGAAGCTCTGAGACCTATGTCAAGAAGAATAATTAGAACAAGGTCCAGCAGTACTATAGAAACCATGGTGGCCTTTTCATAATCTTTGATGTTCCCAAACTTATATGGGGGGCCACGTCTTGGGATTCTGAAAGTAACAACAAGAGGGTGAAATTTTCTTCGTATGAATAGTCCTTGAACTAGTGGGTGTACTATTGGAGAAAATAGCGATGAGTCTTTGGGCTCTTTCCTAAGGGGAATGCCAATTGACGTGGGATTTGGTGACCTAACTGACCAGAACACAGTAATCGTGGCTAGGAGCAGAACCACTGATGAGGATGAACCTAGAGAATATAATGACACTCCTATAAAAGTGGGAACTAGTGAAAAAGATCAAATGCAATACATGGAGCACGTCCCATCTGATAGAATGCCTAATAAAGATACTTCTACCAAAATCATGGAAGCATTTCCTGAATATGAATCAACTGACCAGAAGGAGCTTGATGTTTCTAATTCTAATGCGGATAAAATTTGGGCTATCCATCACCAGTCATGGAATTTGGTTTATCGCTTCATCGACCACACCTTTTAATCGGAGTGGATAATCCTAATGTGTTCAATTCACCCTTGTCTTTATGAATTATGTTCCAAAGGGGTAGATTTACATGGTCCACATATTATCATCATGGATTTCCTTACGAAGAAGGTACAAAAGAGGGACTATCATGTAAGTGTCACCTAGCAGGAGAAAAAGTCTGTCAACACCCAAAAGCTTTAAGAGGTTGAATATAAGATCCATTGCTTGGTGGTGAGGAGGATGAAACATATCGTAATTATCACAGGGCATCCAGAACATGTTTGAGGTATAGGTACAATTTAAAGTCATGCATTGAGAATGAATCAAGGGGAAATAATGTTAAGGCCAGACTCAGTATCGATGATTTTGGTGTCACTACGTATCCCAAAATTATGGGATTCAATACAGATGTATTATATGAAGAGAAATTTGTCGTGCAGGTTAGAACCATGCACAATGAGAAGAGACAACAGATATTTCTTGGTTTTTCTTATGTTTCATTTTTTTAGAGTGATCAGCTAAGGATGAAGAGGTTGGGTGTCACTATGAGAATAAATCCATTTTTAGGTATTGAAAAATTACACGGTGGATGACTAGTTCTAATGGTTATTTCCTCTCAGAAGACAATACCACAATGTTGTGCCATTTTTCATCATGCATCCAAGATGATGGTATTGTAGTTTAAGGTCATATGATTGGACTGACGCATGCATTTTAATTTCGTGAGGTAAGCTAGAAATATTTTATCATCATGTGGGATGAGGTATTATAGAGGAAAAATCCCAACCCACACAACATTATTACATGAAACATGTGGATACATGGAGGGAAAACACCAGGGGTGATGAAGATTTACAAGAACATGAAACGGGTGAAAAATGTGATTCACATCACTTGATATCTAGGATATAATGGGAGTGTAATAATGATATAGGATAATTGATTACTAAATTTTAGACAGAACATCTATATTTTGTAACCTAATATGGGAACAGACAAATGGGTTTTGGCCACTAATCATATTTGAAGTGCAAGACTTGACTCAAAATTTTGTTCAAAATATTCTGTGGCATTATCCCAAGATGGTTTGAGAGCCGTGAGGCCATGCATCGGTATCATTAGGGGGTCCCTCTAGATGTGAAAGATGATGAAGACCCAAATAAGTTTATATGTGAATAATGGAATAGAAATGTGGAAATTTCCCTAGGAAACTCAATTTTCCAGATATCACACCTTAACAAATTCAAGAATAATGAGGTGGAAAAACCATAGGTAGAATCAAACCAATCCTCAAGAATTATGTTCTTAAGGGGTGTTCTGAATTCTTTAATGGTAATTTTTCTCAGAACAGTTGCTCTTAGTTTAAGTTCATAGAGGATGGACCATATGTGACTAGTTTAATATCATGTTCATGGGATATACCCGTGTAGTTTAATATCATGCAATGAGGATAAGAAAGTCACACATTTTATCATCGGGTGACTAGAAAATGTGAATCATAAATGGGAAATTTGTGGTGTGGTAAATATCCTGAGTTGAATGAGAACCGAAGAGGTCACAACCTAACAAAAAATTCTCAAAGGGTAAAACATGCCAAAATGGGCCAAAATGGTGAGTTGGTAGTTCTGCATCTGGTCCTAAGGGTAATATGTCTGAGAGTCTTTACGTATCCC
Source organism: Viscum album (assembly GCA_963277665.1). Lineage (NCBI taxonomy): Eukaryota > Viridiplantae > Streptophyta > Magnoliopsida > Santalales > Viscaceae > Viscum > Viscum album. The sequence goes on along the minus strand of OY728166.1, from coordinate 457,773,910 downwards.
ATGAGGGTAGAAATCAAGCCATGCGTAGTTCATGGATTCTATGATATTTAATACAATGTTTAATGGACAAAAAATAGTTTAAAGTCATGTGGGAAGGTGAAATTTAATTTTATATTGGACAAAGGGGGAACCTGCCTTTTAAGGCCATGTAGAAAAGACCATAAAGCTATGCAGTTTAATGTATTATATGCAGGAAATGAATGTTTAAGGCTGTGTGGGATGGAAATGATCTTTGTTTTTAGGTAACAGAATTTAGACCATAAGGTGAGGCCAAAAGGGCCGAAAAGGTTGACTATCCTGGGTCTAGGCCTAAATAAAAAATTTCCATGAATTTCTACATATAATTCCTGGTTGGGAATCAATCCACACGTGGTTATTGAATGCAATGCAATTTTAACATCACGTGGTAATGATGAAGAAAGGGTCGGATGCTCTCAAAGGGGTGGGGTGGTACACGGTGTAGCTATTATAAAACTGATGTGAATAAGGACAAAAGAGGTCCAAACCACAACATGTGAAATACCTGGAGATAACTATGTCCAAAGAGGGCAGAAGTGGTGATTAGATTCATGGAAACTGAGGATGGACGCGAAGATTGAATGTTTGGAAATTCCTATAAATCATGTGAGGGAAGGAATTAAGACAAATGTAGTACATGAATGTTGTGCAGTTTAAAGACATGTGGTAAGGATGTAGAAATATTTTATCATCATGTTTTATTGGGGTAGTTTAATGTCTTTGGGACAAAGTTATTGGGTAGTTTTACCTCTTAATTCTTAGATGTGGTTGAGCAGTTTAACATCATTTAGGAAAAAATAGATCTTATATGTTTTTAGAGCTCATAAAGATAAGTACTGTGTCTATTGTTTTCATATTATCACCATACAGGAGGAGAACTCACTCACACAATGTACTACATAAGGAACATGGCATTGGTTGGAAGAGTGATTCGCTCATTATCCATAGTGATCAAAGAGTAGGCACCATTAGGTTAAACCCTATGAACGATTTAGGGTAATTCCAATTTGGCCACCAACTTCAGTGGTTTCCTATCAGGAATCATCAGTGCCCTAAGAGACAATACTATTTCACCGTGGAGTAAAGAGAGGATATGAAATTTCTTTTTCAAATCCCGAGATATATTGTTCTGGTGCCTATCGATAATTTTCAAGGCCTAAAACCAGTTATCATCAAGGGCATCCAATTCATCCATATAGACAGCTACTATTTTTACTCACGTATAATGATCATAGACTACTATACAGGGTGACAGTAACAGAATATCAAGGGGTTGGACAAACTCCATTTGGTAAACCTGGGAATATGGGGTCACCTGGTTGCAATTACGAGTTTCCATACGTTAATCCTAGAGGGAATTGGGAAGATTGAATGGAAAAGTTTTCTTTTTTTGACCAACCATCTAATAAAAAATATTGTATAGGGTTTCGTTGAAAACCTCAATCTGTCCATTCACCTATGTGTGTTAGCAAGAAATGTGGTTGGACCTGATGTTGTACATGATATACAATTTCATCATTTCGGCTGCTCTGAATTTAGTTTCCTTGATAAGTAATGTAGTGTGAGGGACTCTGAATTGATGGATGATGTTGGACCTCATGAAATCAATGATATAATAGGCCTTGACCCCTTGAGAGGAATCACCTCCACCCACATTGAAATGAATGTTTTGGCAGTCAGGATAAACCTGAATTGGTGTGTTTTCGCTTTCGGATATAGTATCTTGATGTCAAGTCCCAAGATTGTAATGGGTCAGGAATACATGGTAGTATGGAGGTGCTCTAGAAGTGGATGCACAATGTTGACATGGATCTGACACCAATGACACCTCTTGGAGATCTCGATACAGTCATGAACCATAGTGGGGAAAAATTATCCATCCTTCGAATATAGTAGGAGTGTTTCGACCCAACAGGATGGGCTCCATAGGAAAAAACATGGACTTCCTAGAAACCTAGGGAATCAGGTATCCATGAATACAATGGAGGATAAATCCAAATAACCCACATTTGTAGAGGATCTGTTCGAGGATTGGACCACCCTAATGGGTGAACTGCACTGCATGTGGACGGATTTCCTCACGTTTAACTCGGTCTATAGGGATACTTAAATGAAAAAGGAACTCTACAAAGGGAGTGGTACAATTATGGGTTACTAATACTGCAAAATGGGGGACTAGAGGCCTAGGTGTGGAAGCATCAGTGGGAAGATGGTTTACCTACTAGCTGTCGTCATTGTCTAGAGTGACAGTAGCCCAAACCTTTGACGCGCCACATGGATAATTAATTTTTTTGTCAATATCTATGAGATATGAAACAAGACTATCCCAGGAATCAGATCTACTATTCTGGGACCCTGCAACATGAGTGATTTATGGATAGGAAGGGAATCAGGCCATCAGCTGGAATGTTCACTGTAATATAGGCACAAGTTTTAGATTTTTGACAAGATAGTCATCATTGATCTGCTTAATGACTAGCTCGGATCCCCCCTTAATATGTTGGTGGGGAACATCAATATCGAGGGTCATCTCAAGATGAGTAATCATAGATTGATAACCTACCTCATTATTGATGCAACCTTCTGACAACAAGAATGAATAAGAAATAATAGCCGAGGTAGGAATGACAAAGATGGTGCATACGCCCACTCTATTGAGCCTAGGATCATTGAGTCTCATTCTAGTGGGGTTCCGTGACACACCATCCAAGTGCTTATTCCAACATGGCATGGACTGATCCACTAAGATTATTACCTAATCATGAAAATCAAGATCCAGGGAAGGATCTGCAGGGGACAGATGAGTGGCTAGAAAATATACCAATCCCTGACCCTTAACAACATTATGTGGAATGACCATGATGACGTACTGCTGAAGCATCACTACCCATCAAGCTAGATGTACTGTCAACATGTGGAAATTCATAATATAATTTAGCATATCCACATGATACACAAGCTATGTCTCATGATGCTATATGTAATGTCTCAACTTATGCACTGTGAAAACTTGCATGATGCAGCTCTTCTCGAAAGAGGAATATCTAGTCTCGGTGTTGTGGACCATATGTCAAAGATAGTAAAAACTATTATATTCTCTCTCATTATTATTTTGGGCGATAAGGGATTTGAGAGATTATTTTAGGTGGGGTCACATAAAGGACCAGTGGCTTTCTAGAGAGTGGCAGCATCAGAACCATAAGATGTAGAAGATACTGTTTTATTTTATCAAAAAAGGCATGTCACCCTTCCTTCCAATCACAGAATACACATTTATTCATGATTCTAGAAAATGGATTACACTTTCTTGCCAGATTCGCAATGAATCAGAAAATTTAGGTTAAGTGGCCTTGAAAACCTCAAAGAACCCAATGTTTTCTCAGAGGAGGCATTTAACTGATAGCCCTGATCTAATATGGAACAATCTCAAAGCCACTATATCTAATGAAAAAGATGAAAAACATTCTTCAATTTACCCTGATGGCACACTTCAAGGGGTTCTTTATCATATGAGAGGAATCGAGGAAGCTTAATAATTTCTCATGATCTCGGATATGGTCCTGATGTTGGTGGTATTTGGCCACAAGTTGTCTACATAACATTTCACCATCAAACTGAGGAATGGTTTGAATATGTTGGTCAAAATATTCTAATACGTATCTCGTATATTATTCAATCCAAAAGGAATTTCCTGATAGAAGAAGGTTCCATGTGGAACCCTAAATGTAGTGGATTCACCATCCTTGTGTGCCATATGGATTTGATTATTCCCAAAATATCCATCCATGATAGAGGTAGCTTGAAATGAAGCAGTTGCATCAATCAATTACTCAGACACAGTATGGGGAAATCACTCTTTAGAAAGTGACAGATGAGATCCTGGAAGTTGATGCAAACACTAATCTATCTATTCTTATTTCGGATGGGTTAATTTTCTCCAACCATTTGGGGAACTTGACTTCGTTGTTGGAGATGGATTTTATGAGATTATCAAATTTGGCCACAACCATGGCCCCTGAGCGGGGTGAATCTTTATGGGAGGCCAGTGAACATGCGATAGATTACTGGGAGATGAAGGAATTGGACGGTGACCTGATGATCTATTCATGTCATCCCATCACAGCTCCAACAAATTTATCATGATTATTCTTGAGAAAATCATTATAAAAATTTAATTATTCAGCAATCATATCTGCACTGATCAGCATCATCCTCAGGTTTGTCTTGGTGTTGAGTTCAATCTGTACCAACTCATCAATGGTGGTGGAATCAACTTCTTCAAGTGTGGGATGAGAATTTTCAAAAACCTCCTCATCTTCGAAGTCTATAAGATCATATGTATGAGGAAATTATTCTAACTTAGTATAATTTTGTGGAATGTTGGGACCGGTCCATGCTATGGTGGAATCTTTTCCAGAGACTTCTGCACTACTTATACCATGGTGATAAAATATGTTGACCCAATTCTATCAATCCATTGACCCAAGTTTCCCCGCTTGATAATATCAAAGTAGTAGTGGTGTGTTATCTTGATTCAATTCAACCCGTACTTGTGGAACAATAAAGTATGTTGTATTATTATTTCCATAGATATAACGTCCCAATACCTTACAAGGGTAAGGGGCTCTAGAATCAATCATGACTAGTTAATTCATGAGAAAATGGGGATCTTACAGTTCCCATTATAACATGGACCATGTCTTCCCCTCGTCTCATAAATGATTGATTACTATCCAATGTCTACATTTGTAACCTCCATCCAATGAATCGGTAGAATAAATTCATCATAGAGGTCTTCTCATGGGTCATCTGAAAGAGTATTGTTCCCAATATCATTGATCTAAGCCCATTTTTCCATGATATTCTAATATTCAGTGTCTGAATAGAAATCTTCACATGTGTAAAAGGGAGATGCATGACCCTAATGTATACCCACTCAACCATTAAGGGAGTACCAAAGGCCTTGGTGATAGGAGGAGGGAACTGCTATATATAGATAGATCTAGGGTCTACCCATCAAATAATTCATGCAGGTATCCTGTGAGATAACCATGAATTTGGTATTGGAATTAAATCTACCAAATTGGGTCATCCGGAAGATCTTTCCACACAGCCTTTGATCGGTCATGTCATATCCTTGAATCTTCATGTCAGAGGGACTAAGATATACTTTGGACAATCCTAGATTTGGGTGCATTTGTGTCGGGACAATATTGATCCTGAACCAATGTTGATAAGATAGCGGCAGACTTCCGCACCATTGAATAGACTAAGGATCTACACATGGTGAATGTGCCCCTGTAGATGGGATCATTCATCTTCACCTTAGAACAATATGATGGATTGATATTCTCCTCACTCAACTTCCTCAACATAAAAGCAAAAAGTGAAAGCTACCTCTATTTCGAACTGGAGGTCGCTTATCAATGCCTTTGTGAGAGCTTCACACATATCTTCTGATAGGCATTGAGCTTCAAGGATTTATAGATTTGAAGGAATTCTAGGAAGGTTAATGAGTATGTCATACTTCCATTATAATAACACATTTTTTTAGAAGGGATCTTCTCTACAACATTTGCTCTGATAGAAGTTGGTGGTCGAACCAGCGGATTCTAGTGGGAGCAGGGGATATTCTACTATGTAATCATTGATCCATGAAAAACTAATGTTGTATGAATATTAGACGGCTGAGGTCCGGGCACAGATAAGCGTGCATGAGAATAATTTTTTCATGGAGGATATTCTTGATCGAGTAGCACAAAAAACAATAGTTGTAATCTTAATAATTCGGGATGACAAGATTGCACTTGGTGAACTCTATAATGAGCCTACTATCTTCTATCGGTAGTATGAACTACTTGGTTGAAAGCATTGACCAAGGAATTATGATATTTCACATTTCCATGACTCTGTCGATGATGGAACTGAATATAGACATTAAGAAGAGCATCCCCACATTTCTCATCGCTGGGAACCACGTAATGGTTCACTAATTTGATGATATTCCCTAAGACATACTCCTGGTCGTAACTTGAAGAATCATCCCTCAATGGATTGATTTTGGGAGCGATCCCTATCTTGGTAGGAATGAAGTCTATGAGAGTTTTAGATGGATTTAGTGCTAGTGTGGGATATTCTTCTCTTATGATGATGGCACATGCACTTCTAAGAAGTAGAAGGCTGACATATATATAAAGATGATGTTTCGGTAGGAAGAACAGTTACTTCAGAAGGTTTTGGATGACTTAAATAGTCACAGATGATACCGTGGGAATGAGTTACTAGACTTTGGTCCGTCAAATTGTAATACCTCTAAGACCCACAACTAGTGACCTTCTTCTATTCACCCTCGCTGTTAATATCTATCTCTGCAGATATTCACGGCACCTGGGTTGGGGAAAGACCCAATATAACTATATTATTGATGACCTATCCTTGATCTAGTCCTTGAATAGATAGAACTTCATGATAGTATGCTCAATGAATCGATGATAGGTGCAGTAGTTGTCAAGATTAGTGAGATATAAATTTTGGGGACGTCTATATCCTGGAAACCACAAAACCCCCTTGTCCAATGAACTTTGGAGACAATCGGTGACCCGAGCCTCATCAAATTTGTAGGTATGGTTCCTCTTGTCTGGGTAGGTGGCTATGGGAGTCTTCCCCTAAGGAGTTTCTGGAGTCTAGAATGGAGGTGGAACGTGATTTTCTCACCTGGGCAGTAGTGGTGCATTACATGGCATTTCCTGCTGATTTTGAGGCGGGTGATGCAGAGGATGAGTCTGGGCATGAGGTTGTGGACCTCATCGAGGCTATAGATGAGGGTCTTTGGGAAATATCTCCAACATCCAAGGGGCTACTACTTATGGGATAATAGTAGTCTCAACAATGGCAGCTCTTCCTGCAATAGTTATGGGAGGAAACTAATGTACCTGTTTGGAAAACTGTAAGGCTTCCTCTAGGCGTTGTTCCTTGTAATAGAAATCCCAGAATCCTCCTGGGAAATAATGAGTAATGAGGGATGGGACCTGTTAAATATTCATGTTCCCCATGAACATCATTAGCAACTATTCTTGAGTCAACAAAATATTGAGTGAATACATGAGGCCCTTCTACTAGGTGACTAATTCTATGAAACACTCATCTAGTCATTGTTTTCACTTGAATAGGTCGACAATATTTTTATTCAATGTGGTGGAGCTAAACTGATAAGGAAATTTCTTGTGAAGATCCTCCCAACCATCTATAGACCTGATGGGTAACTAGATGTACAAGGCAAACTTTGGCCCTTCAAGTGTCTGTACGAAACACTAGAAATGATGACCTGATCCCATAAATCCCAGAGCTGCTGTCTTCAGAGCATGATGTGTGAATTTTAACAAAACATGCACTGATAAATTACAAATCAAGTCCCGTATAGAGGATTTAATTCGGTTCGGGTTCTGGGAAACCCGATACTCCTGGAATTATTCTTTTACTAGGAGCAGTTACCTGAAAATTTATTTCAAAAACGTAGGGAGAGCATACGAATTCCTAGTAAGGGGTTTTAAAATAAACCAATATAACATTTGAAAAACATTCTTCAAAACATTCCATAAAACATTTTTCTTAATGAAGGTTTGTAACACATGGAACATATCATAAAATTAATTTATTAAAAGAACATGCTAACATAATTACAAGGATATTTGAATCAATTATAGGAATTATCATTTTCAGTAATAAATAAAAGGAATTATAAATATGTATTACATATGAATGTGTAAGAAATAATTAAAATTAATAATAAGAGTTGTGCATAAGGGTAATAACATAAATCTCATGTACTGAATACTAATACAATAGAAAATAAACACAAGTCGTGCTAATAGATTTTACTTTTCTGATACTCATAAGTACTAGATCCTAACAGTGTATATTTTACTATTCAAATATCCATTCGGTTAATTAATTATCATATTCATAACTAGGGAATGTAAAATGTCGGACTTCTATATCAAGGCCTCGTTCCAAGACCTAGGGGATAACTATAACTGAACCCCAACCTAGTGAGTATCTATAAACGGACTCCAACCCAGAGGGTTTAATTTTATTGGTCCCCAACTCGGAGGGCTTACTTTTACCAGTCCCCAACCTAGAGGGATTACTTTTATAGGTCCCAAACCTAGAACATACTACTGAAATACATTCCTTATATGCCAAGTTGGGGAATATATTTCAAAATTCATATACCACATGAATAATTACTTACACATTTCATATATTTCAAGGTCTCCCATACCACTTTGAATAATTACATTTTCTTTCATATTACTCAAGGAGTCCCATACCACTTTGAGTAATTAAATTATATTTCATTTTACTCATGGTGTCCCATACCACTTTGAGTAATTACATTTTATTTCATATCACTGAAGGTGACCTAAAACACTTTGAGAAATTAAATTTTCCTGTCTCATTAATATGAAATGCCACATGCATGCATAATTGAGTGTAACTATAAATAAAATTGGAAAATGACACCATTTAATCTATAAATACATATTATGACATGTAACATTAAAAATATGGTAGTAAGAGTTTATCGAAGGCACACATGGTTCATTACACATTCTTTGCACAAGATACAATTAATAAAGAAAATGAATTAGTGGGTGAGAAGGGGTTTTCCATACGAGATATTAAAATGATAAATAAATAATTTAGAATCGTTATTCCATGAATTAGAATATATGTTATTTAATATTCTACTAATAAGTGTCAGTTATCAAATAATTAAATTACACCACGACTCAACTAACAACAATCACCGCAGTTGACAAACATTATGTGAACACTACATGATTGCATGGTTTAACACACCCTTTTATCCTTTAATATATTTTGGTCATTGGTATATCTTCATTTTAATCATGAAACACAACAAGTTCAAACCCATAAAACCTTTGAAACATGAAATTGTAATAAGGCTCAAAATGTTCTTTAACAAAGACATGTTTGACTTACATTATAGATTAGGACATACACTTTTACGTGAATACTTCTATGTTTGGATTACGTAGAGACTGATGTTAATTAAAGTCTTACATGTATTAATTACATAACTTATTTAATTAAATTCTATTAATCCATTCATAAAATTCGGGTATTGGAAACTATAACTATATATATATATACTAATTATAAATATGAATTTCCAAAGTTTAATAATTTCTCAATGTAATAGGTACTTAAAACCTATTTATTACACCATTATAAAAAATCAAACCATGTTAGGTTATGACAGATGTGACGATATATACATATATAATTACAAAAGCTATTCATATATATATATATATATATTGCATGAGTAGAGGAATTATTTCTTGAAGTTTTCATAACCTGAGGATTTGAAGGTCCTAGGATCGGGTATTTGTGGATTTCCACCCAATTCATATGACTATACATGCATTCATACATTTCTAAACTAAATTTACAAAAAACACCTTCACATATATATAGTACATAATTATTTTTTGCTTGTATTATAATACTATCCTCTATTTTTTCAATCTCTTGAACTCAAACCGATGACTTAGATTCAGTTTAAGGAAGGGTTTTACCAGAACCGCATCACTATATATATATATATATATATATATATATATATATATCTTTATGAGTATATATATATATTCTCAGAGAAATGAGGCAAAGTAGAATTAAAACCCTTACATTAGTTCGAGAAGGAGGAGAACTTGAGGGAGGGTGGCTGGAACTTGCTGGGGGTTTGAGAGGGGATAAGAACCAAGGGTTATTTTGGTGAATTTTTTAGCTTATAAGCTAAATAAAATATACAAAATAATTTAATGATATCACTGTGAAACTGATATCTAACTGGTTCATTAATAGGCCAGGGAAGACTTATGGAAAAAGGGAGAACACAGAGGTTCCACCCGGCTATCTTGGTAGAAGAAAAAAATAGTGAAAAGGGGTTTAGGGTTTTGGTTTAGTGCATGCCGTGGGGAAGAAGAGGATGACACTGCGGGATGAATCATGAAAAAACAGATGGCCAGGATCAAGTTTGACCATGATCCTTTGGCTGGGGTGAGTCCGCAGTTTTAAAAAAAAAGGAATGGACTGCTGAGATTGATCTATGGAAAGATCGGGTATCACATGATCGTCGTGGCATTTTAAAGACATCGAACAGTCATGATTAGATCGCACCATATCAAAATGTCCCTATAAAATGTGGAAGATTTGTGGCTTCTACGGATCAAACACTGGATAAAAATCTATGGCCCAGATCACGCGCGGTGAAATCCAACTGTCCAGATTTGATACCAGTTGATTTTTAACTTCCCCACATCGAAACGGTGAGGGGTTTTGCGGCTATTTATAAGCCTGACCCTCCAACAACATCACCAATGGCACAACAAGAACCAAGGAGCCTTATACACGGGTTCCTGCCTTCCCATGCAGGCTTCGGCCTAACCCTGCCTCGTCCTGACCCGGTGCCCACAGTGGCACACCCATGTGTTCCTGCTGTCGTGTGCCCTTGGGAGAACCTATGCCCCAGCTTGAGCTGGCCTTGGCTTGGGATAATGTCCATGTTAATCCACTACGCATGAGCTAGCTTCCTTGGCCCAACCATAGAGGGCTGGCCCTAGATGGACAATTTTTTTATAAAAACAAACATATAAAAATCATCATGTCTTAAGAACAATATATTTATTGTAACCATATAATAACAATCTTTTTATACATAACTTTAACTTAAACAATAGAAGGCTAAATAATAAAAATTATATTTTTTCTTAGGTAAAATTATTTACAAACACTAATCCTTTAACATACATATTTTAAATTGAGATTTAATAAACCTACATGATAATTCTTATACTAGTATTATAAAAAACATAGTTTAATCAAAAACATAATTCAATTTGATGAAATTAAAAATAATTTGTAACATTGTTTATGAAATGAAATTTTTTACAATATAATTGAAATATTTTCAAGGTGTCTTGAATTCCGTATTATATTTCAAAAAATAAGTGTAATTCAAAACATTATACCATAGTTAGAGGTTATCTTATAATTCCCAATTCATAATGTAAATTTTGAAAAACTAAGTTGTTCTTAATTTCATTTAGTTAAATCACCAAAAGGCCAAAAAAAAATTATAGCCATTGGATTTCTAATGGTTACCCAAGTTAACGGTCTAGTTAATGCCTAATAAAACTATGCCTCAGGGTGTCAAAAACTCAGGAAGATAAGATCTGGTTATTTTCATACCATTGATGCTTGACACAATTTACATGATCATAGTGGTGTTTTTCCTCTTTTTCAATTACCTGAAGGATCTCTTTTAATTACGGTGTGTTTTTTTCTTTTTAGGGGGCCTTCCCATAGTTCTGAAAGAGATTTTATTAGGAATTTTTTGGTATAATGGTTCCTTGTGATCTTGACACATTGTAAACACATCAGTGGAAAGATTAAATAAAAGCCCTCTGTTTATCTTTTACATTTGTATTTAGGTAAAAGACATTTTAAACAAAAATAAAGGCATTAAATTATCATTATGTGATATACAAGTTTTTGGGGTGTTACATTATCTCCCCTTTCAAATAATAGAGTCCTCGCAATTCCTTTCACATAACCTCGCTAAAATACTCCATTTCAACTTCACCAAATCTTACATCATAGAGGCTCCTCAGGTAATTCTAGATATATTCCCATGTTGGTGTTCAGTTATTCTATTTCTTTATCCCATACAAACTTCATAAAGTATGAGGTAAACTTATGTTGTGTGAACTTTGGCTTCCAAATAGAGGCTCAAAAGGTGGAGAGTTCAGAAATGTCTGAATGGAAAATTTCTCCGAGAACTCATCTGGTTTACTCCTATATGAAAATGTTAATGAAATCAACATGGTCATACACACTGATGCTCAGGATCTTGTACATGTAAGAAGCATGTAGGTCCCCTTCCAAGGTAGCATCTTGAAACCCCATCCTGGCCATGATATTTTGGGAATGGGTGAAACATATGAAAAGACCTTCATGGTACATTCCCCTTCATATATACTGAGCAAGTTTAGAATTTTCTATATGATGGAAAATGTAGTCATTCTTTTGACAGGAACAAAGAATGTTCGGACTATTTGACACTTTGTAAAGTTGCTTGGAAATTTTTCGCATGTTTGCGAAAGGTAGTTACTTTTCCTCACAAGTTTTGATCACGATGGTCTCTAGTATATAGATAGAGATTGATAATATGTGAGTCCTTCCTTCCATAACAAAAAAAATGAAAATCCTCATATTTGGTAATACCTAAGTAAATTTCACTTTTTTTTAAGTTCTGGTTTTCTAGAGTTATCTAAACCAAATCCTATGATACCAACAATGATAACCCAGACCCAGAAAACCCAGAGCTGGTGTATTCAAAACATGATGTGTGACTTTTAACAAAACATACACTCATAAATTACCCATCATGTCCCGTAGAGAGGATCGAATTTGGTTCAGGTTCTAGGAAACCACCTACTCCTGGAATGCTTCTTCAACTAAGAGCTGTTACCTGAAAATTTATTTCAAAAATGTAGGGTGGGCATATTAATTCCCAGTAAGGGGTTTTAAAAAAAACCAATATAACTTTTGGAAACATTCTTTAAAACTTTCTATAAAACATTTTTCTTAATGAAGGGTTGTAACACATGTAACATATCATAAAAGTATTCAATTAAAAAAACATGCTAACAGAATTACAAGGATACCAGATTCAATTATAGGTATTCTCATATGGAGTAATAAATAAAAGGAATTATAAACATGTATGACATAAGAATGTGTAAGAACAAATTAAAATTAATAATCAAAGTTTTTCATAAAGGTAATAACTTCAATCTCATGTACTGAATTCTAATTCACTGGATACTAAACACAAGTCATGCCAATAGATTTTTCTTTTCTGATACTCATAAGTACTAGATCTTAACAATAGATATTCTACTAGTCAAATATCCATTCGATTAATTAATTATCATAAGCATAACTTGGGAATGTAAAATGTTGGAATTCTGTGTCAGGGCCTCGTGCCAAGATCTGGGGGATAACTGTAATTGGACCCCATCCTGGAGAGTATCTGTAACTAGACTCCAACCTGAAGGGCGTACTTTTACCAGTCCCCAACCCGGAGGTCTTAATTTTACCGGTCCCCAACCCAGAGGGCTTATATTTACAGTTCCCCAACCCGGAACATACTAGTATAATACATTCCTCATATTCCAAATCAGGGAAAATATTTCTAAAGTCATATACCACATGAATAATTACTTACACATTTCATATTATTCAAGTTGTCCCATACCACTTTGAATAATTACATTTTATTTCATATTACTCAAGGTGTCTCATACCACTTTGATTAATTAAATTATATTTTATTTTACTTAAGGTGTCCCATACCACATTGAGTAATTAGATTTTATTTCATATCACTCAAGGTGACCCATACCAATTTGAGTAAATAAATTACTTGTCTCGTTATTATGATATTCCACATGCATGAATTATTGAGTGAAACTATAAATAAAATGGGTTAATGACACCATTTAATCTATATATACATAATATGACATGTTATATTGAAAATATGGCAGTAAGATTTTATCAAAGGAACACATTGTTCATTACACAATCATTGCACAAGATACAATTACTAAAGAACATCAATTAGTGGGTGAGAAGGGGTTTTACATACGAGATGTTAAAATGATAACTATTTAATTTAAAATCCTTATTCCATGAATGAGAATAAATGTTATTTAACATGCATCTAATAAGTTTCAGTGATCAAATAATTAAATTACATCATGACTCAACCAACAACAATCACTGTAGTTAACAAACATTAGGTGATCTTAACATGATCGCATGGTTTAACACACTTTCTTTTATCCTTTAATATACTTTGTTCATAATTTTCTCTTTTTTTTAATTATGAAACACTACAAGATCAGAAACACAATACCATTGAAACATTAAATTGTAATAGGGCTCAAAAAGTACTTTAACTAAGACATGTTTTACTTACATTATGGATTAGGACAAATATTTTTACGTGTATACTTCTTGGTTTGGCTTACGAAGAGATTGATATTAATTAAATTCATTCAAGTATTAATTACATCACTTATTTAATTAAATTCTATTAATCCATTCAAAAATTAGGGTATTGGAAACTATAACCGTATATATATATATATATATATATATATATATACTAAGTATAAATACGATTTTCCAAAGTTTAATAATCTCTCACTGTAATAGGTACTTAAAACATATTTATTACATCATTATAAAAAAATATAACCATGTTAGGTTATAAAATATGTGACCATATATACATATATAATTATAAAAGGTATTCATATATATATATTTCATTAGGAGAAGAAATATTTGTTCAAGTTTGCATAACCCGAGGATCCGATGGGCCTAGGATCAGGTATTTGAGGATTTCCACCAAATTCATATGGCTATATATGCCTTCATTCATTTATAAACTAAATTTACAACAAACACATGCACATATATAGTACATAATTATGTTTTGCTTGTATTAAAATACTCTCCTATGTTTTTTCAATCTCTTGAAGTCAAACAAATGACTTTGATTTGGTTTAATGAAGGGTTTTACCTAAACTGTAAGACTATATATATATATATATATTTGAGTATATATATATTTAAATATGTTGAAACCATGGTCTTCTATGCAAGAATTGGTTCATGGTTTGTGTTTGTTGGCAATCCTAAGTGGAAGTTCAGAATGTAAACCAACGAAAGTGATCATACAGTTCAAGCATACAATAGTATTGAAGGTGGTGTCGTTTCCCAGTGTTTGCTAAATTTTTGGGCCTAAAAATCGAAAAATGGAGAAAAGTGTTTTTATGGAAAAGAGACTTGCACGCCGTGTACATGAATGAGAGGAAACTAGTGCGCGATAAGTTTTTCAAGATCAGAAGATGGAAAACTAGAAAAAGGATAAGGGTCGTGCAAGTTTTGGGTTGGTCGCGCAAGTGTCCTGTGCGCCGAGAAACAAATTGTGCCCCGATGCCTAGGAGGATTGGAAACTTTCAAGAAGGTTGTACTTCATGATCAGAACATTAAAATATGGAAAATGAAATTAGGTCACGCAAGTATTGGTGTGTTCTCACAAGTTAGTAGCATGACAGAGGATAGGGAGATTGGAGCTGTGCACCGGGACTTGCGTGCTGAGAGGATACTTGCGTGCCACCACGCAGGGGGTCCAGTTTGCCTATAAATAGAGGACCACCCCCCCCCCCCATCATTTGTAAGGAAGTTCAAGACTTAGATATTTTTTGATCTGTCATTACACAGGTGGTTGAGTCACATAAGTGGTAGTTGGGTCGCGCAAGTAGAGGTTGCACGCCGGTTGTTGGCTGTGCGACCAAGGCGGTTTGGGAGTTAAAGGTGAAGAGTCGCGCAAGTTTGGAGTTGAAGAAGGAAGTGTCGTGTAAGTGGGTTTGTGTCACCTGTGCGCTGAATTTGTGCCGCGCAAGTGACTTGGGTGCCATGTTTGAAACTTGTGCACTAGGATTGGACTTGCGCGCCAGGTATTCCTGAAGCCTGCTGGTCATCTTGGAGGTGCACGAAAGCTGGAAAATTTCCTGATACCTTCGGTGCAAAGGGAGATCAGTTTACGGGTGAAATTTGGACATCAACAGAACATCTATACACAACATAAGATTTATTCATCTAGCAATAATGAAGAGACCTTAACGTCTATAAACTGATTTGGACTTCACCAACGGCTGTGAGCCCGGGAGAGTCAACGGGAGTGACCCAAGGGATGTAGTGAGCTATCACTGAACAATTGTAAAGGCAGTGAGCCAGGGACAAAGTGAATATTCCAAATCCATTGTAATTCACATCTAGTGAAGTGTAGTGGAATTAGGTATGACCGACAACCTATCGGTGTATGCTCCTAGGACGTAGCCCTTAGTGGTGAACCAAGTAAAAAGTGTTGTGTCCTCTCTGTTCTTGTGAATGTTTGATTTCTGATATTTTTCATCATACAGGTTCAACAGGTTACTACCAATGTGGGAACAAGATCCATCACTTTAAAAGAAAAAGTTGTCACCCTGATTCACCCCTCCCCTCTCAGGGTGTCCCGGGGTCCTTCAAGTGGTATCAAAGAGAGGTTACGATTGTTTAATCTGTCCTTTATCGTCATGGAGAATGCAGTCAATGTCAGGGGAGTCCCCCACTTCGATGGAAATAATTTCCAGATATTGAAGAAAAGAATGAGATCTCATCTAAGATCTCTTGGAATGGAAGTTCTATTTTCTACCGTGCAAGGAATACAAGTCACTGATTCAACAGGCCTGGCTATGACTGAAACAGGCAGGAAAATTCTTGATGCTGATGCTAAAGCACAGAATGCACTCACCGTAGCCCTTTCTAATCAGAACTACCTAAAGGTGATGAATTTCACCTCAGAAAAATCAATGTGGGATAAACACGATAATATTTATGAAGGATATAGTAATGTGAAGGAGGAAAAACTACAAGTGTTTCACAATAGGTTCAATGATTTGAAGATGCATCCTGATGAGAATGCAGACTCCTTCTTTAATCAAATTAATGAAGTAGTTGGAGCAATTCAGGGCTTAGGAGAAGAAATTAGAGACTTTTACATTGTGAAGAAAATACTGAGAAGACTTCTACCCCTGTACAATGCAATGGTATCATCCCTTGAGGAATGAGATCTTTCAAAACAATCTCTTGATGAACTTCTAAGCAGCTTAGTAGCATATGAAATGACAATCAAACCAGAAGATGCTATGACTCGTGTGAGCAAGGAAATGGAATTTAAGGCCATGTATAAACTAAAACTTTAAAAAGATAGTAGTGGTGAAGATGACGAAGAAAAAGAAATTATTTCTCTGATTTCAAAGAAGTTCTAGAAGGGAAAATGGAAATTCAAATGGAAGTTACCACTCACATGTTTTCGTTGCGAAAAAGTTGGTCACATTGGCTCTCGGTGCTTAAGAAAGATCAATGATGAAGATAATGAAGATGAAAGCTTCGAGAAGCCTTAGAGAAGGTTTTTAAAAAAGGGAGATTTCAAATATGGAAAGAAAATGCAATAGAAGAGTTCTGTCTCTGAATAGGAAGAAGATGATAATTAATTCTGTGATGAAGAAGAACCATAATTCATAACTAAGAACCATGCTTCCATGATGGACACTATTGAAGATTCGGAATATACTAGTGGAGAAAAACAGTTGAAAACTTGTGTAGATCCTGATATGCAACTTAAGGATGCTGTTAGTAAGCTTAAGACTAAATGTAATAGTTTCATAAGTGGAAATCAATTTTAGAGGAATCAACTGAATATGTTGATCAAATTGAAGCTAAAATTGAACGAATAGAAGAATTTGTGAAGGTAAAATCTAAAATAATTGAAAGCAATGATGATGTAGTGGATCTGAAGCTGAGAATTCAAGAGCAGGAAAAGTTCATCAATGACCTCAGCTCCAGACTAGAATAGAAATCCAAGACTGATGAGGGTCTTGAGGAAGAAGTTGTTACTCTTAGGAGTAAACTTGATACTGAATCAATTCCAAAATAATCAAGGAAAAAAATATAGTTTGGAAGATTCTCAGATGTGGAATTACTGGCAAGAGCCCAGTGTGGTTCAGATGGAGTTGAAAAAATCTTGAGTGGTCAAAGACCCGCTTGCATGGGAAAGAGTGGAATTGGCTGTGAAGATGAGACATCAACTGCTTGAAGTAAAATGATCTAAAAGAAAGATAAGATTAAAGTTGAAAATATTGAAACGTTGCCTAAAATGCTGAAAAGGAACCCTCAATCCAAACTAAATGGAGAACTGAAAATTATCCGCAAACATTTAGAAATCACATGCAGTCTAACTATTCTCCCATGGAAGAAGGTATGAGGAGAAATTCAAGGGAGAATATATTTCCTCTCCTAAAGTGTCAGTTCTGTGGATATCTGGCCCATACCATGTCTTATGGAGATGAGGCAAGAATCTATTTGAATGGAGAAGATATAGGAGATCAAAAACGAGAACAAATTCATATCCTAATTCTTATAGAAGAAAAAATTTCTATGGATATTTTTTTTCGTTGTTCTAACTTTGGTCATAAGGCTACTAATTTTAGGCAGAGAAGGGATATGGACACCTCATACCAAATTTCAAGTCAAGTCAGGTCACTTCAGCAAGACAGTGTTTCTCTTTCAAACAGGTTTTCTCCTCTAAAATAAGATTTCGACTATGAAGAACCTGGGTACGCGGAAGAGATAATTGAAAGGACATCAGTACTCTATACTCAATCCAGTGTCTCATGGAAGTAAAGGAAGAAGATTGAGAAGTCCAACCTTGCAGAGGTGGCCCTCAAAGCGACAAAGAACAACAGTACCTAGATTCTGGATAGCGGTTGTTCATCTCATATGACAGGAAATGTCATCCTGTTAATGGATATCAAAAGGAAGGTTGATGGTACAATATGATTTGGAAATGATGGAGGTCTGAAAATCAAAGGAAGTGGAAGTACCAAATTAGCTAATGGAGAAATAAATAAGACTGAATCCCTTTATGTAGATGGACTACGTCATAATCTACTTAGCATGAGTCAACTCTGTGACTCGGGAATTATAGTTACTTTTAATCCGAAACGCTACACTATCAACGAAAAGACAGGAAATTCACTTATGAAGGGATGTTGAACAGAAGGTAACTTGTATCAGGTTGATAGTGAAGAAAATGTCTGTTACATGACTGTTGAAGAAGAAAACAGCTTATGGCATCGGAGAATGGGACACATCAATAAACAAGAGATGGAGAAAATATCAAAATTAAGGATTTTCATGGACATTCCCAGCCTGAAGCTTGAGCATGAAAAGTCTTGTGATGTCTGAATTCGCGGGAAGCTGGTCTGCAGTTCATATCGGCTAAAGAAGAAAAGGGCATCTCAACTTCTTGATCTGATTCAAAAGATGTATGTGGGCCGATAAATGTTGCTGGAACTCATGGAGAAAGGTACTTTTTATTTTTCATAGATGATTACAATATAATGGCATGTGTGATAGTCATTCACAGGAAATGACAAGTTCTTGACTGCATGAAAACATATCAGCGAACCGCCAAGAATGATATCGGAAAAACAATCAAAGTGTCGCGATCTGACAATGGAGGATAATACACGTCTATTGAATTTGAAAATTATCTGGAGGAGCATGGGATATGACATGAGGTAGCTGCGGTCAGAACTCGACAACAAAATGGAGTTTTTGAACGTAGGAATCGACAGGTGAACAACATGGCACGAACTATGATGATTGAGAGTTTTATTCCACGACATTACTAGAAAGAGGCTATTCAAGCTGTAGTGTATATTCAGAATCAAACAGGACTTTATATGGGTGAGATGAAGACACCATATGAAATATTTCATGGAAGAAATCCCACTTTAAAATACTTTCGTCTCATTAGAAGTAATTTCTTCATCAGGAACAAAGAAGGAAATCAAGGGAAGTATGGTGATAATGAAGATGAAGGAATTTTTCTCGGTTACTTAATGAATAGTAAAGCCTACAAATGTTTCAACATACGTTTAGGAAGGATTGTGGAAAGCAGTGATGTTAAGAATATTTAAGAGAAACCCACAAATGCTTCAAGGATGTCATATGATGATGTGATAGAAAATGAGGAAGAAAGTAAACATGGGGAAAATACAAATACGAAAATATATGAATTTGTACAAAACACTCAAGCGTCACATCATGATGTTGACTCAGAAGAAGAATCTGAAGAAGAAACTGTGGCTGAAGAGAATGCAACTAAACCTCGCAGGAGAAATCGAAGAGATGAGATTGATCCATCCAACATAATTGGGGACAGGAGTGTACCCACCCAAACCAGAAGGATGAAGAATAACACACAATCTGCATTTCTGTCAATTGTGGAGCCATCCTTATTCAAAGAATCTACAAAGGTTGAATCTTGGGTGAAACCCATGAATGAAGAATTATATCAGATTGGCAAGAATCAGACATGGGATCTTGTCCAGAGACCTGAAGGTCACAATGTGATTGGTACCAAATAGATCTTCAAAAATAAGTTTGATGAGTATGGAAGTATCATCAGAAACAAGGAATGACGGGTATGTAAAGGATGCTCCCAGATTGAAGGCATTGATGTTGATGAAACCTTTTCTCCAGTGGATATACTAAAATCAATCAATATTTTTCTTACCATGGCACCTCAAAAAGGATATAAAGTATATCAAATGGATTTCAAGACAACATTCTTGAATGGTTTACTCGAAGAAGAAGTCTACATTGAACAAACAGAGGGTTTTGTTCTAGGTACTGATGATACAATGGTCTACAAACTGAAGAAATCTTTATATGGTTTGAAGCAGGCACCATGGGTGTGGTACTCGCGGCTAGATTCGTATCTCAAGAAACTGGAATTTGAAAAAGGAGGAGTAGATCACAATCTCTATGTGAATAATTCTCCAAAAGATCAATTAATTGTTCTAGACTATGTTGATGATATCATATTTCGTGGCAGCAGGCAGAAATCAGTGGATGAATTTTCCAATCACATGAAATCAGATTTTGAAATGTCTATGATTGTGGAGATCACATATATCTTGGGGCTGCAGGTGATTCAAAAGAAGGAATACACTTTCATTTCTCTAGAAAAGTATACAAGAGAGCTGCTGAAGAAGTTTAATATGAAAGACTCAAAACCAATGTCAAATCCGATTGTAGTTGGAACTAAACATGGAAAGCATGAAGATGGGTCATCTTTAGATCCCACATTATATAAGAGGATCATTGGGAGCCTACTGTACATGAAAGTGACATGACCAGATATTGTCTTTGCCACGTGTCTTGCAGCCCGCTTTCAGAGTAATCCAAAGGAGGAACATATGACAGCATTAAAAAGGATCACGGGGTATATTCAAGGTACTTAAAATTTTGGGTTATACTGTGCTTCAGGAAGAGACAGTGATTTATTATCATTTTCTGATGCAGACAGGCCTTGGGACGTTTTGGATAGAAAATGAATTAGTGGTGGTTCATTCTATACTGGGAATAAATGTGTGGCATGGTTGAACAAGAAACAAGAAAGTACTTCTCTTAGTACTCCTGAAGCTGAGTATATCTTTTCCATGAAAGGCATGTACTCAACTACTATGGATGAAACAACAACTATCAGATATTGGTGATGAGGTAAGGAAACCAATGGTCATTTACTGTGATAACTAGAGCACAATTGATCTTAGGAAGAATCTTGTTCAGCATTCTCATATAAAACATATTGAAATTAGGTACCACTTTATCAAAGAAAATGTTGGGCAAGGAGTGATTATAATGGAGCATGTGGGAACTAATGAGCAAGTGGCGGATATTCTGACCAAGCCACTGTCAGCGGCTGTGTTTGAAAAGCATCTGTTGAACCTCGGTGTTCAGCCACCTCCCAATTCATAAGGAGGTTACACAATACCATTCTCCCTGATTATGATAATGGTTTTTATCTGTTTATGGATGTCATGTAGGTTTATGGGGGAAATTCTATCCAGGGGGAGTGTGGTTTGAGCTGACCAATGACCAAGTACCGGTTTTTAGGTTTATTGCCAATGGGGGAGAAAGGAATAAATTCAGCGTCAGAGGATGAGAAGGAACTCAGCGAACATGGCGTCATTGAGAATTCCAAAACACTGGAACCCAATTCAATATTCCTCTCTTGTTTTCAACACCGATCATTGCTCATGTAGACTTAGAGTGTTGGCTGGGTTGATTCTTGCATTTTTGGTTTGCACATGGATGGGATCTAGTGAATTTATTTTCTAATTTCCAACAAACCCAAAGGAGATATTGTTGGAAACATGGTCTTCTATGCATTAATTGGCACATGGTTTGTGTTTTTTGACAATCCTCCATGTAATTTCAGAATTTAAACCAGTAAAGTGATCTTACAGTTCAAGCAGACAACAGTATTGAAGGTGGCACCATTTCCCGGTGTTTGCTAAATTTTTGGGCCTAAAAATCGACCAATGGAGAAAAGTGTTTTTATGGAAAAGATACTTGTGCTCCGTGTACTTGAATGAGAGGAAACTTGCGTTCCATATGTTTTTAATGATCAGAACATGGAAAATTTGAAAAAGGATAAGGGTCGCGCAAGTTTTGGGTTGGTTGCACAAGTGACCTGCGCACCGAGACAGGACTTGTGTGCCGATTCCTAGGAGGATTGGAAACTTGCGTGAAGGTTGTTCTTCATGATCAGAACATCAAAATATGGAAAAGGAAATTAGGTCGCGCAAGTATTGGTGTGTTTTCACAACTGAGTAGCGCGACATAGGCTAGGGTGATTGGAGCTGCGCGCCGGGACTTGCGTGCTGAGAGGATACTTGTGTGCCACCGCGCAGGGGGTCCAGTTTGCCTATAAATAGAGGACCACCCCCCCCCCCTCATTTGTAACGAAGTTCAAGACTTATATATTTTTCTATCTCTCGTCATGAAAGTGGTTGAGTAGCGCGAGTGGAAGTTGGGTCGCGTATGTAGAGGCTGCACGCCAGTTGTTCGTTGCCCGACCAAGGTTGTTTGGGAGTTAAAGGTGAAGAGTCACGCATGTTTGGAGTTTAAGAAGTCAGTGTCGCACAAGTGGGTTGGTGTCACCTGCACGCCGAATTTGTGCCACACAGATGACTTGGGCGCCGTGTTGGGAACTTGCGCGCTGGGCTTGGACTTGCGTGCCAAGTATTGCTGAAGCCTGCTGGTCATCTTAGAGGTGCACGAAAGCTGGAAAATTTCCTGATACCTTCGGTGAAAAGGGAGATCATTTTAAGGGTTAAAGTTGGACATCAATAGAACATATACACACAACAGAGGATGAATTCATCTAGAAATAATGAAGAGACCTTAATGTCTATAAACTGAGTGGGACTTCACCAACATTTGTGAGCCCGGGGGAGTCAACGGGAGTGACCCGATGGATGCAGTGAGCTATCCCTGAACAATTGTAAAGGTAGTGAGCCTAGGATAGGGTGACTGTTCCGAATCCTTTGTAATCCACATCAATTTAAGTGTAGTGGAATTAGGTACGACCGACAACATGTTGGTGTATGCTCATTGGACGTAGCCCTTAGTGGTGAACCATGTAAAAAGTGATGTATCCTCTCTGGGATTGTGAATGTTTTCATTCTGATATTTTTCATCATACAGGTTCAACAAGTTTCTACCAACGTGGGAACAAGATCTATCACATTAAAAGAAAAATTTGTCACCCTGATTCACCCCTCCCCTCTCAGGATGTCCTGGGGTCCTTCAAAATATATATTCTCAAATAAATGAGGCAAAGAAGAACTCAAAACTTTACATTGGTTTGAGAAGGAGGAGAACATGAGGTAGGGTGGTTGGAACTTGCTGGGTGTTTGAGTAGGGAGAAGAACAGAGGGTTCCTTGGGTACAACTGGCTAGGTTATAATCTAAATAAAATATACAAAATCATTAAATGTTATCATGGAGAAACTGATGTCCAACAAGTTCATTAATTGGCTGGGAAGGACTTATGAAAAATAAGTGAGAACACAGAGGGTCCACCCAGCTATCCTGGTAGAAGAAAAAAATGTTGCAAAGGGGTGTAGGGTTCTAGTGCAGTGCACGCCGTGGGGAAGAAGATGATGACATGGTGGGAAAAAACCTTGAGAAAAATGGACGGTCAGGATCATGTCCGACCCTGATCCAATGGCTGGGGTGCGTCTGCGGTTTTTAAAAAGGAATGGGCGTCTCAGATTGATATGTGGCAAGATCGGGAAGCTCATGATTGTCACAGAATTTTAATGACCAAAAACAGTCTCGATTAGATTGTGTCAGATAGAACAGACCCTGTAAAATGCGGAGATAATCACAGCTTCTAGGGATCGAACCCCGGATCGAAATCGACGACCAAGATCAAGTGTGGCACGATCCAATGGTACGTATTTGATCCCATGTGATTTTAACCATCCAACATCGAAACGGTGAGGGGTTTTGCATCTCTTTATAAGCCTGAGCCTCCTGCAACATTACCCATGACACAACACACACTATGGAGCTTTATACATGATCTCCCGCCTTCCCCTACAGACTTCGACCTACCCCTGCCACGGCGTGACCTTGAGCCCATAGTGGCACGCCTATGCCTTTTTTCTCCCGTCCACCCTTTGGGGAACATATTCCCATGCTTGGGACAACCTTGGCTGGGGCTAAGGGCTAGGCTTAGCCACTATGCGTGAGCTGCCTCCCTTCTCCCAGCCATAAAGGGATGGCCCTAGCTAGCCCAATTGTTTATAAAAACTAACTTACCAAAATCATCAAGTCTTAAGAAAAATATATTTATTAAAACCATATAAAAATTATATTTTTAGAAATGAATTTCACTTAAAAAATAGGAGGATAAATAATACACATTATATTTTGACTTAGCTCAAATTATTTACAAACACTAAACGTTTAACATACAAATGATAAATTGAGATTTAATAAACCTACATGATAATTCTTATACTAGTATTATAGAAAAAATAGTTTAATCAAAAACATAATTTAATTTTAAGAAATTAAAAATAATTCGTAACACAATTTATGAAATGAAAATCATTTAATTATAATTGAAATATTTGTAAAGTGTTTTTAATTCCTTGTTATATTTCAAAACATAAGTGTAATTAAAATAATTATATCATAGTTAGAGGTTATCTTATAATTCCCGATTCATAACAAAAATTTTGGAAAACTAAGTCGTACTTAATTGTTTTTAGTTAAATCACCACAATGCCAACAACTATAATTATAGCATTGGATTTCCAATTTTTACCCAAGGTAATGGTCAAGTTAATGACTTATAAAAACATTACTTATGGTGTCCCAAACCCATGAAAGAGAAGAGATGGTGGTTGCCATACCGTTGATGCTCAACACAGTTTACATGATAATGGTGGTGTTGTTCCTCATTTTCACGGACCCGATGGATCTTAATTATTTACCATGTCTTGATGTATTTTTAGTGGGCCTTCCCACAGTTTTGATAGGGTTTTTATTAGTCATTTTTGGGTAGAATGGTTCCTTGTGATCATGAAACATTGTAAACACAATGGTGTAATTTTTAAAAAAATCCTTATGTTTATCTTTTACTTTTTTTGGGTTAAAAACATTTTAAACAAAAATAAAGGCATAAAATTATCATTATGTGAGATACAACTTTTTGGGGTGTTACACTAGAGCTTTACGACATCGAATTGCACTGAATTTCCTTTCTTGGATCCCCACCTAGAGATGAAGTGGGATGGATTCTACAGTGAGTGGACCATCCTGTTGAGGGGGGGGGAGTGGGGTTATCAAAATCCATGTGTGCTTGCATACCATATACTCAATCCGGATATAGTTTTTCTTCAAGTTGGAATGCCACCTATTTCATTTCGAGAGCCTCAAGATGGGTGATGAGAGCACAAATTGGATCCTCTTAGTGGGGATTCTTGTCTTTGCAAGGGTCCCTGGCCAACACTGCATTACAATTTTTTTAATCACAATAAGACAGATCAATGACTTGTGGAGAGGCTAGAGGAAAGACCTGTAAAGAGTCCGGAGGAGCTGTTGGATGAAGGGAATATAGAGTCAGGTCTTGGAGAAAATTCTTGCACATCATGAGAAGATTAATTGATATATATCATGGTTGTTTTCCATAGGGTTCAGCCTCTACCGAGTTGGGATGTGCAAGGTTTTCATGATGAATGAGAGGAAATTCACAGAGAAGATCATGTGGTTTCCCCTTCTATCTTGGTGGAGGGTTTATGGGAGCATACCGAGGATCACCATAATCTAGGTTCCATTCTGCATGCTCCTGAGTGAGGATCTCATTAAAAAACTTCTTATGTTATATGAGCTGTTGAAGCAGCATGACCTTCTCGAGATCGTATTCTGTCTATTGTGTCTAGATATATGGATCAAATGGATTAACAGTCCCAGTGTGTCCTCTTCCCTTATTGGGGGCCAATCAAGAAGCATTGAATCAGTATGTTCAGCAAATCTAAGCATGCTTCTTTGCTAGTAAGTGACAACGCTATGGGGATACACCAAATTTTTCATTGTTCCTAGGGGAAGGTTATCTTCAATGATATCTATTTTATTTCTCCTTATGTTAATTGATGTTAGTCATGTTTATCATGACTACACCTACCATAATATCCTAAATATCACTTGAAAAGTTGGGTTAATGAGAGATATGAATGAAGTGGAGAGCAGAATATTGTCCCCAGCCATGGATCTGGACATGTGGGGATGCCTCAAAAATATTTCTTCAGAGCACAATGCAGTTTCTAACACATCATTTTTTATGGTTTGGTGATAACAGGGAGATGCAGAGTGCTGAGCGATGGGAAGCATGGTCATGTAAACCATATGAAACTACTAGTTAATATTTGTCATAATGCTCCTAGATCGTCAAATTGAGAAACTGAGGATTAATGAGGTAGAAATGAATCACCTAGAGAGTCTATCAGAAACACATGATCTCATCGTATGTGAGGGACTCCAGGTTTTTGAAGTCTGGAATCATGATCGGCCAAAAAATATCAGGGAAGTGGTCCACCACAAAAATGACCCACATACGTCTCCATTCAGAAATGGGTTATCATGTTTGATTCCCCCATATCTGAACTAGGGGTTACCGAGGGAAGAACAATGGAACTGATATTGACCATTTTGGTAGAGGATTGGCTAGTGGAGAGAATAGTGTGCAAGCTGATAAAACACTACTCACCAGACTATCTCTTGGGGATGGTACAGACTACATCATCACGTTCTTGTAGGATGTAGTTTTGAAAACTGCTTCTTATCTGATGGTGGTGATTGTTGGTGGTTAGTCAGGTAGGTGAGCATCATGTACCCAAGTTGAGAAAAAAAATTCATGACCTCGTGTTGAGGTAGAAAATGGTTTTAGTTGGGAAATAGAGGACTGCACGGAGAGCCTCTTGAAAGGATCCAAATCATCCTCCCTCTAAAAGTACATGTGGAGGGTTTTAGAGATCTGGAGAATTTCATATTTTGGAAGGAGAAACTTCACATTCCAGGTTCCAACCCAAGAACATAATGTAGATGATTGGGGTGAAGGTTCTATCATTAAGTCACATTCTATTTTAGAATCGGAAAATTGAACTCAATTTTCAATGATTTGGCATTTATCAGATTTCTTCCCTCGGTAGTGATGGTTTTCCCTCCTGCCTAGGACTGGTTCATATGGGTATGGTAGATTATATACATGGGGAGTACACACATACTAGTTGATGCGTTAGTGGGGAGGACCTCCTTTCCTATTTTTGTTGAAGTGGGGATGATTGTAGATTTTGTGAGATGGGTTGCGAGGAGCACCTTGGCATATGTCAAATGGAACATGAGGAGGACCTCCATGATTGTTACACAAAATGCTGGGAGGAACATTGAGGTAGGGGGTTCTAGAGCTGAGAGGGCCCTCCCTGGAGATGGAAAGGACATGGGGAGGACCTCCATGCTTGTCATCTATGGTGAAGGGAGGACTCAATGCCAACAGGCAGTGATATCACGAATATTGTCTTCATATTGATTGAACTGATCATGAGGAGGACCACCTCTGGAGCTGGTGAGAACATTGGGATGACCTACATACTAGTGGGTGATAGAGTGAGGAGTTCTTCTACCTAGGTCGGCGCTGCTATGGGAGGACCTCCACATAGGCCAATGCTAGTGGCATGGGGGGTCGATGATGAGTGCAAGAGCAGGGAGAACCTCCACTCTAACTGAGGACAATATGAGGAGGACCTTCATAATGAATTTCATCTTTACAGGTTGGAATGAAATGATATTTGATCATGTCGGTGACCAAAAGAGTCATATCAGATTTTCATGGAATGGTTGGGGTCTCAATCACGATCGTACAAGGAAGTTTTACTACTATATAATAGTAGGGAACTGATAATATGCACCGGTAGTGGAATTAGACACTGAAGCTATAAAAGACTATGCCCCTAGAGGGAATCTTCCTGGGCATGTTCCCAACATGAATGTCAGATTAGTTTACCAGATACGATGGTGTAGCGGTATAGAACATTTATTCTTCATTATTAAGGACTGGTAATTGGTGGTGCTAATGAGGCCTGGTGGGATTCCATGTTTTCACCTTGCATGTGGTAGTCATTGTCTGGTCAAATCTGATCTCCGTTATCTCATCTGCATTGGGGAATGAGTTATAAGAGTGTTCTAGGGAGAGGATTACAAAATAGTTGGATGTTGGAGTAGGGATTTGCATCTCACTATGTGTCCCTTGGGGGTGGCTGTGATAGAAAGGCACAAAAGCCTCCAAATCATGGTAGGATATATCCCTCTTTTAGATGACCTTATTATATTCTTACATTTGTAAAATAGTATCTATCTCTCTTAACTATATAAACTATTAAGGCTATATAGGGCGTGGGTGAATGGAAGTCATGGTTGTGGACAACATTATAGCAGACGTGGAGCCGTATGGGATTACCGCATTAGCATTGCATAAGCCCATGCATCTCTGGGTGGGGGGTAGATGGTTTTCCCTAGCTTGGGACCTACAATGTAGGAATATTTGGCTATCAATTTGGATAATAGGAAATCAGTTATTAGTTCCCCAGTACCATTCAATATTCCATGAACAGATAGATATATCTATGCGGATGATGTCGCAGACTAGAATTCCCAACGATCAACTACCCCAAAATATGATGAGTTCTACAATATGCCCAATATAATATTGCTGGGACATGGTGTCAGATAGTAGGATCTAGATACATGCTTACATGTTGATATCTCTGATGCTACTAATCCCCATGCATGTAGGAGAAAAGAGCCACGTTAGGTTAACTATTTCTGTTTCTAACGCTATATATCAGGGTGTGACTTTATGAAAGTGTTTACGACATTGACGACAACATTGTACCCTATATTCCCTCTTTCCAAAGGCAGGAAACATTCATCAATCCTCCAGCGATGTTTTCTTCTAAACTTAAATGGGGTGATGGGATATCTTTCTCTCCTTCTATGGATCCCCCCTCAGAATTCTTCGCCTAGTCCGAGTATCCCTTTTATATTAAGATGTTTTTTGTGAAACTCTACTTGGATCCATCTCTTTTTGGATTTCAGTTAATTATTAAAATTATTTCAGAAAATTCAAAAAGGTAATGTCAGGGCAGCAAACATTAGTCATGAGAGAAGTCGCATTGGGCATTACTGGTATGTCTGGATAATGGAACATTAGTACACCTGAAGTATCATGTATTAGATGGATTCTCAAGGTTGCAGAAGTACTAGGAATCTCATATTAATTTCGGTGTATCCAATGCCTGAGGCATGTCTCTAAGGTTTTCCCCATCTTCCCATGTTTAACACATGGAATGCAATGATTTTAACTTCTAGCAGTGACAGATTGGACTAATAAGAACATTGATGATAGTGGTTCATATAGGTATATCTCAAGGAGGGATCACCTTGATGTTTTACCATATGAAAGGATCATAAAACCCAATAAGGATGGACCCAGGATGGAGTGTCCCAAAAATTGAAGGTTTCACACCATTCTGGCTGATATGGATATCAAAAATGATGGATTAGGAATGCACACTCCAAAAAGTGGGATGCCAAGGATTACCATTGGTTGGGATTAAACCTCAAGGTGGATTCGTATGTAGAATTTGTAGAATATAGGTATCTAACCCACCATAATTTTAAGGTGTAATTTGGGTCTTACACATGGTTAGCTTCCCATAAAAATAGGGGAACTCTTGGTTGGATAAATATGAATTATTCAAGGATCATACATGGTGAGGTTCCCAAGTGCTCTTAGAAATAGTGAAGAAGTGGTTGGATTTTTATCACTCAGATTTAGTGTCCTGGGTAAGAATCAAGATAGATAATGGAGGATTTGAATGGATTGAATGAGATGAATGGGATAGAACCAATGTGAATATGGAAGTGTTGGTAGGGAACCTCAGAGAGGCTTCCAATATATCATAGTGGCTGGGAATCAAATTCCACATAGTTAGATGGGGATATGGGAAACCTAATGAGGTGGCCCATAAGAAATGGAGTGCATGGATGGGGACTCGAAGGATGTAGACCATCCAGGTTGGGGCACGATCTTCCTGAAACACAAAGTCGTGAAGGAAAGACTAGGATGTGAAATGTTGGAAGGACTTGATCCTTGGGGAGGATTTCTACTTCCCTATTTCATAGAAATCGATCAATATCCTTGTAGTCTAGGATTGAGCATATAATTGGGGAATACACATTAGACAACATATCATAGACGTTCCATGGGCTTATTCATGGTCAACGTCCCCTCACACGAGGGGAACTCTTGGTTGGAGGAGTATGTTGATGTGTGGTGCTTATTCATAGTTTATTACCCGTGTGGATTTGAACTCCTCAAGATGGAACATCCAAGAGATCCATCCCAAAAAGGGATGAGGTCACATCCTGATGGTATATCCCTAGAAGGGATCACAATTGTTTACCATTTTTTGTGATTGAACCCCATAGAGGCTTCTTATATACCCAAATGGGATCATACCTGCATAGTTTAGAGTGTGAAGTTTAACATAATGTAGGATGAGTGAACCGACATGAAATTTTCAAACAAATGGATCACGGGGAATGAGGGACTTGAACCTCGGAGAGGCTTCCTATGTTCCCTATTTGAAATACAGGGATTAAAGTCCATGTAGTTTTGTGGAGAGGGGCATGGGTATTACCCATGGTTAGTGGACCAATGTCGTGATCAGGATTACACGTGTTTAGTGGCTCCAATAGGATCTCATGGTCATTTTCACTCTAATCCCATGTGAGTCTTTCTTGGTGTGAGAAACAAGAGTTAACGGAAAATCCGAAAGTCGTGTGGAGAAATATGTGGCCATGAGGGCTGGTGTGGGGCATACACATGGATAGAAGCCTAGGGAGATGGAAATTAGGACTTAAACTATGAGAGAATCCCAAGGAAGTGGATCAGGGCTTACGTAGAGACTACCCAAGGCACACATGGAGATGAATCCCAACGGGATAGAGATATTGGATGGAGAAGGGGGAAGAAAAATGTTCCTAGTCCCTTCCCCTCTCTGAGTTTTTAGACATGCCACACATGTAAAAAATTATAGTTTAATATCAATTGTTGAGGATGTAGGTGTTTGGAAGTTTAACATCCTGCAGCTTGGATGATGGGGACTCACTCTCCTCCCTTGGACTTACATAACTTTTACCTACCCGGACATAGGGAAGGGAAGGCATAAGGAATTCTCTATGGGAGTGAGGTGGAGGAGTGTTTAATCAAGGGGTCCATGTTATCATAGCCATGTGAAATAGAAATATCTATTAGAGTACCTATGTGAATAAGCACAAGGTAACGAAACACAACATTAGTCACTACACGAGGAATTGCGAAACCAAAATGCCTGAGCCTAGAGGGAAGTACGAGATTGGGTTTTGTGAAGTGGAATGCCTCCCTAATTAGGGAATCCTGATGCTCTGGTGCTTCATTAAGAGGTGGAGATTCATGAAGGAATGTTCTCCATGAATCATGGGTACCTCGCTGAGGCATGTACTACGCATTTATTTGGAGGGTGCTTCATCAAATCTGAATGATCCACAATGTCCTGATTTACCAAAAGGGAATCCTAACTTCACGATGACTATATGGCTTCACAAAGAGAATCCACAAATAACGTGGAGGTAAATCATGGAAAATGTAATGATAGTCCGTGATGCTAAAATACAATGGGTGATGCTTATTCTCTCTAGTTCATAATGAAATGGAAGCTTCATGAAATGAGATATCGGAAGGTAAAATTTCATGGTAGCAATCTTTTGGGGGTCGGGGTCTGCTTCATATTTATAGGCACTAGGTATCGTGATGTTGAGAGGCCCTCAATAATGGTAAATGGTGATTTTTTAGTAGAGGTTGATCTGTTAGTCTCGTGGAGCATTCTGTCACTACATCTCAGTGTTTGTAGAGGTAGTTGGACTTGTAGTGGTGTCAATCACTACTTCGTAGTGCTTGTAGAGAATATCAAAATCACAGAGGCGTTCATCCCAAATTTTTAGCATTCACAGTGGTGAAGTGCTTGGTGGTGTAGATTCTTGATGAACACACCCATTTAGTGACTCTGGGTTCATAAGTACTGAATGTTGTCAAAATGGGTTTGGATGTCCTTAATCTATCTTGGTCCCGTATTTCGGCACCAACAATATTCTCATATTGATTATGAGACTTAGATTCCATAGTAACATTAATATGTCTTGAAACCTCCAGTGAGTCTTTTAGAAGCTTATTATAGACATATAAATCATTGTTTAGAATATATTTCCCATTGAGTTTATTATTAATATCTACTAAAATATATAAAATTTATCCTCTTGCTCAATAATTATTTTCATGTTTCTATATCAATAAATAAAGTATATTCTATTCATTTTTTAGTTTTATATAATCAATCTCATGATTTTATTTCTTGATGATGTTATCCTCTATAATAAAAGCATTTTAATATGATTATCATGTTTAATATATATTTTCATTAATGAATTTTGATTACAATTTTCCAACTAAAATTTATGACCCGATACAAAATATCTACTTAGTGATCAAAGATCTAAATTTCATTAAGCAACGTCCCCACATTGGTGTGAAACTCATTACCTAAGTTGGGAATAATCCCAATAACAATAATTATGATTCTTAGATTGTTATGTGGTTAAATATTTTTTTGTATCTATCTTATGGATAATACTATACATTGTTCCTCTAGTATCCCAACCCTTGGGATGTCCCATCAAGTGTAACCTAAAAAATTCCATGGACAAGCTAACAAAGGATAATCCCGGGGAACCCTACATTGACATGAAACTACCCAAGGATCCTATAATTTAATATATCACATTTTATTCTTATATAATATAATCTAAGGGAATAAAATTTTGGTGTAAAGTGCTTGGTTTTATGATAAAGGTCTTGATAAGTGATTCTTTAGAAAGAATCTCTCAATTAGTAGTCGAGTGGTATTTTTTGATGTCTCATCAATTAAATATACATCATAAACACATTAAATTCATAATTATCTCATGTACATATTATTTATATTCCAATGTTTTATTCCTTTCATTGTATGAATTGTTTTATTTATTTTGTTATTAGGATCCCTATTCCATCCACTAAATCTATATTCTCAAACCAAATTAATGTGTAAATTTTACACAACCCACAAGTTTATGTAACTCACCAAAAAATGGAAACCGTATTTATTCAAAAATATCAAACATTATTATATGAGTAACATATATGAACTATTCATATAAATTCATAGAGTTATATGAGATTGACAGTCACTAGATGAATAATCATGAAGTAATAGATTGTGAGCCTCGTTATCCTTTTTGAGACTAGGCATGTACCTAAAGTTTTGTAGGTTTTCTAAACTGACATACCTTTACCAAGGGAGACATTACTCAATAGATAAATCAATACATGATATCTATAACACCTAATATGAATCAATTAAGCTCAAAATTAATATTCCTGATAATAATTACAAAAATAAACTGACGTCAAGGTAGATGAAAATTTAATATTATGGATTCGTACAAAACATGGAATATGAGGATATATATCCTAGAAATAATTTATCATATAAATGAATCATACAGAATATTGACTACATAAAATATTTATATACATGAATAATTCTAGGAATAACATCTAAATAAAGTAAAATTTCAAATATTTAAACATGATACTAATTTATTGAACTTTTTATAAATAAAATATTATCGTAATGATTTTATAATTAAGATAAACATTAAGAATCAAACACAATCATAGATATACTAAAATTTATATCTAATTTCAATATGAAATCTTCCATATTCAAAAATATATAAAATTTTAATAAAAAATCTATTATTTTATGAATTATAATTTTTACAATTTTGTTGTGTAATCCTTTTAAATAATTCAAATATTATATACATTATATTATTAAAACATTATATCATATTAATCATCAATAATTTTTTTGGAATGGTCTAAATAATATCTTTAAATAAGGCTTTCATTTTAATTTTTAACAATTTTATATTAAATCATTATAAATAACTCATAATTAAAAGTATTAACAATTATATTTTATCCTTATTTATATTATTTATAAATTCTTTTATAAATAATTTATAATTTTAAATAACATTTTATTTTAAAATTTATAAAAATTCTATACGACATGGTAAAATGTAAGATCCTTGACTTCGTGGATTTATGTCACTGTTTAAATTTCGATTTAATTCTTCTGGACTTATTTAATCAATTTTTTACTATGTGTTTGAGGAGGCCTAAGTGTTTCTTAAGGGTATGAGAGATGAATGAAAATGGAATCCATCCATTCTATTTTCGTTGTATGGTTGGCGCTCGGATAGTGGTAACCATGCACCCAAACCGTGTTACCCAAGATGAGGGGTAAACAGTTTAGTAAACCATGCAAGGGGGAGGATAAACCAAGTATCTTGAGATAGAGGCATTCAACATTTTTGGATTATGGTTTCCCAAACAGTGTTGGCTCTCGAGTTAACTATTTGACATGAACCCCTCTTAAGCCTAGGCAGATGCCCCATTGGGACACGGTTTGGAAAGATGTGAGGCAAACCATGTGCCCCATTAATAGTGTATTTTTACCATTTTCCCCATTCAATATTTTTAGTGTTTAACCCAGTTTAGTTCCCTATTCTCCTCCGGACATACCTAGTGAGGAATTTAAGCACCCAAATTTTCTCAAAGGTCAATCTCCTCTATTTTTTTGTCATTTGGAATGTCATTTGTTGAATATCGAAGCTCCAAGTATGTATAATTATCCTCTTGCTTCCATTTTCCTGATTAGGGGTTGTTGTTTCTTTATCCTTATTACAAATACCTAAAATCCTCTTTTTCTGGTGGATCCAATATTGGGGATTCAAGGGATGCTTGAATCCAATTAAAAGGATTAGGTTAAGCATGAATTCATATCCAAGATCTAGGTAGGTGGTCTATAAGTTACATCCAATAGTCTTGCAGTCGAATTATGCATTTGTGGTTGTGTTATTACTTCTCTATTATTGTTCAGTTGATTACTTTAGCGTGATTTGGTAAAATGGTTGGATAAATGATTAATTGAAAATCTCAATATCCCCATGGGATGCAATGTTTCACGAACCAAATATTCTCACCATATAATGTGGCCCCAAACCCAACCCGTGACAATGCCCAAAGGGTGTTACCGATCCCCAAGGTCTGGCACAAGTGCCTGGGTATCATAAACTAAAAATTGGGAACTATTTACTCAAGTTTATAAACATAAAATAGCAGATGAATCCAATAAAATGAATGAAGATTTTTCAAAAAAAATTATTTGTTATGAAATTTTAGAATTTAATTACACAATGTAAAATAACGCAAAAAGACCATTAAAAGGTAAAAACCCATAAATAAAATCCCATTAACCTCCACATGTAAAGAGGCATCACTCTCAAGCCATATCTATAACATCGCATTACGTTGGACAGCTAAAACCCAAACCATTTGCACAAAAGTTGTACCCAAACAAGCCAAACAATATCAACAAGTCTACATACACCAAAAAGTGTTTGGATGGTGTGAGCCCAAGCCCAGTAGGATACCACCACAAAGATATCCCATGTGATGAACATTAAAAGATGAAAAGCACGCAAGTTTTAAAAAACATGAAATGCTAGTTACAATTTCTAAAAGATGCAAATTTAAAAATTAAAGGATTTTTCAAGTGGTCTATTTTAAAGAATCAAAACGTTTAAACAAAATTAAAAAGCTTTTGAAATTTCCATCCAAACATATCGTAAGCCTACGGTAAGAGTAAACCATATAATGAGAACATGCATTAGAAAATAACCCCTAGGCACTAGCTCGCAGTGGGTCCTAGGTACCTCGTATATCGGTGAGAGTAATCATCACAATATCTGTTCCCATGCACGAACCACTAGTAGGGAACATACCCATAACCTAGTGGTCCCCAATAACAATCATAGTCGCAGTTTAGTTAGTGTTGTTAGCATCAATCTTTCTATGTGAAACTGAGGCCAAACCCTTATGGGATCACTAGCATACTAGTACACATCCCCCCACAGAGATACCCACTTTTCCCTCTTGTGCTCAAACAAGTTCAAAAATCCATGAAATATAATTTGAACATGAAAATACCACTTCCACATCACAAATCATCCAAACATACCACATTTACATCACACAATCACACCATCCCCTTTTAATTCAAATTGATTTTGAAATCCAACTCCCACTAAAATAGCCCACAAAGAATTTTTCATATCATTCGCAATTCAACACATCAATTAAAAATTTCATAAAATCTTTCAGAAGATTCTATACATCAAATAAAATCCCACTCAAATGTTACATAATACCTTTTTAAAACAAAATCCATTATTCACATCACACTCACACAAAACAACCCACATCACTTTCACATTTTAGTAATTTTGTTATACATTTTTATAAAATATTTCCAAGAGGATACACATCACATGACATCCCATTTCTCCATTGAATGGACAATTTAAAAATATGAACAATCCAAAACAGTTTTCCAATATGGTTTCACCTATTAAATAAATCATTAAACCATTCAAATGTTTCATAAAACAATTTTAAAGAGTATTCCCAATATTTTCACATAAAACACATTTCAAAACCATCTTTCAAGGAAAAAATCACACCAATACCAATCCAAAATAGAATTGGAATCACAATAAATATTTAATAAACCACTCTAAAGTATTATAAAATAACCTTGAATGATACCACAAAAGATTCACATGAAAACACACACATTTTCATAAAACACTTTCAAGAGGCATAACATGGTTTTACACATAAAACCCATTCAAAAACCCCCTTTCAAAAAAATGACACACCAATACCATACCAATGAATAATTGGTATCCCAAACAATATTTAGTAAACCACTTTCATATGTTATATAATACACCCATATAATACCCCAAGAATTACACATGATGAACATCAAATTTCAAGCTAAAATGAACCTATAAAATTAAATGCATAACCAAATCAATCATAAATAGTTTTAGCACCAGAAAAAAAATATGAGGAATACTAAAAATGATAAAATATAGCAATTTAACAAATCATAAAATGGTTACACATGTAATCACCTGCCTTTTTGTGTCGAAACCCTCAAAACATGGTGTGAAACAGCAACTGCACCACTGCCACACCACAAAGGGGTGAAAACCAACCCTAAACCACATGATTTGACCAAAATTACAACAAATAAAACCCATGGTTTGAACCTAAACTTCTGGACATTTTTGAACTTCATGAATGAGGGAGGAAACCTTATAGAAAATGGAAAAAATGAAAATGGAATTTCTTACCTTGAAAAAACTTGAAGAAATCACCCCTAATACACCAATGGTTGAATCTCCAAGATACCAAAACTATAAGGTTGGATTGAATGATTCATAGTGGGTTATGTGGGGACAGAAATGGATGATAAAGAGTGAAAATTGAATGGATTATGAAAGAATCAAATTACCTTATCAAAAAAAGATGATTTGACAAACCCTGAGAATTTTCACCCTAATACGAGATCCAAATGAGCTCCAAAAAAAGAAATATATAATGAGATATAGACATGTGTTTTTTATTTGGGAGGGAGGTGGAATCATTAAAAAACCGTACAAAATTAATGGGATATCTAATTTTTTTTTAAAAAAAATTAAAGCTGGAAATGGCCTTACGAGCTAGCCCAAAACCTTAACAAAAAAACTCAACTCCATCATTATTATTCATTCCTATGGGGTCCAAATTGATATGGTGGTTTTAATGTACTAGGGGATTACAAATGGGACGTGGAATGGGTGCAAAATGTTGAAAATGAAGGAGATATAAAAGAAACAGAAAATATATTTAAATCTGAAAATGGGCTCACATTTTGGCCAAAATTCTGTAATCCCACCATTTCCTCCAAAATTAATGGGAAACCTCCAAAACAAATCAGAAATGAAAATTAAATTAAAAACCCCTTTAAAAGAATTAATGGGTATAAAAATTTTCCCCACCATAAAATGTTCCTCCCTCAGAAAGCCACAACAGGGCCAAAGGCAAAAACCGAACCCAACTGAAAGGCCAAAATGAAATCCTTTTCCATGTTTCACCTACCCCCAAAAAGGAAAAAACACCTACAATTGATTAATCAAGGATATAATACTCTCACCAACTAAAACATACACCACTTCCTGAAATGATCAAGTATATTCCAATTTAATCCCAAAAGAAAACTCCTTAAACACTATCCAAATATGATTCCATCAATTTACCCAAACGAATAAACAATAATGAAAAAGGTTACACTTACCTTGCTTTAACCAGACCATTGGGCATTCTACACTCCCAACGTTTACTGAAATAAGATTTAGGTAGTTAGATAGCTCTGAACATGACTACCTACTACCATGCCAAGACAAAGGACCAATCTGAGTTACTATTTTGGGGAGACACAAATGTGATCCCCACCATAAGATGTAACTCAATGTTTCCCGAGACATGATTAGGAAACTAATAGGGGGTGGCCCGAACGGACTCCCCGATACAAGGAGTAGAACACCATTCAAAATTTCCAAAGGAACATAAATGAAAATCATAGTGGGTATCCCAACCATAACAACCAACCATCATAACCAACTAGCATGGGCTAGCAATGTAAGAACCCAAATTTAAAGAGTTGGGACGACTGCATGGTTAATCCACATAGTTTGAGAAAATGTGTTGTAACTATGTGGATTTTTCTAATTGCATTGTTTTCTAGGTCATGGTTACTACTAACCATGTTCCAACTATGCACTCAACCTATGTATCCAAATTCCCATCCATAATCCAAAAACTCAATGAAAACCAAAGGGTAAAAGAATGAAATTGGGTGATAACATTAACATAAGGTCCTCCTACCTATTTCCATTGAACGGGAACAAAAAATCAAGATGGAAACAACAGAGTTTTAAACTATTCTCCAGCTTTCATACTGAGGATAAGACTTTTTACAGGGTTTTAAATGACCTTGGGATTTCCCCTGACTATGCTCCAGCTTCTCTCCGGTGCCTATGGCTAGAGCTCAAATGATTGAAGCATCTTCGGCCACGTAGTAAGGATTTGGAAACCACTAAACTAACCTTTTTCTTTTGGTTCAAAAAAAACTATACCCTAATCCTATATGGCTGCAACAAGGCATAACACATTCGAAAACTCAATTTACCCTAACCCACCATTCCACTGAAACAATTGATTATAAGATTCCCACACACATCACACATTATTTCTTCGAGTGAGAAGCAAAATAATGAAAGGACACATATAATCACATTCCTCTAAAACAGAGAATTTTGATGTTTTTCCACTAGATACATACACCCAACATGTCGGAGAGTCTTAGAGGATTGGACAACCTTCACATTTATAGTCAACGAGAACATGATATCACAAGGCTTCACCAAATGTTACCATTGCGACTGAGAGAAACAATACATGCAAGGCAACCTTATGCCAAGTCCCCAAACAACACACAGTTCCAGCTAGTGTCCATAATAGCCAATCATGACCAGATTTTCCACACTGGTGGTTTAACATAAACCCCTTATTAGATGAGACTATGAAGGACCCAAATGCCTTCTTAGACAACATCTAGATACTCATCCACACTAACAACCCTATACCACTTCCACATTCAATGATTCAGGTAACATAAGAAACTACGGTATCCTTCAAACATCCACAAGAATTATCTCCCTATAAGAGGGTCCACAAAATAAATAAAGGAAATGGTTTAAACATAATCTCTCATGCTCGAGTAAATGATTCTTTGTATTGATCAATTAGAGGATTTTCCAAGGGAAAAAAATCTGGGTTTCACTTCAATCATGCAGTAACGCTTTATAGGGGTGTACCTTATCTAATAAAAGAATGCAAGGACCCATCCATGCTAGTATGTTAGTCAAAACGTGCCATAAACCAGAACCAAACAAGTGAGGGTATCCACCGTAAATGCTTCCTAAACGTTTCTTTGAAGAGACCACTAACCAGCCCTTCAACCCATCTTACCGACCAAAAAAAACCAAAAAACTATTCAAACAGGAGGGGTTTCTGGACCCATAAAATCCCACAATATCAACTTTTAAAAAAAACACATAATACACACCATTCCAAATAATTCATCAAGACATAATATTTTCCTTTCAAAACATTTCTTTGCAAACAAATGGTTCTGCGGTTAGCGTATCCACCAATGGTACCCCACGAGCCTCACACATGCATGTTTCTGTGCCACACTAGGCACCCACCTCATATCCATCCCTGCACTCATCCAGTCATGCCATTAACCATCCATCATCCCATATATCCCCATGCATGTGGTCTCTCACAGAGATACCAATGGTTAAAAATTATTCTTTCCACTTTTCAAAACCAAAACAATCAACCAATAATCCTTTTTTCTCAAGACTGCTAACCATGAAATAAAAATCCCAATCATTCAAAATAATAATTAATTTCAATTCATATACATCAATTTAAAAACATCTCATCCTATTAAATCACCTTTAAATTGTTTATAAAACTCTACTGGGAACACTTTTTCAAAACCCACTTTAACATAATTTCCTACTTTTAAAAGACGTTTAAACACACCAATTTTCATTTCAAAAAAAATTCTGAAAATTCAGTTCACCCATTTAAAAAATCAAAACATTCCCTCTTTATTAGAAAATTATTTCACATAAACATTACAATACTTAAAACCAATACATTTTTGCTTTAAAACCAAACTTCCATGATTTCCAAACTAAAGAACACAATACAATGAGAGATGAAACTAGTTGCAGCGGCTGACATAGACATATTGTTAGAAAAAATAGGCCATTCCCTTCACCATAATAGAGAGTGCTCTAGGGGGGTATCCTGGACTCCACATGTCATGCCAGGCCCTATGAGCTCATCGAGATCATTAATACAACTCTCATTGCATTTCCCCTGATCATCATCAAACCAAGAAAACCAAAGGACACAGAAAAATCCTGACTTCCCCTAGAGACTCGAATCCCATCATGGAGGGCGTTAGCCAGAAACCCTACCCATAACTAGAATTTCATGTCCCAAATTCCCTAACTCTATACTATCCTAACTGTTACCCATATAACATGATCCAAAAGAGTGAACCTATACCGTTTTGTCATGAACCAAATCTGGTCCCCATCTAAACTGGTACCAAACTAGGCCCGCAACAAGGCCCGAAGGGTGTTCTCAATCCCCATAGTCTGTAAAAAGTTCTCAGGATGCATAAAATAAAAACTGGGAATGATCTACTTGAGATTATAAACATAAAACAACAAAAAAATCCAATAAAGTGAATCTGGATTTTTCAAACAAAATAATATTTTATAAAATATATGAATTTAATTACACAACCTAAAAAAATGATCAAAGGAAATTACAAAGCTATGAAATCTGAAATGATAGCCCAAGAACCTCCACATGGTAAGAGTCACCACCCTCATGTCATCTCTACTACATTACATCACGTTGGACTACTAAAATCCAAACTATATGCACAAAAGTTATACCAAAACCTGTGGAAACAAAATCATCAAGTCAACATACACCCAAATGTGTATGTACGATGTGATCGAAATCCATGTAGGATACCACCACTAAGAGATTCCATGTGATAAAAATTAAAATAATAAAATCATGCATGTTTTTAAAAACATGAAATGCTCGTTACAATTTCCAAAAGATGCACCCTTAAAAATGAAAACAATTTTCAAGTGGGCTATTTTAATGAGTCGACAATTTTAAATTAAATTCCAAAGCTACTGAAATTTCCAGCCAAACATACCATATATCAAAGGAAAGACTAAATCATCTAATGAGAATACGAATTAGGAAATAACCCCTAGGCACGAGCTCGTTGTGGGTCCTAGGTACCTCATATCTCAGTGAGAGTCACCATCACAATATTTTTTCTCTTGCACGACCCACTAGAGGGGAACATACCCATAACATAGTGGCACCGAATAATTATCATCATCATAGTTTAGTTATTTTTTTAAGATTCAATCTTGCTAAATCAAACTTGGGCTAAAACCTATGGGATCACTTTCATACTTGTACACGTCCACCCACCTAGATACCTAGGTTTCTATCTTGTTCTTAAACAAGTTCAAAAAACCGTGAAATATAACATTCATATAAAAATACCACTTCCACATCACAAATCAACCAAAAATCCCACATGTACATCACACGATCACATCATCCCACTTTTAAATGAATTTGATTTTGAAATCAAATTCACACTAAAATAGGCCACAACACATTTTTCATATCATTCACAATTCAAAACATCCATAAAAAATATTATAAAATCATTCCCATGATTCTAAAAATCACAGAAAAACCAACTCACAAGTTAGATAATACCATTTTAACAAACAAAATCTATTTTAAACGTCACACACACACAAAATAGCCCACATCACATTCACATCACTTTCCCATTTCATTAATTCTATTAAATGTTTTTATAATATATTTCCAAGAGGTTAAAAATCACATGACACCCCCTTTCACATTTAAAATAGGACATTTCAAAATATACACAATACAAAATAGTTTTTCAATATTTTTTAACCTCTTACAAAAATCATTAAACCATTCAAATCATTCATAAAACAATTCAAAGGAGTATACCCAAGCTTTGCACATAAAACCCATTTCAAAACAATCTTT
The DNA here is from genome assembly GCA_963277665.1 of Viscum album. NCBI lineage: Eukaryota > Viridiplantae > Streptophyta > Magnoliopsida > Santalales > Viscaceae > Viscum > Viscum album. Next base: position 457,730,940 of record OY728166.1, on the reverse strand, counting down.
CAAGGACAAAATCACACCAATAAAAATTCAAAACAGAATTGGAAGCCCTTGAAATATTTAATAAACCACTCTCAACTATTATAAAACCACCTCAAATAATACCACAAAATATGCACATGAAAACACACATTTTCATTAAACACTTTCAAGAGTCATAACATGGTTTAACACAAAAAACCCATTCAAAACCCCTCGTTAAAACCAAATTCCACACCAAGACCCTAAAAAGAATAATTTTAATCCCAAACAAGATTTATTAAACCAATTTCATTTGTTATAAAATACACCCAAATAATACCCAAAGAGTTACACATGAAAAACCCCAAAATTCAAGCTAAAATGAAACTAAAAATTTAAATTATTAACAAAATCAATCATAAATAGTTTTATCCCCACACACAAAATACGAGGAATGTGAAAAATGATAAAATATTGCAAGATAATTCATTATAAGATGGTTACACATGGAATCACTTGTCTGTTTGTGTCGAAACCCTTAAAACATGGTGTGAAACATCAGCCGCACCACCGCCACACCACAAGGGGGTGAAACCCAATCCTATAACACAATATTTTAAAACAAGACAAAAAATAAAACCCCAAATTCAAACCCTAACATTTGGAAATTTTAGAACTTCATGGAAGAGGGAGGAAAACCTAAGGAAAATGGAAGAAACCAATAAGGAATCACTTACCCAGAACAATATTGAAGAAATCACCCCAAATACACCAACAATTAAATCTCCAAGCAACCAAAAATAATAGTTATGCTTGGATTATTCTTATTAGGTTATGTGGGGACTGAAATGGGAGAAAAGAGTGAAAATTGAAAGGTTTATGAAAGCATAAAATTACATTATAAAATCTGGATGATTTGAGGAACCCACAAAAATTTCACCCTAATACACACTTCAAATGAACTCCAAATTAGAGAAATATATAATTTGAATAAGAATCATCTATTTATATGTAGGTGGGAGGTGTAATCACTATAAAAACATACAAAATGAATGAGATATTGTAAATTTAAAAAAAAAATCTAGGAAATTGGCTTACGGTCTGGCCCAAAATCATAATAAAAAACCCAAATACATCCTTATTATAGATTCATATGGGGTCCAAATTGATATGGTGGTTTTAATATACACGGGGATTCAAATCGTTATGTGAAATGCATTTAAAATGTTGAGAAATTAAGGAGATATAAAAGAAACAATTTTTTTTAAATTTGAAAATGGGCTCACAGTTTGGCCAGAATTTTGAAAACCAAAAATTTCCACCAAAATGAATGGGAAACATCCAAATCAAAAAAATAATGTTAATTAAATAAAAAACCTTTAAAATAAGTCATTTGTGTGACACAATGAGTATGGTTTGAGTAGTTTAGGACAATCCATGTGGTGTGCAAATATTCTTGAACATGAGAAATTATAATTTTTAGAATTGCAGTGATTTAATATTAGTTAGATACCATGAATACTATGATGATATGATTGGTTGAGTTATAAATATTCACTTTTGGTAGTTGTGTCTAGTCATTTAGAATGAAATAAGGTATTTTTTGGAATAATGTGAAATGGCTAAATGGAATAAGGTGAACATAAAAAATTGATTACGAGTTTGAAATTTAAATGTGTAAGTGAGTTAATTCATGCGAATTGATGAATTTGATAAATGGGATTATTCAATGGATTTGTTGAAAAAGATTAATATGTTAAGGAATGATAATTTTAAAGGATATAAATGGGATATTCAATGTAAATTGTAAATTTTCTAATAGGTTAAGTCATGACATTGATTTATTTTTTGAATAATTATGAAATGAGAATTTTATGTGTATTGATCATTTATGATTTATGATATGTTATCTATAGAAAATAGATAAATATGAATGTGCACATGGCTCAGTAGTTGTGGGGTATTTCAATTGAGGATCTATGACCAAATGTTGGGTTAGACTGAGGCTCTAAACTCCACCCCTATAATTCTCAGGTTAGGGAAGGGGACTGAGGCAGTATACCCCTAATAGTTTCATTTAATGTGACTACATGGACCAATGCTCTAAGGTTTGTGTGATGTTTCTATAGTTGAAATTTATATCCATAGTTAGATAGGGAACTTGTGTTATTCTATTGTGCATAGTAATCGATCATCTTAGGTCGTAGTGTAAATTATATAAATGCATAACCGAAAGAATAGATGATGAAAATGGTTAAAGTGAATAAAGTTAACTAATAAAACATGTTTTATATTTTATTACCTTGTTTTATATTTATTACATTCACGAAATATCTTTTTAGACTAGATATTTTGTAGGCACCATTGGTGGTGCCCTACAGAGTTGTACTCACACTCTACTCGGGCCGTCGTTGGGTACCCGAGTGGACTTCATTAATACGGGTCTGGAAAAGGGAAAGTGCAACATACCAGATGGTTAAGTTAGGTATGGGATGTGAATGGATGAGGGATTTATACATGGAGAATGAAACCATTTTTTGAATTCTTTTGGTAGTCCTTATTTTTGGTTCCTTTACCTTTAGAATTGTTATAATGACATGACATAATTATTGTTTGGTTTGGGTTTGTACCGGGTTTTGGAAACTATTATTGATGCATGTTATAGTGCATGTTTACTGTTTCATTTATTATATATGATGTATTTTGTGAATTAATCTGATAAAGAGGTTATAGTCTACCCATGTGACTATTAAACCCTTGTTTCTAGTTGGGACCTCTGTCGTACGGGGAGGTGTGCTTGTGGTCATGTGGTAACCCGGAACAGAGCACCAATTTAGTGGATCTCAGGTCGGGGATGTTACAAAGTGGTATCATAGCATTCTGTTCTATGAATTACTATTTTGGAATGGTATACTTAATCTTAGTAAGTTTCGGTCCTTGGAAATGTGCTTGTTCTTGGGAGTATCTAACCAATGTAAGAGGGAAAACCCAAGAACATAGGGAGAGAAATTTTAATTCTTAATACATGTTGTTAAATTTGAATGATTTTCACCATTGTGTGATGCAATTTTTGTATGATGATAATATTTTATGATATTTGTCTCCTGGCCAGAACGTCACAAGGTTGTGAATTCATGCATTATTATAATCACATAGAGATATAGGTGACATGCATCATGGTAGGCCCACACAAGGTCAGTGTATGGGGCCTGAAGGGTATGATTCATTTTATATTCATGAAAATTTAAAAAAAATGGGGTCTAATAATGATGATATAAATGGGTAAATAAGAAGAACGTTAAATAATGTTTAAATAATTGTTCTTATTGGTTGTTTTGAATGATTTATAATGCTAGTTGAAAAAAGTTTCAAAATGGGAAAGGCTCCCAGAAGTGAAATATTTTCTCTACGAAAGTGGAAATGATTTAAAAATCAGTGTCTAATGAAAGACTTGTCACTATGTTTGGAGGTTTACCCCATGTGGACCATGACCCAAGGTTTGGGTGAATAAGGGTAGTTATTGACATGTGGTTTTATCTATTTGTATAATTTATGAAGGAAATGTTATTTATGGCTAGTTGATAATCTTATTTTGTGAAACTGGGTATGATTTGTGTTATGTGTTTTGAGATGTGTGATTGGAATTGTAGGAAGATGTCATCATGATGTCATGTGCCGGTTGGGAGACACGAGGATATTACTAAGAACACTACATTAGTAACGGATCATGAAATACCATTGGTCTAAGAAAATCAGGGATAAGAGTTCTTCACTGATAAATTTTCTAATTTTATCTAGATGATGGAAATGGCTTCATGGAGGGTCATGGTAAATATGTTTGATCTTACTAGATATTTCTAGTTGCATCACCCTCCAATGTTTTCTAGAGAGGGTGTACCTGAGGTTGTAGAGTTCTAGATAAATTCCAGCCAAATGATATTGGATCACTTGGAGACTAAAACAGATAAGTGATTCAAGTTAGAATTATATATGTTGTGAGCACTAGAAAAGCGTTGGTGGAATATCATGGATCAGACTCATCAGGCTTCTAGTATATTCTGAAAAGAATTCCCGGAAATGTTTATGGGGAATTTCTATTTGGATTCCTTGAGATATAAGATAGATGAATAGTTTATCAGGTTGCTCAAGGTAACTATGTTGGTGATGGATTATGAAGGTCGTTTGATAAACATACCACACTTTGTTCAATAGTTGGAAGGGGATGAGGTAGTTATGGGAAGATGCTTCCATGATGGGCTAGGAATTGATATTGAGTCCCATGTGAACATATTATATTTAAATAGTTTTTCATATATTGTTGAACATGAACTTATTTCATAGGGGTACTTTAAGGGATGATTTAGGTACTGGGTATGTGGTTCCAGGTGGATGGGTCGATGGTGCAACGTACGAGGGAAGGAAGCGTCGCTTCAGGAATCTTCTCTAGGGTGGAAGTTTGAAGAGTAGTTAGAAGAGTGGATTATCCTCTTAGAGTGGTGGAAAGGTGTGTTTCTATCAATGTGATATACTGGGAAATGTTCATGGCCAGTTCCCCTATGCACCAATGGAGTACTGAGAATGCGGCTGGATAGGGAATGTGTATAGGTTCTATAGGATCGCTCAATAGTTGGGAAACAAGGGTGGATCGAGAAAGATGTTGAGTGTAAGAAGGAAGTCAGTTACCCTATAATAGGATGGTTGTTGGATCTCTACTAGTCGTATTGGTAAATGTGGGGAATTTTTCACTCTGGGGTTGGAGCGTCCATATCAGTGTGCAACTGCAACATGAGGGACTCAGAAATAATCTCTTGGTATTGGTGCAAGTTAGCTTCATGCTGTTAAGTCTACAACTGGAGGTAGTGAGGCTAGACCATAAACTAATCGAGGAATGATCCTTGGAGCTTCCATACTTTCTAGTTCTTTATATGAAACAAGTCCCAAAATTCTTTTTTTCTACTCATTTTGTGTTTATTATTGGTCTAATATTTGAATTTATGTGTGGGGTTGTGTCGATTGATATTCCATTAGAGTTGCGCGTAGAATATATACAACAATTTAATTGGTTTACTCTTGAGGTTGATGGGTTACATTTTCTATGCGACTATTTTTTTATTGAGATATCATGTTTTGATATAATTTTGGGAATGGAATGGTTAGTATTTTACTAGAATCATATTGAATTGTGAAATCATAAGGTAAAATTTAGATCATCTAAAGGAGGCACATATGTCCATCATGGTGAAAGGGATGTCCGCGAAGGTCATGCAGGGATAGTTTTTCAGCAGTTGGGTGAGGTTATAACCCAAGTGGATTGCCTTATGACTGATTATGGATGAGTTGAGAATATTTTTATTTGTAATTTGGTGGGTTAGTTTCAGGATTTGTTTCCTGAGGACTTCTCAGGGCTTCCACCCAAGAGGGTTTTTCAGTTTGCAATAGATTTTCTATTGGGAGGAAAACTAGTTCCTTTTATTTTTTATATCATGGAACCATCGAAACCCAACGAACTCAAAAATTAGATGGAGGAGTTGGAGAATAAATTTGTTATTAATTCTATGATGTCACCTTAGGGATCTCTAGTGTTGCTTTCTGAGAAGGTTGATGGATTGTTTGAGTTATTATTGAATTATAGGAAGCTATATTAGATGTCAGTTAAGAACCGATATGCTATACCATGAATTGATGATCTCTTTGACTAGTTAGGGGGTTTCATTCATGTTCTATAATATTTATCTAAGATTAGGGTATCTTCAACTAATGTTGAGAAAATATGATGTACTATAAACTGCCTTCAAAAGTAGGTATAGGTTATATGAGTTTGTGGTGGTGTAATTTGGGTTGACCAATACATAGGTAGTGTTTATGGACCTAACAAACCTAATATTTAACCCATACCTAGATTAATTTGTAGTTGCATTTGTGGATGACATATTTTTGTACTCCAAGACTCACGACGTGTATTCTAAACATCTTGACATCATCCTGAGTAAAATAAGAGCACATAGTCTATAATCCATGCTATCTAAACGTTATTTTTGTATTGATATGTTGAATTTCTTGGGTTGCATCATTTCGGAGGAACGCATGTATGTGGACCCAGAGAAAATGTAAGCATTTGTGTCTTTGGAGAAGCCAAAAAATGTTTTCGATGTCTGATGATTTCTACGATTAGTATGTTATTATTGTAGGTTCATTAATGACTCTTACCATTTCACAACACCAGTTTCAGGTTTTATCTAGAATTGTTTTATGTTTGAATGGCCTGGGGTATGTGATAGTTATTTACAAGAGTTAATGAAATTGTTAACAATCCCGACAATTCTGACCTTACCAGAGCCGGGTAAACGGTATAACATATTTTTTCATTCATCCGATGTAGTTCTTGGGGTTTTGCGAATGTAGTATGATCATGTTGGATCCTCTAGTTCATGATAGTTGAGACATATTTGAATGAAATTACCCTACGCATGATCTCAAGATAGCTGTGGTAGTTTATGATTTAATGTGTTGGTGGAATTGCTTATTTGGATAATAGTACATGAGTATACCGATAATAAAATCGTTAAGTACATATTCTCCCAGAGTGATTTTAATCATTAGGAGAGAAGATGGGTGGATTTCATGTTGTCCTTTGACATTGAATTGGTGCACAAATTGGGAAAGGGAAATAGTGTTGCAGATGCTCTGAGTTTGAAGACGTAACACTAAGCGGTTTAGTAATTTATTTTTGAGTGGAGGATGATGGAGATGTTTTTTGAGATGCATCTGGTGGTTCAAGATGGTCATGGTAATATAACACTTTATTCCTTGGTAGTTGAGTCCACACATTTGACCTTGATCACTGAGAAGTAGTATGAGGATCCAAAGTCTTTGTCCATGAAAAAAATTATTGAAGGTGGGTATCCAACTTCTGATTTTATAGTTGGTGATAGTGATTTCATTTAGGTTTTTGGTTGTGTTTTCCTACATTCTTGTATGCCAAAAGAGTAGATATGGGAGTTTCATGCATTATAGTGGTAGGTTAATCTTGGCTTAACCAATAAGTATCATGATCTTCAGAGGCAGTATTGGTGGCCAAGGATGAAGAAAGAAGTTTCACATTTAATGACGTGGTACCTTAACTCCTAGAAGGTTAAGGATGAGCATTAGTGGATGAGTAGTTTGTTGCATCAATTTACAATTATAGAGTAGAAATAAAATGAGGTGATAATGGATTTCATGGTGGGTCTTCTGAGGATGCCTTAGAATAATGATGTGATATGGGTAGTTATGGATCAATTGACTATGGTGGTTCATTTCTTCCCAATTTGACATACATTTACCATTGATTAGCTGGGTGAGTTATATGTTTAAGAGATAGTATGGTTGCACAGGGTGTCGGTTAATATAGTTTTATATCATGACTCGCATTTTATTCCAATTTTGATAGGGGTTATAGAAATCACTTTTTACCCAGATGTTTTTTGAGCACGTCTTTCCACCCATAGATGGATAGGAAAGCTAAGCATACGATTTAGGTTTGTCACACCCTAACCTATCTATTATTTTTATTTTATTATTTTCATGGGATTTAAAAAATTTCATCGAGGGTCGAGTGGAATCATGAATGATATTTTTGAGTTTTGTCAAAAAAATGTGCGTTTTTTAGTTAACGTCAATGAGTGCCCCTGTGGAGCGCGTTTTGGATACCCTGTGTGGATTCTCCCAAGAAACAGCACACTATACCAGTATTCAAAATTTGAAAATCAATATTTTTATCATTTTTATTTTTATTTTTATTATTAATATTATTATTCTGGCTGGTGCGCGAGCACCGCACAATTAGCAAGGGTCGTGCAGTAAACCCGGACACCCATGCAACTACATCTGGATCAGACAGAAGCTATCGCACGGTCCGCACAAGAGCGCTTGAGTTGTACGCAGCCCGTGAGGTTGCGGTATCCAATTAATAAGAATAAGTAATAAAAAATGAGGTAAAATTAAAATGAGGTGAATAATAATACTATTACTGAATTTTTCTATTGAAATTATTATTATTATTAAAATTATTATTATCCTTATTATTATTATTATTATCGTTATAAATAATATTAATATTGATATCGTTATTTTTTTATGTTGTAGTAGTTATTATTATTATTATTATTATCATTATTGTAAATTTTATTAATTATTATTAAAATTAATAAGTTTACTTATTATTAGTGTTATTATTATTATAGTTTAAATTTATCATTAATATTTTTTCTCTTTTTTTGTTTTCCTTAACTTACCCGGCGCCCCACCCCTTTCCCCCAACCTACTGCGCAAACCTACCTCTCCCAATCTGGTCTACACGCAACACCCGCAGACCCCCTCCCCTCCCCTTGTCGGTGAGCTGCTCCACGGTCGGCCGCCTCCCAACATCACACATCCTCCACCTCCCTCACTTGATGTTTAGCCGACATCACTCCCCTTGTTGTGCGTAACTCCTCCAAGAGACCCCCTCTTTCCAGCCTCGCCCATCCATTTCTCTACTTCCCCGTCGCGAGCAGGCTGTACCACCCTCGCCCAGCCTCCCTCGACACCGGCCACACCTCCCTCACCACTCCATCATGAGAAATGCACTCCTCCACCCACTGTCGACCTCTACTCTGCCTCAAGCTTACCAGCCGGCGAAACTCCCTCCACCTGTGCCCTTTTTTTCATTCTTCCCCCTTGGTATAACATTTCCATTAGGAGTATGATGTTTTTTCAAAACCTTAAATACTAGGGGTTTTTCTTTTGAGTCGATCCCTCAATTTATGTTTTGTTTTGGTGGCGTAGGGTTTGTTCAAGCTTCCAAAGCATGTAGTTGAGGTGGGAATGAGATCGCGCACAGATCTTGGGCGTGTGTTTTTATTTTTCATTGGAATTGAGGTATGAACCCTTTGCGCATCACCTTTCTATTTAGGATTTCACAAAATTTTTATTTTATCGCTACCTTTAGTTATTAATTAGTGATTTAGTGATTTTTTTCATTTTCATTCATTGTGATATACGGTGTTTTGGTTCAGTTTCTTTAATCTTTTGGTGTGAATTGTTAAGTAGTGCACTCTGTTTGTATTTAACAATTCGCTGGTTGGTTTTGAAAGTGATTGGTGATTTTTTTAAACATGTTTTTGTCTTAGAAGTATAAACATGATGCTGAACATGGTAATTGAACTTCCTCGAGTGGAAATTTTGGTTACGGTTTCAAAAGCGATGTGTATATGGTTTCAAAATGGAGTTTTGACGTATTATGAATTTTTATTAGGTTGTGAAATAAGTTTATTAGATTGTGAAAGTCTTGTGTTTTATGTTCAGGTATGTTAGGGATCTGTGGTTGGTCATAAAAGAGGTTTTTATGGGGGTTTTTGGGTGTGTAAATCTATGAGATACCTTTTTAAAATTGTTATGTAAATGTTAAAGTGGTTTAGTAAATTGTGTCAATGGTTAAAGTTGTGATTTAAAAACATGTTGAGGAGGTTCTTTCACATTTTTTACTCATTTGGACTGTTTTAAGTCCTTTTTTGTGTGATTTTAGTTATTGTGCGTTTGTTGCAGCGCGTTTTCAAGGTAAGCCCGCGATATTGCGGTCACCAACTTGCGCTTGCATGTACGCCTACGCGAGGCGTGTCACGCCATTGTGTTTGGACTGCGAGCTGAGGTAGGTCCCCCACTACACACACCTTTAAATTCAGAATTTATTAATTTCATGATCTTTTATTAATTTTAATAAATATGAAATAATATAAGATAATTATTTTTTAAATTATTTTTTGGTGTAAAATGAACCGTTTAGTTTATACACGACACTTGAAATATTTTCCTGATGAACAGACACCCAATAGTAAAAGAGGGCCCATTTGGCCTTTAAACATAATTCACGGAATTTTTAATGTTGTTCTGGTTTAGTGATAAATCATTTATTTTTAAACATGAACAACTGTTTTGGTTATCTTGAGAAATGAGGATTTTCTTTAAAATTGGTGAAGGCCAGTTGGACACTTTTATAAAATGAATTATTTTGGAAAAAACTCTTTGGGGGTGACTCAGGGGTGATATTTAGTGTACATTGATTGCATGATTTGTGTGTGATGTTTGTGATCCTTGATTGACTTTGTTGACTCACCCCTTTCCTGTTTATTATACGTGTTGACATGGGAACATGACATAGTAAGTGAATCTTCTGAGAACAATTGCTACAATAGATTAGAATACGCATTGGCTAGTGGCCCTTAGTAAGTATTACACTATGCTAGGGTATTGGGCCCCTTAGTTAGGCCATGTAGGGCAACATCGAGCGTTATAGAGTTATGAAGTCATCGAGAGTAGGCATGCCTTTAGGATGTGTCACATGTATAGTACATTCTGGATTGTTCATGAGCTCCTAGGTTCGACCCATGTTATCTTAAGTGTTTATTTGTATGTGACAGATGATTGAGAGGTCTAGTTCGGTTGTAGGCCCCTGTATACCACTTTTTCTATTGCCTTTAGTGTGTGATGTGTGTTGTGTGTGGTTTTCCTTTTATCTAACAACTAAAATTTGGATTTCTAAACTGTTCAATTTTTTTTTCTAAAATGCAATGCACATGTTCCTTCAAAACATTGAACCTGATTTTAAATTAAAAAGGGAAATGGACTGTTAATTTTTTTAGAAATGAAAGTGTGTGTGGAAACTCAAGTTTTATATAATTTAGTTCAAACCTCGAATAATGGAATTCTTTATTTAATGGTAGTGCATTGGGAAAAGTTTTTCAGGCATGCCTACTGAGTTTTAATACTCACGCCTATAGTGTTTTGTTGTTTTTAGTTTCTGTTGCAGGTTTGACTCGAGCTTGCTCACATGGGGTGAGATTTGGTTGTGGTTTACTGAGCGAATATCGGTGTCGTGAGGAGATTTGGTTGTGGTCAGGTTAGTGTGTTATTATTGGATGTTCTTTTCCTTTTCAGTCGTTTATCTATCTCGTGTTATTCTATTTTATTTCTGCTACCTTTTTTTGGGAGAAATTGTTCCCACTTTCTCTCTGTTGATGACCTGGTGCTTGTCTCTAGCCCCGGAGGATCGGGAATGTCTTTAGGGACATGTCGTAGATTGTCTCGGGAGACCTGTTCAGGGTCGACCCAGGTTGGTTTGTGACAAAATGGTATCAGAGGAGGATGGATCATGAGAATATATTGTTTTTCAGAGCGCCCATTGTTATTTGGGGTTGTCATGAAAGGAGTATAATTTTTAGGACTCGAGGCATATAGACGATAAGGACATCATGAACCCTTGCTCATTCTGAACCTCGGGTTACCATTGGATGTTTGGGTTGTTGGTGTATTTTGGTTATTTTGAATTTTTTTACAATGGAAAATGCAATGGCTTCTAGGAAAGTGACCTTCGTGAGCTCACATGGTCTGGAAATCCATGTGGAGCCGAAGACATTACCTTAGAGTTCACTTTGTGATGGTGGCATGACTGGCGTATGGCCGCCAACCATATTTCTGAGTCACCCATCATCACTAGTTTCCCCCAAGTGAATCGTTTGAGTTTTCCTTCATTCTGAAAACTGTTTTTTAACGTTTTATTTTGAAAATTGTGAAAATTTGAAATTGAAATGGAAATGATCATGTTTTGATTATGTTATTTGTTTCATTATTCCTTAGTGTTCACCCCCATAATGGTTTGATGGATGCCCAAGGTGCAGCTTTGAGTGGTGCGCCCCAAGCTAATCCTCCAGTTGATTAGCCCATAGACTATGTTCTAGAGTTCTGGAAGATGAAACCTCCTCTCTTTTATGGACAAGCGGAGCCTCTAGAGGCAAAGGAGTTGTTGAAGAAGATTGAGAAGAAGTTTAGTTTCATTGGGCTGCCTGAGTCGTTAATGGTGAAGTTGGATACCTTTATGGATGAAGGCCCAAAATGGAAATGGTGGAAGTCCATGCCTTGAAATAAGCCTATGGAAGATCTAACATGGGAATTTTTCAAGTCATCGTTCATCCGACAACACTTCTCAGAGTTGATGAAGCTGAAGAAGATGATGGAGTTGTGTTGTCTTCAGCAGGGTGTTGATTCGGTACTGGAATTCTATCAATGTTTCATAGACCTAGTATCGTATGAGAAGTGGTTTGTTGCAAATGATCCCGGGAAGGCTCGACAATTTGAGTCTGCACTCCGACCTGAGCTACAATCGAAAGTGGAAGAGCTCAACTTAACCAACTTATCGGATGTTATGGGGCAAGCCTTTTTAGATGAAGCTGGGTTAGTAGGAAGACTTGATGTGGAAAATCCTCCATCTTTGGGAAGCAATGCAGAGGGTGGTGATAAAAATAATGAGAAACGACCTGGTGCTGGTGGTGTTGGTAGAGGAATCAAGAGGCCTTCAGACCTTTAGTCTTCTTCTCCACAGCACAATGCCATGATCTGTCACCGGTGTTGTTGGCAGGGTCACAAGAGGATGACATGTCTGAGTTCTCCGAGACCCTGCCACACCTGTGGATGTTGGGGTCACTTGCAGCAATTCAACCGTGGTGTTTCCAGGAAGCGTGTTGAAGCTAGACATGGATCTTCAAAGGTCACCTCAGCCTGTCAGCAGGTGTAAGAAATGTTTGGGGATCCGTTTGAGGTTTTATCTTTGTATTGTTTCTTGGATGTAGTAATCACCTTTTTTAGTGTTTTAGAGTGTTTCTATTTCTTCATTCATAAGAATGGTTTTTGTTGAACTTCTTTGAAACCTTTATTTTTATTATATGTGTGTTTGGTAAAACTCTGGTTTGTGTGTGGTGTTTGGTGGTTTTTGAAGCCTGACTATGAGGCAGGATATGATTCAATCATCATAGATCCAGCCTTAGCTCCTGGAGTGAAGTTGGAACATTTTCAAGAGAACCCCAATGGTGAAAAGGGGCCTTGGATTAACCTTATTTCTTAGTGTGTCGTGGTTTGTTTTCTTCCGAGGGTGCGATGTCATTTATGTAGTAATGGTGGTAGTTTTGATACTCTACCAGTTCAACCCTTCCCTTATCCTCCCTCATGGTGGTGGTTTATGGTTCATGAGGAATGTTTTCAAGTTTAGTTAATCTCGTCGGCTCTTATGGAGGGGTGACACAAAATGGGTCTCACAGAGTTATACTCGAAGTAATTTAGTGTTAGCCCAATCCTTATGGTGGGTAGTTTTTTAGGGCCTCCGCATGTCAGTATTATAGTTTCTTTTCATGTATCGTTTGGTGGAGGGTGGTCTCATGCAGATCCACCCAGTCCTAACTTCTTCCTTTTGAGTAAACGTTGGGACTGGAATACAAACAATGGTTTCATTAGACTAAGATTATGGGAATTAATGTTTGAAGTGGTTTTGGTTTGTTCTTTTGTTGAAATGGATGGTTGGGTTCTGTTTGGTGGCGGTTAAGGAGATCGTGTTTTAAGAATGGGTTGTGTGTCATGGGAGTTCGGTGTTTGTTTGGATTGATCAACTGAAGGTGCTTTATATTTTATAGGTGGGCGACACTTGGTAAGTTTTATCTTTGGATCTATAACTTATTGTGGATTTCCGAGGGTGGAAAGAATTATGGCGGGTAGAATTTTCACACCCCGAACTATATATTATTTTTATTTTATTATTTTCTTTGGTTTTAAAACATTTCCTCGAGGGTCGGGTTGAATCCCGAATGAGATTTTTGAGTTTGTTCAGAAAACATGCCTTTTTGAGTTGATGTCACTAAGAGCCCGGATAGAGCACGTTTTGGATACCATGTGCGGCTTATCCCATGCAACGACACAGTACGCCTGTCATTGGGAAGTGAAAATGAATATTTTTTTCATTTTTATTTTTATCATTATTATTATTATTATTCTAGATGGTGCGCGGGCACCGCACAATTAGCAAAGGTCGTGCGGTCAACCCAAACACCCGTGCGACTGTTTCTGGATCAGACAGAAGCTACCACATGGTCCACACAAGAGCTCTTGAGTGGTGCGCAGGCTGCGAGGTTATGGTATCCAATTAAAAAGACTAAGTAATGAAAAATGACGCAAAATTAAAATGAGGCTAATAATAAAACTATTACTGAATTTTTCTACTGCTATTATTGTTATTAAAATTATTATTATCCTTATTAGTGTTATTATAATTATAAATAATATTATTATTGATATACTTATTTTTTTATGTTATATTTGTTATTATTATTATTATTATTATTATCATTATTGTAAAAGTTATTAATTATTATTACAATTAAGAAGTTAAATTATTATTAGTGTTATTATTTTTATAGATTAAATTTATTAATATTATTATTATTATTATTATTATTATCATCATTTTTTTGTTTCCCTAACTTACCCGGCACCCCCACCCCTTTCCCCCCTACATGCTGCGCGAACCTCCCTCTCCCGATCTCGTCTGCGCGCAGCACCTGCATATCCCCTCCCCTCCCCTCGCCGGTGAGCTGCTCCATGGTCGGCCGCCTCCTGACACAACATGCCCTCTGCCCCTCGCTCACTGTTTAGCCGGCCTCACTCCCCTTTCTACGCATGAATCCTTCGAGAAACCCCCTCTTTCCAGCCTCGCCCCTTCGTTTCTCTCCTTCCCCGTCACGAGCAGGTCGCGCCACCCTTGGCCAGCCTCCCTCGACGCTGTTCGCCCCTCCCCCAACTCTCCAGCATGAGCCACGCACTCCTCCACCCACTACTGACCTCCGCTCAGCCTCAATATTACCAGCCGGTGAAGCACCCTCCTCCCGTGCCCTTTTTTTCCTTCTCCCCCCTTGGTATAGTATTTCCATAATGAGTATGATGTTTTTTTCAAAACCTAAATTTCTTGGGGTTGTTCTATTGATTCGATCCCTCAATTTTGGGTTTGTTTTGATGGCACGGGGTTTGTTTAAGCATCCTAAGCATGCGGTTGAGGTGGGAATAATATCACGCATCGGTCTCGGGCATGCGTTTCAATTCCGCATTGGAATTGAGGTATGAAACCTTTTCGTGTCACCTTTAAATTTAGGATTTCACTAAATTCTTAATTTATCATGACCATTAGTTGTTAATTAGTGATTTAGTGTTTTTATCATTGTCATTCTCTGTGATATGTGGTGTTTTGGTTCAGTTTCTTTAATCTTTTGGCATGAATTGTTAAGTAGTGCACTCTGTTTTTATTTAATAATTCGCTGGTTAGTTTTGCAAGCGATCTGTGATTCTTTTTTTAAACATGTTTTGGTCTTAGAAGTATAAACATGATGGTGAATATGGTAATTGGACTTCCTTGAGTGTACCTTTGGGTTATGGTTTCTAAAGGGATGAGTATATGGTTTCAAAATGGATTTTTGACGTACAATGTATTTTTATTAGGTTTTTCAATTAGTTTATTCGAATGTGCAAGTCATGTGTTTTATGTTCTGGTATGTTGTGGATCTGTGGTTGGTCATAAAAGAGGTTTTGAAGGGGGATTTTCAGTGTGTAAAGCTATTAGATACCTTTTGAAAATTGTTTTATAAATTTTAATGTGGTATAGTAAATAGTACCAATTGTGCAAGTTGTGATTTGAAAACATGTCGAGGTGGTTCTTTAACGTTGTTTACTCGTTTGGATTGTTTTATTTCTGCGTTTGTGTGATTTTTTTTATTGTGTGTTTGTTGTAGCACGTCTTCAACGTAACCTCATGACATTGCGGTCATCATCTTGTGCTTTCAAGTATGCCTCTGTGAGGTGTGTCGCGCCATTGTTTTTTGACTGCGAGCTGAGGTAGGGCCCCCATTGCACTCGCCTTTAAATTCAGAATTTATTAATTTCTTGATCTTTTATTAATTTTAATAAATGAGAAATAATATAAGATAATTAATTTTAAATGATTTTGGGGTGTAAAAAGAGGCTTTTATTTTATACACAACACTTGAAATATTTTCCCGATGAACGGACACCCAGTAGTGCAAGAGTGCCCATTTGGACTTTTAAAATAATTCACATAATTTAAAATTTATTTCTGGTTTATTGATAAATGATTTATTTTGAAGCTTGAATAGGTGTTTTGGTTCTATTTATAAATGAGGATTTTCTTTAAAATTGGTGAAGGCCCGTTCGACAATTTAATAAAATGAATTATTATGGAAAACTCTCTTTGGGGGTGACTCAGGGGTGATATTTGGTGTATGTTGATTTCATGATTTTTGTGTGATGTTTGTGCTACTTGATTGACTTTGTTGACTCACCCCTTTCCTGTTTATTTTACGTATTGTCATGGGAACCTGACATAGTAAGTGAATCTTCTAAGAATGATTGCTTCACTAGATTAGACTACGCACTGGCTAGTGGCCCTTAGTAAAGATTACACTCTGCTAGGGGATTGGGCCCCTCAGTTAGGCCATGTAGGGAAACACTGGGCATTAGAGCGTTGTGAAATCATCGAGAGTAGGAATCCCTTCAAGAGGAGTCACATGTATAGTATGTTCTAGAATGTTCATGAGATCCTAGGTTCGACCAACGTTTTATTTAGTGTTTATTTGTATGTGGCGGACGATTAAGAGGTCTAGTTCAGTTACAGGACCATGTGTGCCACTTTTTCCATTTCCCTTAGTGTGTATTGTGTGTTGTTTTTGTTTTTTCTTTTAACTAACAACTAAAATTTTGATTTCTAAATTGTTTAAAAAAAAGTTCTAAAATTAAATGCACCTATTCTTTTCAAACATTGAACTTGATTTTAAATTAAAAATGGAAATGGATTGTTACTTGTTTTAGAAATTAAAGTGTCTGTGGAAACTAATATTTTGAATAATTTAGTTCAAACTTGGAATTAGTGAATTATTTATTTAAAGGTAGTGCATTGGGAATAGTTTGTTTAAAATGCTTACTGAGTTTTAAAACTCACACCTATAGTGTTTTCTTTTTTTGTTTCTGTTGCAGGTTTGACTCAAGCATGCTCGTAGGGGGCGAGAGTTGGTTGTGGTTTGCTGAGAGACTCTCAGGGTCGCAATGAGTTTTAGTTGTGGTCAGGATAGTGTGTCATTTTTTGATGAGATTTTCCTTTCCTGTCATTTATTTATCTTGTGTTGTTCTATTTTATTTCTGATACCTTTTTTATTGGAAGAAATCGTTCCCACTTGCTCTCTGTTGATGGTCTGGAACTTGTTGCCAGCCCAGGAGGATCGAGAACGCCTCTCAGTCCATGTCGCGGACCGTCTCTGGTGACCGATTCTGGGTCGACCAGGGTTGGTTCGTGACAAGGTTATAGAGTAAATATTGAGACAATGTTCCCTATATTTTGGTGGATAATTGGAAAAGAACTTATTTCTCAGTGATTTTTCCTAGAACAATATTTACCAGGAAATGATTCAGATGGAACCGTATGAAGAACTCTATATTAGACCATGTATTTCACTATTATGTTGGATAAAGGATGGGGAATTGAATTTTTTTTTTGCTGAGTATCATGTGGGAGACAATGGAATAGGTTTAGTTGATTCAAAAACAAATTACTATGGCTTAGGTTAGTCAAAATTCATATCTAGATTAGCGTTGTAGACCTCTTGAGCTTTCGGTGGGTGACCATGTGTTTCCTTAGGTGTCTCTAAGGTTAGGTCACCGTCAAATTTATAAATGGGCTAAATTAATGCCCATGTACATGGGGCCTTTTGAGATTTTGGAGGGGGTTAGACTGATGGTGTACCAATTATCACATCCATGGTGGTATAGTTGTGTGGGTGATTTTTTTCATGTGTTACAGCTTTGGCAGTATCACCCTAACCCATCTCATGGGATTGATTTTGTGGATGTGAAGCTTGAGTATGATCCATCCTTTGATGATAATTCCATATGTACTGTGAATCATAGTGAGAAATTCATTAGGTGATATAATGTGACCATGGTTGGAGTTTTTTTGGTATCATGGAATTGTTTGGGGAGAAACACGAGAGAGAGACATAGATATACATGCTCAATGGCCCAATCTCTTTATGTCAAAAGCTCATTGATTCATGGAAGTGTAGCTCGAGGATGATCTATTATAAGGTGGGGATGTTGTAATATCCAAGAAATCAGGGTGGCATTTCCTTCTTAATTTTTTTAAATATCTTAAATTCGGTTAATGGACTTTTTACCGGGTGTATGAAGAGTATTAGTGGTGTCCTGGGGGTTCAAGTCACAAAAGAAAAGGGAATCAGTGTTGTGTGCATTATAAGTCATATCATGTATTATCAAGCTGTGTAGACTACACCGGTAACCCTACAACTTTTACCCTTCTTTGAAAGTGGTAGGTGCATAGTTGACACACGGTTTGGAAAAATATGTCGTCAATCCATTCACACAATTAAAATTGGGTTTTTTTTCATTCCCCGCCCAGAGTATTTTAAGTGTTTCACCCCAATTTTATTCCCCATTCTCCACCCAACTGTGGTAGTGAAAAACCTAATTATTAAAAATTCACAAGTGGAGATATGCTTCATTTCAAGGCTATTTCGAGTGTTTTTGGTTGCAGATTAGAGCTCCACGTAAGCCTAACGCTCCGTACAATTTTCTTTTACATAATAGGGATTTTTGTTTTTTTCTTAATCGTTATAATCCCTAAAACCATCATTCTCTAGAGGATCAAAGGATGGGACATCAAAGGGTCTTTGAATCTGGGTCAAAGTCCATGTTTAAGCATGTGTTCATCTTCAATATCAAGGTATAAGGTCTACACATTATATCCCGTTGTATTGAGGATGATTTAAGAGTGTGTGGTTGTGATATTACATATCTCTTGTTGTTCAGTGGATCCAATTAGTGACATTTGCTAAAATGGTTGACTAAATTATGTATTTAACCTCTCATGATACCCATGGGATGCATTTCATTTGATTCATCTAGTTTAGGGCCATCCAGGGGGTGTGCCAATATTCCCAAATGTGGAAAACTACAATGTTAATAATTTAATTGATTTACGTTGAGTTATATCACATGATAAGTATGTTGATATGATTTGTGATAATATAAATATTAACTATTGGTAGTTATTTCTAGAAATCTACAAGGGAATAAGGGATTGTTTATTATTATGTGAATAGGATAAAGTAAATGAATCGAATGTATAAAATGGCTTACGAGATTGAAATTGAAATTCAAAAATGGGTTAAATAATTTGAATTAATGAATAGGATAAGTGGTTTTATGTATTTGAATTTTTGAATATGATTTATAGGTTGAGGAACGAGAAAGAAAAATGGGTTGAATGGGCTATGTTATATAAATGGTAAATGAGTTAATGGGTTAAGGCTTGATGTTGATTTATTTGTTTTATAAATATTAAATTATAATGATTTGTGTGTTGGAAGTGTATGATTTGTGATATGGTATGTGTGGTAAATTGAGAAATAATCACATAAAAGAGGATTGGTAGTTATGGGGAAATGGACTTGGGGATCAATGCCCAGAAGTCAGGTTAGAGTAAGGCTCAAAACCCCACCACTATATTACAGAGATTAGGGAAGGGGATTGAGGCTCTATACCCCTAATATTTTCATTTGAAGAGACTACCTAGACTATTTCTCTAATATAAGTGTGATGTTATTTTTATTGAAATGTTTATCCCTATAGATTTAGGGAATATGACATGTTCACTTATTCCTAGTAAATTTCCAGCTTCATCCATAGTGTAAATGATGTAAATGCCTGAACCATGTAACAAATGATGCAAATGGTTAAAGTGAATATTTATATGTAACATAAACCAAGTTATCTTTTCCTTTACCTTATTATTTATTTAGTATTTTCATGAACTATATTCTAATAAAAGATATTTTGTCGGAAGAATTGGTGGTGGACTATTGAGTTTTACTCACAACCTTCTCAGGATTCCATTGGGTACCTAAGAAGGATTTTTTGTTGGAGGTATGGAAAACGGAAAGCACTCCATCATGGATTGTTGAGTATGGAATGGGATGTTAGTAGATTAGGGATACAAAAACGAAGTCATGACCAATTTTGGGGATTCTTATTTTAGTTTTTAGTTTAGAATTCCTTCACTTCTATCATTATTTTCATGTCATGACATTTTTATTATTTGGTTGTTGTTTCAACACAATTTGGGAAATTATTAGTGATTCATGTTCTGGTTTTTGTTTGTTGTATCATTTTTTCAGTATTATATCTGGTGTGGAATACTTTGAAAAAGATGGTATAGTCTCTCCATGTGATCTATTAGACCATCACTACTAGTCGTCAACCTTTGGCATATAGGGATGCGTGTTTGAGGTCATGTGACGACCCTGTACAGGGCACCAATTCAGTGAATCCTGTGTTAGGGATATTACAGAAAAGGTTTCAATGCCCATTATTATGATTTATACCTTTTTATGAACTTTATTAATATTAACCCTTTATTATTAAAGGTGTATATGTAACAAATATTTTATAAATATTTAAACCATTAACCAAAAAACTTTTATATTATGTAATTCATAAAAAATATTTTATATTCTATAAAAACACTTTGACATTATATTTAAATAATTTATAAATAATATAATTCATTTCCAAATGAAATTTTATTAATAAAAAATTTCCCAAAATAAGGTCCCTTTTAATTTGAAAATTTCTAAATTACTTATTTATGAAAAATTCATAATTTTAAATATAAAAACACTATATTTTAGCTTTATTTTTTAATTTATATCATTTTATAAATTTTCCATTATGATTTATAAAAAAATAATTTTTTTAATAACCATAATATATGTTTGGGATTTTGATAAAATTTATTTTTATTATTAACTTTTAATATATGGATGAAAATTGTTTTATAACATTTAAATAATTAATTAATAGATATTTATAATCCATTTATTTATAATTTTTTAAGAATTAAAATAATCCAAAATACCTTTTACTTTAATTTATAAACATTTAAATAAATTTATTCATCAAAAAAAGGAAAACATATTTTCTAAATATAGATTTTTACCTTTCTCTGGCATACCCATGTAGCACAAATTTTGTTTAGGTAACCATTATTTAGAAAGATAACTGGTTGTGTAAATGAAAAATTTTAGCTACCTTTACGTAAAATATAAATTTAAAGGTAATTTTCACGTACCATTATGCAGACCTTCTATTAAAGGGTAAAAAATTAGTTCTTTTAAATAGAACATATAATTAAAGGTAAGTGTTGCGATTAACTTTGGGTATTATTTCCATGTATGGTTAAAACATGACTACCATTACATAGACCCCTTATATAAAGGTAATATCATGATTAACATTACATAGACCCATATAGGTAAATGTAAAAATTAAAAATTCTTTTTGTAGATTAACAATTTACTTGAAGAACAGTTATTGAAAGATATTTCATCCTTAATGAAAAAAGAATTGATACAAGTAATGGGTTTATTTTTACCATATGATGATCATTAAAAGAATAATAAAACCCAAAACATGATGATTTATCTTTAATAAATTAAACATGAAAATAACAACAAAACAACAAATCATACATGTAACTCATGTGAAATAATAAACTTAATCCTTAATCATAGGATAATGGTATAGGAAGATAACCTGGAGTAATTAATCTAATCCCACTAACTCTGAGGGTGGAACACTGAAAAATGGATCAATGAACTCTTTCATGATGATTGCTAAGTTGTTAATAGGATTCTAGAGCCTTCAAAAGTGTGATGAATGAGACTCATAAAGAATGTACTTATAGGAATATTTTTACAAAATATGTGATCATAAATAGGTTTAATCAACTTGGAATCATCCACATATTCAACTAATAGAACCAATGTAACATCCTAGACCTAGATGCCACTGAACAGTATCTTGAGACTTGTTGGTCACATGGCCTCAAGTGCATCTCCCAACATTGTGTAGGTAAATATATAATGAAAGGAAGTACTTCAAAGTAAACAACCTATAATTTCATGTTCTAAGTTTATATCAATTTACATTAATCAATTACATTTAATATTAAATACTCTAATATAATATTAAATATTATATTATTTAAATATGTTCAATTAAAAACTCATGTCACGACCCGTCCTCGGGGCCCGTGCCGTGACTACCCCAAGCCCGCCTTCCATAGGCCAGGGGCTGGCGACTAGCACCAAGGCGTAAAATCCCAGTAAACAGGGAAGGCATTGCCTTTATAAGTAACAACCACACAGAGTCAGCAAGCGGAAAGTAAAGTGCAGAAAGAAAAGGGGCCGGAAATACAAGCCCAACTGTAAAGTACAACTGAAAAGTAAAGTACAGCAACTGAAGAAAAGACGGCGGTCTCGTGTCGTCCACTGGGAATCCCACCTGAAGGGTGGGTACAGATAGCCTCCAGGCTCCTCGGGTCCCACGTCCGCTCCGAGCACGTCCCGACCAGTGGTCCACCTCCAGGTACCGTCCTGCTCCACGCCCCAGCCGTGATCAGCGCTGTCCGTCGTCTGCAACCAACACAACAAGGTGCGGGCATAGCCCGTGCAGGGGTGAGTACAACTACTCAGTAAGGACCCCGAGACCCCCGAAGGTCTCCCGAAATCCACAAAGGATATAGCACAAAAGAAAGATGCAATCACGAAGTAACATCCGACTCGACTTAGGTATATGCCCATACATATACCTAAGTCCCCAATTCTAGCTCTGCTCACGAGCTCAAGAACAACTCAATCCACAAAGGAAAGCAAGACTCAAATCCACAAAGGAGAGTAAACAGTAAATCCACAAAGGATGGTTCAACACAATCCACAAAGGAGAGTAACATAAGATTCAGCTCAACCAGGTATACTTTTTCAGATGACGTCAAAGATGATCACTGATCCATCTAAGTCGTCGAACCCACGAAGGATCGATAGGTACTAACCCCCGCAGTAGACCCACACAGGATCGGGCTCACACAGAACCTGTAGGCAGTGGCTCACACAGAACCGGTAGTAGGACCCACATAGGATCGGGCACTGATCCGCGTAGGATCGCTGAGTGCAGTAGTCGATGCAGTCCACTGAGGATCTCTGCACAGCCGTCGCCGTAGTCCACGAAGGATCTCTGCTCTGCCGTCGTCGCAGTCCACGGAGGATCTCTGCTCTGCCGTCGAGGTCACAGCCAGCACTAGGGTTCCCGCACGTAGCGAGCTCGTTTAGGAGGGTCCGCTCCACGAGCCGAGGGGCTGATACATCAACTGACACGTAGTCCGAAGTTGATGTATCCAAAAGTTCCGTATCGACAACAGGATCTCAACGCGACAGACGGCGCGTCAATCGGACGCCTGGTCTGAGAGTTATTGGCATTTTCGTCCCAGGGGCCCGGTTGGTTTTTAGGGAAAAACCGACCCGACCGTACTCCGCCTGTATCCGATCCTCGGGCGGAGTATGCCAAAAGTTCCGTCTCACTTAGAGGAAACTACCACAGCTGACGGTACGTCGTTCGGACGTCCGTAGCTCAAGTTATGAGCGTTTCCGCTCCGAGGGCCCGGTTGGCTTCGTGTACGAACCAACCCGGCCGAACCCAAAGTTTTCCGAAACCTTGAGTATAATATACCGAAACGACCGTCTCGATCCAAGGATCGCGTAGCCGCTGACGGTTCGTCAAACGGAGGTCCCAGGCCCAAGATATGGGCGAAAGACCGTAGAGGGCCCGAAACGGGGGTACTGGGCCCGGGGCGACCCGGCCCGAACCCCCCCTGGGGTCGGCCGAACCGGGTCGGCCCGAACCGGGTCGGCCCGACCCGGCCGACCGGACCGGCCGGCTCGGTCTTCGGCCGAGCGGCCGAAGAGCCGCCGCCGCGGGGTTGACCCGCGGCTTTGAAGGAGACGCGGCCCCCGCGGGGGGCCGCCTGTCACGCGGACGCGGCCGGGCCGCCGCGTCCGTCCCGGTTCCGCGCGGCCGCGGAACCGGCCGCCGTTGCCGCCGCGGCTTCAGCCGCGGCGGGCTTCCTCCACGGCGGCGCGCCTGGCGCCGCCGCCTCCGGTCGCCGGCGCCGTCGCGCCGGCGACCCGCGCCGCCGCCGCCTTCCGCGGGCCGCCGGAGATGCTCCGGTGGCCCGATTTCTTTCCCGTCTGCGCCGATGCTCCTCCCGGGGGACGATCTTCACTGCGGAACCAACAAATTACCCTTGCCGCACGGTTCGTCGTCGTCCGCCAAATCCGTACCAAAAAGAGAAGATCGGCGGAGGGTTGCCGGGTCTTGTTCGTTAGACCCGCACCCTCCGCGTTAGTCATAATCCACGGGAGGAACAATAAAACAATCAACAATAATTTTAAATGTTAAAATTGTTCGAAGATCAAGTTCTTTACTTTAAAAGAAATAAAATCACGGGAAGGAAAATATTCCAATCAACCCTTACTTTGTCGTCGTCGTCGGACGAGAGGTCGTCGCGGAATCGCTCGTCGCGGAGGAAGGAGATCGTCGCGTCGTCGCGGTATCCGGCGTCGCGTTGCCAATCTCTGGATCAAGATCAAACGGATTTAATTAGTTTAAATCCGTTGATATTGAAATTAAAAATGGAGAAGAAAAGATCCGATTCTCACCTTTGTTGCTGATCGCACGTTCGCCGCGGAAGAAGAGGCGTCGCCGAAGAATGTCGCGGGTAGATCTCGTCGACGTCGCAGATCTCGGTGTGCGTCGTCGAATTCCGGTCGCCGGCGTTCTTCGCGTTCTTCGCGTTCTTTGCGTTCTTCGCGGAGAGGGTGGAGGCTCAGAGGAATAGCAATCCTCCAAAATAGACGAGTTCGTCTATTTTATTATTTTGCCAACAAACGCAAAACGCGTAAGTAACGACCCACTTAATTCGTTGAATTAATTCAACGAATAAAACAGCCCATTTAATTCACGAAAGAAACAGCCCAATTAAATGGTCTGTTAAGAATTAAAGAAAACGCGTCGGTTGACTTTTCAGTTACTTTGACGGGTTTTCGCGGGTGCGTTACTTAGCGAAAGAAACGGCGGGGCTCGTGCGGGTCCCACCGCACAAATATCCTACCAAGGGGTAGGATATTTCTGGATAGCATCCTATCCAGTTCAACTCAGTTCAAGCCGCCATTAAGTGACTTCAAGTGGCTTCCAAGCAGCTTAAGTGAATAAAATAAAGTTGTCGCACAAACTTTATTTTATTTCTGACTTAAAGCCGTAAAATTTAAAAACCACGTCTGAGCAAACGCAACTCCGGAAGAGGCGTTTCTAAGCAAATACCGGCGCTGCGAATTCATCGGTGCCCTCAGAATTTGATTCCGGGCACCGGTTCAAAAGATAGAAAAACCCGCTCGTCCGTTCACTGAACGTACCCGAGCCAAACTTCGGAAATTGATTCCGGGCACACCGGGCCTCGGAATCAGGTGCCGTCTGAAGCTGCGCTCTTGTAAAATTCCAAAGAAAATTAAGAAAAAAATTTCCTTGAAATTTGCGGGTCTTTACATTACTCCCACCTCAGGGCTTTACGTCCCCGTAAAGATACATCAAAAACTAGGGGAACAAATGGGGGTACTGAGCACGCATCTGAGCCTCCCGCTCCCAAGTGCTCTCCTGGAGGTTCCCGTGCTGCCATCTGATGCGCACAAGAGGAATCGACCGCCCACGTAGGACCCGCTCCTGTCGATCCTCGATCTCCACTGGGACCTCCGCAAAAGTCGCCCCATCGTCCACGTCCAGCTCCCCAAAGTCGATGATGTGCGTCGGGTCGTGCACGTATCTCCTCAGCTGAGACACGTGGAAGACGTCGTGCACCCGGTGCAACTGAGGTGGTAGAGCCAGGCGATAAGCCACCTCTCCTATCCTGTTGAGGACCTGGAAAGGCCCGATGAAGCGTGGAGACAACTTGCCGCCTCGGCCAAATCTCCGTAAACCACGTCGAGGTGAGACACGCAAAAAGACGTGGTCGCCATCCTCGAACTCTAGTGGCCTCCGCCTCCTGTCAGCATATGACTTCTGCCGGCTCTGAGCTGTCCTCATCCTCTCCTGGATGATCTGGACCTTCTCTGTCGTGGCTCGGACCATCTCTGGTCCCACGAGTGCTGACTCCCCAGGGTCTGTCCAGCACAACGGTGATCTGCAGGGTCTGCCGTACAATGCCTCGTATGGTGCCATCCCGATGGTGGAGTGGTAGCTGTTGTTGTACGCGAACTCCACCAAGGGTAGGTGGTCCTCCCAGCTGCGACCAAAGTCGAGAACACATGCACGGAGCATGTCCTCGAGTGTCTGTATGGTCCTCTCCGTCTGACCATCCGTCTGAGGGTGGAAGGCTGTGCTCAGATGGAGCCGCGTCCCGAACGCCTCCTGCAACCCCTTCCAAAGCCGGGAAGTGAAACGAGCATCTCGATCGGAGACGATAGATGATGGCACACCGTGAAGCCGTACGATCTCCTGGACGTAAAGACGTCCCAAGCTCTCCACTGAGCCCTGCTCTCTGATGGGTAAGAAGTGTGCCGACTTGGTGAGTCGGTCGACAATCACCCAAATGGAGTCGTGACCTCTGGAAGTACGTGGAAGTCCAGTCACGATGTCCATAGATATGCCGTCCCACTTCCACTCCGGGACCTCCAAGGGCTGTACCAAGCCTGCTGGTACCTGGTGCTCTGCCTTCACCTGCTGGCAGGTGAGGCATCGTGAAACGAACTCTGCCACAGCTTTCTTCATGCCCGGCCACCAGTGCTGTCGACTGAGATCCTGGTACATCTTCGCCACTCCGGGATGTACCGCCAAGGGAGAAGTGTGAAACTCTCTCAGCACCTCCTCTCGTAAAGCAACTGGTACGAAGGTACGCCCTCTGAAAAGGATGTCGTGCTCTGCTCCAAGGGAGAAACCATCAGGCGCCTGACCTGAGGATATCAGTGCACGCCGGGTCTCACAGTCAGCGTCCCCACGCTGAGCCTCTCTGACCCGCTGCAGAAGTGGAGGAGAGACTGTGAGAGACTGAAGAAAGGCTGCTCCGTCTCTATCCACGAAGGATATCTGCAAGGAGGCTAGCTGCTCCGTCGCCTCCTCAAGCAGCTGAATGCCCGTCCTCCTGCTGAGGGCATCGGCTACCACGTTCCCCTTCCCAGGAGTGTAGACTATCTCAAAGTCATAGTCCTGGAGGAACTCAAGCCATCTCCGCTGTCTCAGGTTCAGGTCCTTCTGAGAGAAGATATACCTGAGACTCTGGTGGTCAGAAAAGACCGTGAAGCGCTCGCCCATCAGATAGTGCCGCCAAGTCTTCAGAGCGAAGACCACTGCTGCTAACTCCAGGTCATGAGTGGCGTAGTTCTGCTCATGCGGCCTCAACTGACGTGATCCGTAGGCGATCACGGCCCGCTCCTGCATCAGGACGCACCCGAGTCCAGTCCCTGATGCATCGCAGTAAACTACGTACCCAACTCCCTCCTCAGGAAACCTCAAGATAGGTGCGCTGGTCAATCTCTGTCTCAGCTCCTGGAAGCTCTGCTGACATCTGTCTGACCACACGAAGGGTTTCCCCTTCTTCGTCAAGGCTGAGAGTGGTGCTGCAACTCTGGAGAAGTCTGGCACGAATCTCCGATAATATCCTGCTAGGCCCAAGAAGCTCCGCACCTCTGTCACGCTCTTGGGTGGCTCCCAAGCTAGCACTGCCTCGATCTTCGCGGGATCCACTGCAACTCCCGCCTCAGAAATGACGTGCCCCAAGAAATGGACCTCACGCAACCAGAACTGGCATTTTGAGAGCTTGCCATAAAGCTGGTGCTCTCGGAGTGTGTCTAGCACAACTCGCAGGTGGTAGGCATGCTCCTCCTCAGTCGTCGAGTATACCAAAATGTCGTCAATGAAGACAACGACAAATCGGTCGAGGTATGGCTGGAAGATCCTGTTCATGAGGCTCATGAACACTGCTGGAGCATTGGTTACGCCGAATGGCATAACCAAGAACTCATAATGGCCATACCGACACCTGAAGGCCGTCTTCTGCACGTCCTCGTCTCGAACTCTGAGCTGATGATAGCCTGACCGGAGGTCTATCTTCGAGAACCACCGCGCTCCCTTGAGCTGATCGAAGAGGTCATCAATCCGTGGCAGCGGATACTTGTTCCTCACTGTCACCTGGTTCAGGCGACGATAATCGACACATAGTCGCAAGCTCCCGTCCGCCTTCTTGGCGAACAAAATCGGAAAAGCCCAGGGTGAAACACTGGGTCGGATAAACCCCTTGCTCTGCAAGTCCTCCAACTGTACCCGCAGCTCTCGAAGCTCGGCGGGGGCCATCCGATATGCTGGAGTAGATATCGGGGCTGTCCCGGGGTACAAGTCGATGTAAAAGTCTACCTCTCTACGAGGAGGTAGCCCTGGAACGTCGTCGGGAAAGACGTCCACGTACTGGTCCACCACTGCAGGAAAAGCCGGACTCCGCACATCCACTGCTCCTAGGATGAGGCTAGCCAACTGATGAGAGATGGGCTGCACTCTCCTCCGCGGAAGTCCATCCTGTGCTGCAAAGGTTCCCTTCTCGCCGGTGAAGGAAAACCTGCTCCCGTCGGTACGAACACATCGCACCTTGCGCCTAAAACAGTCGATCTGGGCATGAACCGTGGATAGCCAATCCATGCCCAAGATGACGTCGTATGGCCTCGACGCCGCTACAAGGAGATCCCAGCCGAAGCTCTCGCCTCCTAGAGTAAGCTCACACTGCCGGCACCAGTGCGTAATCGTCGAGTCTGCTCCCGTAGGAGTCTCTAGCCGTAAGGATCGAGCCAACGGCTCAGTCGGAATCTCCGAGCTCCGAACAAGGGCAGAGGCTATGAAAGAGTGACTCGCTCCTGTGTCTATAAGTACTGCAGCAAGGGTGGAATAGACACAGATCGTACCTCGAATCATCTCTGGCATGTCGGGGTCGTAGGCCTCCACTGCCTGGAGCTGGGCCTGTCCCTGCCCTCCAGCTCCCTGTGGTCGAGGTGGCCCTCCTGGTGGTGGTGGGGGTAGAGCCTGGAAGCGTCGCCCACCACCTGCTGCTCGGCCAGCTCCTCTGCCTCGTCCGCCTCCTCCCTGCGGACCGCCACGGTCGACCCTCTGCCTCTGCCTGGGTGGCCCCTCCACCGTCTGCTGCTCCTCTGGTCGGCGAGTCGGGCAGTCACGAGCCATGTGACCCTGCCCGCCGCAAGAGTAGCACAGCCTACCTCTCGAAAGGCTGGCACTCCGCTGTGTGCCCCGCACCGCTGAGCCGGTGTCCTGAGGCCGTCTGCGAGGGGGTCTGGTCTGCCTGGACCCGTGAGTCATCCGTCGGCTGCCTGCTGCCGATGACTCAGCTACCTGCCGCCCTGTGCTAGGTCTCGCTGCTGAAGAAGGCTCTGCCAGGAAGCTCTCGATCAGGAGGGCTCGCTCCAGCACTCCTGCCTGGGTCGGAATGCTGAGGGAGATCAGCGACGCCCGAATCTCCTGTCGCAAGCCCTGCTCGAAGGTCCGGGCCCGGAAGAAGGGGTCCCGTACCATGTCGGTCGAGTAGCGAGATAGGTCCGTGAACCTCGCCGCGTACTGAGCGACTGTCATGCTGCCCTGGCGCAGCTGGAGAAGCTCCTGGATGCGCACCGCTTGGAGGGTGGCCGGGACGAACTCAGAGCGGAAGAGGCTCTCGAAGTCCGCCCAGAGCAAGGATGCCTCATCGTGAACCTGGAGCATCAGGCTCCACCATCGTCCTGCCGCCGCCTGCAGGAGGCTCGCTGCGAGAATCACCATGAGATCCGCTGGTGTCCTCACTAGCCTGAAGATCCGTACCACCGCCTCTAGCCAGTCCTCGGCGGCCTGGGGGTCCGCCTCACCGCGAAACCTGGGCGGTCGCTGGCTCTGAAACTCATGCAGTGCCCTGAGGCGACGTGCATCGTCAGCGTCTGGTACTGGAAGCATCGGTGGCTCGGCGGGTAAAGCTACCGCCGGTGCCACAGCTGGCAAAGGGCCCTGCACCGAGGCCTCGTCGCTCGGTGGGCTGCCGTCGCGCCCTACACTCGGAACCCTAGCTGGCAGTCGTCGCGGGGCCATCCTGAAAAGGAGAACAAGAGCACCACAGTCAGAACAATATACCTGGTGAGCTGGCACAAGTAATCACAAGGAAAACTTGAGACTTTCATAAAGCAGATCAGTATACCCGGTGAGCTGACACAAGCAATCACAAAGAAAACTTGAAACACACACGCAATCAATGTTTTCATGCATTAAGTCGGAAATCAGGAGTCAGGGTCCTGGTGTACGGATACGTCGGCCGCCGCACCAACACTGGGCTTCCTGAACTGATAACCACACTCAATACACTAAACACTATTGCTTCACATAGAAAGAAAGGACGATCAGAGTTTGCGGTAGAACCGACCACCTCTGATACCAATTTGTCACGACCCGTCCTCGGGGCCCGTGCCGTGACTACCCCAGGCCCGCCTTCCATAGGCCAGGGGCTGGCGACTAGCACCAAGGCATAAAATCCCAGTAAACAGGGAAGACATTGCCTTTATAAGTAACAACCACACAGAGTCAGAAAGCGGAAAGTAAAGTGCAGAAAGAAAAGGGGCCGGAAATACAAGCCCAACTGTAAAGTACAACTGAAAAGTAAAGTACAGCAACTGAAGAAAAGACGGCGGTCTCGTGTCGTCCACTGGCAATCCCACCTGAAGGGTGGGTACAGATAGCCTCCAGGCTCCTCGGGTCCCACGTCCGCTCCGAGCACGTCCCGACCAGTGGTCCACCTCCAGGTACCGTCCTGCTCCACGCCCCAGCCGTGATCAGCGCTGTCCGTCGTCTGCAACCAACACAACAAGGTGCGGGCATAGCCCGTGCAGGGGTGAGTACAACTACTCAGTAAGGACCCCGAGACCCCCGAAGGTCTCCCGAAATCCACAAAGGATATAGCACAAAAGAAAGATGCAATCACGAAGTAACATCCGACTCGACTTAGGTATATGCCCATACATATACCTAAGTCCCCAATTCTAGCTCTGCTCACGAGCTCAAGAACAACTCAATCCACAAAGGAAAGCAAGACTCAAATCCACAAAGGAGAGTAAACAGTAAATCCACAAAGGATGGTTCAACACAATCCACAAAGGAGAGTAACATAAGATTCAGCTCAACCAGGTATACTTTTTCAGATGACGTCAAAGATGATCACTGATCCATCTAAGTCGTCGGACCCACGAAGGATCTATAGGTACTAACCCCCGCAGTAGACCCACACAGGATCGGGCTCACACAGAACCTGTAGGCAGTGGCTCACACAGAACCGGTAGTAGGACCCACATAGGATCGGGCACTGATCCGCGTAGGATCGCTGAGTGCAGTAGTCGATGCAGTCCACTGAGGATCTCTGCACAGTCGTCGCCGCAGTCCACGAAGGATCTCTGCTCTGCCGTCGTCGCAGTCCACGGAGGATCTCTGCTCTGCCGTCGTCGCAGTCCACGGAGGATCTCTGCTCTGCCGTCGAGGTCACAGCCAGCACTAGGGTTCCCGCACGTAGCGAGCTCGTTTAGGAGGGTCCGCTCCACGAGCCGAGGGGCTGATACATCAACTGACACGTAGTCCGAAGTTGATGTATCCAAAAGTTCCGTATCG
This sequence comes from Viscum album, assembly GCA_963277665.1. Classification (NCBI taxonomy): domain Eukaryota; kingdom Viridiplantae; phylum Streptophyta; class Magnoliopsida; order Santalales; family Viscaceae; genus Viscum; species Viscum album. The sequence goes on along the minus strand of OY728166.1, from coordinate 457,699,515 downwards.
ACAACAGGATCTCAACGCGACAGACGGCGCGTCAATCGGACGCCTGGTCTGAGAGTTATTGGCATTTTCGTCCCAGGGGCCCGGTTGGTTTTTAGGGAAAAACCGACCCGACCGTACTCCGCCTGTATCCGATCCTCGGGCGGAGTATGCCAAAAGTTCCGTCTCACTTAGAGGAAACTACCACAGCTGACGGTACGTCGTTCGGACGTCCGTAGCTCAAGTTATGAGCGTTTCCGCTCCGAGGGCCCGGTTGGCTTCGTGTACGAACCAACCCGGCCGAACCCAAAGTTTTTCGAAACCTTGAGTATAATATACCGAAACGACCGTCTCGATCCAAGGATCGCGTAGCCGCTAACGGTTCGTCAAACGGAGGTCCCAGGCCCAAGATATGGGCGAAAGACCGTAGAGGGCCCGAAACGGGGGTACTGGGCCCGGGGCGACCCGGCCCGAACCCCCCCCTGGGGTCGGCCGAACCGGGTCGGCCCGAACCGGGTCGGCCCGACCCAGCCCGAACCGGCTCGGCCGGGTCCGGTCCGGCCCGAGCGCGGCCCGGCCGACCGGACCGGCCGGCTCGGTCTTCGGCCGAGCGGCCGAAGAGCCGCCGCCGCGGGGTTGACCCGCGGCTTTGAAGGAGACGCGGCCCCCGCGGGGGGCCGCCTGTCACGCGGACGCGGCCGGGCCACCGCGTCCGTCCCGGTTCCACGCGGCCGCGGAACCGGCCGCCGTTGCCGCCGCGGCTTCAGCCGCGGCGGGCTTCCTCCACGGCGGCGCGCCGGGCGCCGCCGCCTCCGGTCGCCGGCGCCGCCGCGCCGGCGACCCGCGCCGCCGCCGCCTTCCGCGGGCCGCCGGAGATGCTCCGGTGGCCCGATTTCTTTCCCGTCTGCGCCAATGCTCCTCCCGGGGGACGATCTTCACTGCGGAACCAACAAATTGCCCTTGCCGCACGGTTCGTCGTCGTCCGCCAAATCCGTACCAAAAAGAGAAGATCGGCGGAGGGTTGCCGGGTCTTGTTCGTTAGACCCGCACCCTCCGCGTTAGTCATAATCCACGGGAGGAACAATAAAACAATCAACAACAATTTTAAATGTTAAAATTGTTCGAAGATCAAGTTCTTTACTTTAAAAGAAATAAAATCACGGGAAGGAAAATATTCCAATCAACCCTTACTTTGTCGTCGTCGTCGGACGAGAGGTCGTCGCGGAATCGCTCGTCGCGGAGGAAGGAGATCGTCGCGTCGTCGCGGTATCCGGCGTTGCGTTGCCAATCTCCGGATCAAGATCAAACGGATTTAATTAGTTTAAATCCGTTGATATTGAAATTAAAAAGGGAGAAGAAAAGATCCGATTCTCACCTTTGTTGCTGATCGCACGTTCGCCGCGGAAGAAGAGGCGTCGCCGAAGAATGTCGCGGGTAGATCTCGTCGACGTCCCAGATCTCGGTGTGCGTCGTCGAATTCCGGTCGCCGGCGTTCTTCGCGTTCTTCGCGTTCTTCGCGTTCTTCGCGGAGAGGGTGGAGGCTCAGAGGAATAGCAATCCTCCAAAATAGACGAGTTCGTCTATTTTATTATTTTGCCAACAAACGCAAAACGCGTAAGTAACGACCCACTTAATTCGTTGAATTAATTCAACGAATAAAACAGCCCATTTAATTCACGAAAGAAACAGCCCAATTAAATGGTCTGTTAAGAATTAAAGAAAACGCGTCGGTTGACTTTTCAGTTACTTTGACGGGTTTTCGCGGGTGCGTTACTTAGCGAAAGAAACGGCGGGGCTCGTGCGGGTCCCACCGCACAAATATCCTACCAAGGGGTAGGATATTTCTGGATAGCATCCTATCCAGTTCAACTCAGTTCAAGCCGCCATTAAGTGACTTCAAGTGGCTTCCAAGCAGCTTAAGTGAATAAAATAAAGTTGTCGCACAAACTTTATTTTATTTCTGACTTAAAGCCGTAAAATTTAAAAACCACGTCTGAGAAAACGCAACTCCGGAAGAGGCGTTTCTAAGCAAATACCGGCGCTGCGAATTCATCGGTGCCCTCAGAATTTGATTCCGGGCACCGGTTCAAAAGATAGAAAAACCCGCTCGTCCGTTCACTGAACGTACCCGAGCCAAACTTCGGAAATTGATTCCGGGCACACCGGGCCTCGGAATCAGGTGCCGTCTGAAGCTGCGCTCTTGTAAAATTCCAAAGAAAATTAAGAAAAAAATTTCCTTGAAATTTGCGGGTCTTTACAACTCAATTAATTCAGTTTATAATTATAAAGACCTGATGTCCCCCATATAACTTTAAGCACAACAGATGCTTGAAGAGTGCATCTAAAAGGTATAATTCAAGGTATAATCAAAGATTTTGTTTTTTCTTCATAGACGCATCATAATACAATACATTATTAATTCATTTTATAACCTAATACCATCTTTTTAATCACTATGTTTAAGCCGATAATGATGGTGGTGTGAGATAATGTTGCAATGATGGTGTTTCTATAGAGGTGTGGATGAGGGTTGTGATGGTTATGATGATACAGATAGTGAGGATTATTTATACAGTAAATTGTACTATTTTGGTATTCATACATTGAATTTTATTATGTATTTTTTATTATGAGGATATTTATTTGTATTTATGTATCATTGAAATGTATTATGATATATGTTGAATGCCTATTTTTTTAATAAGAGTGGTAGAGAATATACATTTTATTATGATAGGTGAAGAACAATATAGCCATAGTTTTTAACTATGGAAATAATGAAATATCAATAGTTTCCACCATTGAAATGTACATATATCTATGGTTACAGAATATAGAAGTAGGCTTTCCTGAAAAGAAGTAAAATACATTATTTGTAACCATGTATATAAGTTTATTTACCGGGTGGAAACTATGGATATATATCAATTTCCATAGTGGAAAACTGCAATAATATGCTTTTGTGGAATAAGTAATATCCACATATTCAAACCATGGCTAGAAGTGTATTTTCATTGTTGAAATTGTGGCTATTTTTCTATTGAAATTACAATAAAAGGCATACCAAACTAAAATATTGCTATTACCTGTAGCCATGGTTTTGGTGATTATATCATCAATTATAAATTCTTTCTATAGCTTGATTTTTTATTTGAATTTTATTTAATCCATAAATAAATATAAAAAACATCATACATTTTTTATAATTTCATGGAGTCACAAACTCTTTCTAGTTGTGTCATATAAAAATCCTCTTGAATATTCTTATTTTGGAATCTAGTTTTAAAATCTATTTTCAAAATCTCATAGTCATGTTGAACTGATATGGAATGAAAAATTCTGATGGATGTAAACATGGAAACTGGGGATAATGGTTCTTTGTAATCAATGATTTAATTTTTTCTAAACCCATTATCACATACTATTTCTTTAGATTTATTTATTTTACCTTCCATGTCTAATTTTTTATTGAATACAGATTTACACCCAACATACTTTACATTAACTAAATGATTTATTAAAACCCAAATTTGGTTTTAATAAATGGAATCTATCTTAGAATTCATGGATTCTTTACAACTTATAGGTAATGATCTCTCTACTACCACCTTGTTGGTGATAGGATCCTTATTTGTTTCCAATAATGAGTGAACAACATTTTTGATAAGAAGACCATATATCTATCGTTCTCTTACCTCACTAATGGTCCAATATTTTACTTCTATTTCAGGATTAACTTCTTCCCTAGAGACTAGTAAAATTTATTGTTGTACAACATTTTGTGTATCTTGATCATAAAGTTAATCGAAGTTAATATTTATCCATATATCCTCCCTAAGGATGTTCTCCCTATAAAGAAATATGTCATATCATACAATATTTAATTTTTTTTATTGGTCTTAAAGATAATATCCCATTATCTACTTGGGATACCCTATGACGATACACATCATGCCATGAAATGTCAGTTTTTTTCATTAGATATCCTTAACAAGTTATTCTAAACCATATCTATGAACATGTGAAAAAATGAGTTTCTTTCCCCTACACAATTTGAAGGGAATAACATTTTTTCCAGTACTCAATTTATTATGTATAATTGCATTTGTAATTTCTATCTCCAAAAATATAATGGAAGTTTTGCATGAATCATCGTTGGAATTACCCAGTTCAATAGGCTATGGTTCTTCCTTTTACTAACACAATTCCCATATGTTGTATCAGTTGGAGTAAGTTGAGATAAAATATCAAATCACCATATAAAATCAATGAACTCTTGGTTAATATATTCACCTCGTCAATCTAATTAATGTTTATTTATCTTCATACCATGAGGATTATCTAATTCATTATTGAAATCTTTGAACATCTGAATGTATTTATACATGTACCTCATCAAGTAGTTATAACCATACCTACTCAAGTGATACCCATTTACATGAACATGACGGTGATGCCATAACTTGGTATTATACAAGTCACATGTATTTTTTTGTTATTAATTGCCAATATTTTGTTTACATAATTCAATACATAAATACTAGTATCTAACTATTTCATACCATAACATAGGATATCTTTTTGAAATTATCAACCCGTATTTACAAAACTGAAAATAAATCCACCCATATTGAATTGAGAAACGAAAATGATGTTCTTAATAACACTAGAAACATAAGAAAATTATTTCAAACCAAAATAAATCTTATTTGAAATATGAAATAGTATTCTCCAATGGCTAAACCATCCATCCTCTCTCCAGTGGTATCATGTAGATCCAAATCACCTCTTACAAACTTTAAAAATCTACATGGATCCTATATTTGGATAAAATTAATGCACCACATGTAGTACCTAATATACTACTTGTAGATAATTAAATATTACCTTTGATAATGAATCTACCTAAATCATCCCATTGATTTATTGTCGAGGTGAAATTCATATTTTAGTTGACCGAAGTTCCACATGGAAAACATATTATATCCTACTCCTTTTCTTGACTCTATATCCTCTTCTTCTTGTAAGGATGGTTCTCTAGAACTTTATAGTTGGAATCTGTCTTCATCATCTTTTCCTTATTCCACTTCTTGTTATTAACCATATGAATTATGGGATTGTCACATACAATTTATTTATCAACATAAAGAATAAGAGAAATATGTTTTAAATGTGTATTCTCACTATTATTTATATTATAATTCACAAAAAAACTAGATAAGTTTTTAGGTAGTGGGTACATAGTTAGATATGTTCATAACACATGAGGGATCATAAAACCCATGTTTTCTTGGCACTCAATGTATCCAATCATCTTAACTATGTGTTTCCCAGTTGTAAGAGAATATCCATACATTCATATGAATAGTGAAATTGAGATCCTATATATCTCTAATATCACCTTCTCTTGATAAAGATATCAAGGGTGATAAATAATTCTATACACATCCATATCAGTATATTAATTTATAATTTCATTAGAAATAGAGGATATAATAAATCATTGGATATTGCTTGTGTCATCCACATGTCTCATATAGGGATGTAATTCTTCCTCACTATCCTCATTAGAAAGTTACTCTAGATATGAGGTTTCTATCAGGTATAATTAATTTTTATGGTGTACTATAATGCATAAGAAACTATTACATTCTTGTAAATTCATACTAGGAAGAAGGTTATACTTCTCTAGTATGGATCAATGTTATATTTTTGATGTAATTTTATTTCAAATTCTTATAAATTAAGAGGAGATATATATTACTCTATTGATTAGAAAAATATATTAATAACTTTAAATTAAATTCTATTAATCTCCCACTATTTTTTAAGCATACTAGACCTCACCATTAGTTAAGAATATATTTCAGCATAGATATTCTAGATTAAAGGATATATATTCAATTTTTTATATCCAATACTTAAGCCTTAAAATTTATTTATAGGGTTTAGGTAGGATTAACATTCCAACTATGTTAATTTATAGTTCCATCAACCATTTAGTTGATTCACCAATCCTGAAATTATGGTAAAATATTTTAACAACCCTTGCCTTTTGTTGTACAAATTCTTTCTTGGGTAGTCAACCATTGATGTGAACTACATTAATTCAATCTGAATGTTCCATGATAATTTAGTGCACCCCATCTTGGGTTATTTAGAACATTGAATTTTGCGGTGGGTTCAAAATTAAGTTCTGGAAGGCCATTCCTACATAATATTTTAGTTGAGGTATTTTTATCATTTATGTGTAAATTGTAATTATATCATCACTACATGACGCGTTAATATTTTGTGAATTTTAATCTATTTATTAAATATGATTGCTAAAATTTACATATATTACAGTTATATTTTATTCAATATTTTATTAATGTTAACTAATTTATTTGTTGATCAAGTCACATCAATAAACATAAATAATTAACCTTGTAAATGATAAAAAATAAGTGACATGATCATGATATTGTTTATTGGTTATTTTTTCTAGTGTATGATAAACTAACCCAAAACCTTGTGGGGAACCACCTTGAATTATAGACTGGTTCATGATGCAAAATTACACCATAGTTCCTTTGTATTTCATTGATTGGTTTGAACATGAATCTAGGACATGGAACACCTACTACCATCTAGAATCCCCATATTTACATAATATTTTAGTCATATACTGGTGATGTGATCCAATGGGCTGGATAAAGGAGGTTTTACATTAAAGAAATCATAGACACACAAACCATTATAAAATAAGAGGAGGGAATGGAATACAGAACACCAATTTTTTAACCAGAATAAATTAAAACAAACTAATCACATACATAGGTGTGAAATAATCTAATGATCATTCACAGATAATGAAACAAGAATAAATTTTCAATATTGTTATCAATCACATCAATTCATTCATTAATTAAGAGAAAACACCATGAATTAATCTAATTAATTCAATTTATCTTTACTTCATCCAAGAATCCCTAATTCATATTCATTTATAATTTTAAACAAATATCATATTGTTTAAAAAAAATGTTGTAATCAAGTTTACTTAGAAGAAAATACGTGTATTCTTCAAAATTTAAACGCACATAATAATTTATTATAAAATTTTTAACCCTATGAAATATAATGTACTTTAAAATTAATTACAGATAGAATATAAATTAATAGTTATAATTATATATTTAATTTTTATCATTATTAAAAATTGAGAAAACTATCTCCAAAAGACTACATTATGTTCACTATGGTCTACCTATTTCCGTAGAACAATCTTTTGAGATTGGGCTTGTTCCCTACCACATATGAGTTCGAGGTACACAGTATGTGGTCCATATTACATGATGTGGGACCTCTTATTTTCATGAAATTTTAGTCCCCATGTCATGTATCTAATACATGACACAATGGGACACCTTGTGTTCTCGAACATAACAAAATAGGGACTGCACACAATGTATGGTGCTTACATACCACATCATTCTTCAAGACTTCTTCCAGTCCCTATGGATCAACAAGATAATAAACTTTTGATAGATATTAGATATTATTACCACAAATCCATTTGTCTTTGTCCTGTGATACATATGAGAATACTCTAGTACGCTATGTTTATTATGGAATTACACACCGTGTAGGCTTTTTTTCAAAGCCTTTTTCACCTCCATATGATTTTTTTGACCTTTCTTTATTTTAACCCTATCTATTTTCTAATTATATTAGTGATAATAAAGAAAGAGAAGATATGAAAATGTTTGGATATAATAAAATTGAATTTATGTAAAATAATTCCAATCACATGAAAAAAATAATGTAAGAATAAATAATTATAAACTAATCCTCTAACCTCCCACTGATAAAATTATTAGTTATAGGAACAATTGAAGTGACATGAACATCATGAAAAAACATGTATTTTTGTGTCAATTTATGAGTAATTATGGATAATCATGAAAAATAAAATCATATGAAACAATGAATGTTAATTACATGACTAAAAAAATCACCAGAACCATAGGAGATAGATCCTCATAAGCAATTTATAATTAATTAATGGGTAGGCATAGAATTACCTTAACCTGTAATTATATCTTCATTAATGACCAGATTGAATAGATACCATAAAACCATAATATCAATACAATAAAAATGTGTATAAAGTCTCTATCTCTAATCGACACATGTACCATAATCATTGAATGCCACCACAGAATAAACAGGTTCTTGTACGGATGATCCTGATCACCTGCGTTGTTCATGTTTAATTTTAGTAGAATTTTTATTAAGGGAGAATAATCATTTAATTTATCTTGATGGATAGAGATAGGATGACACGGATAGTTCTTAGATCTCTATATCTCTATCTATGTCTTGGTAGAGTCTCTCTATTTTCCTTGTGCACAATAAAAGTTATTATTAAAAGTGATATAATTGTATTTTTATCATTTAGGGGATGGAAATTTTCACACAATCCCTTTCTGAATAATATAATTATTAGTTAAACCCATGATAAAAAATAATATTATAAATATTATCATTAGTTTCTTAACATTCATATAATTTCAAGAAAATATTAAATAAATAGCATTTATACCATTTCCAATGAGATCGTTAAACATGGTCACCTTATCCTTGGTATTTACCAAAACTCAAATAATGACTTCTTATTTAATAAATAAATTTCCCTTCATCATTCATTAATATATAAATATAATAAATATTTTATTTTCCAAACCTCAAAAATAATAATTATTAATATTTTTTTAACTCACTTATTATGTCCAATAAATATTGGTTAAATAATGATGATCAACCAAAGAAAAAAAATTATTTATTCTAACCTCCATAAATAAAAAAATTGAATTATATAGTCATTTTGGATATAAGTAGTGTGTGGCCATCTGGGCCTCTCTCTTAGTGGCATTAGGCATAACCACCTAATAGATGACTTTTAGCATCTAGCCACACTCCAAGGCACCCATATAGAATAAAATTAATGACTTAATGAAATTTACCCTCCTATGAATGATTACAATGAAATATAATATCTTTATCCCAATATCTCAAATCAAGTAGGTTACATGATAGTTTCATCAAAGAATATAATTGATGTATCATTATTTTACTATTTAGAAATAAATTTGGTCACTAAAAACTGTGGAAATTTATTTATTTAGAAAGCTCCATTACCATAAAATGGCATGAGATATCAACTAAAATTATAGTATAGAAGCGATCCATCTTTTATAACATTATACATTAATGAAATATCACTCATGATACTCCCAACATATACTAATTATCTGTAAACATGTTCCATCATGGTATTCATCAATACAACACTGTACATGATTCATGATATCCATTAATAATAAGTTTAATGTATATTGATCAATAAATATGTCTATAGATAGGAAGATCCAATGAAACATAAAAATATGGATTTTCTATTATAGGTTTTTTTTTATCATAACCTCTTATCTTAGAGATCAATAAGGGTGAACACCCAGATAAGGTATCGTAATGCCTTATAATCCTTATATCCCTGATATTCTGTATCGTATTTGTTCCATAAAATGATATAATCCACCTATAGTGTTAGAATATGAATTTTATTTAATACTTTTTCACTATTATTTGTTTTGATAAATTACCCTCCTTTAAAAACTTATTAAATTCTCAGTGTTGTAATTAACTAGTAGTTTTAAATTAAAAATTTATAACAAATGTTATTCAATTTTTAAAAAAAATTACTTGTTAAAAAAATTGTGGTACTTATTGATTATATTTTATATTTACTTACGTTTAATTTTTTAAGTAAAAATTATGTACCGTCCTTAGTGAGGACCTATCTAGACCTCAACCACATAGGGGAACCCTTGTGGTCAATCCCGTGGGAATGCCAATTGAAGGAATGAACCTTGGGAGGATTGGTTTTTCAATGTACATAGCACAATCCTTGTGCATGTGGGCCCATTTTGAAGGCCCTTGGAGTGTGCACGCAGGTACAGAGGTGGGATTGGTTGCTTCCTAGGATATGGATCTTATCTTGGTGCTTTGTGTTTTATCATAAACTGGGAATTATCCAAGGTTTATTGATATAATTCCCATCCACCATATGTCTATTTTGACGTGGGGAATTATTTGAAACATTACTATTCATAATTTATTAACATGGATGAATTTCTATCCATTGGATCACTTTATTCTTTTTGGGACATCTAATATCATTTCTTTATCCTACATGTTATAATTTTAAACTCCCACACATTTCATCCACACCCTTTTTTCTTCCTTAGATTGACTGAAATATTGACCTTGGAAATCCTATTACCAGGAGATTATTAGAGCTTCTCTGATGATTTTTGGTTGATTTATATTCCATTAAACCTACTTTTCTTAAGTGTATCTCTTCTCAAAATTTTTCTTTTGACCAGTTTTTTCTATATCTTCTTATTTTTCATTTCTATTTTTATAGTAAGTTATTAATATTATTATTCATCCAAGGTTGTTATTTTGGTTCAAATAATATTCCATGTTAGTTTCTAGATTATTTGTCATTGGTAAATATGAATGATCTTTGTTGAGTCTCTGTTGGATATTAATAATGATAGGTCTTTTACCCACTTTTTTACATCAACAGTGGGTCTTTTTAGCCACCGATGGAAAAAAATGGTGTGTAATTTTTTCCACAATTAAAAATCAATGTTAGGTTATTTATTACATTCTATTTGTGTCTTACCATTATTGTACAACCCACAGATGATTGTTCTTCAAGCCCCCACATGAGCTTTATCTTCCTTTATTCTTTTAGATGTTGTTGATTCCTTGATGTTTTATTCTATTTGTATTTTTTCTAAATATCATTTATTATGTTATTTTTCATATTTTTTCACTTATTAGTATATTATTTTATATGAAGTTTTTTTATTATTGAATTTTTAGTAGTTATGTTATCCATGCTATTTGAAATGTTTTTTTTATTTTTTCATCTCTATATTTATTCATTCTAAATACTACTGGAAGAAGCATATTTGATTTATTTCTATTCATTATTTTTAATATTTGATATTTTTTTAATTTTTTTAATTTTTTTATAAAACTTTTATTCATATGTTATTCATTTATATGTTTGGAAACAAATTTCAGTGAGAAACCATTGGTTTTTACCAATAGTAGGTCATGTTTCATTATTGGCTTAATACAATGGTGGTTCATTCATCCCCATTAGACATATGATAGTATAAAAAACAATTATTGATTCATATGATGCCTTTTAATTCATAGATTCATGGAATGAATTTAATTTAAATTAATTATTATCATTTTTTACTTTAAATTTTAATGTTAGGTCATGGTCTATTTAGTCACCATTGGAACCCAGTGGTGTGTTGTTAGTCACTGTTCTCTATTCCAACAGAAAGTCAATGACACAACATTCATTAAAATATTATATTTCATAAATTTTATTTCTTATGTCATTTATTTCTTTTAAATTAAATTATTTTGATCATATTATGATTATTTTATGTTGAAATTAATTTAAAGTGTTTTAAAAAACAACTGCAGCATCATTTTATGTATATAAATATTTTGGACATTCGATGCACAGTTTTTACATCATTTTTTGTATGATTGATCTAAAGGATTATATTTATATTTAAGTTCTTTAATAATTTTAAATTGATTATAATTTTTTACTTAATATGATAATTACTTTATTTTAATATTTTATAATAGAATATAAATACTTTTGTATTATATGTATTTAGTAGGGATTTAAATAATTATGTATTGGTCAAATTGTTATATTCTTATGAACTAACAAGTGTCATGCAGACATTGGACATTGAAACACTTATGAAGGATATTTTTTTAACGATTTAAGGTATTTATTCAAGATATAATTCATATAAATGTTCATATAATTTGATAAAATTAGTTGTGAGGCAAATTCAACATTCCTACCACTCTAAAAACCTTTCATTGCCTTCTTAAACTTATGAATTATTGTTTTGAACACCAAAGGACTCCAAGTTTAAAATTTTATCCTCCCATATGATCAAATATCACTGATCTTAAACATTATTAACATTATGATCATCTAATATATATCTTGTGTTTTTTTTTCAGGAAATATTGTATCTTTAGGTTTGTAATTTAAAATGTTTGGTTTATTCATTTCCAATAAAATGTTAGTCTTTATATTTATCTTATTCTTCTACCCATAAAATGAAGTTAGGGTTGTGAATCCATAACAAGAGTCATGTTAGAAGTCCATGTATGTCTCCCATATCAAAGACCAGGTTATGCATGTCGGTTGTTTTAAAGGAATGGTCTATAATAAGGTTCTCACACCAATAAAAGTGAGTTTCCTAGTAGGTACTGGTATCCTTGTGGAGTATATGATATTGAAGTGTGGACTAGGATATTTGTGATCTGAACCACAATTAATCATTTTTTATTTCAATTTTTATTTTAGTTGAAACTTAACTCAAGAATACTACATGGAATCAGAGTTAATTTTTTTAAAATTGATTATTTTTTGTATTTAAATATTTAAAATTACTATCCCCCACTCCTCATCATGCTTTTCATCAATAAGATTCACACAATTGGTATAAGATACTTAACCCTGATCATTTAGGAACTTTATCTATATTTATCTTTAAGAATATTATTTTTGTGGATTATTTTTAACTTTATGCTAATCTAGTATCCTAGATGTAATAGTCTAATGAACAAAAGAATTGTTTTCTTTTAATATGGTAGGTTTCAATACCAAATATGGTTGAATACCACAGAAACCCCCATTTATTGATGGTAGTGACTATAGATACTGCAAAGATATAATGGAATAATACTTGAAACAAATTAGTGTGGATCACTATATAATCATGGAAAATCCATATGAGCTTTCTGAGGAGGATCTGGATACTTTGATTGTTAATAATATGGTAAAATATTTTTTGAATTAAAAATTTAAATATATTTTGTACTATGTTATTAGTAAGAGTGTATATAGCCTTGTTTCATCCTGTAAGACTACCCATGAAATATGATGTATATTTCAAGTGACTCATTATGGTAATGATAAGATGAATCAAACAAATATTTTAATCCTCCAAGTAGAATACCATGAATTCATGATAAGAGATGGAGAATATGTAAATAAGATGTTCCATCGGTTCACTTGCATCACCATTGTCTAGATTACTCTTAGAGAAGTCTTGGAAAACACTAATCAAGTGTAAAGAGTACTGAGAGCTCTTCAAAAAGTTTATTATGAAATGGGATGTCCATTGATAAGGGAAATAATTTTAAGTAGTACACATTAGATAAACTCATTAGCGCTTTTCAGCAGGATGAGTTAGAGAAGAAGAATATTGATGATGAAGAGACTACTAAAATAAAAATTATTTCTTTTAAATACAATAATTTTTACACCTTTAATGCCACTAAATCTTAGTTTTAGGAATTTGATAATGAGATGGTTCACTTAAGTAATAAGTTTTTCGAGTTTATGGAAAACAACGGTGCAAAGAAGTAGAAAAATAGAAAGTCCAAAATGGACTATAAGAAATTTATTAATAATATTCATTATTATTTTTTAGAATTAACCTATTTTGAGTGAATGAATAAAGTTAACATAAGGAACAACTTCACTAAAAACAAACATCCAATGATAGAGAAAGATAAAAGAATAATGAAAAGCGTTATTTATATTGAGGTTGGGACTACATAGATTTTTCAAACTATGGTAGTGATTCTAAGAGTGTACAAGAGACAATAAATCATTACTAGATGGGTATTAATTGTGAGGTTAATGATTGTATCTTTACTCAGTTAACAACTCCTGGAAATATTGATCATAATACGTTATCTAGAAATGAAACTAAACTTGTTTTTTATTATTTTCCTGATTTTGATTCTATAAATTCCAAACAAAATAAACTAATCAATGAAAATAAATAATTAGTGAATGATATAGTTATAATAATTGAATATTTTTTTATTAGAAAATAAATAATAATAAAATATTCCCTAAAAATGAGAAAACAGAAAGGGAATATGATAATTTGAAAAAATTATTTCTCAAAATGATAAATCTATAGAGTAACAGAGCTCTAAATTTATAAAACTAAAAGATAAAAAAGGAAGGATTAAAATATTAAAATATTTCTAGATTTAAATGATACAAATAAAAATTGGATATTTAATTTAGATGTTCATGATCAATGTAAATTATAAAATGAATATATAGAATTAAAGAATGAAAATAAAATATAAATAAAAACAACTCTTAGATCCAATGAAAATGTATTTATAGATTTAGAAACTATACATTAGGAGAATTATCAATTAAAAACTTATATTTTAATCATATAGAGGACTTTTATATTTTTTCAAAGGAAAAAATTGATAAGATAATTTCTTTAATGAAACTAAACTATAATAATTTTTTTGGATAAAACAGTAAAACTCTCAGTATAAATAAAAATAACGTTGTAAAAAGATCAAATTGAAGCACTTCAAGTGTAACCTTTTTAAATACAGAATGTAAGAAAATTATGAAAATTAGTTTTCATTTATATCCACCAAATCATTTTGGAATATTATAACTTTAATTAAAAATTATTTACTTTATAAAAAACTCACCAATAAATGTTTAAATCTATTTGAGTTCCTTTTTTTTTACACTAATCTAGTTGAACATAAGTTTTCCTGGGTACCAAAACAATATGATTTATTTTTTAATTTTAGGTTATCTAACTTATAAGTCTAAATTACTCATAGAGCATATAAAATGGATACTCCAAAATCATAATATGTTATATTTCAATGTTTCTATCATTTAACTAATGTGATGGTGTCCTTTTAACATTTTGAGACTACTCTAAAGGTCATATTAAAAGAGAAGGACAATACGTTTTTTCTAAGATGGTTATTATTTTAAACGTATTATATTTACATGGTTTAAAAAATCTAAAAAGTATATAAAATTTTTGTGATGATGGACTAATGTTTATATTTAAAAATGATAAGTGAAATATTCTATAAAATAAATTTGTTTTTTTTCAAATATAATATAAAATGTATATATCATTGATTTTTAGGATTTAAACAATCAAAAGGATACAAGTCTCAATTCTGTAGAATAAGATGACATTCTGTGGAATATAATGCTTGGGAATGAAATTCTCATACTATTTCCCGAATTTTAACTACAATAATAGGTTCTAAAACATCTAAAGTTACATACACATAGGTTATTCATGTGTGGGTCCTTTTTAAATGTTAACCAACAAAAATTATATATACATAAATCTATAAATGATCTTATTACTAATAGATTTTTTGAATTAAAATATATTGACATTTTGGACCTATGTAGCATGACAGTTTTGGTTGTAATTTTTTTTAAATTTTAGATTATTAAATCAGATTCTTATGAATTTATTTCTTATCTCATAAAAATATATCTTTATCCAAAAAATAATAATTCATTATGTTAATTCAAAATTTAAAAAATAAATCAATCTTATAAATCAAAATTGATAGAGGTACTGAATTTTTGAATTTATATTTTGATAATTTTTTTGAATCAAATGGATTTGAACAGTTATTCTCATCCCCTAAGACACCACAATAGAATTGTGACTTAGAATGAAATAATATATCAAATTAATAAATATAGAGGTCTATGTTAAAGGAATTTAGTGTCCATGAATACTTTTGGGTTGAATTTTTAATACAGATATCCATGTTTTTAATAGTGTTTCTGTAACGACCCAATATTTTTGAGTAGTATATTAACTCACTCTTAATGATTTAATAAGATGTTAATGGTTAATGCAGAAAGAGGAGTCGATGGCTTCATCCAGTAGACTCGACCCTTATGAAGCCCACTTATCAGAGCTTGGGAAAGAGGTAACATCTGTGGGCTTCGCTTTGGACCAAGCCCAACCTGAACTCCAGCGTGTCAAGCTTGAATGGAAACGCCTACGGGAGAAGTTCAAGTTAGTAGAGATTACTACAAGGGCAATGTTATCTGAGCCTCCCTCAGATTCTCTCACCATAGCACACCTTACACTTAGGTCTTATGCCGGTGTTATAAGGGGATATGTGACGAGACCCTAGCTTACTTGTGTAATCCTTTCGGGTGAATAAATTGAGATCTCTTCCTTTAGTGATGTTTGTGGAATTTCTTTTGTTCGGATAATTTTAGGATATATTTTATTGATGAATATTTGAAAAAGGGATATTTTAAAACATTTATGTAAACCCTAAATAATTAATGATGTGTAATGATTTTCAAAAAATGGTCTTCTACAAAAGTGTTCAGTAAGGAATTTGGAGTCTAATAAGATCAACATAATTTTTGATGAATAGTAAATTATGAATAGTGAATTTATTCTTAGGATTAGTAATGTGACCAAATGGATTAGTAATTTCACTCAAAGAAAGTTTTAATATAATTTAGACACCTAGTTTAAGTAATGTGATTCAATAAAATGGGTAAATAATGGTTTCATAAATTATTAGTCAAGTATTATTTTTTTCAGGTGAATAGTGTTTTTTAATTAAAAAATTAATTAAAAATAATTAGAAAATTATTTTTATAAAAAGGACTTTATTTTTGATCTCAGAGCATCGATATTATGTTAAGGTAATTTTTGAGGTTTTTTCTGAAAAAAATGAATTTTCGGTGAATAGTGTTTTTAATTAAAAATTTAATTAAAAATAATTAGAAAATTATTTTTATAAAATGGAATTCATTTTTGAAATCAAAGCATTTATACTTGGTTAAGGTGAAATTTTGGGATTATTCTGAGAAAGTTGAATTTTCGATGAATAGTGAAAGATTAGTTTTTAAGTTACAGGTGTTTAATGACATCATTAAATGATGTATTAAGTATGTAATCAATATGGTCGACTTATGAATAGTAAGATAAGGTATTAGGTGTCCCAAGTGTCCAATACCATGGGCAAATACCATGGGAAAGCCCATGGTTTTTACAAAACCACTAATGAGGTGTCCCTTGGCCATTAATGCCTTGTCCCCTCACTTTCCCTATAAATACCCACCCTTTCCTCCTTTAGTTTTCACTCCCAACTTTCCCCCAACTAAGTTCTGGTCTCCTTACCTCCCAATGAGTCCTCCCAAGGTGCCCCCAAGCCCTCAAGGTCCAAAACATTGAGTTTCAAGAGTCGCGTTTTAAGGTAAGGGATCCGACCTCTCTCTTTCTTTTCATGTAATCCCTTTTTATGTCATTCATTTTATGCTCCATGTTCTTATGTGAGAGGATGTTATTTCATATTCCTATTACTTCCCTTTTCATTTTTATATGATGAGAGATCCCCTCTTACTCTCATCATTTTGTTTTATGAAAGTTTAAGTGACGTCGTTAGGCTGCCGAATTTTCATAAGAGAAATCAAATTTTTGTCTTCCTTCCATGTTTTTCATTTCAAATGGTATGTCCTTTAAATTTCATTACCATGATCATGTATCCTTATTATTCTGTCCATATACTATTTTATAGATCATTTATGAATTTTCGACCCATTTTCCCTCTCTTTTAATGTCTTCTAAAACCTCATAACATAGCCGTTATGCTGCAGAATTTCCGTCTCAAAATGTCTCTCTCTTTTTCTAAAGTTCTTTTATATTATTAAGTGAATACTCAAAGATATTTCTTCTAAATGGGTATTCACATATATACCAAAATGTTCTATTTTAAATTCTGGGATTTACATACATGAGACCCACCTTCCTTTTCTGTGGGTTTTAAAGTGACGTAAAGATCATGTCTTTAAAGCAGTTTTTAAAACGTTGTGATTATAAAATGAAACCCATTTCTTTTATGCTATATGGGTTGTTTATGAAATGATTGATGATGATATGTGTGGCTCACATGATAATAAAGACAAATTAAGGGTGCGCCCTGATAGCGCTCCAATGCATTGGGTAAAGACTTAATCTCTAGAGATGACCATTTTAACGACACCTTAGTGAATAACCTTGGTAATTTTTAACGACACCTTGGGGATGGACCTTGGTGAAACGAAACGATTTTCAATATTAAATGTTGCAGCCACATCTTCAAGTTATGAAAAATGTTATCTTTATTATGGTGTATCTCATGATTTCTTTTTCATGCCTTAAAGTTCTTTTCACGTCCTTATTGAAGTATCTCATGTTCACATGTAAAATGTTTCTCTTGTTTCCCTTACTGAGCCTTCTGCTCACCCTTTTTTTTGATGTATGTCCCCAGGTTATGAGATGCAGTAATGAACCTAGGATGAACTTAAGGAGA
This sequence comes from Viscum album, assembly GCA_963277665.1. Taxonomy (NCBI): domain Eukaryota; kingdom Viridiplantae; phylum Streptophyta; class Magnoliopsida; order Santalales; family Viscaceae; genus Viscum; species Viscum album. The sequence goes on along the minus strand of OY728166.1, from coordinate 457,681,224 downwards.
AGCTTTCAAGTGTTTAAGAAGAATGTTTTATGTTATTTTCATGTATTATGTTCCTTGTTTCCAAGACACTAAACCTTAACAATCCTCAGTTCTGTGTAATGAAATGAAAGTTATGTTTTAAAAGGACGGGATGCTATAGTTGGTATCAAAGGATGGTTTAGTTATTTGTGGAAATTAGGATATAAAAACTTTAGGAAGAACCCTATAGAAAATTTAAATATAGGAAAACTTCCTGGTATTTTGGTAAGTATTGAGTAAGGGGTTTATCAAACAAATACATCCATGTCTGGATACGAGCAGGTAGAGGCGGCTCTGGAAAAGATGTACATAGGGGTAAAACCTGAAAACACCGCTTTGAGCTAGACTCGAACGAGAACTGGTGCACGATAATGGGCCTTGCTGCACTCTTGGTTACGACACTCCCGGGGGATATGTTTGGTTAATCACAATCTTATTATGAATCATTATGAAGGAATTATAGAAATGTGTAATTGTCTAAGCATGAAGTCTTAGTTAAAAGATTCATAAATGAAATAAGTTTCTTACTAAGGTTTTATTCTTTTAGAAAATGGAGGGCAATAAGAGGAACTGTGCCGATGGTGACCGCAATGCACCATGTGCTGACGGCCCTCCGATGGAAGCTGGAATGGAAACATTCATGCGAATGATGAACCAACTGACTCAAGTTATGAGTAATAACTTGAATAAAGCTGAGAGGCCGACCTCACCATGAAGGGAACAACACTCTGTTGAGTCCTTCATGCGTCAAAGACCGCCAACATTCAGTGGATCTACTGACCCATTGGTTGTGGAACAATGGATAAGCTCCATTGAAAAGATCTTTTCTTTACATCATTGTTCGGAACAAGAAAAAGTCACCCTTGCTGTTTACCGCCTAGAGGGAGAAGCTGATCAGTGGTGCTCACTGATCAAAAACACGAAGCCACAAGGAGAGATGGAAGCTATGGAGTGGGAATAATTTTGGGGAATTTTCTTTAACAAGTATTTCCCTCGTTCCATGAGAACGATAATGGAGAAAGAGTTTCTCGAGCTGAAGCAGAAGGAGAACGAATCTGTTGGAAGCTATGAGATGAACTTCACAAGGCTTTCCCGTTATACCTCAAGCTTTGTCATGGACCCTAATGGGAAGGTTGATAGATTCTTTGGTGGACTACGACCTCATCTGCGGAAGAATCTAGACAACAGGGACTATGATAGCTATGAAGAAATAGTTCGAAGTGCTATGAATGTCGAGCTAGAGTTTGGTGAGACACAGTGGTCTCATAAACCAAATGAAAAGAAGAGATCGTTGGAGCCCAGTTTAGGGAAGTCTTTCGATCCGGGAAGAGGTGGAAAGCAAATGCAACTTACCACATGCAATAAATGTGGGAAGAATCATCTGGGGAACTGCTTGAATGGAAGTGGAAAGTGCTACAAGTGTGGAAGAGGAGGCCATATTTCTCGGAATTGTCATAGTGAGGTGAAGCCTCACCTTCCCAACACTAACGACAGAGGAAAGATGGTTCTAGCCCTACCCGAAGTCACATGCTTCAAGTGTGGATAGCTTGGGCACTTTTCTAATCAATGTCCAAATCTGAGGGCGGTGGAGGGGAATCACCATCAACCTCAACAGAGGCCAAGGGAGCAAGTTCGTTCTTTCGCTATCACAACAACTGAAGTTGAAGTTCCGAACGATGTGGTAGCAGGTACTCTTGTTGTCCTCTCAAAACTATCTAGTACTTTATTTGATTCTGGTTCTACGCATTCCTTTATTTCCTCCAAGTTTTAAAGGGATATAGAATCAATTCCCGAACTACTAGAGGTAGAGTTTTCAGTAAAGACTCCAAGTGGGATTATCCTTGCATCAACAGTATTTAGAGACTCTAGTGTTTACTTTGGTGAGCACAATCTTATCGCAAATCTAGTAGTCATTCCCTTGATGGAATTCGACATTATACTAGGGATGGACTGGCTCTCAAAGTATAATGCTAAGATCAAATGCAGAAGTAAGGAAATCTCAGTAGTCTTGAATGAACGACATACAGTTATCTTCTGAGGAGAGATATCCCGAACTGATCCCTATCTAGAAGCACCTCCTATAGATTTCTTTATGGAGTTAATCGGTGATGATGAAGAAGGAAAAGGGAGCATACAAATATAAGATGTTCTGATTGTTCAGAAATACATGGATGTATTTCCTGAGGAGTTACCTGGACCTCCCCCAGAAAGAGAGGTAGAGTTCTCCATTGAACTCGTACCTGGGTTGCAACCGATATCAATGACTCCTTATAGAATGGAAAATGTGGAGCTAGAAGAGTTAAAGAAACAACTCCAAGACTTAATTGAGAAGGGTTTATCCGACCGAGTGTGTCTCCTTGGGGAGCACCAGTTCTCTTTGTGAAGAAGAAGGATGGATCAATGCGGCTATGCATTGATTATAGAGAACTGAACGGGGTCACAGTGAAGAACAGATATCCTCTTCCAAGAATTGATGATTTATTTGACCAACTTCGCGGGGCTCAATTCTTCTCTAAGATTGACCTTCAATCTGGTTATCATCAACTGAGGGTGAAGAAGGAAGATATTCCAAAGACTACCTTCTGATCAAGATATGGGCATTATGAGTTTATTGTTATGCCCTTCGGCTTGACTAATGCTCCTACTATTTTCATGGATTTGATGAATAGAGTCTTTAAGGACTACCTTGATAACTTTGTGGTAGTTTTTATTGATGATATTTGTATATATTCAAAAAGTCGTGAGGAGCATGAAGATCATCTAAGGGTTATATTGAAAACTCTTTAGAAGGAGAGGCTCTTTGGGAAGTTCAGAAAGTGTGAGTTTTGGTTACAACAAGTGCCATTCTTGGGGCACATCGTAACCAATGAAAGAATCTAGGTTGACCCTGCAAAGTCAATGGTTGTGGAGGAGTGTCCTCAACCCACAACAGCAACTGATATTCGTAGTTTCCTTTGTTTAGTGGGATATTATAGGAGGTTTGTGAAAAACTATTCACGGCTTTCTAATCCACTAACAAAGTTGACTCGAAAAGGGGTTAAGTTCATCTGGACAAAGGAATGTGAGGAAAGTTTCCAAGAGATGAAGAAGAGATTGGTTACTGCACCTATGTTAACACTACCCTCTATCGGAGAAGGATTTGTTATTTTTAGCGATGCATCTCTGAAAGGTCTTGGGTGCGTCCTCATGCAAAATGACAAGGTAATTGCTTATGCATCTCGACAGTTGAAGATACATGAGCAGAATTATCCTACGCATGATCTAGAGCTGGCGGCAGTTGTTTTTGCTCTAAAGATATAGAGGCACTATCGTTATGGGGAGAAATGTAATATATACACTGACCACCAAAGTCTAAAGTATATTTTCACACAGAAAGAATTGAACATGAGACAAAGGAGATGGTTGGAGCTTACTAAAGACTATGATTGTTCAATTCATTATCACCATGGAAGAGCAAACAAAGTCGCGGATGCGTTAAGCAGGAAAGATCATGTTGTTCTGGCAACGATGAGGATCTTAGGAGATCCCTTGATTAAAGATCTGGTAAAACTGGACATGGGAATTATAAGGAAAGGGACATCATCATCCCTATCCCAAATGATTTCTCAACCTTCATTACTAGAGAAGATCAAGAGGGCTCAAAAAGAAGATCCTTTCCTACAGGCGAAGTTGGAGGCTGTAAAAGATGGGAAGTTACCTGATTTCAATATTGATCAAGAAGGTGTATTGAAATTTCGTACAAGGATATGTGTTCCATCTATTCTAGAGATAAAGAAAGAACTGATGGACGAAGCTCATAGCTCTACTTTCTCTATACATCCGGGAAGCACTAAGATGTATAGAGACCTTTGTGATCATTATTGGCGGGATAACATGAAGAGGGAGATTGCTGATTACACTACAAGGTGCCTGGTGTGTCAGCAAGTAAAGGAAGAATGAAAACTTCCTAAGGGGGTATTACAACCGCTACCCATACCAGTATGGAAGTGGGATAATATCACTATGGACTTTATAACTGGTCTCCCGAAAACATCCAAAGGAAACAATGCGATATGGGTTATTGGAAACCGTCTCACCAAGACAGCCCATTTTATCTCTATTCGGGAATATTTCTCTCTGGATCAGCTTGCCACGATATTCGTGAAGGAAGTGGTAAGGCTGCATGGGGTACCACTATCCATCGTGTCTGATCGTGACCCAAGATTCACATCAAAATTCTGGAGAAGTCTTCAACATGCTCTGAATACTAAATTGAATTTTAGTACGGCCTATCATCCTCAAACTGATGGCCAATCTGAAAGGACTATTCAGACACTCAAAGACATGCTGAGATTATCCTCAATGGAATTTAAAGGTGGATGGGATCAACACCTCCCATTAGTTGAGTTCTCCTATAACAATAGCTTCCATTCGAGTATTCAGATGGCACCCTATGAAGCTCTGTATGGAAAGCGTTGTAGAACTCCCACTTGTTGGGATGAAACTGGTGAGAGAAAGCTTCTTGGGCCTGATCTTGTGTAAGAGATGATAGAACAGGTTCATGCCATCCAACAACACATAAAGTCTGCTCAGAGTCGGCAGAAGATCTATGCTAAAAATCGTCGAAGGGACTTGGAGTTTGGTGTTGGTGACAAAGTCTTCCTTCGAATTTCTCCATGGAAGAGAGTCAGGCAGTTTGGGAAGAAAGGGAAGCTCAGCCCTAGGTACATTGGCCCCTATGAAATCCTTGATTGCATAGGAGCAGTGGCCTATCGTCTAGCACTTCCACCGAACCTAGCTCAAGTTCATGATGTCTTCCATGTATCTCTCTTGAGGAAGTACATACCTGACCCTTCGCATGTACTGAACCCAGAGGTGGTACAACTGGAACATGACCTCTCTTATGAGGAGCAGCCAGTGGAGATCTTGGACCGTAGAGACAAGGTCCTACGAAACAAGACTACCCACCTTGTGAAAGTGTGGTGGTGGAATCATAAATATGAAGAAGAGACTTGGGAGCCTGAGGAAACAATGAAGCAAAAGTACCCTCACCTTTTCGACTAGACCTCAAGTATAAATTTCGTGGACGAAATTTCTTAAAGGGGGAAGAATGTAAGACACAATCTTTTTGAGTAGTATATTAACTCACTCTTAATGATTTAATAAGATGTTAATGGTTAATGCAGAAAGAGGAGTCGATGGCTTCATCCAGTAGACTCGACCATTATGAAGCCCACTTATCAGAGCTTGGGAATAAGGTAGCATCTGTGGGCTTCGCTTTGGAACAAGCCCAAGATGAACTCCAGCATGTCAAGCTTGATCGGAAACGCCTACGGGAGAAGTTCAAGTTAGTAGAGATTACTACTAGGGCAATGTTATCTTAGCCTCCCTCAGATTCTCTCACTATAGCACACCTTACACTTAGGTCTTATGCCGGTGTTATAAGGGGCTATGTGACGCGAACCTAGCTTCCTTGTGTAATCCATTCGGGTGAATAAATTGAGATCTCTTCCTTTAGTGATGTTTGTGGAATTTATTTTGTTCGGATAATTTAGGATATATTTTATTGATGAATATTTGAAAAAGGGATATTTTAAAACATTTATGTAAACCCTAAATAATTAATGATGTGTAATGATTTTCAAAAAATGGTCTTCTACAAAAGTGTTCAGTAAGGAATTCGGAGTCTAATAAGATCAACTTAATTTTTGATGAATAGTAAACTATGAATAGTGATTTTACGCTTAGGATTAGTAATGTGACCAAATGGATTATTAATTTCACTCAAAGAAAGTTTTAATATAATTTAGACACCTAGATTAAGTAATGTGATTCAATAAAATGGGTAAATAACGGTTTCATAAATTATTACTCAAGTATTAGTTTTTTCGGGTGAATAGTGTTTTTTAATTAAAAATTTAATTAAAAATAATTAGAAAATTATTTTTATAAAACAGACTTCATTTTTGAACTCAGAGCATCGATATTATGTTAAGGTAATTTTTGGGGTTTTTTCTGAAAAAAAAATGAATTTTCAGTGAAAAGTGTTTTTAATTAAAAATTTAATTAAAAATATTTAGAAAATTATTATTATAAAATGGATTTCATTTTTGAAATAAAAGAATTTATATTTGGTTAAGGTGAAATTTTGGGATTATTCTGAGAAAGTTGAATTTTCGATGAATAGTGAAAGTTTAGTTTTTAAGTTACGAGTGTTTAATGAAATCATTAAATTATGTATTAAGTATGTAATCAATATGGTCGACTTATGAATAGTAAGATAAGGTATGAGGTGTCCCATGTGGCCAATACCATTGGAAAATACCATGGGAAAGCCCATGGTTTTTCCAAAACCACTAATGAGGTGTCCCTTGGCCATTAATGCCTTGTCCCCTCACTTTCCCTATAAATACCCACCCTTTCCTCCTTTAGTTTTCACTCCCAACTCTCCCCCAATGAAGTTCTGGTCTCCTTACCTCCCAAGGAGTCCTCCCAATGTTCCCCCAAGCCTTCAAGGTCCAAAATGTTGAGTTTCAAGAGTCACGTTTTAAGGTAAGGGATCCAACCTCTCTCTTTCTTTTCATGTAATCCCTTTTTATGTCATTCCTTTTATGCTCCATGTTCTTATGTGAGAGGATGTTCTTTCATATTCATCTTACTTCCCTTTTCATGTTTATATGATGAGAGATCCCCTCTTACTCTCATCATTTCATTTTATGAAAGTTTAAGTGACGCCGTTAGGCTGCCGAATTTTCATAAGAGAAATCAATTTTTTGTCTTCCTTCCATGTTTTTCATTTCAAATGGTATGTCCCTGAAATTTCATTACCATGATCATGTATCCTTCTTATTCTGTCCATATACTGTTTTATGTATCATTTATGAATGTTTGACCCATTTTCCCTCTCGTTTAATGTCTTCTAAAACCTCGTAACATAGCCGTTATGCTGCAGAATTTCCGTCTCAAAATGTCTCTCTTTTTTTCTAAAGTTATTTTATATTATTAAGTTAATACTCAAAGCTCTTTCTTATAAAGGGGTATTAACATATATTACGAAATTTTCTATTTTAAATTTTGGGATTTTCATACATGAGACCCACCTTCCTTTTCTGTGGGTTTTAAAGTGACGTAAAGATCATGTCTTTAAAGCAGTTTTTAAAACGTTGTGATTATGAAATGAAACCCATTTATTTTATTCTATATTGGTTGTTTATGAAATGATTTATGATGATATTTGTGGCTCACATGATAATAAAGACAAATTAAGGGTGCGCCCTGATAGCTCTCCAATGCATTGGGTAAAGACTTAATCTCTAGAGATGACCATTTTAACGACGCCTTGGTGAATAACCTTGGTAATTTTTAACGACACCTTGGGGATGGACCTTGGTGAAACGAAACGATTGTCAATATTAAATGTTGCAGCCACATCTTCAAGTTATGAAAAATGTTATATTTATTATGATGTATCTCATGATTTCTTTTTCATGCCTTAAAGTTCTTTTCATGTCCTTATTGAAGTATCTCATGTTCACATGTAAAATGTTTCTCTTGTTTCCCTTACTGGGCCTTCTGCTCACCCTTTCTTTTGATGTTTATCCCCAGGTTATGAGATGCAGTAATGAACCTAGGAAGAACTTAAGGAGAAGCCTTAAAGTGTTTAAGAAGAATGTTTTATGTTATTTTCATGTATTATTTTCCTTGTTTCCAAGACACTAAACCTTAACGATCCTCAGTTCCGTGTAATGAAATGAATTTTATGTTATAAAAGGACGGGATGCTATAGTTTCAATTAATAAATTTCTAAATAAGGTATCTTATGAAATTGTAAAAGGATTTGAACCAAAATTTGGTTATTTCAGTGTTTTTTGGTGTAAAGTCTTCATCTGAAATACAATATATAATTTAAAAAAAATTTATGTACGATGAAGGTATATTCTTAAGATATTTAAATTCTGGTAATGATTATAGAGTTTTTAATAATAAATGAGTTGTTTTTGAAAAATATGTTCATGTTATGTTTAAATAAAACTATTCTAATAAAAAAAATTATAAATCTATGAATGATAAGGATGAGTTCAAATAATTTCAACCTAGTGAATATAATGACCAAGATAATGATAATTCATTATTTTAGGGGGAAAATATATCTTCACAAACGGATCTAAAGGAATGGAAAACTCTTAAATATCACCTTATTGAAAATGTAATTAGTAAGGTAGAATATGCAACCAAATCCAGAAAATCTATTTTTATTTACTATACCAATTCTAATATTTTACTGACTTTTTTCATTTCAATGTTGAAAATTGTTGTATTTATTCAAATTGAATTACTACAATTCTTAATGAATTGAATCAATTTGAACGGAATAATATATGGAATTCAGTTTCTCTTCGAAAAGGTAAACCTTTTATTGGTACTAAATGGATTTTTCATAATAAAGATGATGAATATGGAAAAATAGTTAATAATAAAGCAAGACTAGTAGCTCAAGGTTTGTACAATGAATAAGGAATTAAATTTGAATACTTTTTTCTACTTGTTTCTAGGGTTTGATAAATTTGATTTATATTAGCCTTTTATTGTTTTCAAAACATAAAATTAATTCAAATAGATGTAAAAAGTTCTTTTTAAAATGGAATTATTTCAGAGGAATACTGTGTAAAAAAACCACATGCATTTGAAAATGAAAAATTATAGGATCATTTTATTAATGAAAATAAATACTTATATGTTATTAAACAAGATAAACTATCATTGTGTAAAAAAAATTACATTTTGTTTATTACAAAATGGTTTTGTAAAAGGTAAGGTTGATCCAAAAAAGTTTATTAAAATATTTTAAATGATATAATGATTACACAAATATATGTTTATGATATAATATTTGGCACACAAAATTATTCTCTATATAATAATTTTTATAATATTGTGACATGTTTATTTGACATTAACAAGATGGGAGAACTAAAAAAAATCTTGGTTTACAAATTAATCAAAATGTAGATTCAATTTTCTTAAATCATGCTAAATATGCTAAAGAACATGTAAATAATAGTTGGACTTGATTATAGTAAACATATGAAAACACATATGTTCACTAATATAAAATTGTACATAGGAGAATCTAGTAAGTCAGTTGATATTAAACAATATACAAGAATGATATTAGTTCTACTGTATCTCACTTATTCTAAACCAGAGATTTTTTTTCATAGATAGGTTACGTGATAGGTTTCAGTAACTCTACAAATAACGTCACCTTAAAGATGATAAATGTTTATTAAGATACAATATGGGTACTATATATACTAGAATACTCTATTCTACTGAGATATATTTTGATTTACTATATTACCTTTATTCTAAATTTATAGGTTTTATACATGAATGAAAACAAGACTGTATTTTTGTGTCAATTTTTAGGAAAAAAGATTAATTTCATGAAGCTATATGAAATAAATTTCATAAGAACTATCAATAGATGAGGATGAAAATATTGTTTATTCTCGTCTGTATTTATAGAGACTTTGGATGAAACAAAACATGTAGGATTTCAATATTAATTTTGGTAAAAATTACTATTTTCTGTGATAACATAAGTGCTATGTAAATTTCTAAGAACCCTCTCTAATTCTCTAGAACTAAACACATTGATGTATGATTTGATTTTCTAAGGTATAAAATAAATAAATGTAATATATTCTAGAGTTATTTCTTTCTACGAAATAATTATATTTCATCTTCACAAAACCATTATATTTAATTAAATTTGAGAATATAAAATTTGAATTATGTTGGTGAGAAACATTAAATATTTTTTTGTATGATCATTGTTTTTAGATATTATTTTACATATGTTGTATATTTGAAAATATTATTTTATACTATATTTAAATAATAATTACATCACACTATTTAAAAATTCATTGTTAATCAATAACATTTTCAAAATTATACTTTCTTGAATTTTGATCAAACTGTTTACTATAATAATAATTAACTACTTTCTAATTATTATAACTGTTATTGTTTATTTAAAATAAAGTCCCTTTTAACTATTAAAATACATTTTGATACATTCCAAAAAAGGTGGATATTTTTTATTGAATATTTAAAAAATGTTTTATTCTATAGTTTATAAAATGTGATTGTTTGTTATAATTTTAATGTAATTTAAAACTTCTTAACTATTCCTTGTTTTAATAAATTAATCTCCTTTAACATATTATTAAATTCTCAACTATTTTAATTAATTAATTATTTTTCAATTACAATTTTATAATAAAAGACTTCAATTGTTTTAATAATGTTATTTGTTAATTTTTTTAATGATAATTATTGTTTATATTTTTTATAGTATATGTCTAAATTTGTTTAAGTAAAAACATCCTATAATCATTGGTGAGGACATAGATGGCCCTCAACCACATTGGGGGCCCCGTTGTAACACCCCGAGATTTTATGAAAAATATTATTAATTTCATTAATGTCTTGTGTTGTACGATACACCAAAAGGAGCTTGCAGAACACACATCCTTTAATTTCCTTGCATTACACGCAATCGCGACCTTCCTCGATAGCGTGTGTAGTACGCAATACCGAGTTTCACTAAACAACGATATGTTATTAAAATATTATTAAAACTAGCTGTTATGAATAGTAATAACCACTTTTTGAAATTTTGAAAATTTTATTTTTCAAAATGGACTTCATTTTTTGATTCGGAATATCGAAATTAGATTAGGGTGAAATTTTGGTACTTTTCGGATAACTTTCATATTCTGATGAATAGTGAAAATTACTAAATTTTAATTAAAAACAACTTTTTTAATCAAAATAATTAATAGTGATAAATTTTTAATTTTAGTGGTTTTAAAGTATATTTAGAATATATTTTTACAATTTAATAAAATGTTGTTCATTGGATGTAAATTCACATTTAAACCAGACATAAACAAGTGTCAATCTTTTGATAGTTATTAACTTTTAAAAACATGCTATTTGTTTTGACGACGGAAATTAATTTTTAAATTAGTGAATGTAACTGATATATTTTGAATTTGGTAAAATAAACATCATTATTGAATTCATAATATCAAATATAGCATAGGCCTAATTTTTGGTATTTTTCTGGAGACATTCATTTTTTGATGAATAGTGAAACCACTAAGTGGTAGTTAAAAAAACTAAATTTTTCATAAAACTAAATTTTACAGCTTCTGTGAGTAGAATTTCGAAAATCCGAGAGACACGGTTAATATCAAGGACTAAAATGTGGTTCAATGAGATGAAAATAATTTTTGATGAATAGTAACTTTTTACTTTTTTTTACCACGGTGAAAAGTAAATAGGATAGTTAAGGGTAAAAATGATATTATTATTACCCTAACACATGTCCTAATTCTATCGGATAAGTGTAATTCGACCAAAAACAACCTTTGGAATAAAATATGACCATTTAGGTCCACTTGGATTAGATTAGGAACATTTATTATTAATTTATTTAAAGAAGGGTTAAAATAGTTTAAATCAAAGTTTAATAAGTAAATCATATTTAATATACGGTTATACATAAGCTAAATTCGACTATAAATATTTCATTATAAGGCTAAAAAGATTTCCTACATAATGATATTTTATTTTTAATATTTAGACAATAAATAATTTAATTTATTTATGACACAAAGATGATACATTAATTATCTTATTAATGAAATATTGACATAATTGATGTTATAAATACCCAAATAAATGTAATTTGAGACTTTTTATGAATTACACTAATTTTATAGGTTAATATGACATGTTATTATTGATTTAATTCACTTTTTTCGAACTAATAATTCTGTTATAATTTTCACAAAAATCAATTACTAAATAGTGTCAAAATTGACATAAAATAGTTTTCTAAAACGAATATTATATTATTAATTGTTATTTTATTCCTAAAAATATAACGTTTGGCCAAATGACTTAGATAAGATTATATATATAAATAATAAAGATCTTGGGGTTATTTTGTCTTGTTATAGTAAGTTTATTAACCTTATAGTGTAAGAACACAAAAAGACACGGTAAAAGTAAAATTATCTAACTTAATGTTAAATCAAAATGATAAGGTTAAAATAGGAATCTAATATTGTATAAATTCTATTGGATGATATTTTTTCGACCCATCCCCACCTTAGCTTCAAATTAAATCAATTTTGAGCTATTTAAAACCGAATATGGCTTTATAATAAAATAATATTTTTAGTTATTCCAAAGGTGCCCCTCTCCTCCCTTATAAAAGGGCACCTCATCCATCTCTTCCTCACACCACTTTCAGCCTTCAAGATCGGCCAAACCCTGCCGAATTCTCCTCTCCACTTCCCTAGAAACATACTATAGGTCCTGGTATTCTTCAAATACCAATTTTAGTGTCCTAAAAGGAGGTCTCAAAGAAGCGCTTCAAAGAAGAGGTAATTTCCATTACCGATTCTTTCATCTTTATTTCTTCTTCCACTTCTTCTTCTTTAGTTTTTTCATTATGAAGTAATAACATAAGTATCACTCATATACTGATATGTTATTATAAGTATGAAACAACCCTATTTCACCATCTATCCATCCTACGGAAAATGTAATCACCACGCGTGCGTACGTACAGAATACCGTCTCCACGCCGTGGTGTAATCTATTTTCCACCACCACCTTACTTGGAGGGGTATAATGGTGTACATAATAACTATATATGATTATTTTAAATTGATATTTATTCTGAAATAGTATACATACACTCCAATACAATTCCACAATCATGAGAACGATATCATCGCTCGTGCGTACGTACGGACTACCGTCTCCATGACGCGATGAGATTCATTCCCCACGTTAACCAATCATGAGTGATTATAAAGTATATATAATAAGTAATCATGAAATATATGGCATAATAATGATACATGATTTATGTGTATATATATGTATGTCATCTACTTAATTAATTTCAACTCAATAAGGAAACGAAAATAGCGTTCATGCGTACGTACGGCCTACCATCTCCATGAACGGTGTATTTCTTTCCATTTACTGATCTATTATATATATGTATATTCTTAATATGTATTATCTATAAATCATGTTTTATATTCTGTAATAAATTAATCATGATCTAAGTAATCATTAGAATAATTACAAGTCAAATCACGGACGACAAATGAAACGATTTTACCCAAAACGCTCTTTAACATGGAATTTACAAAAGAACTGGTAATATAAAGTCATAAGTGAACCATATATGATATCATAACAATGAGTATGATTCTGTAATATTTCAATGACATTATTTAAATCATTATACAGGAGGTTCGGACACTTACGAATCAAATCGGACCTAAGGTAAGGGAAATATCACAATCTCATTTTTTATCCGAGATTGTTTATACTTTGGTATTTACTGGGGTGTATTTTATCATCCACATCCATGTTTCCTCAATATTAAATATTATTTCCATCCACCTACAATTGTTTAAATCCATTTTTACCCTTTGGTGAGTTTATAGAAAAAGATATGAAAGGAATCTTTTGTCGTTTTTCGTACGAGGTACTTTTTGACTTTTCCGACAAAAGTACGAGAAGAATGTTTTTTTAACTTATACGGCATGAATGGATTTTTAAAACATTATTTCCAATAAGCTTCCTTTACAAGTTTTCAAGTTTATTTTTAATCAACTTATTTTAGTTTAAAATTGTATGACATGTTAAGAAAGGAAAATTTTTTTGAAGTAGAAAGGATATTTTCCTCAAGAATGGAGTTCAAGTGTTTTATCAAAATTATTTTCCATTTAAGATAATATAGGGTTCTGTTTCTATCCATATTATTACATTGATTTGATTATGTTGTGATGGAATTATTTATATGAATTCCTTTATCTTATATGAATTGTTTTATGATGTCATGTTGTTTAAGAATCCCATTTTTATTACATGGGTTTTGCAATGATGTATTATTTATGATTTTGTGGCACACATATGAATGGTATCATTATGAGATGGGTGGGACCTATATCTCACTCCAATTCATTGGGTAAAGATTTTATATCTAATGAGATAGACATGGCTAGAACGGCAGGTTAAACCGGTTCAGTGAAACTGGACTGAAATGAGGAATGAACTCGGTTCAGAAATAGACTTTGTCCACTAAGATAGTCTTGGAAATGAGTCTTGACTAATAAGAAATGATTATCTATGATTATGTGTGTATGCCACAAAGTTTCATGTTTTATGTTATGATTATTGGGATTACATTTCACTACTATGATTTATCCCATGTTATGATATTATGATCTCTTTTGCAGGTTAAGATTTCCAAAATGTTATGTTCGTATGAATATGATGTGATAGAAATTTCTTTTGTTCACCCTTACCGAGCATTTGAGCTCACCCTTTTATGTTTTCATTTCCCCAGGATATAAATAATGGTTTTAGGTAAAAAAAGAAGATATTTATGGGAGATGTTGAAGATCTTTCACCACGATTAGAAGATTATATTCCGAGTTTCCAAATACACTAAACTATTACGGTCCTTGTGTGTGTGTTTTTTTATGTACTAAGTATTCCGCAAAAGTAATGTAATGTCCACGTACGTTAAGCTTCGAGTATCTACAGTTGGTATCAGAGGAAAGGTTTAGTCAACCTTTGGAAACTAGGATGCGAGAACTTTAGTGAGATCCCTAGAGATATTTCTAAGGTATGTCTAGGGATGTCCCTAAGGTTAAGTATAAGTATAGGTTGTAGTACTAGAATTACGGTAACCCAATATGTTAGATATTGAAGGTACTCCCCCTTTATTTTATTATTTTCCCTAGCGTGATTTTTTCCTCTCACACTATTCATTTTGGGTTTTAGAAAATGGCAGGAAACAAGATGATTCACGATAATGGAGGATATGATGGACAATAGAATGATATTATTCATGACCAACCAAATGAAATGGGATTTGGAAGTCTAAACATCATTATTATGTGGAATCAGCAATCTCATAATATGATCAATAAACTCTAATTTGGTAAGTTTCCTGACTCGGCTAACAAGATAAAGATGGAGTTTCATGATGATCATAAAGGAAAGAAAGTAAGGAGAATATTTCAAAGGAACTGGAAGATGCTTTGGGTGTGGAAAAGAAGGACACAAAGCCAGTAAGTGGAAAGGAAAATTTTCAGTTAACACCAGGGATGAGGATAATGGTATTGCTACAACATCAACAATGGTTAAATGTTTTAAATGTGGAATGTACAGGCATTATGCAAACCAATGCCCTAAGGGAAAGTCTCATGAAGAGAATCAGTATGGTCGTATGGGTAGTATTTATGTTGATGATGATGAAGAGACTACAAATGATATGTGAGCTGAAATAATTGTTGAAGATCGATCAATGGTTTAAGAAGGCAGTGGAATGATTACATGTTTATCAAGTGTAATGTTGTATAAGTAATCTCATGGTACTATGGAATAAATAGACATCTAAGTATTGTTACACTGTTGTCCTTCCTTATGTTTTGAAAGTGTATGATGAATGGTACCAGTAACCATGAAAGGTTATTCAGATATTTTTGGAAAGTAGATGATATGCGCATAATGAAGGGATAAGGAGAAAATTAAATGTTTGATAGTATTCATGAGCTGATGACTGGTATAAGGAAACAATTATATCATGGCTTGAGTATATAGAATTTTGGGGTTTTGGTATGTGGAAAGAGTTATCTTTTGACAGCACTCATGTTTTCACTAAGGTTCAATGGGTATTCATTTTTTTCAAGATAATACATGATTAAGGCCTTCGAACGTTTGGAATGTGACCAACAAGAAATATCTTATGATATATGGGGATCAACGATGGTATTAACATGCTTGTTATATGAAATATCTGGTAATTGATTTCACTATAATATGAAAATGGATTGCAATAATATGGATAAGCCTAAAAATTGGAATGGATTATGTTGGACATAAGTTAGTATTGATTAAGGATAGAAGTTTTTTCGATATTTTTTATCGGATGTTATAGTAGTGTAGTTTTAGAAAAAGGACAACCTACAGGATGGGCGATATCCCATCGAGTCAGACAAGTCTCTGGGAATCGAACCCACAACCGAAGTGTGACTGGCCTTTATCGCCTACCACTGGACTACAGGAAGTCCCTATTTAGTATAAACTAGTTTTATTATATTAAGCAGTATGATATAATAAGTATAAGTCCATTTTAGGAACCATATATGATTAATCTCACTATAGATGGACTTATGTATTTTTTGATAACTTTTCTAACCTTTTGATTGAGACAGATGGAATGACCCATCATTCTATCACATGATCTTCTAACACATCACGAATGACAAATTCAACTTCATTTCTTTAAGAGATGAAGTGGAAATTGTCCAAAGAACAACCAATAGTGAGACTATACCAAAATCACGAAAGTATTTCTTCTAATTCCAATTTCATAAACATTAGGAAAATGATCTTGAAAACCAAAAATGTTGTCATAGTGCTCTTATATCTGATAAATCAGATGGTACCTTAGATCGTCACAAATTTATGGCTTTGTGATAGCTGGATTTTCCATAGCCATGTTCTCTACCACTCTCCATCAGAACATAATGGTTAGATTTCTCTTCCATATCCATATTTTCACCTATGTGGAAACCAAGTGATTAGTTTATTTGGGTAACCTTTACATTTCATAATTTTATTTTTAAATATTGGTTTTGGTATTCCTTTTTACGATGTCGGTTTCTATTAAATAAACTTTCGATTTGTAAACCATTTATAACCCCGACGAATTTCGAGGGTGAAATTCATTTTAAGGGGGCTAGAATGTAACACGCCGAGATTTTATGAAAAATATTCTTAATTTCCTTAATTTCTTGCGTTGTACGCTACACCAAAAGGAGATTTCACAACACGCATCCTTGAATTTCCTTGCATTACAGGCAATCGCGACCTTCCTCGATAGCATGTGTAGTACGCAATACCGAGTTTCACTAAACAACGATATGCTATTAAAATATTATTAAAACTAGCCATTATGAATAGTAATAACCACTTTTTGAAATTTTGTAAATTTTATTTTTCAAACTGGACTTCATTTTTGGATTCGGAATATCGAAATTATCTTAGGGTGAAATTTTGGTACTTTTCGGATAACTTTCATATTATGATGAATAGTGAAAATTACTAAATTTTAATTAAAAACAAATTTTTTAATCGAAATAATTAATAGGGATAAATTATTAATTTGAGTGGTTTTAAAGTATATTTATAATATATTTTTACAATTTAATACAATGTTGTTCATTAGATGTAAATTCACATTTAAACAAGACATAAACAAGTGTCAATCTTTTGATAGTTATTATCTTCTAAAAACACGCTATTTGTTTTGACGACGGAAATTAATTTTTAAATTAGTTAATGTAACTGATATATTTTGAATTTGGTAAAATAAACATCATTCTTGAATTCATAATATCAAATATAGCTTAGGCCTAATTTTTGGTATTTTTCTGGAAACTTTTATTTTTTGATGAATAGTGAAACCACTAAGTGGTAGTTAAAAAAACTAAATTTTTCATAAAAATAAATTTTACCGCTTCTGTGAGTAGAATTTTAAAAATTTGAGAAACACGGATAATAACAAGGGCTAAAATGTGTTTCAATGAGATGGAAATAATTTTTGGTGAATAGTACCTTTTTACTTTTTTTACCACGGTTAAATGTAAATAGGGTAGTTAAGGGTAAAAATGATATTATTATTACTCTGAAACATGTACTAATTCTATTGGATAAGTTTAATTCGACCAAAAACAACCATAGGAATAAAATATGACCATTTACACCCACTTGGATTGGATTAGGACATTTATTATTAATTTATTTAAAGAAGGGTTAAAATAGATAAAATCAAAGTTTAATAAGTATATCATTTTTAATATAGGGTTATAAATAAGATAAATTCAACTATAAATATTTATTATAAATATAAAAATATTTCCTACATAATTATATTTTATTTGTAATATTTAGGTATTAAATAATTTAATTTATTTATGACACAAAGATGATGCAGTAATTATCTTTTTAATGAAATATTGACATAATTGATGTTATAAATACCCAAATAAATGTAATTTGAGACTTTTTATGAATTAAAATAATTTTATAGGTTAATATGACATGTTAGTATTGATTTAATTAACTTTGTTCTAACTAATCATTCTGTTATAAATTTCTCAAAAATCAATTACTAAATAGTGTCAAAATTGACATAAAATAGTTTTTAAAACGAATATTATATTATTAATTGTTATTTTATTCCTAAAAATCTAAGGTTCGTCCAAATTACCTATATAAGGTTATATATATTAATAATTAACAACTTGGGGTTCTTTTCTCTTGTTATAGTATGTTTATTAACCTTATAGTGTAAGAACACAAAAAGACACGGTAAAAGTAAAATTATCTAACTTAATGTTAAATCTAAATGATAAGGTTAAAATAGGAATCTAAACTTGTCTAAATTCTATTGGATGATAGTATTTAGACCCCTACCCACCTTAGCTTAGAAATAAATCAATTTGGAGCTATTTACAACCGAATTTGGCTTTATAATAAAATAATATTTTTTGTTATTCCAAAGGTGCCCCTCTCCTCCCTTATAAAAGGGCACCTCCTCCCTCTCTTCCTCACACCACTTTGAGACTTAAAACTCGTCCAAACCCTGCAAAATTCTATTATACACTTCCATAGAAACAACCTATAGGTCCTATTATTCTTCAATGACCAATTTTAGTGTCCTAAAAGGAGGTCTCAAAGAAGCGCTTCAAAGAAGAGGTAATGTCTGTTACCGATTCTTTCATCTTTATTTCTTCTTCCACTTATTATTCTTTAGTTGTTTCATTATGAATTAATAACATAAGTATCACTCATATACTGATATTTTATTATAATTATGAAACAACCCTATTTCACCATATATCCATCCTATGAAAAATGAAATCACCACGCGTGCGTACGTACGGAATACCGTCTCCGCGCCGTGGTGTAATCTATTTTCCACCACCACCTTACTTGGATGGGTATAATGGTGTACATAATAACTATATATGATTATTTTAAATTGATATTTATTATGAAATAGTATACATACACTCCAATACAATTCCATGATCATGAGAACGATATCATCGCTCGTGCGTACGTACGGACTACAGTCTCCACGACGCGATGAGATTCATTCTCCACGTTAACCAATCATGAATGATTATAAAGTATATATAATAAGTAATAATGAAATATATGACATAATAATGATACTGGATTTATTTCTATATATATGTATGTCATCTACTTAATTCATTTCAACTCAATAAGGAAACGAAAATAGTGTTCATGCGTACGTACGGCCTACCGTCTCCATGAACGGTGTATTTCTTTCCATTTACTGATCTATTATATATATGTATATTCTGAATATTTATTATATATAAATCATGTTTTATATTCTGTAATTAATTAATCATGATCTATGTAATCATATGAATAATTACAAGTCAAAACACGGACGTCAAATGAAACGATTTTAACAAAAACGCTCTTTAACATGGAATTTACAAAAGAACGGGTAATATAAAGTCATAAGTGAACCATATATGATATCATAACAATGAGTATGATTCTTGAATAAGTCAATGACATTATTTAAATCATTATACAGGAGGTTTAGACACTTACGAAGCAAATCGGACCTAAGGTATGGGAAATATCACAATCTCATTTTTATCCGAGATTGTTTATACTTTGGTATTTACTGGGTTGTATTTTATCATCCACATCCATGTTTCCTCAATATGTAATATTATTTCCATCCACCTACAATTTTTTAAATCCATTTTTACCCTTTGGTGAGTTTATAGTAAAATATATGAAAGGAATGTTTTGTCGTTTTTCATACGAGGTACTTTTTGACTTTTCCGACAAAAGTACGAGAAGAATGTTTTTTTAACTTATACGGCATGAATGGATTTTTAAAACATTATTTCCAAGAAGCTTCCTTTACAAGTTTTCAAGTTTATTTTTAATCAACTTCTTTTAGATTAAAATTTTATGACATGTGAAGAAAGGAAAATGTTTTTAAAGTAGAAAGGATATTTTCCTCAAGAATGGAGTTCAAGTGTTTTATCAAAATTATTTTCCATCTAAGATAATATAGGGTTCTGTTTCTATACCTATTATTACATTGATTTGATTATGTTGTGATGTAATTATTTATAGGAATTCCTTTATCTTATATGAATTGTTTTATGATGTCATGTTGTTTAAGAATCCCATTTTTATTACATGGGTTATGCAATGATGTATTTTTTATGATTTTGTGGCACACATATGAATGGTATCATTATGAGATGGGTGGGACCTATATCTCCCTCCAATGCATTGGGTAAATATTTTTTATCTCATGAGATAGACATGGCTAGAACGGCAGGTTAAACCGGTTCAGTGAAACAGGACTGAAACGAGGAATGAACTCGGTTCAGAAATGGACTTTGTCCACTAAGATAGTCTTGTAAATGAGTCTTGACTAATAATAAAATATTATCTATGATTATGTGTGTATTCCAAAAAGTTTCATGTTTTATGTTATGATTATTGGGATTACATTTCACTACTATGATTTATCCCATGTTATGATATTATTATCTCTTTTGCAGGTTAAGATTTCCAAAATGTTATGTTCTTATGAATATGATGTGATTGATATTTATTTTGTTCACCCGTAACGAGCATTTGAGCTCACCCTTTTATGTTTTCTTTTCCCCAGGATATAATGAAATGTTTTCGGTAAAAAAAAGAAGATCTTTATGGGAGATGTTGAAGATCTTTCACCACGATTAGAAGATTATATTCCGAGTTTCCAATGACACTAAACTATTACAGTCCTTGTGTGTGTATTTTTTTTATGTACTAAGTATTCCGCAAAAGTAATGTAATGTCCATGTATGTTAAGCTTCGGGTCTCTACAGTTGGTATCAGAGGAAAGGTTTAGTCAACCTTTGGAAACTAGGATGTGAGAACTTTAGTGAGATCCCTAGAGATATTTCTAAGGTATGTCTAGGGATGTCCCTAAGGTTAACTATAAGTATAGGTTATAGTACTAGAATTACGGTAACCCAATATGTTAGATATTGAAGGTACTCCCCATTTATTATATTGTTTTCTCTAGCATGATTTTTTCCTCTCACGCTATTCTTTTTGGGTTTTAGAAAATGGCTGGAAAAAAGATGATTCACGATAATGGAGGATATGAAGTAAAATGGAATGATATTATTCATGAGCAACCAAATTAAATGGGATTTGGAAGTCCAAACATCATTATTATGTCGAATCAGCAATCTCATAATATGATCAATAAACTCGAATTTTGTAAGTTTCCTGAATCAGCTAATAATTGAAAGACGGAGTTTCATGATTATCATAGAGGAAAGAAAGTTCAATTTCCCCTATGTAAATCATGTAGGAAGAGGCATCTAGGAGAATGTTTCAAAGGAACTGGAAGATGCTTTGGGTGTGGAAAAGAAGGACAGAAAGCCAGTAAGTGCAAAGGAAAAGGTTCAGTTATCACCAGGGATGAGGATAATGGTATTTCTACGACATCAACAATGGTTAAATGTTTTAAATGTGGAATGTACGGGCATTATGAAAACCAATACCCTAAGGTAAAGTCTCATGAAGTGAATCAGTATGGTACTATGGGTAGTATCTATGTTGATGATGATGAAGAGACTACAAATGATATGTGAGTTGAAATAATTGTTAAAGCACGATCAATGGTTTAAGAAGGTAGTGGAATGATTACATGTTTATCAAGTGTAATGTTGTATAAGTAATCTCATGGTACTATGGAATAAAGAGACAGAGAATGATTGTTACACTGTTGTCCTTCTTTGAGTTTTGAAAGTGTATGATGAATGGTACCAGTAACCATGAAAGGTTATTCAGATATTTTTGGAAAGAAGATGATATGTGCATAATGAAGGGATAAAGAGAAAATTAAATGTTTGATAGTATTCATGAGATCATGACTGATATAAGGAAACAATTATATCATGGTTTGAGTATATAGAATTTTGGGGTTTTGGTATGTGGAAAGAGTTATCTTTTGACAGCACTCATGTTTTCAATAAGGTTCAATCGGTATTCATTTTTTTCAAGAGAATACATGATTAAGGCCTTAGGACATTTGGAATGTGACCAACAATAAATATCTTATGATATATGGGGATCAAAGATGGTATTAACATGCTTGTTATATGAAATCTCTGGTAATTTATTTCACTATAATATGACAATGGATTGCAATATTAGGGATAAACCTAAAAATTAGAATGGATTATGTTGGACATAAGTTATTATTGATTAAGGATAGACGTTTTTTCGATATTATTTATGGGAAGTTATAGTAGTGTAGTTTTAAAAAAAGGACAACCTACAGGATGGGCGATAGCCCATCGCGTCGGACAAGGCTGTGGGAATCGAACCCACAACAAAAGTGCGACTTGCCTTTATCGCCTACCACTGGCCTACAGGAAGTCCCTATTTAGTATAAACTAGTTTTATTATATTAAGCAGCATGATATAATAAGTATAAGTCCATTTTAGGAACCATATATGATTAATCTCACTATAGATGGACTTATGTATTTTTTGATAACTTTTCTAACCTTTTGATTGAGACAGATGGAATGACCCATCATTCTATCACATGATCTGCTAACACATCACGAATGACAAATTCAACTTCATTTCTTTAAGAGATGAAGTGGAAATTGTCCAAATAACGACCAACGGTGAGACTATACCAAAATCACGAAAGTATTTCTTCTAATTCCAATTTCATAAACTTTAGGAAAATGATCTTGAAAACCAAAAATGTTGTCCTAGTGCTCTTATATCTGATGAATCAGATGGTACCATAGATCATCACAAATTTATGGCTTTGTGATTGCTGGCTTTTCTATAGCCATGTTCTCTACCACTCTCCATCAGAACATGATGGTTAGATTTCTCTTCCATATCTGTATTTTCACCTATGTGGAAACTGAGTGATTAGTTTATTTGGGTAACCGTTACATTTCATAATTTTATTTTTAAAGATTGGTTTTGGTATCCCTTTTTACGATGTGGGTTTCTATTAAGGAATCTTTCGAGTAGTAAACCATTTATAACCCCGACGAATTTCGAGGGAGAAATTCATTTTAAGGGGGGTAGAATGTAACACCCTGAGATTTTATGAAAAATATTCTTAATTTCATTCAAGTCTTTTGTTGTACGCTACTCCAATAAGAGCTTTCACAACACGCATCCTTGAATTGCCTTGCAGTACACGCAATCGTGACCTTCCTCGATAGCGTGTGTAGTACGCAATACCGTGTTTCACTAAACAACGATATGCTATTAAAAAATTATTAAAACTAGCTGTTATGAATAGTAATAACCACTTTTTCAAATTTTGTAAATTTTATTTTTCAAAATGGACTTTATTTTTGGATTCATAATATCAAAATTAGCTTAGGGTGAAATTTTGGTACTTTTCGGATAACTTTCATATTCTGATGAATAGTGAAAATTACTAAATTTTAATTAAAAACAAATTTTTTAATAGAAATAATTAATAGTGATAAATTATTAGATTGAGTGGTTTTAAAGTATATTTAGAATATATTTTTACAGTTTAATACAATGTTGTTCATTGGATGTAAATTCACATTTAAACCAGACATAAACAAGTGTCAATCTTTTGATAGTTATTATCTTTTAAAAACACACTATTTGTTTTGACGATGGGAATTAATTTTTAAATTAGTTAATGTAACTGATATATTTTGAATTTGGTAAAATAAAAATAATTTTTGAATTCATAATATCAAATATATCTTAGGCCTAATTTTTGGTATTTTTCTGGAAACTTTCATTTTTTGATGAATAGTGAAACCACTAAGTGGTAGTCAAAAAAACTAATTTTTCCATAAAACTAAATTTTACCACTTCTATGAGTAGATTTTGAAAATCCGAGAACCACAGTTAATAAAAAGGACTAAAATGTGGTTCAATGAGATGAAAATAATTTTTGGTGAATAGTAACATTTTACTTTTTTTTTACCACGGTTAAAAGTAAATAGGGTAGTTAAGGGTAAAAATGATATTATTATTACCCTAAAACATGTCCTAATTCTATTGGATAAGTTTAATTCGACCAAAAATTACCTTAGGAATAAAATATGACCATTTAGGCACACTTGGATTAGATTAGGACATTTACTATTAATTTATTTAAAGAAGGGTTAAAATAGTTAAAATCAAAGTTTAATAAGTAAATCAATTTTAATATAGGGTTATACATAAGATAAATTCGACTATAAATATTAATTATAAATATAAAAAGATTTCCTACATAATGATATTTTATTTGTAAAATTTAGGTTTTAAATAAGTTAAATTATTTATGACACAAAGATGATGGAGTGATTATCTTATTAATGAAATATTGACATAATTGATGTTATAAATACCCAAATAAATGTAATTTGAAACTTTTTATGAATTACACTAATTTTATAGTTTAATATGACATGTTAGTATTGATTTAATTAACTTTTTTCGATCTAATCAGCATTTATAAATTTCTCAAAAATCAATTACTAAATAGTGTAAAAATTGACATAAAATAGTTTTTAAAACGAATATTATATTATTAATTGTTATTTTATTCCTAAAAATCTAAGGTTCGGCCAAATTACTTATATAAGGTTATATATATTAATAATAAACAAATTGGGGTTCTTTTTAATTTTTATATTATGTTTATTAACCTTATAGTGTAAGAACACAAAAAGACACGGTAAAAGTAAAATTATCTAACTTAATGTTAAATCTAAATGATAAGGATAAAATAGGAATCTAAACTTGTATAAATTCTATCGGATGAGAGGATTTCGACCCATCCCCACCTTATCTTCTAAATAAATCAATTTAGAGCTATTTAAAACCGAATTTGGCTTTATAATAAAATAATATTTTTAGTTATTCCAAAGGTGCCCCTCTCCTCCCTTATAAAAGGGCACCTCCTCCCTCTCTTCCTCACACCACTTTGAGCCTTCAATCTCAGCCAAACCCTGAAAACTTCTCTTCTCCACTTACCTAGAAACATACTAGAGGTCCTGGTATTCTTCAAAGACCAATTTTAGTGTCCTAAAAGGAGGTCTCAAAGAAGCGCTTCAAAGAAGAGTTAATGTTCGTTACTGATTCTTTCATCTTTATTTCTTCTTCCACTTATTCTTATTTAGTTGTTTCATTATGAATTAATAACATCAGTATCACTCATATAATTATATGTTATTATAAGTATGAAACAACCCTATTTCACCATCTATCCATCCAATGGAAAATGAAATCACCACACGTGCGTACGTACGGAATACCGTCTCCACGCCGTGGTGTAATCTATTTTCCACCACCAACTTACCTGGATGGGTATAATGGTGTACATAATAACTATATATGATTATTGTAAAGTGATATTGATTCTGAAATAGTATACATACACTCCAATACAATTCCACATTCATGAGAACGATATCATTGCTTGTGCGTACGTACGGACTACCGTCTCCACGACGCGATGAGATTCATTCTCCATGTTAACCATTCATGAATGATTATAAAGTATATATAATAAGTAATCATGAAATATATGACATAATAATGATACTGGATTTATGTCTATATATATTTATGTCATCTACTTAATTCATTTCAACTCAATAAGGAAACGAAAACAATGTTCATCCGTACGTACGACCTACCGTCTCCATGAATGGTGTATTTCTTTCCATTTACTGATCTATTATATATATGTATATTCTGAAAATGTATTATATATAAATCATGTTTTATATTCTGGAATTAAGTAATCATATGAATAATTACAAGTCAAAACATGGACGACAAATGAACCTATTTTACCCAAAACTCTCTTTAACATTTTATTTACAAAAGAACGGGTAATATAAAGTCATAAGTGAACCATATATGATATCATAACAATGAGTATGATTCTGGAATAAGTCAATGAAATTATTTAAATCATTATACAAGAGTTTCGGACACTTACGAAGAAAATCGGACCTAAGGTATGGGAAAGATCACAATCTCATTTTTATCCGAGATTGTTTATACTTTGGTATTTACTGGGGTGTATTTTATCATCCACATCCATGTTTCCTCAATATGTAATATTATTTCCATCCACCTACAATTTTTTAAATCCATATTTACCCTTTGGTGAGTTTATAGTAAAAGATATGAATGGAATCTTTTTTCATTTTTCGTACGAGGTACTTTTTGACTTTTTCGACAAAAGTATGAGAAGAATGTTCTTTTAACTTATACGGCATGAATGGATTTTTAAAACATTATTTCCAAGAAGAGTCCTTTACAAGTTTTCAATTTTATTTTTAATCAACTTCTTTTAGTTTAAAATTGTATGACATGTTAAGAAACGAAAATGTTTTTGAAGTAGAAAGGATATTTTCCTCAAGAATGGAGTTCAAGTGTTTTATCAAAATTATTTTCCATCTAAGATAATATAGGGTTCTGTTTCTATCCCTATTATTACATTGATTTAATTATGTTGTGATGGAATTATTTATATGAATTCCTTTATCTTATATGAATTGTTTTATGATGTCATGTTTTTTAAGAATCCCATTTTTATTACATGGGTTATGCAATGATGTAATATTTATGATTTTGTGGCACACATATGAATGGTATCATTATGAGATGTGTGGGACCTATATCTCCCTCAAATGCATTGGGTAAAGATTTTATATCTCGTCAGATAGACACAGCTGTAACGGAAGGTTAAACCGGTTCAGTGAAACAGGACTGAAAAGAGGAATGAAGTCGGTTCAGAAATGGACTTTGTCCACTAAGATAGTCTTGGAAATGAGTCTTGACTAATAAGAAATGATTATCTATGATTATGTGTGTATGAAACAATGTTTTATTTTTTATGTTATGATTATTGGGATCACATTTCACTACTATGATTTATCCCATGTTATGATATTATAATCACTTTTGCAGGTTATGATTTCCAAAATGATATGTTCTTATGAATATGATGTGATTGATATTTCTTTTGTTCACCCTTACCGAGAATTTGAGCTCACCCTTTTATGTTTTCTTTTCCCCAGGATATAAAGAAAGGTTTTAGGTAAAAAAGAATAAGATATTTATGGGAGATGTTGAAGATCTTTCATCACGATTATAAGATTATATTCCGAGTTTCCAAAGACACTAAACTATTACGGTCCTTGTGTGTGTGTTTTTGTTATGTACTAAGTATTCTGCAAAAGTAATGTAATGTCCATATACGTTAAGCTTCGGGTCTCTACACCAGTGGGGTTAACCCAATAGGAAAGAAAGATGATGGAATCCCCATGATTAGGATTTTGTATGTGTGAATAGTGAATTCCTTATGCGTGTATTCCCATGTTTAAGGCCCTAGGAGTGTGTCCCTATGTGTAGATGTGGGCTAGCTCACCCCCTGGTTCGTAAAATAGGTCTATATACAATTTTTTAACTCTGAATAGAGGATCATTATAGGTTCATTCTTATTACACTCATCCTTCCTCTGTACATTTCAATGTTGGACACTATTTCGAGTGTTTCTGTTCATATTTTTTTTAACACGGTCTAATTCTCGACCATTTCATCTCTTTTTGATTCATGAAATATCTGATATATTCCCTTTATTCCATTCATAATAATTTTAAACTCACTAAAATTTCTTCCCCATCATTTCTTCTTCATTGGTATAACTGGTGGACTACACTACAATATTCTATTCACTAAAAATATTTACAGCTTATCTGATGAGGTTTGGTTCGTCGAATCATCCATTAAATCTTATGTTCTTATGTGTCACTTTCTCCCAATTTTTTGGACTATTTTTCTTTGTATATTCTTCTTGTTTTGTATTTATTATTTTAATATAATGATAATAACCTTCTTATTTATCTTTAGTTGTTATTTTGATTCCACTCCTCTTCCCTGATGGTTTTAGTTGAATCGCTATTTCTAAATACCAATACTGTTTGTTGAGTCTCCGTTGGAAGCTTACAATGGTGGGAATTTTTATATAGCATTGGACATAAATGGTAGGTTATTTATTACCCACCAGTGGTGTCTTCCCTATGTTTTACCACCTATGGGTGAAAGTTCTATATTCTCTAACAATATATTTTTTTTCTTTCTTCATTTAGTTGGGGTAGATGATTTTATGTTTTCTTCAATTTTATTCAGAAGATCTTTTATTACATCATTTCGTTTTTTAAAATTACATTATTTATAAAAATATTATTTTATATGAAGTCATTTACTATTTAACCTACATTATTTATGTTATTCTTTCCATTCAAAATGATTAGTTGACTTATTCATCTGTAGATTTATTTTTTCTATTTATTACTAGTATAAGCTTATTTATCGTTATTTAGTTCATTATTCTTAATGTTTAAATTAGTATCTTAATATGATTTATTATTTTTATATGAATTTTATTCATATATTAATATTTATTTTTTTTGGAAATTAATTTCAATGATCCACTGTTGATTTTTCCTATGGTATGTCATGAGTCACTGTTGGATTAATACAATTGTGGATCATGAGTCACCATTGGGCTTCCTCTAGTAGAAAATTTTTATTTTTTCATGTGAATCCATTAACTACTATGATGCTTTTAATAAATTTACATTTGATTAATTATTTTTATTTTTTCATAAAATTGGGATGGAAGTTCATGCTCTATTCATCCATCATTGGAACCCATCAATGTGTCATGATTCATCGTTCTCTCTTTTAACAGTGGGTTAGTGATCCACTATTAGTTAAAATTTTATATTTTTAGTATTTTATTTCTTATTTAATTTGTTGTTTTTTTAAAGAAAAAAGTATCATATTATTATAATTTTATGTTTAAATAAAATTTTAGTGTGCTAAAAAATTATTGTGAAATTATTTTATATTAATTTTTAAATATATATATTTCAAAAGACATATGATGCTCTATTTTTACATTATTTTTAGAGTTTGTTTAATTGAAAGGATTACATTTTTATATTAATTATTTTATAATAGTAAATTAGATACAATTGATTTACATAATATATTAAATTTTTTATTTTAATATTTCATTAAAATATATAAATCATAATTGTATTATTATTTTGAGTAGGGATTTAAAAAACAAGGTAACAATCATATTATTATATTGTTATGAACTAAAAAGTGTCGTGCAGACATTGCACATAGACCCATTCTTAGTGGATATTCCTTTAATGATCTGGGAGATTGCTTCAAGATATAATACATATACCATAAGAACATTGTTTGGTACAATCATTTGTGATACAACTTTAAAATTCATCCTTCCCTCAAAATTTATCATCATCTTCTGTGAAATCTCTATTCTTGTTGTGATCACACAAGGACTCGAACAATTTTTTTTCCTAAATGAGATCAAAAATCATCGAGCTTAAAATTTGTTGAGATTATTGTCATCTTCTACAATTTTCATATATGTTTTATTCATGTATTCTTGTTTCATTTTGTTTGTAATTTTTTCGTGCCAGTTTTTTCCATCAAAATACATTCTTTATATTTCTATAGTTATTCTACCTCTTAAAATGAATTTTTTTATGACTACAGATCAAAATTCATGTAAGAAGACTAGGTTGGTCTCTAATATCCATGAACAAGTTATGCCTTCGGGTTGTTTGAAAATCAGGGTCTATTATAATGTTCGCACACCTTTAAAAGTGAGTTTCCTAGTGGGTACCAATATACGTGAGTAGAGAAGATTCATGATTGGACTAGGATGTTTGTGATTCCAGCCAATATAAATCTTGTGTTATTTACTTTTTAATTTCTATAATTAATTAACTTAAGAAAAATGCCTCCACTAATGTTTAATATTTTATTAACTCCGATTATTTTTATATTAAAATTTTTAAAGAGAGTATCCACCATATATTCATATTTTCCATCAATAATGATCCAATACATAGAACTTATACTAACGAATATTGTCATGCCACCTCTAGGTTGTAATCATAGAAAGGAACTATGATATTTGAATTTATTACATACATTATTGATATTAAAATGAATTGATTCTAGTGCTATTATTTTTAACACATTCTCGTACACCATAAGTTATCTTTATATTTTTAAAGATCTTATAAGTTATGGTAAGTGGGAAAAAGTAACCGAAATGATCGTGATATCCACTTAAAAGAAGGGTTTCCATGATCTCTAATGATCATCAAACAAATTAAGGGCACAAAACTGAACAACTATGCTGAAATGAGGCTTACGAAGTAGAAAATTGACATTCACATCATTAAAGATTAAAATTTTGTGAACCAATATGAGGCGTGAATGAAATAAATGTTGTGAAGTGAATGAAATCAGCCCTGAGATACATTCACTCATTTCATGGAAAGATACATATGTATCACTCCGTGACACATGTCATGTTTTTTCAGACAGTCTCACAGGTTCTGCAAGATGTCGTTAACATTTTGAGGCCAGTGATTTACATTCCTTGTAAATTTTACATGATTTATAAAATTCAAGATGAGCTAAAAATGGCCAAATTTGATGTATCAAGGGGTGATGACATGTTTTATAAACTCGAGAACAACAATTAATAATTTTTTACGCATTATAATTAAAAATAATGCTACCCTAGCCCCATGGAAGTTTATAAATAAAGGAAAAAGATGACACACCAATATAAATCTAGAGACCAATGTCTAGGGAAAGAAGCTATGTTGTTGTAAGATCCTCCACCATTTTATCTCGGGTTTTTTTATTATTATTTATTTTAATTATATCCTTCCCTCTTATTCTATCATCACTATGATATGGAGGTACAACCTCTTTTTTCTATAGTTATGTAACATTATGGGGAGGTTTTGTTGGATTTATTCATTCTTATTTCATATATTCAGATTATATTAATTTATTTAATCAATTTCCAATACATTTACTATACTTTTATCATGAAAAATATTATATGAATCTAATTGAAACATTATAATTGTGAAATAGTTAACCATAACGTGAGTCATAACCATTATCAAATTAATAAAAACCATGATTTAAAATGTCCTTAAAGAAACCTCAATTTTGAAAAACCATAAATTAACAGATTGTGGTAAATAAGGGATTGTCGTGTCAAGGAGGGGATACCATGGCCATTGGATATTCCTTTTCTTGACTCCAAAACTACACACTGATTAATTACAAAAAATTATAAAATAAAATTACACCCAAACCCTAAAAGTAAAATCCCGACATGATTTCAAATCTAATTTGAAAAAACCGATAATTTTTTCTTTCATCATTCTCTTTCTTCAAATAAACCAAACCCATATTTTCTTCACACATTTCATTAATTTAAATGAATCAATTCATTTGAAACCCTAATTAAACTAAATCACAATATATTTGGGTTCAACCTTGAATATGCCTAATAGTATATTTTAATTAATTAAGATTCATAGTTTATGTTTTTATAATTTGTTTATTCTTATTAGACCCATATGGATATAACGACACCCTTTGATGATTTTAAAAACACGAACTGTTATTGGGGATGGTTTCAAATTAGTTTTTGAATAACTTTATATATTATTATATTACTTAAAACCCACTTTTTTATGTTGGGTGTATTGTGTTTCAATTTTCAGATAAAAATTGTTAATGCACAATTACAACACCTAAGAACAATATGAAGAGATCATTGAGAAAACCCTTATTCTAAACCAAGAGCAGAGAGAAAATTCACTACGACCATGATGGTTGCATAAATAAATCAATATAATAATGGTACTTTATAAATAATTATATGGATGTAGAGTCTAGTGAACAATCGGTATCCATCAAATATAGGATTGAAACTGAGAATCCTAGAACTCCCCACTACTGTAAAAAATATTGTGATTAGACCTGTAATAAATCATATGATCATGAATAGAATAAAATTAATAGAACTACCACATAAATATCCAAACACACATTTGGGAATATTCCTCAAACTCTATGACATATTTCAAATACATAATGTTTCAAGCGATGTGGTAAGACTCTGTTTTTTCTTATTTCCATTATGCGAGATATCTCAGGATTGGATCCATATATTTTTTTCACAATCCAAAACTACATTGGATGATCTAGACATGAACTTTATCACCTAATTCTTCCCAAAATATAAATCAATGAACATATAGGTGAACATGCTAAACTAGTTTCATTTTAAGGGAGAATCACACTTCATTGCTTGTGAATATTTTAGAGATATGAATCATAAATTCTCACATAATAGAATAGATCTATGGTTCCAAATCCATAATTTATATAAGGGGTTTTCATTATGAAATAGATAAATTCTTGATGTTGTTACAAGAGGATATTGATGTAGAGGTCTCCTAAATAGAGATAGAACTTGTTGGATGAAATAGAGAGTAATTCCATCTACTATCAGGGATGATGGATGTAATGAAGAGGCATTCATGTGATCACCAACATTTACTGGATGGAATAATTGATTGAATCTCTCAAAAATAAGATAGACATGATGATGGAATAGTTGAAAACCCCCCATGGTATGAATATATAAGATTAACATTATATTAATTATGATCACTGTAATCAATTTCAGGGTTGGCGTTTGCAACAAAAATAAGCATAAGGATATCAATAAATACCCCAAGGGAATCAACAACAATATTTTCAAGGTCCAAAAATAACAAGCCTTGTATATACATTAGAGAAATAATTGGTTATATTCATGAAAATATCTGAGATGTACTTAAGGGAATTATATAGGAATCAATGAACCCAATTTTTTTTTAGAATATAGAGATTCAAGTTGAAAAAATTGCTGAATAGATAAAAGAGAGACCTAGAAGATTCCTTTCAAGATTACATGATGTATGACCATGTGAATATTTAAAATATTTAATAATTAGAAGTGAGAATAAGACACAAGGAGGTGATATATAATTTACATGAAAAAATATCAAGGAATCAAGTGAAAAAAAGGTGAAAATATCAAGGAATATGTATCTGAATAATCTATATAATAACCACTATAGTATAATAAAATACTAAAATTTCTATAATTAATGGTTCATGTAATGATCGTTGTGAAAAAGGTAAATTTTTGGAACACATTAAAAATTGTATATTAATATTCCTTTTGTAGAGGCACTCAAAAACATACTGACCTACGAAAAATTAATGAAAGAGTTAGTAAACAATTAGAAGAAGATGGATGAAATTGGAACCATACCACTCACTTGAGAGTATACAGTGGTGGTATTAAGGGACCTTCAAAGTAATCAGTGTGATCTAGATCACATTTAAATTTCAATATTTTTTTGAGATAAAATATTTCTAATTTTTTTGTGACATGGGTGTGAGTGTCAGTACCATATTGTATAAAACATTATAGAGTCTGGTATTGGAAGTCCTAAATCCCAAAAGAGGTGCACTTCAATTCACAAAAGAAAAATTGGAGTAATTCCCCCCCTAGCGGAAATTTTGGATATTCAAATCAAATTTAGAAAAAAAACCCATTTCCTTCTTAGAGTTGGATAAGGTAGAGTGACAAAATCCACTCATTATATGGACATTTTTAGCCATAGGGCCGGAACTAATTGACATACAAATTGGAGAACTCTGTCTTTGAGTTATCTATGAACAAGAAAGTTTCAAAATCCATTATGAAATTATGAACATCAATGTGAGAGAATAAAATGATTTTATGGATGAAAAAACACCCATAGTTGAGAGGGTCACTATCTGTAATGATGTACATGATAAATATGCAAATTTCCAAGAATATTCTTAACATAAAAACACTAAAAAGTAGAAAGATATGCTAAAGGGACAGATTTCTAACACAGGAGGACAAACTAACTCCACCGAATTTGAGAAAGGACTACAGGTATGGATGGTACATGACCTTCCATGCAGTTCATTATGATTGAAAATGAAATATTGGATTTATCCAATGGATTTCAAGCAAGTAATTCCATTAAAAAGAATAATGTTTTTTAGAGAAGAAGGAAATTGACAGACCTACATGGACAAGACCAAACTAAGACCATTCATTGACTCTAATGAGTTAAAAAAATTCAATCATATGTCACCTATATTGAAGTTGATAGAGGTAATTAGACCCAAAAACATTATAATAAATTACAGTAGAGAGGAAACCTGAGATTTTTATTTTTTTCATTATTTATTTTCAATTTTCAGAGACTTGCATAAATGCACCCCAAATTTCATTAATTTGAGAAATTATGGCCTTTAATTTCACCTGATTATTTATAGTTAATATGACCATCATGAACTATGACGTGGTAGGAATAACATGAGAGGCCTCATGACCAATACATATTTTTAACCACATTCACGAAATGAATCCAAGGATATAAACATTTTGATTTAAGAGTAGGCATAAATTGCAGAGCCAACTTCAATTTAGCATTCAAAATGGGAGTAAGAATTTCAATTGAAAATTTTTCTACCATATTCCCCACAATTAATTTATTTAGATCCTTTATCTTTAAATTTCATTCCCCAAATTTGGTTATTACTTTATTCAATAGCACTAGGAGAAATAATCTACGTAAGATACATATCATTCAATTAATCTAGATATATTTCTCAATAAATTGGAATAATAAAATGGGAAAAATAATTAGTGTGAATAAGAATGTGGATTAGTATTTTTACAAAATCATTATTTAGGGAAACATGTTGATTTTGGTAAATAAAATTTTTGTAAGATTTGTATGTCATGAATTTATGATATTTTATTTGATTTCATTACTTTCATTAATTACCATTACTGGTTTTCCCAACCCTCCATTATCACTCATGATATATCCTCTAAGTCAAATATATCAAAAAGATTTATATAAAGTATTTCTTGATATAATATCATACATTTTCACTTCTAGATAATGCTCAGAATCTTATTGATGCTTTGATTGCACAATAATTCATAGTTAAAATGATTGACGCACATTTTTAACAAATTTCTTTATACATACCATAAATTATCCTTTTTTAATCCTCTAGAAACCATGAGAATACTTATTTGGGAATTTTGTTTTCTAGAATCAAAATTTATCCTTTCTTACCTCTCAATAAATATTGTTAATGATTATCAAATTTCTGTTTAAGTGATTTGGATACACGTGGAAGGGATACACATTTTTTAATAGATTAGTGGGGGGGTTCATGCAATTTTTTGAAGGAACATTCATTGAAATTATTACACCCATATTTTAAAAAAAATTAAAAAATGGGTTCTGTATTGGGTAATTCAGAAATCACTATTGATTGGTCAATGATATTATTATAAATATTAAAAATAGTGTAATAAAGAGATCACATTGGGTTAACAAATGGATGCGATATTTTTCCCATGTAGAACATAAAAAATGTAAGAAAATAAAAAAAAATAGAAAAAAATAAAAGAGTACGTTGGATTTGTTTCATTTCAACTCTTTGTGAACCTTTTTCTGAGATACTGGGGGAATACAATACTTTGATTGAGATATTTTTATTATCATGAAAATTACATCAGAGATATGCCTCTTTTTTTAGATTTACCTAATTAATATCATTTACCTACATACCCTAATCTATTGAGTCATTTGATCCTAAATGGTGATTACATCATTATTATTTGTGATTTTCTCTATATATAGTGGGAAAATTAGATGAATTGAATTCCTATGAAATGTGACATGTTATTTAGGTATGTAATGAAATCTATTTTTAATTATACTATGATTATGAGTGGAAATATTTAAAGTGAGGTAACTTGAAAATGGAATTATTGTTAATAATTAATAGAAAAATAAAAATGGATCAATAAAGAGTTGTGGTTATTTTAAAAGAGAAAAAATAAAATAATTCATTTATTTGTTTATTTAAAAAATGTGGTGTTTATTAATTTTTCTTATGTGATGATTTAATATTTAGTTTCCCATTCAATCAATTTCTTTTATTGACCTTGGATTTAAATCATTATAAGGTGAATGTCCTTCTTAGTATGTTGAGACTTCATCCTTGAGGATAACTATGAATTCAATTATGGTGGGACTTGATATGTACATTTATAGTATAGAATTTGGATATTAAAATTCATTGGGTTTGATGATTTTATTGCTAATTGTTTTTTATACACATTATATTTTCTTCGTATTTTTTAGGATCTAATAAATTATTGTAAATGATAAAATTGACTGGAATGATCATGATATACACTTAAAACAATGTTTTCTACAATTTATGGTGATCAAAAACCATATCTGTGGATAAAACTAACGAACTAAGGTGGAATGAAGATTTTAGAGTAGAAAATTAACTTCACACATCATACACATATTGAAGAAGTGAAAGTCGGGAAATGAATACAGGTACTGAGGTAGAATAAAATAACCTAGAGTGAAGTTCATTTGTTTCATGGATTGACACATATGTGTCAAAAAGTGACAAATGTCATGATTTTCTTGAAAAAAATTTAACATCGGGTATCATGTCATAAACATTTTGAGGCATACAGATTTCTTGTCATGTAAACATTACATGATGTGTAAAAGTCACAACAAGCTAGAACTGGCTAGATTCATTGTATCAAGGGTGATGACATATTTCATGACCCCATGGCAACCTTAAAATACCTTCTCACCCATAATAATTCCATTTAATAATACCCATGACTCAAGTAAGTCTATAAATAGTGGGTTAATCCTCCACACCAAGATAGATATGGTGACAAAAGTCAAGGGAAATAATTTAAACTGGTGTAGGATCCTCCTCCACTTTGTCTTTTGGTTTTTGGTATGATTTTTTATTTATTTAATTCCCTATTATTACCTCATAAGTTGGATGAGGGGGTAAATGTAGTGTTATATGGGTTAAGGGGGAATGTGTTGTTGAATTTTTTTTCATTATTCCTGTATTTGGATTATCATGTTTTATTTAATCAATTTCTAATCCCTTTATTTTAATTTTATCATAACCACTGTTTTTTGAATATGAAATAAACATTTTAACTAAACAAATGGTTACCATAAATTTAGACATGGCCATTATCACATTCAGGGAAACAAGGTTTTAAAATGGCATCGAGAAAAACTTGATTTGTAGAAGCCTAAAATATTAGACAAAGGGATGTAGCGGATCGCTATGTCAAAGAGGGGATACGATGTCCAATGGATCTCCATTGTCTTGAATCTAACACCAAACATTGATTAATCGATTTATTTTATAAAATACAATCCCACCCCAAACCTGAATCTATAAAACCCTAACATAATTTCAAATATAGTTAGAAAACAACCAATCTTGTTTTCTTTCATCTTTCTCTTTCTTTAAATAAACCAACCCCATATTTTATTTAATTATTCTTTTTATTTAATTTTTTTTTAGAATAGAATTAATCTAATTCTTCATATCCATGGGTATGACCTCAATCATTTCTAATGCTGTCTTTTAATTAGTTAACAAGCATAGTTCAAGTTTTTATAAATTTTGTACAATAAATGTTCATGTTCGAACCCACAAAGATAGTTAATTTGATTAATTAGGTTATAAAATTTTTTATTTATATAAGTTAAATAAATATGTGATGAAAATAAGTTTTGAGTTATTTTGAAGAATGATAAAGACCAAGGCAATGTATATTGGTATTTTTCAAATATATTTAAAGCGTGTAATGGTTTTATACTTTCAATGTTTGGGAGCAATATAATTTTATAAAAAAAATTTATTAATCCATCTTATGAATCATAGTCGATATGAGGGAGATCCAATTGTCATGACATCCCCTCATTAACATGTAAATCCCAAATTTCCCTTTGACTTTTAATTTAGTGTTTCATCGAATCGATTTTTTTAAATACTATTTGTAAATGTGTTTTCCCTAAATGAAACAATGTTCATGCATTAATTAAGGGTATCCATTTTTATAGTTAGAATGTTCCTTAAAAATTCTATCATGAATATTCGTGATAAAAGTTGATAAATGGTATTGGTAATTGACTAAATAAACTTGAAGAAACCAAATACATGAATAATGAAAATAGAATAAATCCAAAATAACCTTCCCCCTTCAGCTACATAACCTTAAAACAAGGTGGGATTAACACCTAATCATAATGACAATAGAATAATATTTAATTTAAAAAACAAAAAAAATCTGAATGAAAAACTAGAGATAAGGTGGTAGAGGATACTGTAGTAGTGTATTTTATCACAACAGACTCTTGTCTCTATATATCTCTTTTTGTGACAGATTAGCCCTCAATATTTTGACTTCCCTAGGGATTGAGTACCATTAAATGGAATTATTATGGGTAAAAAAGTAGTCATGGATGATCCTGAAGTCATAAAAAACATCACCCCCTTGATATGTTGAATCTAGAAATTTCTATATCATATTGACTTTTACATGTCATGTAATGTGCGGGCCTCAAAATATTCATGGCATGCTTAACATTGAGTAAATCCTTCTTGAAAATCATGACATGTTTCATAGTGTGACACATATGTGTAACATTTTGAAAAAAATAAACATCACTTTGGGTTGGTTTTTTTCTCTTTATTAATTTTATTTATTTCACACCTTGTAGTGGTTCAAGATATGTAATGATAAAATGATGTGTAAAGTCAATTTTCTTCTCAGAAAGTCTCTCTTCACCATAGTTATTCAGTTTCATGCCACAAATATTTTCCAAGATCATCAAATTTGTGGAAATTTTTCTATGTGGATATTTAGATATTTTCTACTCCATTTACTCATTTACCATAACTTATAGTATCCTAACAAATATGAAAAAAAAACTGATGTACATGCATGAATTCACAATAAATCTATCATAATTAATGAATTTTAATATAAAAAAATAATCAATATGTAAAAATTTCATATTTTTATGACCTTTTCGTGTTACATATATTCATAAGAAATTATCATATGATACATTAATACAGGGGAATAATAATAATGTGATATGAAAACTTAATTAATAAAACATTTAATCATGTAATAATAGTCTGGGTTCATGGTAACCAACTCCAATAGGAACTTCCTTATCTATTTATCTGGTGAAACCCTCCCTTTAAAATATTTAGTGAGTAATATATATGAAGAAATATTTTTTGGATAATGGTGATATTTTGGAATCATATTATTAATGTTTAATCCCATGAATATATTCAAACAACATAACTCCACAATATCAATTTTTTATGTAATAATTAGTTATCTACCTAGAACGTTTCTATGTTTAACACCAACATCCTCGGAAACTATACCATCAATATTACTCCTTGGATAATAACATAACTATTTATATTAATATTTATTATAACTTCCTAAACTCATTTGGGATAACATAACCTTAAATTTTAATTTGAAGGGAATGATATTTTAAGAAATAGTGATGTTCAATTTCTCATGGTAACTAAATGTATCCTGTTCATTTTTCTTCACAAATAAATATACTAAAATATTCATAACATTTACTGAAACTCACGTTATTTCTAAACTAATACAATTATTTATTTGTTATATTTGAAATTATCTATGTTAAAACCGACTCTAAATCATTTCTTAGACACTATATTCACTACAAAAAAATGTGGCTTCTACCAATAGAAAATTACGAACAGATAATATATCTATTGATAAAAATGATTAATTCCAACAGATATTAATTTATATTGATGTTAACTATAGAGACTAACAGTTTTCTTTACCAACAGATATATCTGTTTGAATTATTTGTTCAATACCAACAAATAATTTACCAATATTTTAATTTTTTGCATTATCATAATAATACCAACAATTGATTTACCGATAAATAAATCAACTGTTATTGATTATTATTTCCAAAAAAACATTTTACATTATAAAAATATGTTGTAATAAATTATTCGATGATATTAAATATTTTTCCAAAAAATTCAATATATAGATAGATATATTACCTATTACAAACATAAAATTTTGATAATAAAAATATATGATTAATTAAAATATCCACGATTAAAAAAACACCCATAAAAATATATGATAATATATATATATAATCATAGTTTGTATACAATATATTTTTTTATATAAATTATATAGATATTAGACACCCCCCACCCAGGGCCTTTCCGTCTGGCATCCCCATGACCCCCTTTCCCAAACCCTACCTACCCTTTCCTTGCCGGCCTTCATCACCGGTGTTCCTTGCGAGAACCCCTCACTGTTAACGATCTGTGTTCCTCATTCAAATCATCAAAAGAAACCGTCCCTATTCTCGATCGATGTCCCCCACCAACATCATCACGAAAACCCCCCTCTCTTATCCTGGACTACATCCTTGTGTGAAACCCCTCACCGGACCTTCTGTCCAAGGTGTTCCAACCCGTCGTCCCTGCTCCACCGTCGTTGTCCACAATATTTTATCACGGTATCCTGCATGACCCCTATATCTCCGGTGCCCTAGCTCGACCATATCTGATACAGATAAGCAGTAATTTTTCTATTCATTTGATCTTTTTTCTCTTTTTTATTATAATTCTATGTTAAAAATATATCCCATTTTCCCCACATTTCTCATGAAAAACAACATTTTTTCATACATAAAAATTAGTAGAAGTGTCACAAGGGGAATGTGATGAAACTATTCAATGTTTAACAATAAGAAAAAATAGAACTCAACCAGTTGATGGAATCCCGAA
The DNA here is from genome assembly GCA_963277665.1 of Viscum album. Lineage (NCBI taxonomy): Eukaryota > Viridiplantae > Streptophyta > Magnoliopsida > Santalales > Viscaceae > Viscum > Viscum album. The sequence continues at coordinate 457,640,283 of OY728166.1, read as the reverse complement.
ATATAGTGGTTCTATTCATTAAATAACTATTGGTAAAACGTTTGAGTACTGGACCTAATTCTAGAGTTGTTACTTCAACAAACAAATGAAAAACTTTTCATCTTTATATTGTTACATATATATCTTAATGGTTGTTGAATATCTATACTTATAAATTTCATACCTCCAGATACATGTATCGCTCTCAGATTTCTCATTTTTTTACTCGATATCCTTCCTCTATATCCAATTTATTTTTTAGATTTATGCCATTGATCAATTAGTTATTGTGTTTCCTTTTATGTTTAGTGAATCCATGTGATATGTGGATTCCTATCTTTTAGAACCAGAATATTTATGCAGAAATTCCTATTGAAATCATAAAATGAAACTCATTACATTTTTCAACCCATTCCTCGTGTAGCTTTAGGATCGAGCTATTGATTTTCTGATGAATGAGCATTTCTAAACTATAAAAATGGGTAAAAATTTTTTAAGAATGCAACACAGTTTATAGCAGGATCATTTAGTTTTTTTATTTGACTAATCCTACACTCTTCATGTTATTATCGATTTTTGAGTTCTTATGAATGGCCCAAGTTCTTTAAAGATAGAATTTTTAAATCTTATTAATAATATTCTTCGTCAAGAGAAGAATGTAGTACAACAGTGAATTTTTTTTACATGGATCTATACCTTTTTATTTAGGATGAGGAAGCCAATATTCTCTTCATGCCAGAATTATTATATTATTAAGAATATGAGTCATGTTTAAGTCTTCAATATATTTCTTTTGAGACGATGCTAGCTAATTTGGTCTATCCTTTTTGTAGTGGGGTTTTATAGATCACAGTTAAAAGCTATCTTAGATTCTTAGAAACTATTTACATGGAATCCTGGGGCCATGGTTTAGTCACGATAGTAACTGTATATGAAAATATTGATTTAGTAATTCCTATTTTGTTTGACTTACACATTAAAGAACAACATATTGATCTATCAATATCTCTTATGATAAAACTAAAAGCCCATGAATACTCATACTTTTAAGAACATATTGTTCCTTAGAGATAATACAGTGATGAAGATAAACCATTTATCATTATGTAGTTTAATAATGATTTTATATGAGATGTTACATATATTATTTTAATGATAATCTCTAAAAATAAATAGTTGGTTAGTATTGGGAACATAGACATGAGATGATACTTTTGTATTTATGAGTATATGCCCACCACTAAAGAAATTGATCATTGATTTATTCAGATAATTTTTTATTAACTCACATTCTTCTATATTAAAAGATCATATAAAACCATCATGGACCTATGCAAATTAGAGTCATAGAATTTTTACTTATTCATATATTTCTACTTCATCAGAAATATTAACCATACACGCATTATGATGTTCAGTATCTTTCATCCCACTCTTCAAAGGTTCATGGATGATAAACCATTTTACCCTATACACCGGGTCTTCAAAGTGAATGCTAGAAGATTGGGATATCACCTTAACCCCTCTAGATTTGTTGATCTTAAATGCCATTATTGAAGGATTTCACGAGATGGGCATTTTCAGTACTTGTTGCATTCATTAATGGGAAAAGGGTGAGTTTTGTGTTTTTATTTTAGTTGTTATGAGCTTCTACTTGTTTCATTTATTATTTCATGGAACAACATGCATTGAATTAACAAAAATTAAATGATGGGTAAGTCACTACAGAGTTTTTTCATCAAACTAGAGAATGAATGCTTCCTAAATTGGTGGAAGAACGTAAAAGAAATCCTAAGTTTAAATACAGATACATTCCATGGAAATGACTCTTCTTATCTTATTTTTTATGGTTTCATGTGGATTTTATGATAGATTTGAAGTATATATGAATCTGTTTTAATAGTGAAACAATTCTTAGATCTCAATACTATTGAGATGCGAATGTTTTAGTTGTTTGATGTGATTCATCTTCATTTGAACACTTTTTTATATGGAACTCACTATATATAGTGTGATTGTTTTTCTATATTTATGTTTAATTTTAGATCATGAAACATAAACTGTTGTTGTTGAGTGCGTCATTAATTTTAAAAGTGAAGTTGTTTCTAGATGTTTTATTGTCTTTTTGGAATTTGTGAGCAGTGGAGGGATCCAAATATTGTTTTTGATTCTATGTTTTGGTGGTTGGATTGAGCTTCCAAACACCATTTTTTGGTCTTTCTTGGGGGGGATTATTTTTGTTGTCTTCATGTTTAATTTTTCTAATTCATATACTATTGCTATCAATTGGAATTTAATTACACTGCCTTCAAAGAATGGTTTCTTAATTTTTTGTATGATGAAGGAGTTTGAATATGGTTTGATTGCAAGTATTTTTGGGACTGCTACGATCTGAGATTTATATTTCTTCATGATTCGGATTGTTAACCGACTGAGAATAGGTATGACATCTTTCTCTACCTGGGACAACTAAGTCATGATGTCCCTAGATCATGAGCTTTCAAAATCTGATGGGCAGTCATTTGAAAGTGGCATCATATTTCTGCAGGCCTTCATATTTTGGATCCCTATATGTATAAGGATTATTTCTTGGAGGTTTAACTGATCCATTTCTCATTCACTTCTTAGTGTATGATTCTACCTTCATCATCATTTTATGAGTTTAGGACTCCGCTTCATATGTGTCTTTTATTCTTGAATAATGCAACAATTTCCAAAGAAGAAACCAGTTATAAAATGAAGTATCAGTATTTCATGGACATCTGCATAAGGAAGAATGCATGTTGGAAATCCAATGTAAGTGTACACCTTCATTTGATGGAAACCTCTTATCTGAGCAGTCTGTTGATATGTTAGATTTGGTTTTACATTGATAGGTTGGATTATGGATGGAATATCAAATCATGGTTCCATATATATCTTAGGCTTGATTTCTTTTTAGATGAGTTGGTCCATTTTCATTCACTGGTTTGTGTAATTTTTTCTACAATTATCAATTGCATGTTAGTTTAAGCTCACTAAACCTTGGGTATTCACTGCATGTTTTGTTTTATTTAATAATGTTTATAGGTTAGAGTTGGGTGGCCAACTCATGTCTCATTTATCTTAATTTTTTGGGGATTAAATTCATATAGATAATTTTTAATGATTTGTGGATATGATTTTTGGTTGTTTGTGATGTAGATATTAGAGATGAAGTGTGCGACATAGTAGTGACTTGTTGTTTCTCACAGGTATTGGAGCTAACTCGATTTGTTTCTTGTTGGTGCTGGAGATGGCTTGCTTGTCCTGGAACATGGATGGGTTACTGGTGCTGGTGTGCTGAAGGCTGTGGTACAGTTGGAGCTGGCTCGCTGGTCCTGGGGCATGGATGGGTTTCTGGTCTAGAGCTGAGTCATTGGGACATGAATGGGTTTCTGGTACTTGGGGTGTGTGATGTATCCCTCTGGGTGATCCTATTTGGGGGGGGGGGGATCCCGCAATTTTTAATCAATATTTTTTATTAAATTCCATTACTAATATAATTACTTTTTTTCTTCTTTGTTTTTACATTCATGTCAATCATATTCGGTTTAATAATTAAAAGAGATAAATTATATATTATAAAGTAATAAATATAAAAATTTTAATTATTATTTAATCATAATTTATAAATAGATATTATATATTGGTAATACTATTTCCAACAGAAGAAATTGTCATAAGAAATTGTTGCTAAATACTTTAACCAACAAATATATTATCTTCTGGTATTATTTTAATTGTAATAGAAATATTTTATCTGTCGCAAAAACATTTAGCAACGGAGTTTTTACCGACAATTTAGTGACAAAAAGATATGTGTTGGTAAAACGTTTTACCAACAGAAAATGCACATTTAACAAAAGATAAGTCCCTATTGGAAAAAAGACACATTTTTTGTAGTGATTCATTCATCATTAATGATGTATTATTCTCATTTTTTAAAGAAGCCATGAAACATGTCAATTTTTTATACACACAATATCAATATATAAAAAATAAATACAAGGACATAAATATTTTCCTAGGTTCACTACTAAGAGCTTAACATTTTGTAAATATAACATGGGGTATTATGACCCCTTATAGGTGAATTTAAGGGTTATGAATGACACACTATTGATTTAATGGTCACTCCCTCTTTAGCCTAATCAATGTATCACTTTAAAGAATAGATATAAGGTTTTAATGACTCAATTTTTATATATAATAATTCTTTATAAAGAATAAACATCAAACCAGAATGGGTCTTCTCATTGTGATTCAACTATTATTTTTAACTTTTGATCCTCAATTAAATTTTCCATAGTAGAAAAATATATCAATTCTATGGATGCGTTAATTAATTAACCCTCACTATTTATACAATTATTATAATTATATCTAGGGTTAAACTTTAGAAAATTATTATCTATGAATTTTCAATATGTCACTCCATAATTGGGTCATAAATATACCCTTGACCTTTAATTAAAATTTCCAAATTCAAGCCTGATCCAATAAAACTCAATATAGATTCATATTTTGTAAAATACATGTATTTTCCTACATCATGGTGTATTCACCTTTATTACGGCATGGTATTGATAAAAACACATAGGTTTCAGCATAATGTACTCTAATATGATGTTATCTTTAGTTAAATAATAGATTTGAAAATTTCTAATATTGAAACCCATGCTAAGCATAACTCAATTTTATATATTTACCATAATATAAAAATTACATCTCACAAATAATTTTACAACCACATGACTGGAAGGTTCAATGTATATGAAGAATATATACATAAGAAAAGTGGTTTGCAATACTTAGGAACATTTATCCATAATTGTACAACACTTTAACCCTTTAAAGGGTCCTCATAGGTCATAATCATATTTATTACATAGTTAATCAAAGCATAAGAGTGGGGTGAGCTAAATTTCCTAGTAAGGGAAAACCATCTACAAGTCATCAGGGGTTAGATTATTAGAATTTTACCTCCAATGGATCGAAGTCCTTAATTTTTCATTAATTTTTTGAAAATCATCCTTTCAAAGAGTGAGGCGGAACCCTTACAATTCCTGTAGGTGTAAGTATTACATGGAATGTAGGAATTAGAGTAATTCATTTCCCATAGGCTTAAAACATTACATACAACCCAGACAAACAACATGTAACTGCTCCTCCCTAGCATCTTCCTCGTGAAATCTGCTCTCCTCGTTCGCAATGTTGTTCAGCTAGGCTTTCCTATCCATGAACAGGCTTATCCCGATGGAAGGTTTCATACCCTCCCTTTCATGCAAACTATTTAGCTTCTTCTATAGTGAGATTTTTTTTCTCATCCCCCTTCAGGAGCTTGTTTCTTGTAGGATGTCTAGTTTGCATATGCACTTATGGTGGCCTGAAGGCATTACAGCATTCCGAAGGCCATGAGTTGGCCTGAAGGACTTACTAACCTGAAGGCATGGGTGGCCTGAAGGCCTTAAAGGACTCGGGGACCAAATCACTAACCTGAAGCCCCAAACGAGGGAATAGTATTGGATGCTACGGTGCCAAATAGTACATGCTATAGTCTCTCTACTATACCTTCTACAATACTTCTATAGTAATACTATTGTACCCAAAAATTATACCTCCTCTTGTATTTGATCCTTGGTCTCTTGGATGCACTTAAAGTTTCCTCACTAATAGGACTGAGGCTCATGTGATTATAATAATTTTAAAAAACCTGAGTATTGGATAGAAATTTGATTGATAAGAACATGGATTTATAAGAGTTGTGCATAATTCAAAATAGAAGTGCATGTAAATAAAAAATGAAAAAATATATTAAATGGTATAAGAGTGTGATATAAGAGTGTGGTATAATCATGGAAACTTGGAATAAGGGGATGATATCATAAGTACATGGAATTTTTTTAGTAAAAATAAGAAACATAATATCATAAGAATAAGTCAAGGATCACATTCAAGATTACAAAAGTGGATAGAGTCCGATTATGGAATGAGTTCACTCCCAATTCCCAAAAACATTATGGATAAAGTCCCAGGGTGGATTAGGTTGAGTCCTCATTTTCCTTTCATATTATCCAATGATATGTAAACTTTTACCAAATTCATTAGAGCACTACACGGGTTAACTCTTTATATATAATAACAAGTAGATTAATATTTATGCCACATTCATAAAAGATACCATACATAAATCTAAATCATGATCAAACCCATGATAAGTAAATCTGTTTAATAAACATGTCTCAAAACATAACCAAAGGATATATAGTAAAAATTATTAATAGAAGAAGAGGCTAAATAATTTTTTATGTTAATATTCAAAATAAAAAAGGGTATATGTCAGGGATATCCCATGTACAAATGATCTTGATAATAATTAACAAGGTGAGGATAAAAAACATATCCACTTCAGTGTTACTTTATAAAATGAGTAAATGATCTTTCATAGAAAAGTTCTCTATTAAATTAAATGAGACAAGAATTTAACAATAATGTTTTTCAATAATATAATGAGTGTTTCAAAAATCTATTCATGGTTAAAAACATTTAATATTAGTGGTACATCACATGAAATATGATATTGGGAAGTCCAATTAAATCAGGTTTACTTAACACAAATAATTGTCCATCCAACGGCCCGAAGGCCATAAATATTTTTTATTATAGATAGAGCCCCCTTTTAAAGGAAGAATAGAGGGAACCTAATGACATCATAGACTTAAAGACAATCAACATGAAGGAAAAAAGGAGTACAACTAGACTGACAACCAAACGAGCCCCTCCCTAGCCAATGATCATGATGAAGTCTATCATCATTACAAGGCTAATCAGCAAACAAGTGTCCCATGTCAAAGCACGGGGCCGATCCTATGGCTGATGCCATACCCTCTCAACAACCGATTCAAAAAATCACTGCAAAGATGAACCGCTAGATCTGAATCCTCCTTTGGGGTTTGATCCAGCAATCGAGTCCAGCTGCACTTCCCTCCTTCTAGAATGGACCAGACACAAAAGTAATGAGCCGAGGGGGGGTTAGAAGTTCCTTTTTTAGGTTTAAAAATAATTTTTTAAATCCCACGCTATTAAGAGGATATAAAAATTTATTTTGAAAATGTATAAAAATTAATATGAGGATCAAATGTTAAAAATTATATTTTGGTTATAAAATTAGAATGAAGAATATTATCAGAAGGGGAAAATGTGGACAAGGAGGAGAAAAATCCATTCGAAAGGAAGATTATTAGTCCTAAAAATGTCATAACTTTTAGTAGGAAACCAATAAATGATGAATAATTTGATTTAAGGGTGTAATTATACTAGTATAAAAATATTAGTTACCATATAGAATAGATAAATGGTAAAATTAGGTAACTTATAAAATAATTTTCAAGAAATATAGTTGAAGACCTAAATGGATTGAAAATTAAGTCACCCTACCATTTATGAATTTTTTATATTTCGATTAGAAAACCCCTAAAATTATCAAATGATATAAATATCTTAATCCATTATATTTCAATAAAATTATGATAAAAATATATCCAAGTGAAATATTTACATTATAAAAATGGAACAAATAGTGAATACAGATCATATCACAATGAATCCAAATTGAGATATAAATACCCTTAGCTTTGGTTCTGATTTATTTTTAATATGAGCCTAAAATCATGAATAAAAAAATCATCTTTATTTATAAATTTCGTAAGAAAATTTTCAATTTATAAATAATTTTATATGGTATATATATTTTCATACGTAAATTGTTTTTTGAATAGTTTTAGATTATTTTTCTTACATGATGTGGTTTGGTCGATTTCTATGAAACATATTTAGTATATTGACTACAGTAAATTTTTTTGTAAAATATAATTATAAAAAATTGAATTGTATATCGGTATGTATTTTATTAATAAATTATACAAAAATCACATATTTTATTTGATTTTCCCAAAATATACTCAAATTAATAAAGGTTCCTTAATATGTTCATTTTCAGTAGTTATATTTGCAATGATTGTTTTTTATTAGTATCAATTATTGAATATCAATTAGTATCCATTGAAAATATTAATAGTGTACCAAATATAATTTTTATACATTTAGTATAATTTAAAGTCATCCATTTTAGGTAGTAATGGAAACTGAAATACATCATTTGGTGGACGCGGTAGTCTGCATGTACATACGAATGACATTCTCATTTATTATAAAATCGATGGGAGGTAATAAAATAAAATAAATTATCATTTAAAAAATTTATTCATGTTATAAATATTATACTATTTCATTAAATATCTATTTTTAATTATCTGTGTGAGGAGTTTTTGAAATATAGAACATGTAATTCATGGAGCTGGTAATTAATAAGTATGCATGATGATATCGTTATTTTCAAATAGTTTTAATAGAGGTTATAAATAGATGATCCATTAGTGTACTAAAGATTCAACATATTATCAATACTGAATTTATCATACATTCCTGGAAAGAAAATATTGGCGAGATGAAGATTAATATTAATTCTTCATGGAGTAAGTATTACTAACAAGTAGGTATTGAACTTTAATTTAAAATTTTTATTGTAAATAAATATCTTAAGATAACTTATAGATATTAAGGTCATATTTAAGAATAATATGATTCTGTGAATGGTAAATTAGTATGATTTTCATGAAATATTCAAAGGGGAATTATATCAATGAATGTTTATATGTGATCTCATTTTTAAAGTGGAGGAAAATAGAAATTTTTTATATACCCATTACATCTCAATGATTCCATGACACAATTCAAGGGTCAATGGTTCCAAAAGAAGTATATAATTGAGTGTAGATAGGTTTGGTTCAATTAATTATCAACCATGCATTTTCACACGTGTATTAAACATGTTTTTAGACTTTTACAATAATATTTTTTTCACTTAACCATTTTGGATGTTACCTTTATAACTAGTTTTAAACTAATGTAACACCCTAGGATTTTAAAAGATTACTACGTTCAATGGCATATAAGATTCTTAACATAGAGCCTAAATGAACAAAAAATATTGTTATTTAAATGTTATAACAAAGTCATTGACCTAGAGGGAATTAATAGGAAGAAATTAATTATGAAAAATATATCTAAGGGTATAATATAAATTTATTTATTTATGCAAAATAAATATCTTCAAATTTTTTTATAAAGTAATTTTATTCTTCTAAAAAATCAATGAGGATTTTTATTTCTTTTTGTGCACGAATAATATAATTAATTTATATAAATTTTAAAAGTGAAATTTTATAAAGAGAATATAATTTATTAACTATCCATATTAAAATTATCCTAGGGTTAATATTTGGAATTTTTGTAAAAATATTGATATTTTAGTTAATAGTGGAAATTTAAATTTTTCGTAAAATTGTCAATTATTTTCTTTGATGAAACCCCAAAATATTTTGAATTTTCTAAAAATTTAATATATTATTTTTTAGAAATAAATATTATAATTATATATAAGTTAATAATAATTATATGTTTTCTCAACATAAAAATACTTTTAAACATAAATAGAGGTTTTTTGGAAAACAGTTCTTCACCAGGGTTTTTGAGACACATAAAATATGAATTTATAAAACATATAGAGATTGAATTTGGTAAAATTAATTTCCCATTTATAACTATCAAATTTTACTTTATTTAATAATGAAAATTTATTATTTTTTCAAAATAAATAGTAAAAAGATTAAAAATTCATCACCATGATAAAAGAGTAAATCAGATTAACAGAGGTTAAAAATAAGTTATAAGGCCACAATTGTTAACATTTAATATTATTTGATGAAATTATTTCTACCCTTATAAACATAGTCTTGATATATATTTATTTTTGGGAAAATTTTCATAAAAATGATCTATATAATATTTTAAGATATTATAAATACACAATGTCACTTTATTACAATTAAATATATCTAATGTGTTAATATATGGACAAAATAAAGCATGGGATGAACAATAATTATTTTCTTTTAAATAATGAAATTATTTTCCTGATTAAAATTTATTTATAATTTTTAGTGATTATATAGTTATTTTAAATGCTTTCCCAATGGAGACATAATATTTCATTATTAATAGAAAAATAAAATAAATGATATTAAAAATATTAAATGTCATATAATTTGAGTGAGTTATAGTGTTACTAGAGTTTTATATATTAATATATCATATTATTTATGTGTTTAATTTATATATTTTCATTCAATTTTTTCTTATGGTACCTAAAGGAAAATTAAATTAATAGTGTCAAAACTGTTATCAAGGTTATTCTATAATAAATATTTTTTATTCAATGATTTTAAATATCTAAAAATATTATATTCAGAAAAGTGAATTTTATATATTTAAAAATATCATATATGGTTCATTTATGGGATTATTTATCTTTTAATGTATCTATCATGACCTATAATGAGTAAAAACATCATTATAATGACAATTATCCAAAAGGGTTGACATATGTTAAAACAAAGAGATAAGGGTAAAAACCTTGCCTAAACATAGGAATGTTTTATTAGATGATTTTATTTCTAAAAACAACCATCCTATATTCCAATTATATCAGTTTGGATCATTGTTTCCATGAAAATTAGTTATTATTAATTTAATATTTTATGAAATTCCATATTTATCCCTCCCCTCATTAGTAAAAGGGAATCTCCTCTCTACATCTATTCACACATAAAAATTCTTTTCGTTCAGCCAATAATTGAAAAAATACCTTAATTATTTCTTTTAAAATGACTTAGAGTCTTTATTTTGATTATAAACCCCTCCAGGGAAGGCTTTTGGTGTAAACAAAAGAGGTTTTCTGAAGAATATGTATCGTTCTTAACTACGTGTTTTTTTATTTCTTCTTCTATATCTTTAAAATATTTATCAACTATGATGATATAATACATTATTTATTATCCATATATTGATATATTATTATATTAATTTCATAATCTATATACTTCTTCTCTTCCACAAAATGGGAAATTCTTTTTTTATGTATGGTGGACTATCGTCTCGCGAACTGATGTACTCACTATTGGAAAAACTACCTATACCCATGGTTCAAAATGTGGGTATAGCCCCCAAAACTATGCGTATATCCTATACCCATGGTTTTGGGAACCATGAGGGCTGAGGGGAATCACAATAGGGGTTGTAGCCTATACCCACAGTTTGGCCAAACTGTGGTTATAGAGGTGTCACAGCGTAGCACACCGGTGTACAGTTGGAACTGCACTACCCCCACAGTTTGAAAACTGTGGGGATTTATATTCAAACATAATGGCAAATGGGATTCTAACATGGGACGCGCCAGACGCTGACCACCGTCTCCAACCAACCGAGCTACAGTGATGTTCAATATAAATATATATATATATATATATTAATATAAGCACTAATCGAAAAAAGATGGCGGTAGTCGATCATGTGACCTGTACGAGGAAAATCTGTCGCCTGACCAACTGATCTATAATATTTTGTTAACACAATTATACATATGTTTACTTATATTATTTAATCTAATTTAAAAGAAAAATTAAATTCACCGAGATTAAAACAACAGACCGTTTTAAATAAGACCGATAACCTGACCAACCCACCTATATATACTAGTTGTATTTATATTTATATCTTTGTATTTATATTAATCCAAACCATGTTCCTGCCAATTTTTTTGTTGTCCCATGTAATTTTCTTCCCGCCATAAGTCTGGAAAGCTATACCCACGGTTCTCTAAAACTGTGGGTATAAGTCTAATAAAAAACCCCAATACCCATGGTTTTGAAAAACCGTGGGTATAGGCCTTCCGAAAAAATTGTATACCCACGATTTGGCCAAAACCATGGGAATACGTCTTGAAAAAAAGACCTATACCCACAATTTTGAAAAACCATGGGTATTGGTATTTATAAATAATCTATACCCACGGTTTTGGACACAACTGTGGGTATAGGTCCCCATATTACCCATATACCCACAGTTTTTGAAAACCGTGGGTATATGCCCATTTTACAGTGGTGACTTTTTCTTCCATCACCACTACTCACGACTATTTTTAATTATGGATTTAGTATATATATATATATAGTCTTAATGAAATATGTATAATTAAAATGATTTTATATATCATATAATTTCTTACCTTTACATTCATTCAATATGATAACGTTGTTCTTTTGCTTATGTGGATTACAACCTCCATGAAGTGTTGTGATTCATTTTTCATTAATGAATACATTGATGGAATATATAAGTGTTATTTAATAAATAAAATGTTATATATAATATAATTATCATTATATAATGCTAAAATAACACATACCTTCTATCCATTTTGATCATTAAAAAATGGAAACGTTACTCATGCGTACGTATGAACTATGGTCTCCATGATTGTAAGGTAGTTAATTTTCCATAACAATGTTTCATGTTTGGTTTCAAAAGAATAATTTATGTATAAATTTGATTATTATTTCATGATCATTAGTCCAGATATTGTAAAAATATGACCTCTTATACCATAGTCATAATAAAAAACTCATTTTGGTCATATGAACCATGTCAAAACGTTTGACGTGAACATTATCGAATAATTAAATAAATATAACATTGTAATAAAAAAATAAAAGGAATAAAAAATTTGAATGTTTTTAATAATAAATTATGTAATTAAAATATATTTTTTATTTAGGATGTTAAATAAGGTATGTGATGATTCAAACCTAAGGTAATGGGTTTCTTAACTAAATTTCCCTTCATTAGGTAATATCACATCTTCATTGATTCTATTTTTAAAATATTATGTGAAAAATGAAATTTTAATTTATTATGTTTTATTTCCAATTCGATTTTATTATTTATATTTTTTACACATGTTTTATTTATGAACTAATTCTCATTTCAATTATATTATCTTTATAAGGGATTCCATTTCAATTTCCTTTCATTGAGGAATGTTTTAAAATTATACGCCAATTTTATTTATATAATGTATTTAAAATCCTTATACATGTCACATCATAAATACATAATATTTTATTATTGTTGATGCTATAATTAAAATTATTTTTTCTAAGGGTATATGACTCAAAAGTTACCTAGTGGTATGGGGTTACATAATACAATTTATTTTCATCGGGTAATATTACATCTTCATTTTATTTTATATTCTACGATTATGTGTATAATGTATTCGATTTTTTTTTAATTTTCACATGTTTTATATGGGCATAAATTCAATAAAAATAATACATTCATTAATTTATCCATACTTTAACAATATGATTTTCGTTAGAGATTTTGTCTCAACTTCCTCTCTATTGATATATTATTGGTATTATACTGATTTTTATTTTTAAAAGGTCTATATAATTCCCTTTGGTATGATATATCAATAATATAAATATATTTATGGAATTTAATGTTTAATTTTTTTTATTTATTTCATTGGGTTATTATTCAAAGTTTACCAAAGTCGTAAGGGTTTATTTTACAATGCCTATAATTATTCAATATTTTTTATGTCTAAGTCATCAATGGGGGAATTATTTGATCATTATATATTATCCCAAAAATATTTTTTTTCTCCAATTTATATTTTATAAATTATAATTTTTCTATTATTTTCCACTATTTTGTTACTCAAGACACCAAAACAATGATTTCACAGAAAAAAACATCATCTTTTTATACTTAGTTAGTGATATTTTTCTTCTATATCCATATTTTACATTAAAAATTTCGAAAAAATATTTTAAATAATCTCAATTTATTTGTTAAATAAGATTTACCCATGTTTTAGTTTTTACAAAATGCTTTAAAAGGAATCTTCCTAGAATTTTTAAAAAACGGTACTCTTTTAATTTCAACAAAAATGTAAAAGGAATCATTGTTTTTCCATAATTGGTGTGAATGAGATTTTCCCACCATGATAAATGATTATTTATTTGAATATTCCTTTATAATCTTATAATGTTATTTAAAATAAAATAAATTCTTAAAATTCTATAACATTTTAGTTTTTAAAAGTGGTTTTCAATTTGAAAAGGCTATTTTCCTCATATTTTTTAAATATATTTTAATGATATTTATATTCATCTATGAACAAACCTTTTCTTTAATAATACTATAATGTGATTTCTCATAATGATACAATACCTAAAATTTATTGGTATATTTTATGATTCCTTTGACAAGTGAATTTTGTTTAATTCATTCTCTGGATTAATTTTGATGTTATTAACATTATTTAAAAACATTCACATTATTTTGACTATTGGAAATTAAATTTATCTTAAATATCCATATTATTATTGTCATGGAAATTATTATTTCCTAAACCATATACTGTTTCTACATATGGTTTATCACATTGAAAGATAATTGATTGACTAGGGAAATATTGATATTTCGTATTCATTATTCATTATTAAAATTTATTGATATGAACCATTGTTTATGTGTTTAATTTATCATTCAATATATGAAGAGGGTATTGGATATAAAGTAATAGGTGTGGCACAGAATTATATAACCCCTTGATGCATCAAAAATTATTATGATACTAATCAGTAAGTTAGGATTAAATGGGTTATTGGTGTATACCTACCCATCAATATAATAGTCTTGGTATAAGGATTTAAAAGTGTAGATATCAGGAAGAGTAAAATAATGATGTAAAATATTATGTATATACATAATTTAGAATTTATTTATTACTATCCATGAGATTAATTCATTAATATTGTCCATGGATGTATTTCATGCTCATGATATTGATTAAATGGTACATGCTCATAGTAATTTACATTTCCATATTGATTAAACCTTATTTATTAATTATAAATCCCATTTTATGTAACCCTTTATAGGAATACAATCACACAAATATATTTTTTCCTTTACTGAGGATATAAATAAGGAATCACTGAATGGGTTTAAGGATTTATAATATATAATTTCACTATGTTTGGTATGATATGTTTTGAGATTTATTGTGTGATTCACGTATGTATCTATTTTAGGAATACCACTAAACTATTTGGTACTTTGGGATGTGATTTATTTTATATAGTGTTAATTTAATAAATTTACCATAGATTCTAGGGAAATGGGTTCATGTTCTTTACAGTTGGTATTTGGTCTATTTTTGTAGAAACATTGGGAACTGGATTTAGAAAAAAACCTAGATTAGGGAAGATAACCCTATTACAGACATTTATGACATTCCCCAAAGACACAATGTTTATGATTCATATGAGGGTAGTTTAAAATTAGTCTGTACCATATTTGGTTAATTTTTATAAGGTTGATTAAATTTTTAAATGCATAGATATCCCTTCTAGGGGTTTATGCAATGGATGTACACTGTGTAAATTTATTGAGTTTTAAAATATGTATGAGTCATAAGTAACCATTACATATAACTTCTGTTTTAGTGAGAAGGTAATTTAAGGAATAATTATTTTATATTTTGTGGTAATAAGCTTAATTTTATTGATAAAATTTAGGGTTAACATAATCATAGATATTAAGGTAATAATATCCAATTAAGTTTATTTTATATTGTAAAAAAATTAAGTTGTATGGAAAACTTTTATAGTTAAAAAGTTATTTGATGAAAACATTTAGTCACCATATATTTGGGTTTTTTATAGGAATTATATTAATATACTTTTAAATAATGGACCACTCACGTGTCGGATGACAACTACTCACATCCAAAATAGTTAGGGGGTAAGAACCCAAAACTAAAGGGAGACAAGGTTGTGGTCCCTACAACTAGCCTATGTGATTTCTTGATAGTATTAAATTTTTTTACATAACTATTTTGATGTATAAATATAAAGTCAATTTTGGAAAACATATTATAAGATCAATTCTATTTTATTTTTAGAGGGATTGATGACATTTGAGAGATTTTTTATTTGGTTGATGTATATCTTGAAATTTTGTTTAAAAAAGGATTATTTAAGAAAAATGCAATTAATTTTTTGGGAATGTATGTTATAAAGTATTAGATAACAATTGAGTTGAAAGGTTTATTTAATGGTCAAGTAATTAATATTAATTGGTATGTAGGGATATATATTTTTAGAACAATATAATATAATTCTTTTGGGTAAATTTTGAATTAAAATGTATTATTGATTCATATGAATTTTTATACTTTTTTTTGATTCCCTTTCCTTGTGGTAAAAAAATTGGATTTTTTTAATATTGAAAGATAGAATGATTATATTTTTATTCATTTATTTATATTATGATTCATTAAAAGAAAAGATTAGTTATTCAAATAGAATATATTTATATTACATATTCATTTCTTGTAGTAATAGATTGATCAAAGAAAACCCAAAGGTTGAAATCATTCTTATATAATAGATTGATATTAATTAATCATATTTCATAATATTTTTAGCATAAATGGTAAAATAATTCTTCAAATATAACAAAAGTATCTTTAAGGAAACAAAATTATTTTATAATCATTTCTGATTATTTGATAATATTTCCTACCATCATAAATTTATAGTTTATTGGCTATTAAATTCCTCCTAAAGATGTTCTATATCACTCTTTTATATTACCTAGGAAATATTTTCTCCTCCATGTACATATTTTTATATTCCATTAATTTTATCCAATTTGTGATCCTAGTTTTTTTTATTCAAATAAAAATTTTATTTTCCATTTCCACTTTTCAAGAGGATGTTTTATTACCCCATTTTAACCGTCTATATTTTCCACAAAGGAATTATCAAATTTCAAACACATTTTACAGATCAAAAGTTAAAATTCGGAGGTCATAATTTATTATTGTTTTGGAGAATGTATATCCCCATTATTTTAAAATAATGCAATGTTGTATAAAATGTATGACATACAACACAGAGCTTAAATGAACCACAAAATGACATTATTTAAATATTTTCACATATCCATTTAATTTGAGGTTATAAATAGGATAGGCCAAATTATAAAAATATATATATAATGGTTTTAAATAATCTAAATCTATTGAAACATTTTTAATAAAAAATCTCGCAAATTTTCTATAAATTCATTTTATGCTTCAAAAATATGTTTTCTTTAAAAATGAAATTTATTGCTTTTTTGTGTGTGGATAATATAATTAATTTTTTCACTTTTTGTAATTTTATTATAAAAAGGATATAGTATTTTTAAATAAGAATATAAATGAATGTTAGGGTAAAATTTAGTGATTTTTTTTTGAAAATAATGATTTTTCAATGAATTGTTAAAATAATGATATTTGAAGAATTGTCATTTATTATTATTTAAAATGAACATTAACCTATTTAATTTATAATAAATTAATATAACTACCCTTTATATTAAAATAAACATATTAATTAAAAATTATTCAACATTATACATGGTCACAGTATAAAAAGAATTTTAGTCTTAAAATATATTTGTTTCAGAAAACCGTTTTTCATTACACTTTTTAGAGACTTATCAAATAAATAAATTTAAATTAAAGATATCTAATTTATTAAAATTGATTCCATAACATTAATCATCACATTTTATATTAGTTAAAATTTTAATGGTAATTGTTGTTCATAATGAATATAAAAAATAGTAAAAACTCATCACCATAGTAAAAGGGAATATCTAGATAACCTAGATTAAAACTAAGTGATAAGGCCACCATTTTTCATCTTAAATATTATCATATAATGTTAGTTAGAAAAATATCCCCTTTTTATTTATATTTATTTTGTTTATGGGATATTGTTTCATAAAAGTATCCTATGTAATATTAAAGCACATAAAAATTCAAAATACCACTTTCTTACATTTAAATATTTTTAATGTATTCAGATCAGGAAAAAAGAAAGATGTCAATGAATACTATTCGTTACTTTTGAGAATAATAAAATTATTTTAGATATTTTAACAAATTTAAATTTTTTGGTTATTATATAATTTACTTAAATTCTTGAAGAACACCGACACAATATTTATTTAATTAATTCAAAAATAAAATTAATGATTTTGAAGATAGTAAAAGTTATATAATTTGAGTGATTTATAGTGTAACATTATTAATATAAAAAATATATATCATATAATTTATGTGTTAAAATTTTATTTCTAATTCCCCTTTTTCTTGATGTATGTAAAGCCAATTTAAATGAATAATGTAAAAAATAATAACATTATGATTTTTTTTAATTAACTTCTTATTAAATTATTTAAAAATAATAAAAATAATATATTCCACCAAGTGATTTGTATATGTTTAATGATATCACATATTTTCTATTTATTACCCAATTATCCTTTTATAGAAACTATATTCATCCCTAATGGATGATGATCGTTATCTTAGAAATTGTTCTAAAGGGTTAACTTCAGATAAAAAAGAGATAAGGGTAAAAACAAAATCTAAAATTATACAAATTTTATTAGATCATAAAATTTAAACCTATAATAATACTATATTATAATTATATATTTTTTTATCCCTACTCCCATGAAAATTAATTTATATTAATTTAATATTCGATGAAATTCGAAAGTGCCCCTCCCCTCACTTATAATGTGGCACCTCATATCATATTTATTTACAATTAAATATAATTTTATTCAGCCATTATCTAATAAATTAAATTCCTTATTTCCTTTAACATAACCTATATTCATTATGTTTATTATAAAACTATATTTGGAATGTTTTTGTGTGTATACCTAGAGTGGTTTTCTGAAAA
Source organism: Viscum album (assembly GCA_963277665.1). Lineage (NCBI taxonomy): Eukaryota > Viridiplantae > Streptophyta > Magnoliopsida > Santalales > Viscaceae > Viscum > Viscum album. The sequence goes on along the minus strand of OY728166.1, from coordinate 457,621,501 downwards.
ATAGGTATTGTTTTTCACTCAACATTTTAATTTTATTTTTTCTTCCACATCTTTCATATTTCATTCCACAATTAAAACATAATAAAATAAGTATCTAAAATAAAATCATATATTATTATGTCAATTTTATACCATATATCCATCACCCATTCCATCAAATGCGAAACGAAATTGTCCTTTTTGTGTATGTTTGACTACCGCCACACAAACCGATGTAATTAAATTTTCATCAGCAATGATCAATACATGTTTTAATGATGTATTTAATATATATATATATATATATAATGAATATTTATCATTCTATAACATTAATATATCATCTAATTTCATACCATTCTATTCATCAAAATATGATAATCTTGTTCATGCGTACATGTGGATTACCACATCCACGAAGTGATTTGATACATTTTTCATTACCATATCACATATATAATATATTTTGATGTATTTAAGTCAATAATATTATATTTATGATATAATTATAATTATATAAGGATAAAATTTCACTTTACTTCTTTCCATCGTGATCTTTGAAAAATAGAACATTTACACACGTGTGCATACGACCTACAGTCTCAATGACGATAACGTAGTTCATTTTTCATAACCATATTTCATGACTAAATTTAAGAGCATAATTTATTAGTAAAACAATATAATTATTTCATGATTATTATTCTTGATATGATGGAAAAATGACCTCTTTTACCATTTACGACCCACTGAATTCATTTTAGACATGTGAACAGAATATGATCAAAATAACCTACTTAAACATAAATGATTATGTTACTAAATATAATAAATTAATAAATAAAATAAAAGGAATAATAAATTTGAAAAAAATTCTTCTGAAATTAAAATTTTAATATAAGTTTATTATTTGAGAAGACAAAAAATGTACGTGATGAGTCAGACCTCAGATATGGGGTTTTTGAACTCAATTTCCTTTCATTGGGTTATATCAGTTCTCCATTGATTCTATTATGAAAAACTATACATGAAAGGAAATTTATTATTTAATGTTTTATTTCCACATATTTTTATGGACTTAATGTTTTACACATAATCTCTTTATTGACAAATTCTCTTTTTAATGATATGACCTTTATAAAAGATTCTGTCCCAATTTCATTTCATTGAGGCGTATTTTAATCTATTAGAGAAATTTATTTTACATGTTTTATACAATAACCTAATATATGTTATATTATTAATCCTTTATATTTGATGTTATTTTATGTTTCAATTCAATTTTTTTATCTTATGGGATTTTACTAAGAATTTACCAAGTAGTAAAGTGTTTCATAATTGAATTTCTTTTCATTGGGTTATATTACTTCTTAATTATCTTTAATATTCTAATATTATGTGTGTAATGTATTTTGATTAATTTATGTTGTATTTATAATTGTTTTACCTGGATTTATATTTTATACACATAATAAATTCACTAATTAATCCCCACATGAATAGTATGATCTTTATAAGGTATATTATCTCAATTTTCACTCAATTGATACATATTTGGTGTTATGAACCAATTTATTTTTATAAGTTTTATCGAAAAACCATTTGAAATATAATATCATGGATATATTTTTATTCATGTTTTTTAATGTTTCATTACAATTAATTTATTTAATGGGTGTTATGATCAAATGTTACCAAAGTGGTGGGGTTTATTTGACAATTTCATATATATTTTGGATTATTTATGTTTAAGTATCCAAAGGGGGATTTATTTGATATTTCTATCTTAAAACAAAAATATTTTCCTCCAATATTGATATATATCGACACTATATATTTTTATTTTGTTTTCGACTCTTTACGTACTCATAACACTGAAATTATTTTTTAGAAAATTCGGTTTATTTTTCTACATGGTTAGGGATCAAACACTTCCATAATGATATTTTCATTAAATTTATTTAAATAATATGTTTTGGTTGTCTCTAATTATTAACTAAAAAAATTAACCATGTTATAATTTTTAGAATATATTTTAAATGGAATCTTCATATAATTTTACGAACAACGTACTTTGTGACATTTATCGACAATGTGAAAGGAAAACTTGTTTTTATGTACATGACATCAACATATTTTTCATGCCATTGTAACTAATCATTTAATTGAAACAACCTTTATAATCTTACATGGTTATTTTATAGAAAATAATTGGTATAATATTCTATAACATTTAGTTCTTAAAATTTATTTTTAACATGAAAAGTGTATTTTCTTCAAGAATATTATTAATGATATTGTTATGTAATTTCTATTCATTATTAACTACAACCATTTATATTATATATAATTCATTGGGGATATATTATAATGGTACTATCCTTATTCTTTTTGTGGATGGTTAATTATCTATTTTACCATAGAAAATATTTAAATTCTCATTCTTGATTATTTTTGTAGTGGTTGACTTTCTCTTCAAATGTTCACCTTTTTGTGGTCATTGAACATTATATTTATCTTAAATATATATATTATTTATATGATTTATATGATTATTTCATAAACCTTATACCATTTCTACATATAGTGATTTATGTGGATGGTTATTTTATTAACTAGAGATATATTAATATTCTTTATTCATTATTCAACATGGATATTTATTGATAGGGAATATTTTTATGAATTAAATTGGAAAATAAATATATTTGGAACTTATTGGATAGGTAGTTAAGAATGGGGCCAAGAATTATATATCCACTTGAAGCGTCGACATTCCTCATGAGAAAAATCATTAAGCGAACATTAAATGGGTTTTGGTTTATACCTACATTTCAATTAAACTATATTGGCACAATCCATTTATGTTATTTATTTCATGATTTATAAAATATTAACATCTAATATTGTGTATTTCCATCATTGATAATTCAGTTATTATTATCCATTAGATTACTATATTGAAATTTTGTATGGATGGATATGTTGTAGAAGTTATTGATTAAATGGAATGTTTTTTTAGTTATTTACCTATCCATATTGATTTTTCCTTATTTACTCATGATATATTCTATTGCACAAAACCCTTACTACGTATATAAGCCCACACTATTTTTTTACACTCCATTGGATATGAAGAAGGAATGTTTGAATGAGTTAAAGGATACAAAATATTTACATTCAATATATTATGTAATTTATGTTTTCAAATGTAATGTGAGATTCAATTATGTAACTTGTTTACCGATAATACAAAAATTTTGGGTCCTTTGGTTTGGAATCACTTGTATCTAGTTAAAATGTAATAAATTAACTATAGGCTCATGGCTACTGGGGTCTGAGACTTTATAACTATGTAATTTATGTTTTGGAAAAAATATAATGTATCCCATATTTCCAAATTTGCATGTACTAGGCCCAAATTGTTCATCATTTTAGTCCAATTCAATTTTAAAATATAATAAAATTAAATATTAAATTAAAACATATAAAGAAAATATTTTTTGTAGAAACTTAATTTTTGATCATTATATGTTCTTAATTTTATTGAGTATTTATTAAAAATTAAATTAGTTTTAATATATTTTTATATATGTGTAAAAAGAATATCTCATTAATTATATAAAATAGGAAAATTTAATTTAATAGATAAAACATATGAAACATTTATAAAACAATTCTTTTAAAAATAACCCTTTCACAATTATAATGGTCATTATATTTAATCATAGTAATCATAATTTTATTCATAAAAATGAAATATAACATATTACATAATATGAACATACTGATATAAAATATAATTTCCAATAATCTAGATTTAATTTTTAAAATTTATGAAAACTAATTTTTAATATAAGTAAATAAATGTAGTTTTTAGAGTAAAAAAGTAATTAACTTTAAAAATTGTTAAAAATATGTTTTTTAACTTTAACATAATATTTATAAATAAATATTTTTTTCCTTAAATAAATTATTTTAAATTAAAAATGTTTTATAAAAGTTTTGAGCAATTTATAGAACATGATAACTTCAAAAACACTACGTTATTAATAAAAACTAAATTGTCCACTATTCACCTAAAAATAAAATATTTTAGAAAAAATATCAAATATTTCCTCTAAGATAATTTTTAAATGACTAAATAAACAATTATGTGCATTCTAAAAAAATAAAATTCTAAAACTTATTAAAATTGTCTTTTAAATATGTAAATAAAAAAAAATTTTATGGAAAAATGACCTTTTAAAACATGAAGTATTCTTAATCCTATTTTTTATTAATTTATAATAGACTAAAAATTTTCTATTTACTATAGGTTTTATTATAATTAAATTTTCTTTGTAATATTAATATAATATTTCACCACTAATTTTAGTGTGGTTTTGTTTGTGAAACATGATATCGATATAGTGTTTATATAAAAGAAAATTATATAACAAAATATTTAGGCATTACCTTCTCCCCCATATTGTAAATTAAATCCTTGTAATTTTAATTATTACATAATAATGAAAATATATAATTCTTTCCAAAATATTATTAAAATATAATATTTAATTTATATAGATATATCAACATCAAAAACATGGGAAACATATCTCTTTCCTCAAAATAGGCTTATCCCTACTATGGCATTTTAATCTAACCATTCGAGCCAAAATTCTACTGTTATTTGTTCTCATGATCCACTTTATATAATTTACTTCTATAGGATGTTAGTAATTCTCCATTAATTGATGGAATATCATATTTTTTGATGAAATTTGATCACTTTTTCAAAAAAATAATTTTTTTCTACTATGTATGGAGAGCTAAGCCATTTCTAACATAAAATTAAATTCACCATAAGGTAGAATTATAAAATTTTATCAAGGTTCACACCCATAAAAATCAAGTTGGAATGCAATTATTATACAAATGAAATTTTCTTATCTAATAAAATGATCAGGGAGGTGATATAATAATCTCAGAAATCTTCGTTGATATACAAGAGTACCTATAATCAAACTATAATAAGATATTAATAACTCTATTGTAGTGGATGAATATTTCTTTATTATCAAATTCCACTTCAATGATATTCATAACATATTTCTTTACTGGTTACCTTGGTCTAGGAATTAATTTAGTCATATTAACCTCAGAGGTATAGGGTTAGGGAACTGATTTTCATAATTCATAAACTCCTTAAATTTGGAGCATTGGAGTGTATATGGAGAATTATTTGTGATTTATATATCTTCTATTGTATTTTTAAACCTATTTATATCCCATTTATAATCGTGAGACTGGTAGAAAATCATTACAAACTTGATACATTTTCATTTTTCTGTTTCTAAATTCCCTTTAGTTCATTTTCCCAAATTTTTAACATGTATGAAATTGCCAATTTTATCAGGAAAATCTCGAAATTTTCCATGGAATTAAATGTTAATTAGGTTCCTTCACACATTATCAATTAATAAAACCAAAATATGTCAACATGAGTGATAAAAAACAAATATCATAATTTAATTATCCTTAATAATCTTGTTAAAACTGAACCTCAAAAATTATTACTCTTTAAAACCATCACATTATCTTTCAGTTGAACCTAAATAACTCTCAATTAAGTCCTGGTTTCATTGGGTTGGGTTATCTCATACTCTAAAATATAATTACATAACATAATAAATCCTTTGTAATTGATCATAAAGTGAGTTTCCCAAACATCACTCAAAGCATAACTAAAGGTTATATCATAAATACTCCCAAGATTCAAAGGAATTAAATCATTTTAGATGTTATCATATTAAATAAGTATACCTTGTGATCAGAGGGTTCCAAAAAATAAAATGATGATAATAAATGAAAATGTAATGATAAAAAAATAAAACACTTCATTGATAGTTTATGAAATTAGAAAAGAATCTTATAAATAAAGGAAAAATATATTATATTTTATTATAATAGAATTAAACTATGTGAGTTTTCCATAAAATAATATGGGTCTTCAAAATATACTTGTGGTTGGAATTTTTTTTATAGTGGTATTACATGGAATAAAATATGAAATTGGGATGTTAACTTAAATCATTATTTAATAAAATATATAGTGGAAAAGGGAACTTAAAACATGTATTATCCCCAATAATGAAAGGTAAAATATACTTGGAATATATTTAAGGAACATATATACATAATTTCTATTAAATAATATATAATACTATATAGTAAAGTAAAGAAAACAAAATAGAATATGTAACCAAAGAGTAAAGATGGGGCTAAGAAGATCCCTTTTTATGTTATAAAATGTCATTTTTGTATGTCCATAATAAAAAAACAAATTAGAACATGTTTTTTAAAATGGGTAAGGAAATATTTGAGGATAATAGATGGAAAAAAATATTTGGTTTCCCAAATAGTAAATGAGAATACTATTGAAATGGTAAAATATGGACATGGATAAAAAAACGTCAATTAGAAAGGGTCATTATTAATTTTATAAATGTCAAAAAAATTAGATAAAATAATGCAATTTAGTATTTTTTAAAATAAGTAATTCCAAAAATTTAAGAAGAGATGTTACCTTATAGAATATAGAAATTAATTAATAATTGAACTTATAAAATAATTTTCAAGAATGATAGATTAATATATAAATGGAATGAAAACTGAGTAAACTAAATTTTTTTTACATCATTATATCTCAAATCGACAACCCATAAATGTATAACATTATATTGGTGTGAAAATCCATTATATTTGAAGAAATGTATTTTAAAAATAAATCAAACGGAAATATTTACATCAAAAAATTGAAGAAGTGGTGAATATAAATTATATCATAATGAATCAAAATTGAGATGCGAAAACCCTAACCATGGGTCTTGATTCATTCGATGCATCCATCAACCTTCTTAAATGCTCAGATTATGATTATTAAAAGTATTATTAAAATAATTTACATCTATAATTTAATATATACCTTTAATTTATTATCATATATAATTTTTTTATTAAATTGTTTTCACTTATAATTGTTACTTGAGGTAGTTCAGTTAATTTTTATGAAAATTATTTTGTATATTAAATTTGGTAAAATGACTTGTAAAAAAGAATAATAATGTCCAAAATTATAGAGTTTAATATATTTTATAATTAAATTAGAAAAAAATTATACAGTTTCTTTGGATTCTACAAAAATGGACTCAAAATAAGAAAGTTGTCTTGATATGTTCATTTTTTGTGGTTATGTTTACTATGGACATTTATTATATTTATAAGATATATTGTATCCAATAGTATATTTTTAAAAAATAATATTGTGATAAATATCATTTTTATATAGTATATTCATTCATAATTTCGTATATATTATGTAGTAATGGAAGATTAAATATGTTATCTCATAGAGTCAGAATTCTACACATACAGATGGATGATGGTCAAATCATTCATAGAATAATATAGAATTAGAAAAAAGAATTTATCATTTAATAATATTAATTATGTTATAAGTGTTATATTTTAAAATTAAATAACTCTTTTGAATCATCAATGTAAGCAGTTTTTGATAAATATAACAAGAATTTCATGGATATGGTATTCCACAAGTATGCATGTCCACGTATTAATTTTAGAGTTCTTTTATTGGAAGGTAGAAATAGATGTTGTAAAACATAAGATAATAATAGACTATGTAAATTATATATCACAAAGCAATAGAAAAAAATCAATCACTAAAGATCCTTTATTCATTAATTTATTTATTATATTATGTATAAAAATTAAAATTTAATGAAATATCATTATATTTGAATTCATCAAATCAAAATTATATTAATATGAATTGTGGACCTTTTTCTAGAAAGGTTTTTTTGTAAAAAACATTGTTTCCGTGAAATGTATAATTTTTATGAAATTACCCTGATATAATAATGACCAAGAGGTTTATAAAACCTTTTAAATAATCAAATATTAAATTAAGGAATAGAATTATAAATTTTATAATACTCTTTAAACTTATAAAACCTACAAAAAATTATAATTAATTAAAATTTTACTTTGATATAAAAACTATTTTTTTTCTTTTCATTGAATCAACTATATTCAACTTCTAGTCAGTTTTTATTACCCTAAAATCATTATTTACATTATTTATTATTATAAAAAATCAATTTAGGTAATTAAAAACAATATCCAAAATAATTTTTTCTTATATATACATTTAAAGAGTAAAACATTATTTTTCAAAAAAAATGCTTCTATGTGATTAATCATATAAATTTTAAAATGAAATTTTGTCACCTATATAAATTTTAATTGAAAAATTGATTTTAAAATTTGATATTTTTAGGTATTATATTATGTAATATATAAATCTTAATCTTTGTCATTAAAATTAATTACTATGGTTATAAATTAATTACCATGGTAAATTAGGGTACAATTTGAAACTAAAAAACCCTAAAGTGCTCAAATTTATCTCAATATAGAATTTTTGAGGTGGGTTTCAACCCACACTTGTTTTAATCTCCAACGTTTTCCATTTTAATCCCTTGAAACTTTAATATTAACATTAAATTGTTGAATATGCAAGGGTTACTCCCAAAACTACCCTTCCCATCACTTGTAAATGGGAGACACCTTCACAACATCTGGAATCACTTATCTATCTGATTAACACTTAATAATATTCCAACTTAGTCTAAATATAATATTTTCCTAATAACATAATACCTATTAAATAATAGTTATCATATACTATAACGCCCTGACCCCAGTTACCCAGAGTCGGTGCATTATTATAATAAATTGGCATAATTACAAGGAATCAAGTCCCGAAGGACCGATCAGTTGAGCAGTCTTGGAAAATAGATTACATACATGAACGTTACATTACATTATAAAATGAAAAATAAAAATAACATTGTCTCCATTGAACAAATTTATATCCCTTGTACAATCCTTGTAGGTAAGTCATAATATACTTCTTCACATTCTTGGAAAAATAAAACATATAAAGGGGTGAGCTCAAACGCTCAGTAAGGGTAAATAATACAGCAGAAGATAACATGAATATTAAGAATGGTGATTAATTGAAAACACATTCCTTTACCAATAATAAACATGAACACTTTTATGGAAGGAATATGAGTTTAGTAAATAATATCATAATAAAAAATAATCATGGGTATTCTACTAGTCAAATGACCACATGAACCATCAATATTTTTTTTTCATAATGAGGGAATGTATAATGCCGGATATTCTGAAAAATTTTGTCAAGGACTCGACCAAGATGTCTAAAAATGATTAATTCCTCGGCCAAAAAAATATATCAAATTGGGGCCAATTCCACATCTAGTTGTCCCATGAGACCTACTGATGAATCGAGGAGCTATAGCAGGCTCCACCCATCATATACTAAGTCCAATACATTCCTCATATGAAAAGGTTGGAACATAACATAAACATTCATATTAAAACTATCATACGAAATGTCAATACTATAATCATAAATCATGAATTGTATAAAAATTACACATCCATAATGAAACATATCACAAAACCTTCAGTACAATATGGATGATTTGTATCATAATAAATCAACTTCAAAAAGATTAAAATCCATCAAAGGATTTTGACATAGATGAACATGATTTGTCAAACTCTTTGAGAGAAATATCCATTTTTCATGAAAACATTTAAAATTCGCACAATTTATAAATGAAGACATTTAACGTCATTTTTGAATCAAATTTTCCCATAACAATTTGAAACATTTGAAAGGAATTAAATTTTTTAAAAGATTCATGTCCATATAAATAAATCCTTAAAACCCATTTTGAAAACATGGACATTAACGAGAATGATTTAGAAGAATAACTATTTAAAACATTTAAAATGATTTTTCAGTAAGAATTTACTTAAAAATATTCCATTTGAAAACTCTTCTATGAAATATGGACATGGCTAATAAATATTCCCCAGTAGACACTTATTTAAAAACAACTTGAGATAATAATGAGGTTGTGAAATTAACCGTTACATTGCACTTTCCATTGGTCAAGGGTACGTTTAGCATCCTATATAATGACCGTTGTAAGTTATTAAATTATACCAGACCAATATTCATATTTATTATTTCATACATGATTCATTTATGTCTTTATAAGACACATTTAATAATTATTTTCACATTAAAATAACATTTCGGGTCATAATCGCTTTCATTCTTGTACGCATTTTAACCTGTTATTCTTGATCGTATCATTTAGATCGTGATTTTAATAATTCCAAAACATAAAACACGATTTATATATCATATATATTTATAATATAAATATTTATAATAAATAGATATATGAAATTCAAAACAATGTTTATGGAGACGGTAGGTCGTACGTACGCATAAACACTGTTTCTGTTTTCATATCTTATTGAACAGAAGTAAGTTACTAAGATATATGTAAGTACATAAATACACACACACACACACATACATATATATATATCCAGTATTATTATTATTCCAGATATTACATACTTATTAGTATTATATATTTTTATAATCGTTGATGAATGGTCAATGTAGAAATGAATCTCATCGCGTCGTGGATACTGTAATCCGTACGTATGCATGAGCAACAATATCATTTATTCAATGGTGTGGAATTGGATGGTATATTTATTTTACAGAGACACTATAATGGTATTTTCATTATTTATATATATATTACACATCATTATATCCATCCAAATAAGATAGTGTGAAATAAAAAATTACACCATGGCGTGGAGACGGTAAGCCGTATGTATGCACGCATGGTGACATTATCATTCATAGGATGGATAGAATAATGAATATGGTTGTTCCATATTTATAATAACATCATAGAATATATAAGGTACTAGAGTTATTATTTTGGTATGGTAATAACAAATAAAGAGTATGTGGAAGAAGAAAAGAACTTGAAAGAGGGTGGTTAAATCATTACCTCTTCTTTAGGTTCTTCCTTTTGATATGATAAAAAGGGCTCTGTAGGTTGGCTTTATGACCAATTTAATGCCTATAAGATAAATTTAGGATATTTGGGAGGATATTTGGGTAGGTTTTGGCCGAGACAAATGGCTTTGTAGGTGTGAATTTGAGAGAAGGGGAAGTGCCCTTTTATAAGAGCGGTGAGGTGCTCCTAAGGGAAAGATGGAAATATTATTTTATAATAAAATAATTTTAGGTTTATCATTGCTCAGAAATGAATTATTTAAATTATAAGGTGGGGATGGGTCTAAAACCACTCAAACAATATTTTTTATACAGGTTTGGGTCAATATATTAACCTTATCTTTTAGATTAAACTCTTAGTTAGATGGTTTGACATTTATCATGTCTCTTTGTATTTTTATATTATATGGTTAATAAACATACTATAAACTTCCAAGAGAACACCAAGTGGTTAATTAATGATACTAATATAATTATATAAGTATTTGGGATAAAACTTAGATTTTTAGGATTATTATATCAACTAGTAATATTGTACTTGTTTTCAGAACACATTTATATCAATTTTGACATTATTTAATAATTTATTTTTGTTAAACTCTTAAAAAGATTATTAATTCAAAATAAATATACTTAATAAACCCTAACATGTCATAGTAACCTCTAAATATTTTATATGGCATCTAAAATTTCAAATTATATTTATTTTAGTATTTGTAATATCATTTATTTCACTGTTTGATTAATAAAGAAAATAATGAATCATAATTGTGTCATATATAAATATATTTATTTTATGTCTAAATATTATAAATAAAATATCCTGAGGTAGGAAATATTTATTTTTTTCTAATGACTATTTATATTCTAATAAATCAATTATATAACCCCATATAAAAATTATTTTTCTACAAGATATATGCTTTTGTTATTTTGTCTTTACTTTAGATTATTTAATATATAATGTCATTATCACTCCCAAGTGGCTTCATGGGGTCCGAAAATTGACCCAAGGAAGCCCATGTTTAGAACTGTATCATTAAATAGGGTTAGGACATGTGTTATGGTAATTTAATATTTTTATAATATTATTTTTTTAACCATATTTTCTAGATTTACCCCTTTAACCACCGTAGATAAAATATTTACTGATGTAAATATTACTAATGTCTAAAAATAAAATTTAAATATCTACAAAATTTGGACAACCTGATTCCAAATATGGAATCCATTTTTTCAAATTCAAAACAAATAAGTGGTAGAAATTAATTTTAAATTAATTCCCGTTGTCAAAACAAAAAAGTGTGTTTTTATGAAATAATAACTATCAAAAGATTGACACTTGTTTATGTCAAATTTAAACATGAAATTACTTATAATGACCAACATTGTATTAAATAATAAATATAATCTAATTATACTTCCAAACCAATCTAATTCACAATTTATCACTATTAATTATTTTGGTTAAAAAAGTTGTTTTTAATTAAAATTTAGTAATTTTCACTATTCATTAGAATATGAAAGTTATCAGAAAAGTACCAAAATTTAATCCAAACAACATTTTTATGTCCCGATTCTAAAGAATAATTTTTTTTCACTAAATTTAACACATTACATCGTCAAATATTGTTTTTAAAAAGGGTTCGCTATTAAAATTCATAAAACTCCATTTTTTGAAAAATACTTATTTTATCTTAAAATTTTAATTTTTATTATATTATGTCCAATAAACACATAATATGGACTTTAAATGTATATAGATTATATAAGACTTAATATGTAGTTAATACAATTCATAACCACTTTTTGAACTGCTAGTTTGGAATGTTGTGGTGCCCTCGAACTCGTTGTTGCGTATAGCGCATGTTATAGAATTACTTCGAAGAGAAAACATACTATGAAATCATGGGGTGTTACATTCTCCCCTCCTTCAATAAACTGATTCCTCTCAATTTGAAATTATTCTTTGAAAATAAAAGCTTAAAAAACAGAAAAATACCTTTGTGGAAAACCCGCATCGAAAATTGGGTTAATAAAATTTAGTCTTAATAAGAGGGAAGGGGAAATGAAAAGTCACCACCAAATTATGTTCACTATTTGGAGAACATTGGTGTAAATTACAGACACAAAATTGCAGGAAAAATATAAATATTTTTAGTGAGTGATTGAGGACATCAGTCAAAAACAAGTGTAAAATTGATTGCCTCAAATCCATCAATCTATAATGATTTAAAATATTGTTAGTTCAACAAAACATAAGGTATTAGGATAACACATTTTTTGATTTAAGATCTCTTCCCTAAAGTTTAAGAATTAATTAATTCAAATAATAAAGGAAAAAATATACTTGAAAAGTATAGTTTCATTATTCAACTAATTCCTACCACAAACCCATCTTTCACTGTAAAAAAATAATAGAATTCCAAAATATTCTATTTATCCTAATCGTATGGGGTTCCCAAAATAATGAATTTATAATTAATTATTCAGAATAGTTAAAAAAACTACATTATATAGACCAGAAAAACACATATGCCCGTGGTAGGAAATCCATTATTGTCACCCTTCTATTGTGGGTTCAAGTCTCATGGCCTTGCCTGATGTGATGGGTTGTCGTTCGACCTCCGGGATGTCCTTTTTATGAAAATCCAAAAAATAACCTTAACAATAGTATCCAATTTCAGACATAATCCATTCCAACCTTTAGAATTATCCAAAATACTTCTATCCAAACTCACAGTCCAAAATTTATAAGGAATTTAAACCCAATGAAGATCCTTTTTTGCACATAATAACATTTGAATACCTTCCTCATGTATTCTTTTAAAACATGGTATCACCCTGAAGTACCATAAAACCATATTTATTACATTCATGCTCCCTTATTCATTATAGAATATTTTATATACTCCTTATATATAAAAATCTTGTAAAATCCAACAATTATGGAATATACAAACTATCAATCAGTTCCATGGTAGTCAATAATATCCAATATAATTTATCATAATCAACCATCTCTTATTCCAAAATTACTACCTTATTATCAGTACCATATAATCTCAAATAATCAATGAAATATTTATATAGTAGAATCCTTATTTATTTCCATAATTCATATAACCAGTACATCATTGATACAACACTCAAATGACACAATACTTTAATAACTACATAAGAACTCATAATCATTCCTCTTTATCTTCAGTAGTATCATAACATGATTCTTATCCAATATCATCATTTGGGGTATACTCTGATGATTTGGAAGTTGATTCACGTAGTGTCCCAAATCCTTGCAGATGAAGCATTGTAAATTTCAAACCTTTCTCTCACCCTTACAATCACGTAGTCGGTGTCCTTTTTCTACACACTTATAACAAACTCCCATTCCCTTTAAGCATTTACCAATGTTATTATTTCCACAGTTATCCCATATGGGAAAATCCTTCTTTCCCTTATTCCATTTATCCATATTTCTCTCCACCATCCTTTTCATCTCTTGACACCCTTCAAAACCATAGAACTCCGAGAATTATTTACATATCTTATTAATACATGATACAATTTCTTCATATTTTAATAATATATGGGAGAATATTTGCCATATAAATTTTGGCTTAATACCATGAAATATTTGATCCTTCTTACTCTATGGATCATACATATTGATGGAGTTCTCATTTCTTCTACTGGGTGCCATTTCTAAACAATGGAATACAATAGGTTAGTTTATGAATCGCAATTAATAATTTCAAACTTGTAAAATACATAATGTAAATTGAACAGTTTATGGATATAATCCAAAATCATAAAAATGTTTTCTTTGAGGAAGTATTTACTCCTAAATCCATCATAATGGATTTTCATTAAAATGTAAATTTTCCTAAGCATATCCCCTGGGAGTGTCGAAACCAAGAGTGTGGCAAGGCCCGTTGTTGTGCTCCAGTTCCCGTTCGAGTTTAGCTCAAAGTGGGGTTTTCAGGTTTCACCCTTAGGTACTTCTATGCTAGAGCCACCTCTACCAGCTCTAATCTAGACAGGGATTTATTTCTTGGAAAAATCAAAAAATATCTATAATATCAATATTATAGGATGTTCTACTGTACTAATCCTCAATGTTTATCTTAGGTTAATGTTCTTTAATCAGTGATTTTCTAAATCTAGTATACAAGGTTATTGTTAAACCTCCTCTGATAACAGCTGAAACACCCCTACCCCAGTTACCCAGAGTCGGTGCATTATTTTAATACATTGGCATGATTACAAGGAATCATGTCCCAAAGCACTGATCAGTTTATAAGTCTTGGAAAATAGATTACATACATGAACGTTACATTATATTATAAAATGAAAAATAACAACAAAATTATCTCCATTGACCACATTAATATCCCTTAGACTATCCCTACAGGTAATTCATAATATAAATCTTCACATCATTGGAAAAATAAAACATAGAAAGGGGTGAGCTCAAATGCTCAATAAGGGTATATAATACCACAAAATATTAAAAAAATATTATGCACGATGAAAAAATCAAAACGCATGCCTTTACAAATAATAAAAATGAACACTCAAATGGAAGGAATATGAGAAGAGTAAATAATGTCATAAATATCAGGGTTATTCTGCTAGTCGAATAACCACATGAACCATCAATATTTTTTTCATAATGAGGGAATGTATAATGCCGGACATTCTGAAACATTTTGTCAAGACCTCAACCAAGATGTCCAAAAATGATTAAGGCCTTTTCCAAACCCATATATAAAATTGGGAAAGTCCTTGGCCAATTCCACATCTAGTTGTCTCATGAGACCTACCCATGCATCGAGGAGCAATAGAGGGCTCCACCCATCACATACTAAGTCCAATAAATTCTTCATATGAAAAGGTTAAAACATAACATAAACATTAGTATTAAAACTAGCATACAAAATGTCAATATATTAACCATAAATCATGAATGATATAAAAATAACACATCCACACTCAAACATATCACAGAACGTTCAATACAATATGGAAGATTTGTATCATAATAAAATAATTTCAAACAAGTTAAAAATCCATCAAAGGATGTTGACATAATTGAAAATTATTTTTAAAACTCTTTGGGAGAAATATCCCTTTTTCATGAAAACATTTAAACATCACACAATTTAGAAAGGAAGTAATTTAAAGAAATTTTTGAATCAAAGTGTCCCATACCACTTTGAATCTTTTGAAAGTAATTAACTTTTTTAAAACCTTCATGTCCATATAAATAAATCCTTAAAAAGCATTTTGAAAACATGGATATTTATGAAAATGATTTAGAAGAATAAATATTTAAAACATTTAAAATGATGTTTTAGTAATAATTCCCTTAAAAACAATCCCTTTGAAAACTATTCTATGAAACATGGACATTTATAGTAAATATCTCCCAGTAGATACTTATATAAAAACAACCTCGGATAATAATGAGATTTTGAAATTGACCCTTACCTTGCACTTTCCTTGGGTCGAGGGTATGTTTAACATCTTGTATAATGACCATTGTATGTTATTAGATTATACTAGAACAATATTCATATTTATTATATCATACATGATTCATTTATGACTTTATACCACCCATTTAATAATGATTTTAATGTTAAATTAACATTTCGGGTAACAGTCGCTTTCTTTATCGTACGTATTTTAACATGTTACTCTTGATCGTATCATTTAGATCATGATTTAAATACATATAAAATATAAGATGTGATTTATATATCATATATATTTATAAAATTAATTTTTTTGATAGATATATATATGACCTGGAAAACACTGTTTATGGAGACGGTAGGCCGTACGTATGCATAAAAGTTGTTTATGTTTTGATATCGTATTGAACAGAAGTAAGTGAATAAAATATATGTATGTACATAAATACATATATATATATATATATATATATCCAGTAGTATTATTAAGTCATATATTACATACTTATTAGTAATATATATTTTTATAATCGTCGATGAATGGTGAACGTGGAAATGAATCTCATTGTGCCGTGGAGATGGTAATCCATACGTACGCACGAGCGACAATATCATTTACTTATAGGAGTTTAATTGGATGGTATATTTATTTTATAGAGACATTATAATATTATTTTCATTATATATATATATTACTCATCGTTATATCCATCCAAATTACATATTGTCGAATAACAAATTACACCATGACGTGGAGACGGTAAGTCGTACGTACGCACGCATGGTGAAATTATCATTCACAGGATGGATCGAATAATGAATATGGTTGTGCCATATTTATAATAAAAACACAGTATATATAAGGTACTGGAGTTATTATTTTATTATGGTAATAACAAAGAAAAAGTAAGTGGAAGAAGAAAAGAACTTGAAAGAGGGTGGTGAAATCATTACCACTTCCTCAGATTCTTCTTTCTTATTTGATCAAAATGTCTACATAGGTTGGTTTTATGACAAAATTAAGGAATCTAGGATGAAGGTAGGATAATTTTGAGGATATCTAGGTAGGTTTTGGCTGATCCAAATGGCATTGGAGGTGTCAATTTTAGAAAAGGGGAAGTGCCCTTTTATAAGAGGGGTGAGGGGGACCTTAGGAAAAGATGGAAATATTATTTTATAATAAAATAATTTTCGGTTTCTATGTCTAAAAATTGAATTATTTAAATAATATGATGGGTATAGGTCTAACAAAACTCATCCAATAAGTTTTAGATAGGTTTGGTTCACTATACTAACCTTATATTTTAGATTTAACTCTTAGTTAATTAGTTTGACATTTACCATGTCACTTTGTATTTATATAATATATGGTTAATAAACATACTATAAACTTCCAAGAGAACCCAATGTGGTTCATTAATGATAAAAGAATCATTATATTAGTATTTTGGGAGAATTTTAGATTTTTAAAATTAGTATATCAACTAATAATATTGTATTTTTTTAAAAAACTCATTTAAGACAATTTGGACAATATTTAATAATTGATTTTTGTGAAATTCCTATAAACATTATTACTTAGAAATAAATAAATTTAATAAAATATAACATGTCATAGTCACTTATAAATTTTTTATATGGCATCAACACTTTAAAATTATATTTATTTTAGTATTCATAATATCATTTATTTGATAGTTTGATTAATAAAAAAATACTGCATCATTATTATGTCAAATACAAATATATTTATTTTATGTCTAAAAATTATAAAGAAAATATAATGATGTAGGAAATAGTTTTAAATTTATAATTTTTATTTATAGTCAAATAGAGAAATTATATGACCTCATAAAAAAATTATTTTACTAAAAGATATTTTCTTTTGTTATTTTTGTCTTTACTTTAGATTATTTAATATAAAAAGTCATCGTCCATACATAGTAGCTCTATGAGGTTCTAAAATCGACCCAAGGATTTCAATGGTGGGACATGTATTAGAAAATAGGGTTAGGACATGAGTTAGTGTAATTGAATATTATTATAAAACTATTTGTTAACCTTATTTACTAGATTTACCCTTTTAACCACGGTAAATAAAATATTTACTGAAATAAATATTCGTAATGTCTAAAAATAAAAGTTACCTATCTACACAATTCAGACCTCCTGATTGAGAATATGTAATACATTTTTCCAAATTCAAAACACATAAGTGGAAATAATTAATTTAAAATTAATTATTGTTGTTAAAACCAAACACGTGTTTTTATTAAATAATAACCGTCAACAGATTGACACTTGTTTATGTAAAATTTAAATAAGAAATATCTTATAATGACCTAAATTGTATTAAATGATAAAAATATAATCTAAATATACTTATAACCCATTCAAATTCATAATTTATCCTTATTAATTATTTCTATTAAAGAATTTGTTTTTAATTAAAAATTTTCAATCTTCACTAATCATCAAAATATTAAAGCTATCATAAAAGTATAAAAAATTTATCCCAGCTAAATTTTTATATCCTGATTCTACAGTATAATTTAATTTCATTTAACTGAATATATAACATCATCAAATATTGGTCTTAAAAAGGGATCAATATTAAAATTCATAAAACTTCATTTTTTTTAAAAATACCTCTTTTATCTTAAAAATTGAATTTTTCTTATAATATTTCTAAGAAACACATAATATGGTTGTTAAATTTATATAGAGTATATAAGATTTAAAATATAGTGAACACTATTCATAACCTCTTTTTGAATGGCTAGTTTGGTACGTTATGGTGCGCTCGAACACGTTGTTGCGTGTAACGCATGTTATTGAATTACTTTGAAGAGATAACATACTATGAAATCTTGGGGTGCTATAGATACCTTAAAATTTAAGGATACTTTCCTGGAAAACTGAAGTCCCCGATGTGATAATCAACAACATAGTTCTCTTCTTGATTTTCATCTTTAAAATTTCTTTTATCAACACTAATATAATGATATTATTATATTTAAAAGACATTAATGTTACTATATTAATATAATCATCATTATTTATTTATATAAGTCATCCATTAAAAAAATGGTTATTCTCACTTTGGGTAGACATCCGACTCCGCGATGTAATATGATTCATTTTCCTTAATTTCCTTACATGGAACTGATATTAGGATAGTTTTAAAGTATAAATATGATTATTATTATATCATTAAGGGTTTTTATGAAAAATTATAAAACTTATTGATGATATGATCAATAAAATTTCGTCGTTAAGTTAGTCATATAATATAAATGTACTAAGAGGATAACCTTATATTTAAATTGGGTAATATTATAATATCCATTTTTTCTTATATTAATTATATATAATTATAATATTTCAAACTAATAATAACTATATTATATAATTATTTTCTTATTATAATTATATTACAATAATCATGAATCATAATCATTCATTAAATCGGTGTATATTCATCTTTGGGAAAGTTTAACCACCCACTTAAACAATACATTGAATTTAAACAATGACTGACTATGGGAATATAATTATATGTATTATATGATATAAATATTTAAATTATGTTTTTTTTTTTCCCTGTATATATTATATCAGTATATAATTAATCAATTATGGAAACATAGTCCCTTTGTAAAAAAACAAACCTTACCTATGGTCGACCTAATCATCAAGGATATGGTATCAAAAAGTCATAAAGGGAATTTAAAACATAATATATTTTTAAAAATCATCACATGAAGTAACTTTAATAACCTAGTAATAATTAACATTGTAACAATAATGAATACAAGCACTTCTACTATGAAACTAATACAAACATTCAAAACAATAAACTCCTAATATAGAAAAATGTGATAATTCATATAGAGAATCAATATTTATAAAGTGTATAAAAGTATATGTATATAATTATTATTCAAAATAAAGTGATTAATATATCTATTTTTAGATAATGGAGGTTAATGTATGTTTGAATAATTCAGGACCAGAGCTAAGGGTTTTCCATATCAAATTCCTCAATTTGAGAATTTTTTTGTATGATGAACCTAATTTCATTTATGTGGTGTATATACTGTGTATTTGTGATGTTATATCTGGTAGGGAATTTACTCATGGTATTTGAATATCGAGTTTAATCCATCCATTTCCAGAGGTGTTTATTAAATTTCTACCCAAGCTATAGGTTAATTTTTCCATAACAAATTTTATTCTTTGGGCCTCATGTTGTAATAACTATATATTTTTATTGTGTGTTTCATGGTTTTACATTGAATACCTTTTACTGTGTTAATCATGAAATTTTATGGATTTAAATATCTATATTTTCATCTCTATATAATATTCTTTTGATCAAAAGATACCTTTTACATGGTGGAAAACCCACACAATGTTTTGGTGTGGTAAATGTTTGTGTAATTCACTAGAAAATGCATCCCTGGTTGTATAAAAGAATGTGGATACATCTATGGAATAGATGAACCAAGAGGTACCAACCCTATTATAGTTTGGTTGAGAATTGAATCAATAATCACCCTGATGCATGATGACTTTTCCTAGGACTGCACACCAAGAGAGACACTCAAGGGGGTTATGCTTTGGAATATTCACACACTCATAATGAACCATGATGGTTGATTTTTTCTACCATTGAATTTGTCTCCTACCAATAAAAGCTCTTAAACCCAAATTCTATATTTTATGGATAATTGAACACCTTGAAGTTACCCTCACACATAAATTTCATTGATAAGTATATTAATTATTACTTTTATAATACCCCATAAAATCCATGTTGATTATGAGATGTTCTCCTAGACATCAACATTATTATATTGAATGGTGATGTAATCGATGTCTATATTTATCAATATATAGATAAACAAGTTTTATTCATTAGGGGATAGGTTTAAAGGTCTTGAAGTCTCTTATAGTGAATTCATTATACATAAATAAGTGAAAAGTGATTCTCAATAATATATAGCCCCTCAATGCATTGATAGAAGTCATGAGACAAAGTAGGTTGGGTTTCAGTGTATGCCTCTTCCAATTATAGTAATTTTTATTGGAATAAGGACTTGATAAAATATTATTGATTCGCATAATTATGCGTTCTATTAGTAAAAGATCAATAATTTTTATTATCCATGTTTTTGTTTATTGTCATGGTTATAGGATGCCCTTAGTTTTAGAATATTATGAATTCATGTTAATCATATATTATTCACATATCACTTATTCCATTTTTTTATTATATAAGTTTCAGTTGAATATTACCCCATACCGAGTATCTAAGCTAACCATTATTTGTTTTCCTATCCCTCAAAATCCCAGAGGATTGTTATTTATAATTTTAAAGGATATGTTAGATGGTTTAATAATGTCTTAGAAATATTTTCATGTTATATATTACGTTTTCCAATTTAATTTGTGTATATACCTAGTCTTCTAAGACTACTAAACTGTTTGATGCATTGGAAACTCTTGTAAGTTTACCAACAATGTAATTAAAATACCCTCTCTAATATTTTTGAGTACAGGATGTTAGATCTAGATTTAAAGGATGTTTAGTATAAACATTGCATAATAGATTGATATAATCCTTGTAATATAACACATGTACTATGAAAAGACCTTGGGATTTATAAAGAACATTCTAGACAACATAATGGGAATTTTATTTTACAATTCAGTTCATTGAGAATATTATGTGAATACCATTATTTTAATATTATGATTAATATGATTATCAATAATCATAGTCAATGAATGGAAGTCCACTTTAATAAAGTTAGTGAATAATGATTTGAGACTAATCAAATCATAACCATATTAGGTTAAATGACATAGTTTATGAAAAATAGTCACACACACATAGAGAAATCTTCTGATCAACAACATGGTTTGACTATTTTTATGAATTTATCAAATAAAAACCAATATCATTAAATAGAATTAATAATAAATTAGTTTTTAAAAGGGGATCAAGTACATTGGAAATGATTTCTCACTTTGGGAAGTAGTGAAATGTAAAATGTCTCCATTATAGTATATCATCTGGATGGAGAGACTTCATCTCTCGAGTCTTTTCTAGACCCACCCCTAGAAGCTCTCCTTAATGAAATTTTGGTTATAAAGAACGATCAAGAGCCATATATGGATGAGGAAGTTATCATATTAAGAGATAACATACCCATGGTATAAACGTTCATTGAAATTTTTCTAGATGAATTAGCTGGTCATCTACTAGATCGTGAGGCTATGTTCTTCATTGGCCTCATTCCTGAGGCAAGACCTATATTCCAAACTCCTTATATAACAACACCATTTGAGTTGGTGGAGTTAAATAAAAAACTACATGACTTAAGTAATGATGGATTTATATTCCCTTACATTTCATCATAGGGAAACCCTATTCTATTCATGAAAAATAGGGATGGGTTCATGTAATTATGCATTTATCGTGGGAGATAAATTCCAATAATGTGAATAAGAGGTATATTTTTTCACATATTTCTATCTTATTAGTTCAACTATAAGGAGAAAAATATGTTTCAAATATCAACATTCAGTCTAGTTATTAGCAATTAAGGGAAAATGATGAAATACTTAATACAACATTTCATGCAAGGAATATACATATGAGGTTATGATAATTCGATTTTTATTGAATACTTCATGTTTTAGAATCACATATTTGGTAAATAGAGTATTCAAGGAGAATTTTGATAAATTTTTCAGGGTATTAATTGATGATATCTTGATATACTCTAATATTTATAAATATTGTGAGAGTAAATATAAAACGATTCTTGAGACCATAAAAAAGAATTTTGTGTGATATATAATAAGTTTGTTTTGATTCACTGTGATGTTTTCATTCAGGGTAATATTGTCTCCAAGGATTGAATATCTATTTACCAATCAATGAAAAAGAAATTCAAATATTTTCCTACATCAATGAACATAAATAAGATCTAAGGTTTCATAGGATTAGCAGGTTACTATCATTGGTTTTGGATGATTTTTTCCAATTTTCTACCTCATTAACAAATATACCATGTGAAGGTATTAAAATCAAACAGTGAAGGGAATGTGAGGAATTTTTTTGAAGAGACTAATAGTATACTGATAATGAATCAATATTAACACTGCCATCAGGTAAGGAAGGATTTATAATTTTTAGGGATTCATTAAAAAGGACTTGATTGGGGAATTATGAAGATTGATATATTGATTGCCAATGCAGCAAGGTAGTTGAGAATCAATGAACAAAACTGTCCAACATGACATTGATTTGGAGGCTAAAATATTTATTTGAAAACATAGATACACTACCTCAATGGTGAAATATGTGATATATATATATTTATATCATATGAGTTTGATGTATGTCTTCTCTGAAATGTTCTGAATGTGAGGCAACAAAGAAGGTTGTTACAACTCAAGGACTATGGCTTCTTGACACAGTGCCACCATGTGAAGGAAAACATGGTGACTACTTTATTGAGTAAGAGTGACCATTGAGTTTGGAACATGATAAGGATTAATATGGATCCAATATATAAGGATCTATTAAAAATAGATATGGTTTGTTCTAGGAATAGAGATCCATAATTCTTTATCCAAAAAATTTAAAAAACATCCCCATGATATATGATATAGAATTTATAATAGGATGAAGAGAAAGTGAAAAATAAGATTAATGAATTGAAAGACGTGAAATTGATGGAATTCATATATAGAGTTGGGGTGTTGATATTTTGAAAGAGGTTATGTGTTCCATATGCAACCAAGTTGAAAAGGGAAATGTTAGATGAAGCACATAGCTCAGATTTATCTATAAACAATGTATGACAAAGTTGTGTATTGATTTAAGAAAAAATGGTGGGATGGTATGAAGTGATAAATGGAAGAACATTTGTTTGAAATATTATTATTCTAGTTGGTAATGTGCAACACCCCAATATTTATAGTATGTTATTTTTCAAAGTAATTCAATAACTTGCACTACACGCAACACTGAGTTCTAATGCACCATGAATTACCAAACGAACCATTCAAAAGAGATTATGAATATTATTCACCTAATTTTGAACTTTATATAATCCTGATAATTTTAGAATCCATATTGGGAATTTCTTAGACATAATGTAAGAAGAAATACATTTTTTTCAGATAAAAGAAGTATTTTTCAAAAAAATGCAATTTTACCGCTTTTTAATGGAGAACCCTCAATAAATCTAAAATTTGAAACTTCAATATATTTATTTTGGCAAAATAAACTTCTTATTTATAATCTTAAAATAAAAATTTAGTTTCAATAATTTTTTTGTGGTTTTCTGATAACTTTCTTATTTGGGTGAATAGTGAAAAAATACTATATTTTTACTGAAAAGAACTTTTTTTAATCAAAATAATTTATAGTGTTAAATTATACATTTTAATGATTTTCAAGTATAAATAGATTATATTTCTACCATTTAATACAATTATGGTCATTTTAAGTAATTTCACATTGAAATTGGACATAAACAAGTGTCAATCTTTTGATAATTATTATTTCATAAAAATACTATTTGGTTTTGACAACGGGAATTAAATTTAAATTAATAAATTCAGATTCTATGTTTTCAATTTTGTAAAATGGGATTCATTTTTGAATTTGAAATATCAAAATTATCTTAGGGTGAATTTTTGGTAATTTTCTGAGAACTTTCAATTTTTGATGAATAGTGAAAAACACTGAGTTTTTATTTAAAACCAACTTTTTATTTAAACAATAATGTATTTTATTTAAATTTATTTAATGTAAAAAGAGATACATAATAACTATATATGTTCAATATAATTCATTGGAGTCATTTTATAATATTTTTAGATATATAAAAATTTTATTGAACTTTTTACCGTCTTTTACCCACCTCCTAGGAGAATTTGCAAATTTGTGTAAAACGTAATTTTACTGTTTCTTTGAGTTGAATTTAAAAAATATGAAAGACCCAGTTAACCTCTGTAAGTAAAATTTGATTCAATAAATGTAAATAATTTTTGGTGAATAGTAACTTTTGACTTTTATTTACCACGGTTAAAGGTAAATAGGGTAATTCAAGGTAAATGGAATATTATAACAATAAAAATTAACTTAACACATGTCTTAAGCTTATTGGATGAGTAATGGCCGACCATGGACATCCTTAGGTCGATTTTGGGACCCCATGGAGCCATTTATGAATGATAATGACACATTATTTTAATTAACTTAATGTAAAGGCAAAAATTATATAAACAAATATCTTATAGTAAATCAATTTTTACATGGTGTTATATAAGTCATATTTTCTAATATAAATATTAATTGGAAATATAAAACAATTTCCTATATAATGTTAGTTTATTTATAATTTTTATACAGTAAATAAATTAATTTATTAATGACAGAATGATGATGCAGTAATTACCTTATTAATGAAATATTAAAATAATAGATATTATAAATACCCAAATAAAAGTAATTTGAGACTTTTTATGAATTACAATAATTTTATATGTTAATATGAAATGTTATAGTTGGATAGAAAAAAAAAATTTGATGTAATAATGCTGTTATTAATTTAATAAAAAAACAAAATACCAAATAGTGTCAAACTTGACATAAAAGAGTTTAAAAAAAATTAAATTATTAATTGATATTCTATTCCAAAAAATCTAAGGTTCAACCAAAGACTTATATAATTATAGGTGTATCATTAATGAACTAAGTGGGGTTATTTTGGAAGTATATAGTATTTTTATTTACCATATAATATAAAAATACCAAGAGACATGGTAAATGTCAAACTTTTTAACTAAGAGTTAAATCTAAAAGATAATGTTAATATGGTGACCCAAAACAATCTAAAACCTATTTATAGAGTGGTTTTTGACCCATACACACCTTATCCTTAAAATAATTCATTTTGGATCCATTAGAAACCGAAAATTATTTTATTATAAAATAATATTTCTAGCTTTTTCTAAGGTGCCCCTCACCCCTCTTATAAAAGGGAACTTACCATTCTCTCTATTTCACACATCGAAGCCATTTGGGTCGGCCAACCTCTACCCAAATATCCTCCCAACTGTCCTCCCTTAATCCTAGAGTCCTTCCTTTAATCAGAAATCCAACATAAGGATCCCTTTTGATCAAATCAAAAAGAAAGAACCCGAAAAAGAGGTAAATATTTCATCACCTCTTTCAAGTTCCTTTCTTCTTCTGCATCATCTTTATTTTTTATTTCCATTCTAAATTAATAACTCCATAATCTTCTATATACTATGATTTTATTATAAATATGGTACAACCATATTCATTATTCTATCAATCCTTTGAATGACATGTCACTATACGTGCGTATGTACGGCTTACCGTCTCAACTTCGTGGTGTAATTGTTATTCAATACGTTATTATTTGGATGGGTGTAATAATGATGTGTAATTGTTGTAAATAAAAAATATAAAAATAAAATTATTCTGTATATATAATATATCATCCAATTATATATTATTTTAATATCAAAATAATGATATTGTCTCTCATGCGTACGAACGGATTACCATCTCCACGAACATGATAAGATTCATTCCCCATCATATCCATTAAAGACTAATTTTCATTAGATTATTAAAAATATTGTTTAAATACTTAATATAATTATAAATATGAATAATATACTTCCTATCTATAACAAACATTACTTACATAACAGAGAATATAATGGAAAACGAATCTTTTAATACCCAAAATGACTATAATAATAAGATATTATTAACAAAGCAATTTTATAAGATCATATATGATATAATATTAATGTATATGATTCTTGTATAAATTAATAACAATTATATCACCATTATACGTGAGTTTAACCTACCATCGACCAAGGAAAAGTAAAAGGTAAGGGTTAATTCTACAACCCCTTCATTATTCAAGGTTGTTTATATGTAATTATCTACTAGGACCTCTTTATCATCCACATCCGTGTTTTCCTAAAAATGTATTTCAAATCATTTTTACTATTTTCTAGACAATGGTTTAAATTCATTTATACCCTTACTAGACATTATATGTTCTGAAATAAATCTTTCCGTCATTTTCCAAACAAGGTACTTTATAACCTTTTTGACAAAATTAAGGTAAGACTGTTTTTTAAACGTATACGACGTGTGTGGATATTTTCCTCCATTATAACATTGTCGAAGCTTACCTTACAAGTTTATAAGAATATTTTCAAAATAAATGTTTTATTTATAATTATGTTACTATTAAATGATTTCAAAATAGAAATAGGTATTTCTCTAAAAAGGTTTTGATTTCATCTATATCAACATCCTTTAACGGATTTTAACCTTGTTTGAAGTTGATTTTTTAAGATACAAATATTCCATATTGTATTAAAGGTTTTGTGATATGTTTCACTATGGATGTTTTATTTTTATACCATTCATGGATTATGGATAAATTATTGAAATTATGTATGTTAGTTTTAATACAAATGTTTACATTATTTTTAAACCTTTTCATATGAAGAATGCATTGGATTTAGTAAGTGACGGGTGGAGCCTGCTATATCTCCTCCATGCATCGGTTGGTCTCACTAGATAACTAGACGTGGAATTGGCCAAGTCATTTCCCAATTTGATATATGTTTTTGGCAGATGCCTTAATCATTTTTAGACATCTTGGCCGAGGCCTTGAAAAAATGTTTCAGAAAGTCTGGCATTATAAATTCCCACATTATGAAAATAATATTGATAGTTCATGTAGTCATTTGACTAGTATAATACGCATTATTATGTTTTATTATGGAATTATTTACTCACCTCATATTCCTTCCAAAAAAGTATTCTTGTTTATTGGTAATGGAATGTGGTTACAATTATTCACCATGCATAATATTTATTTTATCTTCCACTATATTTCTTAACCTTACTGAGTGTTTGAGCTCACCCCTTTCTTATGTTTCATTTTCCCAGGATATGAAGAAGTTATATATGAGTGAATTGAAGGCATAATCTTGGAGGCTTGGATGTTCTTAAGGTAATAAATTCTTGTTGTATTTCTTTTCAAGTTGTAATATTGAACTAATGTATGAATCTTGATTCCAATAATACCAAATGGATCGGTCTTTCGAGACAAGATTTCCTTGTGATCATGCCAAGGTATTAAAATAATGCACCGACTCTCGGTAACTAGGGTCAGGGTGTTACAGTTGATATTAGAAAAGTTTAGTACAAACCATGGAAACTATATTTAGATAAACTCTGATTAGAGCACATTACCCCGAGATAGACTTTGATGATTTTTATAAAAGAACCTCCTATAATTTTGGTATTGTAGAGATTTTGCGTGTTTTCGATGAAAATACATCCCTGACTAGATAAGAGCAGGTAGAGGTGGATCTAGAACAGATGCACCTAGGGGTAAAACCCAAAACCACTGTTTTGAGCTAGAATCGAATGGGAAGTAGTGCACGATAATGGGCCTTACTGCACTCTTGGTTACGACACTCCCATGGGATATGCTTAGGATAATTCTCATTTTCTTTACAAATAAATATGAAGGATTTACGAGTATATACCTCCTCAAAGAAAATATTTTTATGATTATGGATTATATCCCTAAACTAGTAAATTTACATTAGGTATTTTACAAGTTTGTAATTATTCATTACAATTCATAAATTGACCTAGTGTGTCACATTGTATAGAATGGTGCCCCGTATATGGAATGTAAACTCTAGAAATACGTATGATCCAAAGAGTAATAAGGATCATATCATTCATGGTATTAAGCCAACATTTAGAAGGTAAATAGTCTCCCATGTATTCTCAACATATGAAGAAATATTATAAGGTGTTAATAAGATAAGTAAGTAATTATCTGAGTCCTATGGATTTGAAGGGAAGAAATAGAAGAAAAGGATATAAAAGAGAATGATGGATAAAGGGAAGAGGGAAAAGAAGGATTTTCCCATATGTGGTAACTATGGAAAGTGTCACCTTAGTAAATTCTTGAAAGGAATGGGATTTTGTTATAAGTGTGGAGAAAAAGGACACCAAGTACGTGATTGCAAGGGTAAGATAAAAGTTTAAAATGTAAAATGCATCATCCCCAAGGAGTAGAAATAATATGCAAATCAATGTCCAAATCATCATAGTATACTCCAAATGCTGCTATTGGATAATAATAAAGATATGATACTACCGAAGATGACGATGTATGATTAGATTTCTTACGTTGTTATTAAAGTATTGTGTCATTTGAGTATTGTTTTAATGATATACATGTTATAAGAATTCTAGAAAATATAAGGATTGTATTGCAGTACTATTTCATTAAAGACTTGAGATTGTGTGGAACCAAGAAAAGAGACTCAATAGCAAGTAAAAGTTTTGGAAAATATATGGTTGAGAGAAAGATAGACCATCATATGGTTCTGATACTGAGGTATTGATTTTTGTAATAATACATGATTGATTTGGATAAATTATATTGGATTTTCGTGAATACCTTGAAGCTGATTAATGATTTATATATTCCATCATTATTGGAGTTTACAACATTTTTGGATAAAAGGGGTATATCCAGTATTCTATATGGAATAAAGGATCATGAATTTAATCAATAATGTTTTATGGTAATTCAGGATGTTGTAGTGTTTTAAAAGAATACATGATGAAGGTGTTCACATGTTATTACATGGAAAAAAGGATCTTCATTTTGTTTCACTTCCTTATAAATTTTGGAATGTGAGTTTGGATAGAAGTATTTTTGATAATTCTAGTTTGAGATTATTTTTGGATTTCAATAAAAAGGACAACTTGGAGGCCAGGCGGAAACCCGTCGCGTCCGGCAAGGCCGCGAGACTTGAACCCGGAACCAAAGGGCGACACGGGTGTATCACCTACCACTGGCCCACGTGATGTCCTGTATTGAATAATGTAGTTTTTTTAAAAGGTCTGGTAGATAAATTATATTTTTTTTTGTAACTCTATACTAATAGGATAAATATAATATTTTTGTATGTTCTATTATCTTTTATAGTGAAAGATGAGTTTGTGGGAGAAATTATTTAAAGGATGGAACTTTACTTGTCAAGCGTATATTTTTTTCTTTCATCTATTCTTCTAAGAATAAATTAATTCTTAAACATTAGATAAGGGATCTTAAAACTTAAAATTTGTTATCCTAATACATTAGGTTTTGTTGAACCGATGACATTTTAAATCATCATAGATTGATGGCTTTGAGGCCCTCAATTCTACAATTTTTTGGGACTGATGACCTCAATAACTCTCTATAAATATTTAGGGTTTTCCTCTAATTATGTGTCTCTAATTGCCACCAATGTTCTCCTAATCGATATCATAATTTGGTGGTAACATTTTCGTTACCTTTTTCCTCTTATTAAGACTAAATTTTTTTAACCCAATTTCTATTGTGGGGTTTTCCACAAAGGTATTTTCTATTTTCAACCTTTCATTTTCAAAAAAAAATTCAAATTACGAGGATGCAATTTATTGCAGTAGGGAAAAATGTAACACCCCATGTTTTCATAGTACATTATTTCTTCAAAGTAATTCAATATCTTGCACTACACGCAACACTGAGTTCTATCGCACTATGACTTAGCAAACTAGCCGTTCGAAAGCAGTTATGATTAATATTAACTTAATTTTGAACTTTATATAATCCTAATAATTTTAGAATTCATATTGTCAGTTTATTAGATATAATTTATGAAAAAATTCATTTTTTCTGATAAAAGAAGTATTTTTTTTAAAAAAAGCCAATTTTAACACCTTTTAATGGAGAACCCTCATTAAATCCAATATTTGATACTTTTATATATTAAATTTGAGAAAATAAACTTCCTCTTTAGAATTGGATAATAATAATTCAGTTTCAATAAATTATTGGTGTTTTCCGGATAACTTTCATATTTGGGTGAATAGTGAAAAATATTATATTTTAACTGAAAACAACTTTTTTAATCAAAATAATTTATATTGATAAATTATACATTTTAATGGTTTGGAAGTATAAATAGATTATATTTTTACCATTTAATCCAATTCTTGTCATTTTAAGTAATTTCACATTGAAATTGGACATAAACAAGTGTCAATCTTTTGATAGTTATTATTTTTTAAAAATACACTTTTTGGTTTTGACAATGGGATATAATTTTGAATTAATAAATGCAGATATTATGTTTCGAATTTGATAAAATGGAATTTATTTTTCAATTTGGAATATCCAAATTAGCTTAGGTTAAATTTTTGGTATTTTTCTGAAAACGTTCAATTTTTGATGAATAGTGAAAAACACAGAGTTATTGTTTAAAATCGACTTTTTATTTAAATGATAATTTATTTTATTTAGATTTATTTTAGGTCAATATAGATACATAATAACAATATATTTTCAATATAATTCATTGGAGTCATTTTATAATAAGGTTAGATATATAAAAATTTTATTGAACTTTTTAACGTCTTCTACCCACCGCTTAGGAGAATTTGTAAATTTTCATAAAACATAATTTTACCATTTCTGTGAGTTGAATTTCATATTTTCAAGAGACACGGTTAACCACATTAAGTAAAATGTGGTTCAATAAGGTGATTTTTATTGTGAAGAGTAACTTTTGACTTTTATTTACTGCGGTTAAAGGTAAATAGGGTAATTCAAGGTTAAAAAATATTATAATAATACAAAATTAACTTAACACTTTTCCTAACCTTATTGAATGAGTCATGGCCGACTATGGGCATCCTTGGGTCGATTTCGGGACCACAAGGAGCCATTTATGAATGAGAATGACACTTTATTTTAATTAACATAACGTAAAGGCAAAAATGACAGAAACAAATATCTGTTAGTAAATCAATTTTTACATGGGGTTATATCAGTCATCTTTTTGACTATAAATATTAATTGGAAATATAAAACTATTTACTACATAATGGTATTCTATTTATAATTTTTAGACCTTAAATAATTTAATTTATTCATGACACAATGATGATGTAGTAATTACCTTATTAATGAAATATTAAAATAATTGATATTATATATACCCAAATAAATGTAATTTGAGACTTTTTATGAGTCAAACTAATTTCATAGGTTAATATGACATGTTAGGCATTTCTAAATAAATTTTATTCGATGTAATAATGCTTTTATGAATTTAGAAATAAACAAAATACCAAGTAGTGTCAAAATTAACATAAAATATTTTTTAAAACAAATATTATATTATTAATTGATATTCTATTCCTAAAAATATAAGGATCAGCCAAAAGACTTATATAATAATAGGTGTATCATTAATGGACCACTTGGGGTTCTCTTGGATGTAAATAGTATGTTTATTAAACATATAATATAATAATACTAAGAGACATGGTAAATGTCAAACTATTTAACTAATAGTTAAATCTTAAAGATAAAGTTAATATAGTGACCCTAATCTGTCTAAAACCTATTGTCTAACTGGTTTTCGACCCATCCTCACCTTATCCTTTAAATAATTCATTTTGGTTCCATTAGAAACTGACAATTATTTTATTATAAAATAATATTTCTAACTTCTCCTAAGGTCCCCCTCACCCCTCTTATAAAAGGGAACTTCCCTTTCTCAATAATTCACACATTCAAAACCATTTGGCCTGACCAAACCCTGCCCAAATACCCTCCCAACTGTTCTAAATTCATCTTAGAGGCCTTCCATTAGTCCTAAATCCAACCTAATAAGCCCTTTTGATCAAATCAAAAGGAAGAACCCGAAGAAGAGGTAAATATTTCATCACCTCTTTCAAGTTCCTTTCTTCATCCACATCCTCATTCTTTGTTATTTCCATTGTAAAATAATAAATCTAGTATCTTATATATACATTGATGTTATTTTAAATATGTTACAACCATATACATTATTCTATCCATCCTTTAAATGACATGTCACCAAACTTACGTACATACGGCTTACCGTCTACACGTCATGGTGTAATTGTTATTCAATACATTATTATTTTGATGGGTATAATAATGATGTGTAATTGATGTAAATAATAAATATAACAAATAATTATTATATATATATGATATACCATCCAATTATATATTATTTTAATATAAATAAATGATATTGTCGCTCGTGCGTACGTAAAGATTACCGTCTCCATGAACACGATAAGATTCATCCCCCATCATATCCATTCAAGAATAATTTTCATTGGATTATTTAAAATAATGTTTAAAGAAATAATATCATTCTGAATATGAATAAGATGCATCCTATCCATAGTAAACATTACTTACATAACAAATAATATAAAGGAAAACAAATCCGTTAACACCCAAAATGACGATAATAATAAGATATTATTAACAAAGAAATGTTAAAAGATCATATATGATATCATATTAATGTATATGATTATTTTATACTTTAATAAAAATTATTTGGCCATTTCACAGGAGTTTAAACTAACCTCAACCATGGAAATTAAAAGGTAAGGGTTAATTCAACAAACTCTTCATTATTCAAGGTTGTTTATATGTAATTATCTAATGGGACCACTTTATCGTCCACATCCATGTTTTCCTAAAAATGAATTTCAAAACATTTTTAATATTTACTAGACAATGGGTAAAAGTCATTTATACCCTTATATGACCATATATGTTCTGAAAGGAATATTTCCGTCATTTTCCAAACAAGTTACTTTATGACGTTTTTGACAATGTTAAGGTAAGAATGTTTTTTAAACTTATACAGCGGGTGTGGCTTTTTTCCTTCGTTATAAAACCGTCGAAGCTTACCTTACAAGCTTATTTGAATATTTTAAAAATAAATGTTTTTTTATAATTATGTGACTCTTAAATTATTTCAAAATATATTGATATATTTCTCTAAAAAAGGTTTTTATTTTATCTATGTCAACATCCTTTGATGGATTTTAAATGTATTTGAAGTTGATTTATTATGATACAAATATTCCATATCGTATTTAAGGTTTTGTGATATTTTTAACCGTGGATGTGTTATTTTTATACCATTCATGGATTATGGATAAAGTATTGAAATTTTATATGCCATTTTTAATACGAATGTTTATGTTATGTTTAAACCTTTTCATATGAGGAATGCATTGGACTTAGTTAGTGATGGGTGGAGCCCACTATAGCTCCTCGATGCATCAGTAGGTCTCATGAGACAACTAGATATGGAATTGGCCAAGGTCTTTCCCAATTTGATATATGGTTTTGTATGAGGATTTAATCATTTTTAGACGTCTTGGTCGAGGCCTTGACAAAATGTTTCAAAATTTCTGGCATTATACAATCCCTCATTATGAAAATAATATTGATGGTTCATGTGGTCATTCTACTAGTAGAATACCCATGATTATGTTTTGTTATGGAATTATTTACTGAGCTCATATTCTTGCCATAAATGTAATCATTTTTATTGGTAAAGGCATGTGGTTTCAATTATTCACTATGCTTAATATTTATGTTATCTTCCACTGTATTTCTTACCATTACAGAGAATTTGAGCTCACCCCTTTATTATGTTTCATTTTCCCAGGATATGAAGAAGTTAATTATGAATGACTTGCAGGCATAATCTAGGAGGCTTGTATGTTTCTAATAGAATAAAATATTGTTATATTTCTTTTCATGTTGTAAAGTTGAACTTATGTATGAATCTTATTTCCAATAATACCATACTTTTCGAGACATTATTTCCTCGTGAACATTCCAATGTATTAAAATAATGCACCGACTCTGGGTAACTAGGGTGAGGGTGTTACATAATGTCTAAATTAAAATATCTTAAGGGAGTAATTCAATCCTTTGCTTATATATATATATATTTTACAGGGACAATGTTTTAAAGGAGTTTTTTATAAGACTCACAAATTCTCCAAAGAAGAGTGATTCTATATTACCATTTTTGATCATCTTAAGAAGTTTTCTCATTTCATAGAAACATGATTGGATCAACACCTTTAGATTCCTACATAACTCTATATCAATGAAATCATAAGGATTTATGCGGAACCTCTATCCATTGTATCTATCCATGACCCTATGTTCACATTGAAATTATAGGAGAGTCTTCAAAGGTCTATCAACATTGAGATGTATTTAAGAACTAATAATCATACCTCGACTAATGGGTAGTCTAAAAGATCTATCAAAACATTGGAATACATATTGAGATCATTTTATCTAAACATATAAGGATTGTGGGATTATTATCCCCTTTTTGAGTATTAATACAATAATACCTTTCATTCAAGCATCTAGATGGCACCATTTGGAGAATTATGTGGGAATTGGTTTCATACTTCAACATGATGGGATGAAGCTAGAGAAAGAAACCCAGTTGTAAAATAACTTCTAGAGGACACAACAATTAAATTATGGTCTATTCTGGATCATATTAAATAACCCTAAAGTAGACATAAGTGTTATACTAATAATTTAAGGGAAGACTTATAATTTCTTGTTAAGGATCTTGTACTCCAGATGGTTTCAACATGATAACTATTTTTACGGTTTAGTATAATGTGGAACCTAATCCCTAGATACCTTGGACATTTTTAAACACTCAAAATAATAAGGGATATATATTAATAATTAGCTATTATACAAATACATTCTAAAGTACACTATTTCTTCTAATTGAGGAAAAATATACAAAATACAAAACATTTTATTATTTCTAAAGGAATAGATTTTGAGCATGAATTTTTTTATAATGAAAAGTATGTATTTATTATAGAAATCAGAGAGAACAAATTTTGTAATAAGATAACTCCCTTGATGAAATTCCTTTATAGAAATAACAAATTAGAAAAAGAAACATGTCACCCTGAAGAAACTATAATGTAGGTGTATCCAAACACTATAGGAAATCCAGCCTATACTAACACTTTATTCCCAACCGTTTAGAAAACCCCATTGGGAAAAAGAACCTATACCAACAGTTCTAGTAAATCGTTGTTATAGGCTATTATATGTTGGGTTTTCCCACCGGTTTAAGAAAACAGTTGGGAAGGAAAAATATTACTCACAGTTTTTATTAACAGTTGAGAAAAAATATACCCAATTTAGGGATCCCTCAGGACATTTCATCCTCACACACTCCTCCCCTCCTTGACCTTGACCTCCTCCCGGCCTCCGCCTCCGCCTCCCAGCCTCCGCCTCTACCTCCCAACCTCCGCCTACTGGCCCCCTCCCTCTCCTCCGGTGATGTTCCCCTTCACCTCTCGGCTCCTTCTCCGACGACGTCGTCCCCCTCCCCTCTCGGCTCCCGACAACGTTCCCCCATACCCTCTCATCTCCCTCTATTGGCGACATCCCCCTCCCCTCTTGGCTGAATATCCTCTTACGACGTCCCTTGACCCCCTCTTCAGTTGCACGCAAGACCCCCCATGGCCAAACACCCCGCCTGACATCCCCCTCTCTCGGATCCCTCTCCTCCCGCCAGTGTTCTTGATGGGTACTTCCAGGTAAGAATTATTATTATTTTTTAAAAAATGAGGCAAAAAGGAATGAATTTTTAGGTTAATATTTATGATAACCATTCATATTAATCGTGAATTTTCTAGAGTTTTTGTAGTAACCAACTCATGGTGTGGTGAATTATTTGGTAAATTGTAAATTGTTTTAAAATAGAGTCTTCCAGAAATGTAGGGTTATATTCATAGGTTGTATTCCATTCATTCGAAAAGTGCATTCAATAA
Source organism: Viscum album (assembly GCA_963277665.1). Taxonomy (NCBI): domain Eukaryota; kingdom Viridiplantae; phylum Streptophyta; class Magnoliopsida; order Santalales; family Viscaceae; genus Viscum; species Viscum album. The sequence goes on along the minus strand of OY728166.1, from coordinate 457,584,213 downwards.
AAAGTTCATGATTTTTTATAAACCTCATTTTTTTCTATAGACTCCTATTAGTCCTTATACTGTGTTGGTTTTTGTTTGATAATCATGATATATATGTGATGAGGATGTATCGTCATTATGATGTGCAATGATGTGGGTTAATTGGAGGTGAGTGATGCTATATGAGATTTTATGGGTTATTGTGAGGATTTCATTTCCCTTTCACTGATTGGTTCCTAAAACATAATTTGTTACTACATATATTATGTAATTGGAATTGGTAAAGTAAAATGTTGGTATTGGATTTCCGAGTTGGTTATTTGGATGTTATTCTCTATCAGAAGTGGGTATATCTCTGTTGAGTATGGGTGTATTTTCAAATTTACTAATGTATTTATTAAAATGACCATGAAATACACAATTCACAAAATACAGAATCACAACAGAAATCATATATAGACACTATAACCCTCAAGACACCCATTTGAGACACCCCTTGACATCTTCAGATAGTTAATGGGCCATTAACATAGGAACAGAAGTCGATTGGCACTCAAGCCTTGAGAAATTCCCATTACTGGTAGAAAATATACGAACACCTTTATTCTTAGTATAGTATAATAAAATTCTTTACACCCTCATGACCAAGTAGACCATCTGGTTCATGGACTGGTGCCCAACCAGGTTCAAGAGTAGTATCAACTTCTAAACATTGATTGTGGTCCCTCGGAGGTTCTTTCCATAGTGAATATGGTTATGTGCACAATCATCAACTAAACTAATACAGCATAGGTACATATTAAATGGATAAGTGTATTAGTATGGTGTTTCCAACAACGTGCTATATAAATAACATAATGAAAAATGAAGAGATTATAGAATGGAAGTGTTTCCCCCTTTCTTGCAGGAACATTATTTGACCCATGGGTTGGTGTGGTTCTTATATATAGGGTGGTGACATGTATAGTCATGGGATACAGGTATGTTTTTGTTTAGTTTTTATTTTATATTCTTTATCGCATTGGCCACTTAGGTATTTTACACCTTTCTATGGATGCAGGGTAGTGATGTTATCCTGACTAGTTGACGTAGATCACTTGTATATTGTAATACCATGAGGTGTGAGTGTGAGGAAACATTGGAAGATAAAGGAGCCTTGTGGTGTTCCATGAGATGGAATTGTTATTCTAAAACATTGTATGGGAACATTTTGGGCGTATGTTGGAGTCATGAAATAACCCCTAGTGTCTCCATGAGATAGCATAAATAACCCCAAGTGTCTTCAAGTGTCTCCATAAATCGTATCATCCTCGCATGGGTTGGCCACTCATCCAATCATATCAAACCTATCCTACTCTATCCTCTCATTTACATAGTCTAGACTCATATCTCGATGATTATCTCATGCCTCGATGTGCATCTCATCATCCAACTAGACAAAGAGGATTATTCACCTTATGATTGTCCTAGTCACAAAATCACACAATGTAGAACCCATCTACATTATGTTTTCAATAATATGGTCAAGAACCTCATAAAAATCATTTATTATAACCCAGTCCCACTAACTAGTTTCCATCCTAATCTAAATCACACCATGCCTCTTGGCATTATATTGCCAATCTGTCCGACAATACCCAATACACAGACTAGCATCTCATCCTTCATTTCAATAGTTGAACTGTTTAATCATTAAATAGAGTATAACCTTTCATAATACAATTTATATACTCAGAGGGACCATCCCACTCTAGGGACCTACAAAGATTCTAATCCATCTTCATAATTATTTCCTCATCAAACACTAGATGTACAATTTCCACACCTATCACTACAAGGCACAATCCTCTTGGAAAATTTTACTTGATCTAAATCCTCATCGTTTGTGACATCAATCGCATGAAAGTGCATAAATTTCAACTGAACCCTACATTCCAAGAATTATTCATGTGGACAAGCCTCGTGGTAACAAGCTAAGAACTAAAACCATAAATAATAATGCCAAATACATGCATCATTTTTAAATAAATATCTCATGTGTAAACATAAAAACCAAGAATAATAATACATAATCCCTTGTATCAAACAAAACCAAACTAAGTTGAAACTCAGTCCAAGTTGATTATATTCCACTAATAGGAAGAGTAATTGTTAATTAATAGGTATGTACTATTTGATAGTATCATTTTGAAACATTGATCTGTTTCCCCTTTGCTTGAAGGAACATTATTTTACCCATGGGGCAATGTGGTACTTATATGTTGGGCGGTGACAGGTATAGTCACAGGAGACAGGTTTGTTTTAGTTTAGTTTTTACTTTATTTTCTTTATCACATTGGTCAAATAGATCGTGGACTACTTTCTATGGAAAAAGGGTAGTTATATTCTATGAAGGGGGCCATAAGGAGTTCAGATTGATTCAGTCCACTGGCTTTGATCCGAGGTAATATTCTATGGTTACTACTTGTCTCGAACCTCATTTATTTGAGTCTTTAGTGTTTTGACTCCATATTAGGTCTTCGGTAGGACATTGGATCATTTCGTGTTGGTTTGGGTGGATTTGGTTCTCCTCTTCCAATCTAGGTAAGTATTTAATGCCATTGGTTGGTTTCTCACTGGTAATGTAGCATATTTCATGTGTTTTAAAGGTCTTAATATCCTTTTTATACTTTGTTGATCCCTACTTGTTGGTTTCGTGTGGCCAAGTCAAGGGAGACTTGCCTGCATGTGCATAGGTAAGTAAGTATATGTATGTGGGTTCCCTCGTTACGTGTATAGTCACCCATGGCAGTGATTATGAACGTATGGGGCTAGGTGTGCCCATGTATATATATATATAAATGCATACTTAGGTGATTGGAAAATGATATATGCATATAAGCATATGTGAAAGGATCCCATTGCACATGCTCATGGCCATGAGGGTGTGTGCATAAGGGCTAGGTGTCCTTGTATGCCCGTGAATGTGCGTATACCCAGTGAAGGAGGAGCAGCTTTTAGTTAGAAATCTCCAAGAGCCGAAGTGGATGGCTTGGTTCCACCTTGAGGTAGAGTCCCTCTCATGTCCTCTTTAATTTAAGAATGATTTAAATTGAATTTACCCTCTTTGTTAATTCGTCTTAATTATATTTAATTTCATATCTTGAATAAGTGTTCTTAAATATAATTGTTTCATTTGATAAATAAATTCTTGTTTTTATAATAAAAACCCTCCAACAAAAGTGTGCTATCTACGGAAACTCATTGTGATAGTTTATGGTGTATGATTATTTTATGTCGTTTTCTTTCCCTTTAGACGTTGCATCATTGTACCTCTCACTACAACATTCCAACGATTCCTTTTTAGAAAATATTAAATAGTTTATTTGTTAGATCATGTCCTTTGGGACCTTATCTTTTGGAGAAACCCATTTCTGGTGTTTGTCTGACCTCTTGGCCACCCCTTTAGGTGTTTACCCGAGCCTATATATCTAAAAAGACTGATGGTGTCATTTTTTAACACCAGTCAAGATTATGGTGCTCCCCACCATAAGATTCATCTTAACACAGTTTGGGGTGTTTTCCAGGCCTCGATGCACATCTAATTTTTTCACATATATGAATTCTCCCATAAGATTTGTGTTGCATCCTGAGATGTTAAAACATACTCAAATTATATTATTATCAAGGTGACTGATGTTTTATTATTAGAGTTCCATGAGATAAATATACCATTGATAAGTAATACACATGAATTATTTGACTCTAAATTAGAAGTTTCAACTACCAAGTACCACTTTTAAAAACAATTAATATAAAATATATATCTTTATCGTAAAACAATCTCGAATAAAGAATCTATTTTTTATAACATATGATCAGTTTCTAAAATGTGAAGGGAAACTTCATTGGATTTATTTGGAATCCTGGCTGGAAGATGCTGCCCCGCGGATGTCGCTGGACCGGGCCAACACGCCGCAGTCACGTCGCGGTCACACCGCGGTAATGTCGTGATTTGGCCCTACTACAGAACGACACCCCGTGACGGTTCGCAGTCCTACCAGAATTTAATGTATGATACATAGATAGTGTTTTGGATACATTACCCACCGATAGATAATGGGGATGGAGGCGATGGTCGGAATGTTTCCCCACTTCCTCCCGCTCCCTTCGCTCCTGGCCATAAGATGCTGCCCCACAGATGTCGTCGGACCGGGCCAACACGCCGTGATCACGCCGCGGTCACACCGCGTTCACGCCGCGATCACACCGCGGTCCTACCACAGTCACGCTGTTATCATGTCATTGTTACATCATGGTCATGTCGTGGTCACACTGCGGTAATGTCGTGATTTGGCCTTGCTCCAGGATGACACCCCACGGTAGTCCGCAGTCCTGTCGGAATTCGATGTATGATACCTAGATAGAGATTTAGATATATTAACCACCCATACTTAATGGAGAGGGAGGTGACGAACGTAATGTTTCCCGACCTCCTCCTGCTCCCTTACCTTGTGGCCGAAATATGCTTCCTCGCGGATGTCGTTGGACCGGGCCAACATGCTGTGGCCACACCGTGTTCAAGTCGCGATCACGCTACGGTCATACTGCGGTCAAGCCACGGTAATTCCATGATTTGGGCCTGCTCTAAGACAACACCCCGCGGTGGTTCACAGTGCTGTCGGAATTCTATTTATGATACCTATATAGATTTTTAGATAAAATACCCACCCTTCTTCTTGGACCCCCAACAGCCCCCCCCCCCCCCTCTTCCCTAGACCCCGGATAACCCCCATGACAGCCCCCACCATCCTCCCTAGACCCCAAACAGCCCCCACCATCCTCCCTAGACCCCGGACACCCCCTAGATAGCCTCTTGGATAGCCCCCCAAAACCCTCCTCCCTGGACCTCGTATCCCAATCTAAGCTCTCTTCAATATTTACCCTAAATCCCAACGGAAAAGAAGGTTTTAGAGCTTCAGAAGAAGATGAGAGAAGAGTGAAAACCCTAATAGAAGAGCGGAATAAAAGAGATTATTAGACTCACCTGGATCATTAATCCACACGTGAAGGCACTCAAAATTCCCAAGTGACGTTTACGAGTCAACCCCACCTCAAACAGAGGCACGGTGTGGCCGGTACCACTCAAAGTGTCTCACTTTTATTTGAAATGGACAAAATTTTAAATGAAAACAACAACTAACATACAGAAAACTGACCAAAGGATTCGGATTGTGTTGATACTTTAGAAAAATAATCCATGAGTCATTTGTGATGTGTACAAGTCAACCACACCTCAATTTGAGGCACAGTGTGGCCGGTACCACTCAAATTCTTTCACATTTATTTGAAATGGAAAACATTTTAATTCAAAAAAAACTGGCATACAGAAAACCAACCAAACGCATTCTGGTTCTGTTGATACTTTAAAACAACGATCCAGGGGTCATTTTTGACATGTACGAGTCAACCCCACCTCAATCCGAGGCACGGTGTGTCCATTTTAACTCAAAGTGTCTCACTTTTATTTGAAATGGACAACATTTTATGTGAAAACAACATCTGGCATACGGAAAACCAACCAAACACATTTGGATTGTGTTTATACTTAAACACAATGATCCATGGTTCAATTTTGACGTGTACGAGTCAACCCTGCTTCAATCTGAATCCCTATGTGGCCGGTACCACTCATTGTGTCTCACTTTTATTTGAAATGGAAAACATTTTATGTGAAAACAAGAACTGGCATGTGGAAAACTGAAAAAATGCTTTCTTATTCTATTGATACATTATAACAAGGATCCATGGGTCATTTTTGATGTGTTCGAGTCAAACCCGCCTCAATTTGAGGCATGGTGTGGCCGGTACCACTCAAAGTGTCTAACTTTTATTTGAAATGGACAACATTTTAAGTCAAAACAACAACTGGCATACAGAAAATTGACCAAATGCATTTGAATTATATTTTTAATTTAGGAAAATTATCCATTGGTCATTAGTGACATGTACTAGTCAACCACGCCTCAATATGAGGCACGATGTGGTCGGTACCACTCATAGTGTCTTTTTATTATTTAAAATTGATACTCTTTTAAGTAATAACAACTGGAATATGGAAAACCAACCAAACAAATTCGGATTGTGTTTATAATTTAGGAAAATTATCCATGGGTAATTTGTGACATGTACGAGTCAATCGTGCCTCAATTCAAGGCATCGTGTGGTTGACACCACTCAAAGTGTCTCTCTTTTGTTTCAAAAGGACATCATTTTAAGTGAATACAACAACTGACATACGAAAAGATGACCAAAGGCATTCAGATTTTGCCAAATCACTAGGAAAATGATTCATGGTTCATATGTGACATGTACGAGTCAACCCTGCCTCAATCTGAGGGATGGTGTGGCCGACACCACTCAAAATGCCTCACTTTTATTTGAAATATATAGGATTTTAAGTCAAAACAACAATTGGGATACGAAAAACAGACCAAATGCTTTTGGATTATGATACTCGAAAACACCGATCCATTGGTCATTTGTGATTGTACGAGTCAACTCTGCCTCAATCTTTGGTGCGGTGTGGACAACACTAATCAAAGTGTCTCTCTTTTGTTTAAAATGGCCAACATTTTAAGTGAAAACAAAAACTGGAATATAGAAAACCGACCAAACACATTCGGATTGTATTGATACTTTAGGAAAACGATCCATGGGTCATTTTCGACGTGTACGAGTCAACCCCACCTCAATTCGAGGCACAGTGTGTCTGGTACCACTCAAAGTGTCTCACTTTTCTTTGAAATAGACAACATTTTAAGTTAAGGCAAAAACAGGCATACAGAAAACTGACCAAATGCATTCAAGATCTGTTGATACTTTAGGAAAAGGATCAATGGGTCATTTGTGATGTTTAAGAGTAAACCCCGCCTCAATCCAAGGCATAGTGTGGTCAGTACCACTCAAAGTTTCTTTCTTTTGTTTAAAATGGATACTCTTTTATGTAAAAACAACTGGCATATGGAAAACAGACCAAACACATTTGGATTGTGTTGATTTTTTTATTAAAACGATCCATGGATCATTTTTTACGTGTATGAGTCAACCCCACCTCAATACGAGGTGCGGTGTGTCTGACACCTCTCAAACTGTCTCTCATCTCTTTCAGAAGGACATCATTTTAAGTGAATACAATAAGTGACATATGGAAAACAGACCAAAGGCATTTAGATTCTATTGAAACATTAGGAAAACGATCCATGGGCCATATTTGAAATGTATGAGTCATCGCTGCCCTAATCCAAGGGCCGGTGTGGCCATCACCACTCAAACAATCTCACTTTTATTTGAAATGGAACATGTTTTAAGTAAAAACCACAACTGGAATATGGAACACCAACCAAACACATTCATAATGTGTTGATACTTTAGTAAAAAAAATACATGGGTCATTTTTGATGTGTACGAGTCAACCCTGCCTCAATATGAGGTGCGGTGTGGCCAAAATCACTCAAAGTGTCACTCTTTTGTTTAAAATGGACAACATTTTAAGTGAAAACAACAACAGGCATAGTGAAAACTGACCAAACACATTCAGATTATGTTGATAATTTAGAAAAATAATCCATGGGTCATTTTTTACGTGTAAGAGTCAACCTCCCCTCAATCCAAGGAGCGGTGTGGCCATCACCACTCAAAGTGTGTCACTTTTCCTTGAAATGGACAACATTTTAAGTGAAAACAACAACTGGCATATGGAAAACCGACCAAACTCATTCAAATTCTGTTGATACATTAGGACAAGGATCCATGATTCATTTGTGATGTGTACGATTCACCCTCGCCTATATTCGATGCATGGTGTGACTGGTACCACTCAAAGTTTCTTTCTTTTGTTTAAAATGGATACTCTTTTAATTAAAAAATGGCATATAGAAAACCAACCAAACGCATTTGGATTGTGTTGATACTTTATGAAAATGATCCATGGGTCATTTTTGATGTCTACGAGTCAACCCCACATCAATCCAAAGCCCGATGTGGCCGGAACCACTCAAAGTGTCTCTCATTTGTTTCAAAAGGACATCATTTTAAGTGAATACAACAACTGACATATAGAAAACCAACCAAAGGCATTAAGATTCTATTGAAACTTTAGGAAAAAGATACATGGGTCATATGGGATTTGTAAGAGTCAACACCGCCTCAATATGGGGTCTGGTGTGGCCGGAACCACTCAAACTGTCTCACTTTTATTTGAAATAAACAGGATTTTATGTGAAACAAAAAACTGGCATACAGAAAACTGACCAAACACATTTTTATTGTGTAAATAATTTAGGAATATGATCCACGGGTCATTTGTGACTTTTATGAGTCCACCCCTCTATAATGCGAGGTGCGGTGTGGCTAACACCACTCAAAGTGTCTCTCTTTTGTTTAAAATGGACATCATTTTAAGGGAAAACAACAACTGACATACAGATAACTGACCAGACGCATTCAGATTCTATTGAAACTTTTGGAAAATGATCCATAGGTCATATGTGACATGTACGAGTCTACCCCACCTCACTCAATAGAATGGTGTTTCTAGCACCACTCAAAGTGTCTCTCTTTTGTTTTAAATGAACATTATTTTATGTGAAAACAACAACTGACATACGGAAAACTGACCAAATTCATTCGGATTTAGTTGAAAATTTAGGAAAACAGTCCATGGGTCATATGGGACATGTACGAGTCAACCCCGACTCAATATAGGTGCATTGTAGCCACCTCCAATCAAAGTGTCTCTCTTGTGTTTAAAATGGACATTATTTTAAGTGAAAACAACAACTGGCATACGGAAAGCTGACCAAATGCATTTGTATTCTGTTAAAACATTATGAAAACGATCCATGGGTACATGTGACATGCATGAGTCAACCCTACCTCAATATGAGGTGCAGTGTTGCTGGTAGCACTCTAACTGTCTCTCTTTTGTTTAAAATGGACATCATTTTAAGTAAAAACAACTGGTATAGGGAAAAATGACCAAACGTATTCAGATTGTGTTGATACTTTAGCACAACGATCCATGGGTCATATGTGATGTGTACGAGTCAAACATGACTCAATCTGGTTAGTGGTGTGGCCGAAACCACTCAAAGTGTCTCACCTTTATTTTAAATGGAAAACATTTTAAGTGAAAACAACAACTAGCATACGGAAAACCGACCAAACGCATTCAGATTCTGTCGATACTTTATAACAATGATCCATGAGTCATTTGTGACATGTATGAGTCAACCCTACCACAATCTGAGGCACGGTGTGGCCGGTATCACTCAAATTGAATGTCTTTTGTTTTAAATGGACATCATTTTAAGTAAAAAAACTCGTATATAGAAAAACGAACAATTGTATTCGGATTCTGTTGATACATTATTTTCGGGTTATTATCTTCTAATTTATTAATTCAATCATGTATGTGTTATAGAAAATGAAATTTTGTATGTATTCTTAATTCTGTATAACCCACCCCCTAGACACCCCCACCCTGTGGAAATCCCCTCACCCCTAGACACCCCCACCCCCAGGACACCCCCAACCCCTTGTATGTCATATTATATATGTGTTATATATAATTCAGAATTCTGTATGAAACATAATTCGTTTTTATGTTTTATTGATTCATAGTTCAGAATTCATTACATAATTCATTCTTCGTGTATTCAATTGAGAATTCAATTATGAATTCTGTATTGCATAGGGTAATTGGGTTCACATACATGATTATAATTGTGTTACATTCCATGGTTATAAGGGTATCTTATTTTTATGTGCTTTTGTGTGCTATAGCAGGTGTTTTTTTGCGGTTAAGAGTGTATGCAGGTGTATGTAGTTGAGTGTGCAGTGGTTTTTTGCTGTTAAGAGTGTATTTAGGTGTATGTAGTTGAGTGTGTATTGGAGGAGATATTAGGTTTCTGTTTTTCCATATTCTGGTAATAAACTATACCAACAGTTTACTAAAACCATTGGTATAGTACTGTACATTTTTTTACCAATGGTTTTAGTAAACTATTGGTAAAACATGAAAATGATAATATTTCCAATGCTTTTAGAAACCATTGGGAATACTCCTATATACCAATGGTTATTTAAACCGTTGGGAAACTAGGATTACATGCCAGTATTGCCAATGGTTTTACAAACTGTTGGGAATACTCCTATCAGCAGTTATTTAAACCATTACGAAACTAATATTCTACTACCTTTCCCAATGGTTATAATAAAACCGTTGGTAATGGGTTATCCCAATGCCTTACTTACCAACGGACTGGCCACCTTTACCAATGGTTTCAAACCGTTGTTAAAGCCTTAGTTTCCAGTAGTGAAATTTATTCAATATCTAATATATATATATATATATCCAAATTTGAAGATTGAAATTATTTGGGGGGGGGGTGAATGTAATACCCCAGATGGTACTATAACTGGTCAATGATACATCCAAAAACTATTTCAAAAATGAATTCATAAAATAACCTTTATCCATGGATGTATTTAATAGATTGATTTAATAATACGAAAATAAAAGAAATAACTTCATTTTTGAATTCATCATATCAAAACTATCACAATATGATTTTTTAAACTTCTTCAAAAAAATATAGATTTTTAGTCAAAAATTAAGGTTTTTGTTATACATGTAATTTTTATGAATATACTATTATATATAAAGGAAAAAAGAAGATTATAAAACGTTTTATGTAACAAAATATGAATTTAAGGAATAATATTATACATTTTAAAATATTCTATGAACATAGAACACACATTGGAAATATTTTTTGAACTAATAAAATTGTAACATGAATATAAGAACCATTTTTTAGTATTTTAACTGAATAATGTATTGTTAATGGATATTAAATTTATTTTTTACATTAAGGAGCCATTAAAACCATTATACAAAATAATTATTTATTATATATAAATTTTATTCATAAATATTTTATTTCTTAGAAAACATTTTTCGGCGATTCAACATATTTATTTCAAAACTAACTTTCAATAACATTATAAATATTATTTAATAAAATAATTTTCTAATTTTAAAGATACGAGTATAAAATTTTTAAAAATATTATCATTAATCTTTTTCATTAAAATTAATTACTATGGTTAGAAATTAATTTCCAAGTTAAACGTAAATTAAATTAAAAGTTTATAGTTAGAACTAATATCCCTAAACTGATCATTATTACTTAAAAATGTTTGTTTCAGGTGAGTTTCAACCCAAAAATCATTTTCCTCCCCTCATTTTTCGATTTTTTCCTTTTAAAACATTAATAGTAACCTGATATTTTGGAAATTGTTTGTGTAACTCCCTATACATATAAACGGAAAACACATTAACCAATTCAAGAGTCACTTATATATTGAATTAAAAATTTAGAATATTATATTTTAATACATATAGAAACTAATACCTGGAAAATAATCCCCTGTTCAATCATATTTATTCTACACCCTTTAAATTTTTTGACACTTCAAATGAAAATTCTTGTCCCTGACATGGGTTTTATCAACTACATAGTTTACATCATGATTATCTGCTCTCAAATTTTTTCTATCCAGAATAATATAATTATAATATTATCATATATATATTGAAATTTTACTATCTTAATGTTTTTATCATTATTTATTCATATACCCAACCCTGAAGAAAAAACGTACTTATTATTCACACATTGTGTAGACTACCTCCCCCATGACGTAACATGTTTCATTTTCCTTCATCTCCCTACAAGTAAGGATCAAAGGTTATTATTAATGGATAAATATTAAATTTTTTATTCCATTAAGTTTATTATATGATAAATTATATAACCTTTTAATGAAATGATCAATAAACGATCGTCATTAATTTAATCATTTAAAATAAACATACCAAGAGGATAACTGTTCAATCAAATTGTGTAATATTTTAATATCACTTAATTATTATTTTAAATAATTATAATTATTAATTATCACACTATTAAACACTAAAAATATCATTATTCTCTTGTTATAATTATATTATAACAAAATTGCCTCAGAATCATTCATTATATTAGGGTATGTTCTTGTTTGGGTCAGTTTAACCACACACCTGAACAATACTTTGGATTTATACTATCAATGAATATGAGAAGATAATTAATCATATAATATGATATAAATTTTTAAATAATGTTCCTTTGGTTATGTAGATATTATATCAATATATAATTCACCAATTATGGAAACCTAATCTGTTCATAAAAAAATCACCAAAACTTGTTTTCTATCGACTTCTTCTTCATGGATACAATCTAAAATAATCATTAAAGGAAATTTTAAACAATAATATTTTTTTTAAATCATACCTATGTTCAAATTTAATTGACTATTAATAATTAAATTTTTAATATGAATAAACACAAACACCGCTATTACAGAACCCGTACACATGTTGAAATCTATAAACCCTTGATGTGGATAATCAAGAAAATTAATACAGAGAATGAATATTTATAAATATAATAAATGAGAATTTATTTGATTACGGTTCTTAATAAATTGTTTACTATGTATATTTTTATGATATATGAGGTTAAAGTATCTTTTAGGAAGTCAGGATAATATGTATTGGTTTTCCATCTCATGTTCCTCTCCTTGATACATATTTTCTATTATGCCCCAAATGTTTTTTATAAATTGTAAATGATTCCTATTTGACATGTTATATCTTGAAATTTATTTTTTTCATGTTCATTTAATATGATTTTAAAACCCACTCTTTCAATACCTTATGATTGAATTTCTACCCAATCCAAAAAATGTGGTTTTTCTGCCTTAATTTCAATTCTTTCGGACTAACGTTATAATCACAACCTATTTTTTTATATGGTGGGTATAATTTCATTGAATAATTTTTTCTATATATCACATGAAATTTAAATGATTTTTAATTATAAATTTTTATACATCTCTTATATTATTTTAATATAGGAACATCGTTTTCTATGGTGGTAAACCCATCTAACATTTTGGTAGAGTATAAGTGTGTATACTGTTCTTGAAAATGAATCATTCTTATAACAATAGAATGTGGATATGAATGTGGAATAGTTGCACCCCTGGGTAACCACCCCAAAATTGGTTAGTTTAACATTGACTCAATCATCACTCTGATTCATGATGATTGAGCATTAGGCTGCACACGTAGAAATTCACTCCTAGGGAATATGCTTAAGAATATTTACATGATCTTAATAAACCGTGATAAAGTATTTTTCCTGAAACTTACTTGGTATCCTACCGATGAAAACTACTAAACCAAAATATTCTATTCCTTTTATAACCCATCACATTTAAAATAACTTCACCCCTAAATTTATTTGATAAAGGCACTAACTATTAATTTAATAATACCCCATGGATTCCAAGATGATTAAGTAATGTTCACCTAAACATCTAGATTATTCTACTGAATGAGGAATTAATTGATTTATATATTTATAAATATATGTATAGGAAATTTTATTTAGTAAAAGGTTATATATATAACAATATGAAAGTTATTTAGTTATATCATGGTTAATGAATTTGACATACACATGTTTTGTTTGGGGCCTAAGATTATATATCCCATTGATGAATTGAAAAGTATCATGATACAAAATTAGTTGAGTTTTATTGTATGAAACATCCCATGAGGAGGTGATCTAGGGTAAACAATCATGATAAGAGTTTCCATGATATGTTAACCAATAGGGTTCCTCAAGGAGTATAGTTTTTAGTAGCATCTCTCAGGATCAATGACCACTGAGGTTTTGACCTGTGTGGAGTCCTCCCCAACAACATTATTTTCTACCTTATTGGACTAGTAGTGTATTTGATTTCCATAGTGAATTCATAACAGTGTTATATTTCTAAGGGGGTTGTGTTCATTTTCCAAATTAATTTCTAGTGGTTCTCGGAGTTCATAATATTAGAGCACACCATGTTTAGATTCATCCCAAACATCACCTGCCAGTGAGGTAATTTCCTTTATATGGGAAACATGATTATTACCCATTGAGAGGGGATGTGGTAATTAGGGGATAGACAAATGATATTCACTATATTCAGGGACCTTGATAAAATTTTCTCTATGGTGGTGGCTAATAACCAAGAGTATGTGGAGGTAGGCATGTCCAATTTCATGCTATTGAGGTTTCTGTAGGCGTGGGTCTAGAGATCATCAGATGTACTATAATATTATCATTTACCCCTATTTGTTCTATATTTTACTCTGAATCCTTGACCTTATTTGTTTCACATAACATAGTCTTTTCATTAGGACTGGATGTGGAGAGGCTTCATGTACACTTAGTGTTAAATATGCCAGTCGGAGGCTAGACATTATTTTTTGATGTCTGTCAGGGGTGTAAGGTGATGATAGGGAAACAAAAATCATGTGGAGATTTCTTTTAAATAAAAATATAAACATATAATTTCATCCTCAACATTTATTAGTTGTATTGTGTTGGTTCAGTTATCAATATCTATTATAGGGATGTCTCTTTATCAGATATGGATAGTCAGTATGCAGTTTTCATCAGTGAAATTGGTTTTTGCATGAGAAGTAGATGTGCAGAGCCCCTTCCTTCCTTGAAGGAATATTTTTAAATAAAGAATGTGGGAACTGGGATAGTAGAGTCTCTTAGAGTATTTTGGTAATTTTTGCATGTTTTCCCAGAGGAGGTTTTGACACTAACCCATCGACACGATGTCGACTGTGGGAAAGAGTTGCAACTAGGAGTCTCTCCAATTTCAATGGATCATTACTAGATGAAACCTTTTGAGTTGTGGAAGATGAGGATTAAGAAAAATAAAATAATAAAAAGGTGTTTCTTTTTTCCTGTTTTATCATCATGGGGTGCTAAATTGTTATTTTCCAAGAAGGCAGATGATAGTGTGAATCTATTTATCGACTCTGAAAGACCAAACCAAGAAATGATCAATAATTTTTAACTAATTAATAGTATTAATGATATTTTTCTATAATTGATGGATTGTATAATGTTATATAGTATTGATCCATGATATTAAAATCACTATTTTAGGGTGATGGAGGGTCAGATCCTGAACACATCCCTCTAGTGTATACATGATGTCTTTGTGTTTTTGGGTATGTCATTAAATTTCATGAACAGAAATGTTATGTTCATTAGGATCATTAAATTCACGTTCTATGAGGTTTTGAGCCAGACCATGGCCATTTTCATTAAAGAAATATTAATCCATTCAATGATTGAAGGGGAGATTGTCGATCCTCTCAAAATTTTTTCAGGTTCTTCAATGCCACCAACTCTATGTAAAGTTGTTCCAGGGTAAGATTTGGACACACAAGGTGATTTTCCTTGGTCATGTAATTTCCTAGAATGGTGTTTCCCTAGAACTAACAAGGATCAAGTATGTTATTTCTTGGGAAGGACTTAAAAATATAGAACAGATTCATAGTTTAGTTGGTCTTATAGTATAATACTGGAGGTTCATGTTTGATTTCTAATGGATTGCATCCCAATATATTGATTTAATTGGGAAAACCCATCCCTTTATTTGGAATGATTAGTTCAATAAAAAATACCACTTCCTAATGAAGAGATTTATTAGTTCTGTGGTTTTTCTCTTTCTAGAGTCTAGGTGGATTTTTGAGTTTTTCGGTGATGCTTCTCATCTAGGATTGGGATGCATCTTGTTGTATTTAATGGAATCAATCTCTTATGGCTGTAGGAAGTTACATCTCCACAAGTGAGACTATTCCACCCATGATCTGGATGAAGTAGTGGTTCTTTAATACTGATGTTGTGGAGACATTACCACATCAGATAACTCTTCATGGTTTTTACTATTCATAAGATAATGACGTATATTTTATCTCAACTCTACCTGAATTTGTAATAATAGAGGTGGATGGATTTTCATCTGGACTATGACTTTGAGAACTCTTACACCTCTATAAAAAATAATATCATGGATGATTTACAAAGTATTAATTCATGGAGGAAATTTTTTTCAAGTGTCTGGGGATTCTTTAAGGGTGATGCAGTTGGAATCAATACATCTAGATTCAGGGTATATTGATCATGGAGGTTTCCTATTACATATAAAAATGAAATATTCTCAAATAAAATAGGAGTAGGAGTCTTAGTGCGGGTACACAGAGGTAGAGGTGATGCATTATAATGTTTTCATTTGTGATATTCTTAAGGTATAGTCGATATATGGTCATAAAAATTTGTTGTTTTAGGGGAGTTGGTTCATTACATTGGTGATGCATGAGGTATTCCTCCATGAGTTACCTATCACATGTTTTTCAGAATACACAATAGTCTTTAAGATATTCCATGGGTTTATAGAATATTTTTGGTGGCCTGGGATGAAATGGGTGGTGGAAGAATTTTTGGATTGATGTTTATTTTCCAATAGGTAATGTTTGTATACCATGTTCCTAATGTTCTGTTACAAAAATTGGATATTCTTAAGTGGATGTTAGATAAAAAACTGATAGAATATATCATAGTATTTTTCCAAACTATGTGATAAAATGATTTTATCTTAGTAATCATAAATCAGTTAACGAAGTTGGTTTGCATTTTAGCAATCAAAGAGTTAGGAATCATGGATTTTTAAGCAATGATGAAAATGGATGAGGTTATATAGAAACATGGAGAAAAAATTTACATTATACTATATTAATAAACATATTTTTACACATGAATTTTGAAATGATTGAAATACCATTTTGGAACTCAGTTACACCTTAACACTACTTTTCACTCATTGACAGACATATTGATAGAGAAGTCCCTCCAAACACAGTAATATATTTTATGGGAATGAATTTTGGACTCCATTGAATCCTTGAAAATGAACTTTTTATTGGTTGAATTAATTTATCAATGAATCAACCACTCAACCATTTAAAAGGCCCTATTTGAATATTTATATAAGTGTTCATTTCATTATTCATAATTCTTGGCCGAGTTTGGAGACTCATCAGTTTTCAATCCTAAAGTTGTGAAAAGCATGACAGTGAAGGTTTTGGTAGTTTGTGAAATGATAAAGGTGATATAGGAATGATGAAAGTATTGTACCAATTATTGGAGGAGGACATTATAATTCATGGTTGGGGACTATGTGTTATAAAAGGTTTCTCCTCATTTAGTGTATTAATGGTTTGGTAGTGGTAAGCTTCCTCAATACATTGTCTAGCCTTTAGAGGTATTGTGGTGTGGTGGTGAGGTCGATTATCAATTGGTTATTCGTACATAGATTTACAACATCCATTCCATCTTCCACTTACCTCAGTTCCACCAATATCTTATTTTTGATTCACATTTCATTGACTAGGTTGAGTACGATATCAATGATATTGTGACATCTATGGAGTGACCATTAGAGGTCTTGGATCTTTGAGAGAAGGTGTTTCATGGATGAACCATTATTTTAGTTCATTTGATGTGGATTAATAGTTGATTTAAGAGGGTAAATGGGACTATGACATGTAGATGCACTCCTAGTACCCTGATTTGTTTTTATTTTTGTATTTATCTATGTTTCATTAATGATGTAATTCATGAACCAAGTTGATAAATGATACATGCCTTTTTCTTTTTTTTTTGATGTTTTTTAAATATTCATACATCTGAATAGGGGAAATAACCTCCCTAATCAATATGGGTAATATTATGACACATTTTAAAAATCGTTAGGGCGAGTTAGAGTAACCATATTTAGAAAATATCATCATATTGAGGTTGGATTTCCTTGAATTGTATGCTTCGTGTCATACTATGTTATAGGTGTGATAGTCATTATCTTGGGTTGAGTAGAGGTTGGAATAGCGGAGTGTATGTTTATGTGGAAAACTAGTGTGTTGATTTTTGTGTGAGAATGTCGTATTGATTCAATTGTATCAAGATCCTTAAGAGGTATCTTACTAGATGGATGTCTAGACCCTTCCCTAATTTTCAATTTT
Source organism: Viscum album (assembly GCA_963277665.1). Lineage (NCBI taxonomy): Eukaryota > Viridiplantae > Streptophyta > Magnoliopsida > Santalales > Viscaceae > Viscum > Viscum album. Next base: position 457,566,209 of record OY728166.1, on the reverse strand, counting down.
CTTGCTTCATTTTTATTTTTTAGGATAAAAACTATTTGATAGATATATAATGTAATGGACTAAACCTTCCCACCCATTTTGTTACATATTTTTCATGTCTTTGAGATTTTGTGGGAGTGTTTTGTTGTGATCCAGTGGAATAAGATGGCGTTTTGGACATTTTGAGGGAACCATGTATTCGAAATTAATTGAAAAGACGTTTTTTATTTGGTATAATCCAGTAAAAATGATCTATGGGACCATTCCCTTGGGTAGTAGTGGTTGTAGGAATTGTTTCCTAGTGGTTTGTGTATATTCCATAGGCAACCCAAGCATACCATGCCATGGCCATGTATGGGATGAGGGTAAATTTGATAGATGATGGGCACTAAGGCATGTCGTCTATCCATGTAAGAATATGGAAGAACAACCATGGAATACACCACACTGTGTTCTAGGTCGTTGTGGCTGTCAAGTATTATTTTAAAAATGATTGGAAAAATTGGATCTCACATGGGGGTTTCATATCAGACTTGGACAAGATCCATTATGGGTGTTTATACTATTCACCATGCCTTTGTGGATTCTAGTGGGACTTTCATATATATAGAAGTCTTAACATCATTTTTTCTATTCCTTTGTTCCTCTATTGATCTACAACTGATATTTTGATCCCCTTATCCCTTTCTAATCATTATTTTATCAATATTAATCAATTAAATCATTAATGTGAACCATGTGGATTGAGGTATGATCTCCCCACATCCATTTCACCATTTTCCTTATTTCTCATCCTTTTCTTCTTGTTATTTATCTATGGTGGTAGATCCCCATTATTTGGGGTGGTTTTTTATGGAATACTGCTTTTCATAGTAATTTGGTGGAGCTTCCCTTGATATTGGTGGTTTTTTATCCTTTTTTTATGTATTCACGCTTGAAACTTCGATGAGGTAGGGGATCCTTTTTCATTAATCCTTGTTTTATAAATTTGGGAATACGATTAATTTTATTTCCTTTGGGAAGATATTATGAACTTTATTAATGAATATAAATAAATTGGTTTAATTGAAATTTTAATGGAAATGAAAAAAATTACACGTTTTTTTATTTTTCTTGTGATTTTCTAATATAGTTTAGTATGATTTCTATTATTACTAGCTTTAGATTATGTTGAGATCTATTATGTTTTTTTGGATGATGAAATTGTTTAATATTTTAATGTTTTTTGACTGAATCACCATACATTAAAATCGATAAGAACAAATATTCGATTAATGAATTGGGTTCCCATGGAATCTCATATTTGTTTGATAATTCACTTTAATATATTAACACAAATATTATACAATCCGTTTTTTAAAACTGGAATGTAATGTATGGTGGTTATAATGTGTGTTTGATGTGATTTGTGGTGATCATTATGAGTTGTGGTTGTGATGTGTAGTGGTCATGATGTGTAGTTGTTTTGATGTGTAGTGGTTGTTACATTTGGTGGTTGAGAGATGGGTTTGTTGACATTATAATGGTGGACTATTTTTATTGGGATGAGTTGTTCTAGGTATCGAGTAATGATGGAATGACATGTTATTGAAAAAAAAAACAGAATTTTTTGGGTTAGAATTACTAATGAAGTCTTTAATTAAAATGGAATGTGCATTTAAATTGGTTAATGTTAAACATGAAATGAATGGGAATGATTAAGGAGGATGTTTGGTAATTAAAAAAATATGTAAATGGATTAACATAAAACATAAAGAAGGAATATCACTTGGGTTTTTGGATTTATTTTGTGTTGTAATGAATTTAGAGATATAAATGTAAGTGGATGAGGTTTTGAGACCTTATTTTGGTGTTTTCTGTTACGATGGTTCTCAGATATTTATTCAATTGGTTGGGATTGTATGGGTGGTTATTATATGTTGTATATACATTATGATTTCAATATGCACCCCACACATGTCAATCACTATATAATGGAACAAAAATGTTTTATGGGAAATTTTTCGAATATCCAAAATGGTGAGGACATATGGATGACTAACCCTCGTCCCCAGATTCTCTTCTAGGAGAAGTTCTTATGCACTAGATATGATGTCTTGTAGATATATTGAACTTATAGTTTGGTTGATTTGGTTTATGAGGTGGTTCATTGTGGCGTCATGAATGATAAGAGTAGGAAATGGGGTTGATGTCCTTTATATTCATGATACCTTACTATGACTGATATATGTAAGTGATTATGGGAGGATGTTATTTCCCATGTTTTTAGGAAGGATACGATGACCAATTTCACGCAAGTGGGTTAGTAAAATGAAACTTCAAAGTGTCTTTAGGTTGGATCAGGCCAAAAGGATAGGGGAACCAATATATATGAAGTTGGGGAATGAGAGTTGAAAATTAGTGGAAAAGTGTTTCATACTACAATTTTAATTTATATACTATGTATTATGATGCTATAATTAGACAATTTATTTGGTAAAAACTCCATAGTAAGGAAGATATTGGATAAATGGTATACTAAGGTTCATTTTGGTTCAAATTATTTGTCTACTGGTGAAGTAGTATACTATTTTCATTGGGTCATGAGAGACCATGGGTTTGATCCTATTGATTATAAATTTCATGATCATCCCATGTATATAAAGACTCTTTTTCAGTCTTGCAGTAGGAAATTATATAATAATCTAGACATTACATTTCTGGACATTAGACCTATTACTAATATTTTCACATAGAATTTATTTTCGATATTTATTTAAAGAAGCATTATATTTTTTTTATACATGCGTTGTGGGGATTGTTTTTTTTCTGTTTATATATATTTCATGGGTTTTCTTAGTGATTAGTCTCCTTACCAATTCTAATTTAGGTATTGAGGTTAATGAATTCCATATGTGATATTTTTTAACCACAATACTACTTACAAACCTGGGGCCTAATGAAGGTGAGACTGAGGGGCAATTATCTCTCTTCCATCATTGTTATCCCAAGAGGGGTAAATTTGGAGGGAGGCGTCACGACATACCGAATTATCATCTTGATGCATGATGATTGGGACTACAAATGCACACCTAGATAGACACTCCCATGGGATGTGATTTGGAATATTTACATGATCTTTATGAATGATGATAAAGGATATTTCCTAAAATTTCTTTTTCCTCCTACCAATTCATACATTTGATCAATATTACTATCTATAACAAATAACATTCCACATTAAAAGTACCCTCATGCATATATTTCTTTGATAAGGGAACTTCATGTTACATTGAAGATAACCCATAATGTTTATATTGATTAAGGAATGTTATCCCAGACATCCGCAGTATTTTATTGAAAGTGTAAGTATTTGATCTCCATATTTATCATTATATGGATAACTGTTTTTTTATTTTTCATGTAGTTAATTAGTGAATAGAATGAAAGTCATGTTGATTCATATAGTGAATACATTAGTCTTAATCAGGTTATGGTAAGAGCCCAAAATTATATATCCTTATGATGCATCGGTATGTATCATGAGATAAAACAGGTTGGGTTTTAATGTATACCTCTCCCCATATGAGTATAGTGTATTCGAGTAAGTCCATGACAATATGTTTTGATGTTATACATTATTCCTTAAATTAGTTGAGATCAATGATTATTATTATCCATGTTTTTATATATTACCATATATATATAATTTTTTCAATTTCATTTGATTATGGATTCATGTTGTTTATTTATTAATTTAATATAAATTATTTATTGATAATCCTATAATTGCCACCACATTATGCTACTTCTTACTGAGAATATGATATAAATCATATTTATTTTTATTTCCCCTAAAAACCAAGAGAGGAACTATGTGAAATTTTCATGTAAATTATGGAAGGGATATTAAATTTCTCATAATGTTTTCATTTTGTATATTATGTTCTCAAATGTAATGTTTTTATACATATAGTCTTCTAAGTCTACTAAACTGGTGGATATTTATGGAACTCTTGTAATCAATATCAATAATGTTATATAATTATAGGATCTAAATTTATGGAGTGTAGGTTATTAAATATTTTATTTGATAAAATTTAGTAGGATACTTGTTGACTAGATTTAATGGAATCTAGTTAGACATCCCAAGTACTATGAAAACCCTCATGAATTCTAAGGAAGTATATCGAAAACTTAATGGGAATATTATTTTAAAATTCAACATAATGGGATATTTATGTGTATTTCATTATGAAGATAAGGTGAATAATTTGGGAAATGGGTACTATATCAACATCCATAGTCAATATAGGTATTTTATTCAAAACACTTCAATGAAGCTAGATTTGTGGCTAACAAGGTCATAAATATATTAAGAAAGTCGGCCCCGGTTATGAAAAATAATCTCATCTACATAGATTGAAATTCTGATCCAAAATATGGTGTAACTATGTTTGACCAATTCAGGTGACAAAAACCTTCAGCATTTAGTAGAACTGGCAATCTGTTGGTAACTGTGCAATGGATCATGCCGCTGGAGCTAATCATTCCTACTCTATGGATTAGTGAAAATGAAAAAGTCATCATTGTAGTCTATATATTTAAAGGATATATGGATCAATGATGGTCACTATGTCAAAACACTAAAAAGGAATATATGATGAAGCCTATTGAATGGGGAAAGTATAAGGATGTATGATATGAAAAACGAATTCTTCATGAACAAGGAGAATAAATGGGATGTAGTTCCTTAATCTTAGATAAAAGTATGAGGAAACTTTTAATGAGTTTAAGTATAACTTTACATAGTTAGAAAAATATGTTTTCAACTATGTATGGTGACCACAAAATAAGATCAATTTTTTCTTTAATGAGTTAAATTCAAGACATTGGAGGTGATTGGCCTTTAATACCTTTTTATTGGATAAGGATATTGTCTCAACCACCATTATGATAGAAAATGTGATCTCTTTGATGTATGTATTGAAGGTATATTAGAATAATAAGTGTTAGGATGAGTTTAATGGGAAGAATATTGTTGGAAAGGGGAGAAAAGGAAGGGTAGAATTTCCCATATGTGATAACTGTGGGAAGAACCACCCTAGAGATTATGGGAAGGGAACCCATGTTTGATACAATATGGAGAAAAATATCATCGAGAACATGAATGAAATAGAAAGGTAGATGTTATTAAAGTTATATAATTTAACTATAAACATAAAAGAAATAATGTGAATTAATTCCCCAAATAGAAATTTAATTTATTATAGAAAAGGAAAATAGAGCAGTGCCAAGTTTATGTGATTACAACAACTGAAGCCAATGTTCCTAATGAAGTAGATCCAGGTACTTTTACCATTTCCACAAAGTTATATAATTTTTTATTTTATTATATATAATTACCATATTTTTTATCTTCTATGTTTTTTAAAATGATTATATATTTCCCCAAAAACTTAGTATGGTAGTAATAAATTAATACATCGAGTATAAATCATATCACAACAATGATGTGTCTGGATGTTCTTACTATGATTTAAAGACATATCCAATTTACAAACATGGTAATTATAAATATGGTTGACTTATATTTGATCATTCTAAAGGATTGTATTTCAATGTATAATGAAATGATTTATTTCTAAGAGAAGGGTATTATGATATATAAAGTTGAGGTTGAATCACTTGTATTTAATGGGGGAATTAATTATCTAAATCTTGTCTGAATCCTCTTCTAGTGTTTCTCTATAATTAAATTTTGGTAATAGTGGAAGATCAAGTGTTATTTATGGATTAGAAATATATCCTAAAATAGATTATTTACTCATGGTATAAAAATATATTAATTTTTTTAAAAATAATTAAATGGTCATCCACTAGAGTGAGATGTTTATTTCCCTATTGAACTCATTACTGATGAATGAAATTTATCTAAAATTACCTCTAGAATGGAATCAATAGAGTGTTTGAGTTGAAGAAATATCTAAAATATTTTTATGATAATGGATTTATATACCCTAGTATTTCTCCGTGGGATCCCCTATTCTATTCATGAAAATAAGGATGGGTCTATGAGAATATGCATTGATTATAGTGAGATCAAGGCCATTACTATAAAGAGTATGTATCCATTACCACACATTGATGAATTGTTCGATCAACTTTATGGATCACATTACAATTCATATATTGATATTAACTCTAGTTATCCTTATCTGTGGGTGAATAAGGATAATATACCAATGAAAACATATTGAACATGATATGCACATTATGAGTTTATGATAATACCTTTTAGATTGACAAATACACCCTCTATCTTTATGTATCTAATGAATAGTGTGTTCAAGTAGTGTCTTAACATGTTTTTGGTTGTATTTATTGATGATATATTTATATTCTCTCAGGAATATAAAGATAATGAGAGTCATTAAAAAATAATTTTAGAGACCTAAGAAAAAAGGAATTATATAGAAAATATAGTAAGTGTGTATTTTGACTCAATAATTTTTCTTTTCTTGGCCATATTGTCTCCATGGATGGAATATCTATTGACCCATAAAAGATAAATGTATCAAATTAATATCCTACCCCAATGAATATTACCTATATTTTATGTATCATATGTTTAGAAGGTTAAAATTGATGCTTCATTCAAGATTTCACCAGTTTGGAAAGCCCGTTAACAAGATTAACACATAAAGGGGTAAAATTCACAAATGTGAGGAATGTTTTGAATAAATAAAGAGGAGGATAATTAATTAATTATTATTAACTATAAAATCAGTCAAATTAAGTATTTTTATCATATATTGATTCATCAATGAAATTACTTGGTTGTTTCTTTATAGAGAATGATGGAGTGATTTCCTATACTTCATGGAAATTGAAAATCAACGAATAGAACTATCCAACTCATGACCTCGATCTGGTAGCTATAATATTTCTTTGGAAAATATGGAGATAATACCTCTTTAGGAAAATATGATATATATATATATCTATGTGTGTTTGTGGAACTCAAGAGTTTATGTTTGAGTTATTTTAGAGGCATCTCAAAATTAGGAAAATAAGTTGGTTGGAATTACATAAGGATAATGATTTCTCAATACAATACCACACTAGTAAGGATAAAAAGGACACTAATGCATTTTGTAAAATGGATCACAGAGTTCTAGCCATGATGAGGGTTAAAAATTATTTAATATATTTGTCACGACCTGTCCTCAGGGCCCGTGCCGTGACTACCCCAAGCCCGCCTTCCATAGGCCAGGGGCTGGCGACTAGCACCAAGGCATATATACCAGTAAAAAGGGAAGGCATTGCCTTTGTAAAGTAAACAAGCACCACAGAGTAAGCAAGCAGAAGAAGTAAACACTAAGTAAAAGCTGGTACAACAGTAAGTGCGGAAGTAAGTGGGCCAGAATACAAACCCAAACTGAAAGTAAAGTACAACTCAAAAAGGGAAAATGGTAACTGAAAAGTAAAGCCGCAACGTCGAGCTATCCACTGGAAGTCCCACCTGAAGGGTGGGCACAGATAGCCTCCACTTCCCCTCGGGTCCAGACGACCGCTCCGAGTACGTCCCACCCTGTGGTCCACCTCCAGGTACCATTCTGCTCCGCAAGCCTCCACCACGATCAGTGTTGTCCGTCATCTGCAACCAACACAACGTAGTGCAGGCATAGCCCGTGCAGGGGTGGGTATAAGCTACTCTATAGGGACCCCGAGGCCCCCAAAGGTCTCCCAAAATCCACAAAGGATAATAGACAAAGTAAATATACAATCACGAAGTAACATCCGACACTGCTTAGATATATGCCCATACATATACCTAAGTCATCAATTACCGTTCGGCTCCAACATCCGAGCCCAAGCACAACCCAGTCCACACAGGAATGCAAAACGTAAATCCACACATGATAGCACAACACAATCCACAAAGGAAAGCAAAATGTAAATCCACACAGGATAGCACAACACAATCCACAAAGGAAAGAAAAATGGGGTTTCAGCTCACACAGGTATACTTCTTCAAATGACGATAGAGATGATCACTGATCCATCTAAGTCGTCGGACCCACAAAGGATTGATAGGTACTAACCCCCGCAATGACCCACAAAGGATCTGACCCACAAAGGATCGATAGGTAACTAACCCCGGCAAAGACCCACACAGGATCAGACCCACACTGGATCTGTAGGTGCTGGCCGACACAGGATCGCTGAGCGCTGACCCACACAGGATCAGACCCACACAGGATCGATAGCATTGACCGACAAAGGATCGTTGAGTGTTGTAGTCGTCGTCGTCGAATCCACTGAGGATCTCTTCACAGTCTTCGTCGTCACAGTAGCAGTCGCAGCCAGCTCTAGGGTTCCCACACACAGCAAGCTCGTTCGGGAGGGTCCGCTCCACGAGCCGAGAGGCTGATACATCAACTAACACATAGTCCAGAGTTGATGTATCCAAAAGTTCTGTATCGCCAACAGGAACTCAAAGTCGCAAACGGCGTGTCAATCAGACGCCCGGTCTGAGAGTTATTTGCTTTTTCGTCCCAGGGGCCACGTTGGTTTTTAAGGCAAAACCAACCCAACCTTACTCAAACTGCATCCAAACATCAGGCGGAGTAAGCCAAAAGATTCTTCTCACTTAGAGGAATTCAACAAAGTCGACGACACATCAATCGGACGTCCGAAGCTCAAGATATGAGTGTTTCCGCTCCGAGGGCCTGGTTGGTTTCGTGTACGAACCAACCCGGCTGAACCCAAATTATTCTGAAACCTTGAGTGTGATATAACAAAATGACCGCCTCGATCCAAGAATCGCATCACCGCTGACGGCGCGTCATTCGTAGGCTCGTAGCTCATGTTATGAGCGAAAGACCCAAAAGGTCCAGAAATGGGGGATTCGGGCCCGGACCGACCCGGCCCGACCCCCATGGATCGGCCCGAACTGGGTCGACCCGACCTGGTTCTGGGTCTGACCCGGTTGGGTGCAACTCGGCCCAGCCTGGGCGCGACCCGGCCGGCGGGTCGGCTCGGCTCGGCCGAGCGGCCGAGCAATGGAAGCCGCGGGGGGCGTGCTACCCCTGCGTGAAGTGAAGCCGCGGCCCCACGGGGGGCCGTGCTCGGTCAGCAGACGCGGCAGAGCCGCGTCCCGTGTCTCACCGGACCCGCGCAGTCGCGGGTCTGGTCGGCCGACGGCGCCGCCGCGCCGGCGACCCGTGCCGCCGGTGGAGTTCGCGGGCCACCAGAGTTGCTCCGGTGGTCCGATTTCATTTCTGTCTGCGCCGTAGCTCATCCCGGGTCCCGTTCATCACTGTGGAATCAACAAATCATCTCTGCGGCACGTTTTGTCGTCGCCTGCCGTTCCGCCCACCAAGAAACAAAGGGCGGTGGGTTCGGACTTGATCATTGGTCCACACCCACCGCGTTAGCGGTTTGAACAAGACCATGAATCCCAGCAATTGATAACCCACGTCCCTCAATAATAATCTTTCCTTGGAGGAAACAAGAATAGGTAAAAGAAATCATTTTCAAAACAACCCCTACCTTAACGTCGTTATCGGACGAGTTCTTCGCGGAATTGACCGTCGCGGTAGAAGATGATCGTCGCGTCACGAAAGGGTGTCACGTCGTCGCGGAACATGGCGTCGCGTAGACAAACTCTGAGGATCAAGAACATACTGAATTAATTATAACAATTAAATCCATGTTGATGTTATAATCCACAAAGAATAAAAAAGGACCGCAATCCCCTGCCTCAAGATGCCGATCGAAGATTGTCGCGGGGATGGATCGTCATGGAAGAAGCATCGCGGAAGGAGAATCGTCGGCGTCGCGGAACACGGAGTTGTGTCGTCAATCTCCGAGGGTGATGACGTTCTTCGCGTTCTTCGCTTTCTTCGCGTTCTTTGCATTCTTCGCGTTCTTCGCAAAGTAGGATGAAGATCTCAAGCCTTGGAGTCTTCTCCAAATCCACTCACCGAGCAATCCTCAATAAAACAAGCGTTGGTTTTATTTTATTAACATTCCAAAAAATTGTAAAACAAACTAAGTGACGAACCCTTAATTCGTAGAATTAATTTCAACGAATAAACCGCCCAATTAATAAGAGCGTTTAAGAGTTTAAAGAAACGCCCCAGTTGACTTTCGTTTAAGAGGGGGGTTTCGGGTGCGTTACTTAGGGGAGAAGAAACGGTGGGGCTCGTACGGGTCCCACCTCACAAATATCCTACCAAGAGGGTAGGATATTTTGAATTACACCCTATCAGATTCAACTCATCTTAAGCAGCTTTAAGTGGCTTTAAGCGGCTTTAAGTGAAATAAAATAAAGTTTGTCGTACCACATTATTTTATTTCTTAACTTAAAGCCCAAAAATTAAAAACCACACCCGAGAAAACGCAACACTGAAAGAGGCATTTCTAAGAAAAAACTGGAGCTGTGATTCCATCGGTGCCCTCAGAATTTGATTCTGAGCACCAGTTCAAAAGTTAGAAAAACCCGCTCGTTCGTTCACTGATCGTACCTGAGCCAAACTTCGGAACATGATTCCGGGCACACCGGGCCTCGGAATCAGGTGCCGTCAGAAACAGAATTCTTGTAAAATTCTAAAATAAATTAAGAAAAAAAATTACTTGAAATTTACGGGTCTTTACATCACTCCCACCTTAGGGATTTACCTCCCCGTAAAGATACATCATAAGCTAGGGAAACAAACGTGGGTAATGAGCACGCATCTGAGCCTCCCGCGCCCAAGTGCTCTTATGGAGGTTCCCGTGCTTCCATCTAATGCGCACTAGAGGAATCGACCATCCACATAGGACCCACCCCTGTCGATCCTCGATCTCCACCGTGACCTCCGCAAAAGTCGCCCCATCATCAACGTCTAGCTCCCCATGGTCAAAGATCTGGGTCGGGTCGTGCACGTATCTCCTTAGCTGGGATACGTGGATGATGTCGTGCACCCGGTGCAACTGAGGTGTTAGAGTCAGGCGATAAGCCACCTCACCAATCCTGCTGAGGACCTGGAATGGTCCGATGAAGCGTGGAGACAACTTTCCGCCTCAACCAAATCTCCATAATCCACGTCGAGGTGAGACATTCAAGAAGACGTGGTCGCCATCCTAGAACTCTAGTGGCCTCCGCCTCTTGTCAGCATAAGACTTCTACCGGCTCTGAGCTATCCTCATCCGCTCCTGGATGACCTGGACCTTCTCTTTCATGGCCCGGACCATCTCTCGTCCCACAAGTGCTGACTCCCCAGGGTCTGTCCAGCACAATGGAGACCTGCAAGGTCTGTCGTACAATGCCTCGTATGGTTCCATCCCGATGGTGGAGTGGTAGCTATTGTTGTACGCAAACTCCACCAAGGGTAGGTGGTCCTCCCAGCTGCATCCAAAGTCAAGGACACATGCGCGGAGCATTTCCTCGAGAGTCTGAATGGTCCCCTCCGTCTGACCATCCGTCTGAGGGTGGAAGGTGGTGCTCAGACATAGCCGCTTCCCGAACGTCTCCTGCAGCCCCTTCTAAAGCCGGGAAGTAAAGCAATCATCTCGATCGTAGACGATAGATGATGGCACACCGTGAAGCCGTACAATCTCCTGAATGTAGAGACGCCCTAAGCTCTCCACTGAGCCCTGCTCTCTGATGGGTAAGAAGTGAGCCGACTTGGTGAGTCGGTCGACAATCACCCAAATGGAGTCGTGACCTCTGGAAGTGCATGGAAGTCCAGTCACGAAGTCCATAGATATCCCATCCCACTTCCACTCTGGGACCTCCAAGGGCTGTACCAAGCCTGTTGGTACCTGGTGCTCTTCCTTCACCTGCTGGTAGGTGAGGCATCGTGAAACGAACTCTGCCATAGCCTTCTTCATGCCCGGCCACCAGTGCTGTCTTTTGAGATCCTGGTACATATTCGCCACTCCAGGATGTACCGCCAATGGGGAAGTGTGAAACTCTCTCATCACCTCCTCCCGAAAATCAAATGGTACCAAGGTACGTCCTCTGAAAAGGATGTCGTGCTCTTCTCCAAAGGAGAAACCATCAGGTACATGTCCTTAGAATATCTGTGCACGCCGCATCTCACAGTCAGTGTCCCCATGCTGTGCCTCTCTGACCCGCTGTAGTAGTGGAGGGGTGAATGTGAGAGACTGAAGGAAGGTTGCTCCAACTCTATCCACGAAGGATATCCGCAAAGCGGCTAGTTGCTCTATCGCCTCCTCGTGTAGCGGAATGCCCGTCCTCCTGCAGAGAGCATCGGCTACCACGTTCCCCTTCACAGGAGTATAGACTATCTCAAAGTCATAGTCCTGGAGGAACTCAAGCCATCACTGCAGTCTCAGGTTCAGGTCCTTCTGAGAGAAGATGTACATAAATCTCTGATGGTCAGAAAAGACTGTAAAGCGCTCGCCCATTAGATAGTGTCTCCATGTATTCAGAGTAAAGACCACTACTACTAAATCCAGGTCATTGGTAGCATAGTTCTGCTCATGCGGCCTCAACTGACGTGATCCATAGGCGATCACTACCCACTCTTGCATCAGGACACATCCAAGTCTGGTCCCTAATGTATTGTAGTTGACTACGTACCCTACTCCCTCCTCAGGAAACCTCAAGATAGGTGTGATGGTCAATCTCTGTCTCAGTTCCTGGAATCTCTACTGACATCTTCCTGACCACACAAATGGTTTCCCCTTCTTCATAAGAGATGAGAGTGGTGCCGCAACTCTGGAGAAGTCTGGCACAAATCTTCGATAGTATCCAGCTAGTCCCAAGAAACTTCGTACCTTCGTCACGCTCTTGGGTGGCTCCCAAGCTATCACTGCATCGATCTTCACAGGATCCACTACAACTCCCGCCTTAGAGATGACGTGTCCCAAGAAGTGGACCTCACGTATCCAGAACTGACACTTCGAGAGTTTTCCATAAAGCTGGTGCTCTCGGAGTGTGTCCAGTACAACCCATAAGTGGTAGGCGTGCTCCTCCTCAGTCGTCGAGTATATCAAAATGTCGTCGATGAAGACTACGATAAATCGATCGAGTTAGGGCTGAAAGATCCTGTTCATGAGGACCATGAACACTACTGGAGAATTGGTTATGCCGAATGGCATAACCAAGAACTCATAGTGGCCATACCGACATCTGAAGGCCATCTTCTGCATGTCCTCATCCCGAACTCTGAGCTGATGATAGCCTGGCCTGAGGTCTATCTTCGAGAACCACCATGCTCCCTTGAGCTGATCAAAGAGGTCATCAATCCTTGATAGTGGATACTTGTTCTCACCATCACCTAGTTCAGGCGATGATAGTCGACACAAAGTCGCACGCTCCCGTCCGCCTTCTTGGCGAACAATATCGGGGAAGCCCAGGGTGAAACACTGGGTCGGATGAATCCCTTGCCCTACGAGTCCTCCAACTGTACCCGTAGCTCTCGAAGCTCAGCGGGGTCCATCCGATATGCTGGAGTCGATATCGGGGCTGTCTCGGGGTACAAGTCAATATAAAAGTCCACCTCTCTGCGAGGAGGTAGCCCTGGAACGTCGTCGGGATAGACGTCTGCATACTGATCCTCCACTATAGGAAAACCTGGACTTCACACATCAACTGCTCCTAGGTTGAGGCTAGCCAACTGATGAGTGATGGGTTGTCCTCTCCTCTCCGGAAGTCCATCCTGTGCTGCGAAGGCTCCCTTCTCGCCGGTGAAGGTGAACCTGCTCCCATCGGTGCGTACACATCGCACCTTGCGCCTAAAATAGTCAATCTGTGCATGGACTGTAGATAACCAATCCATGCCCAAGATGACGTCATAAGGACTCGACGCCACTACAAGAAGATCCCAGCCGAAGCTCTTGCCTCCTAGAGTAAGCTCTCACTGCCAGCACCAGTGCGTAATCGTCGAGTCTGCTCCCGTAAGAGTCTCTAGCCGTAATGATCGAGCAAACGGCTCTGTCGGAATCTCCGAGCTCCGAACAAGGGAAGCGGCTATGAAAGAGTGACTCATTCCTGTGTCTATAAGAACTGCAGCAAGGGTGGAATAGACACAAATCGTACCTCAAATCATCTCGGGCGCGCCGTGGTCGTAGGCCTCCTCTGCCTGGAGCTGTGCCTGTATCTGCCCGCCAGCTCCCTGTGGTTGGGGTGGATCGCCTATTGGTGGTTGTGGTAGAGCCTCAAAGTGTCGCCCACCACCTGCTGCTTGGCCAGCTCCTCTACCTCGTCCGCCTCCTCCCTGCCGACTGCCACGGTCGACCCCCTGCCTCTTCCTTGGTGGCCCCTCAACTGTCTCCTACTCCTCGGCACGGTGGGTCGGGAAGTCACGAGCCATTTGACCCTGCCCACCGCAAGTGTAGCACTACCTGCCTCTCGAAAGACTGGCTCCATGTTGTGTGCCCCGCACTGCTGAGCTAGTGTCCTGAGGCCGTCTGCGTGAGGGTCTGGTCTGCCTAGACTCCTGAGTCATCCATCGGCTGCCTTCTGTGGAAGACTCTGCTACCTGCCGCCCTACGGTAGGTCTCGCTGCTGATGAAGGCTCAGCAAGGAAGCTCTCGATCAAAAGGTCTCGCTCCAGTACTCCTTCCTGAGTCGGGATGCTGAGGGAGATCATCGATGCCCTGATCTCGTGTCTCAATCCCTGCTCAAAGGTCTGGGACCGGAAGAATGGGTCCCGTACCATGTCGTTCAAGTAGCAGGAGAGATCGGTAAACCTCACCGAGTACTGGGCGACCGTCAAGCTGCCCTTCCGCAGCTGAAGAAGCTCCTGGATGCGCACTGCACGGAGGGTGGACGGGACGAACTCTGAGCGGAAGAGGCCCTCAAAGTCTACCCCGAGGATAGATGCCTCATCGTTCACTTGGAGCATCAAGCTCCACCATCGGCTCGCTGCTGCGTGCAGTAGGCTCGCTGCGAGGATCACCATGAGGTATGCTGGTGTCCTCACTAACCGGAAAACTCGCACCACTGCCTCTAGCCAGTCCTCGGCTGCCTGGTGGTCCGTCTCCCCGCGGAACATGGGCGGTCGCTGGCGCTGGAACTCATACAGTGCACTAAGGCGACGTGCATCATCAGCGGCTGGGGCTGGAAGCATCGGTGGCTCGGCGGGTAAAGGTACCACTGGTGCCTTAACTATCAAAGGGACCTGCACCGAGGCCTCGTCGCTCAGCGGGCTGTCATCACGCTCAACTCTCGGAACCCTAGCTGGTTGCCGTCGTGGGGCCATCCTGAAATGAAACAGGTGCGCCACGGTCAGAACAGTATACCTGGGGAGGTGACATAAAGTAATCACAAAGAAAACTTGTAACACACATGCAATCCACAAAGGAAAGAAAAACGTAACTCCACACAGGATAGCACAACACAATCCACAAAGGAAAGAAAAACAGGGTTTCAGCTCACACAGGTATACTTCTTCGAATGACGATAGAGATGATCACTTATCCATCTAAGTCGTTGTACCCACAAAGGATCGATAGGTAAAAACCCCCGCAATGACCCACAAAGGATATGACCCACAAAAGATCGATAGGTAACTAACCCCTGCAAAGACCCACACATGATCGGACCCACATAGGATCTGTAGGCGCTGGCCCACACAGGACCGTTGAGCGCTGACCCACACAGGATCAGACCCACACAGGATCGGTAGAACTGACCCACAAAGGATCGTTGAGTGCTGTAGTCGTCGCCGTCGAATCCACTGAGGAAATCTACACAGTCGTCTTCGTCACAGTAGCAGTCACAGCCAGCTCTAGGGTTCCTGCACATAGCAAGCTCGTTCGGGAGGGTCCGATCCCCGAGCTGAGAGGCTGATACATCAACTGACACATAGTCCAGAGTTGATGTATCGAAAAGTTCCGTATCGCCAACAGGAACTCAACGTCGCAGACGACGCATCAATCAGACGCCCGGTCTGAGAGTTATTGGCTTTTTCGTCCCAGGGGCTCGGTTAGTTTTTAAGGCAAAACCAACCCGACCATACTCCACCTATGTCCAAACCTCGGGCAGAGTAATCCAAAAGATTCGTCTCACTTATTGAAATTCAGTAAAGTCGACGGCACGTCAATCGGACGTCCGAAGCTCAAGATATGAGTGTTTCCACTCCGAGGGCCCGGTTGGTTTCATGTACGAACCAACCCGGCCGAACACAAAGTATTCTGAAACCAAGAGTGTGATATACCGAAACGACCGTCTCGATCCAAGGATCGCATCGCCGCTGACGGCGCATCGTTCGGAGGCATGTAGCTCATGTTATGAGCAAAAGACCCAAAAGGTCCGGAAACGGGGGTTTCGGGCCCGGACCGACCCGGCCCGACCCCCCTAGGTCCGCCCGAACCGGGGCGACCCGACCCGGGTCCGGGTCCGACCCGGTTGGGCGCGACCCGGCTCGGCCCGGGCGGCCCGGCCCGGCCTGGGCACGACCCGGCCGGCGGGTCGGCTCGGCTCGGGTCGGCAGAGCGACCGAGCAAAGGAAGCCGCGGGGGGCGTGCTGCACCCGCGTGAAGTGATGCCGCGGCCCCGCGGGGGGCCGCGCTTGGTCAGCGGATGCAGCAGGGCCGCGTCTCGTGTCTCGCCGAACCCGCACGGTCGTGGGTCTGGTCGGTCGCCGCCTCCAGCCACTAGCGCCGCCGGTGGAGTTCGCGGGCCACTGGAGTTCCTCCGGTGGTCCGATTTCATTTTTGTCTGCGTTGTAGCTCATCCCGGGTCCCGTTCTTCACTATGGAATCAACAAATCGTCTCTGCGGCATGTTTTGTCGTCGTCCGCCATTCCGCCCACCATGAAACAAATGGCGGTGGGTTCGGACATGTTCGTTGGTCCGCACCCACCGCGTTAGCGGTTTGAACAAGACCATGAATCCCAGCAATTGATAAACCATGTCCCGCAATAATAATCTTGCCTTGGAGGAAACCAGCATAGGTAAAAGAAATCATTTTCAAAATGACCCCTACCTTAACGTCGTCGTTGGACGAGTTCTTCACGAAATTGACTGTCGTGGTAGAAGATGATTGTCACGTCGCGGAAGGGCGTCACATCATCGCAGAACACGGCGTCGCGTAGACAAACTCCGAGGATCAAGAACATACATATTTAATTATAACAATTAAAACCATGTTGATGTTATAATCCACAAAGAATCAAAAAGGACCACAATCCCCTACCTCAAGATGTCGATCGAAGATTGTCGTGGGGATGGATCGTCGTGGAAGAAGCGTCGGGGAAGGAGAATCTTCGGCGTCGCGGAACACGACGTCGCGTTGTCGATCTCCGATGGTGACAACATTCTTCGCGTTCTTCGCGTTCATCGCGCTCTTCACGTTCTTCACGTTCTTCGCGTACTTCGCGTTCTTCGCAAAAGAGGATGAAGATCTCAAGCCTTGGAGTGTTTTCCAAATCCCCTCAATGAGCAATCTCAATAAGACAAGCGTTGGTCATATTTTATTAACATGCCAACAAATTGTAAAACAAACTAAGTAATGACCCATTAATTCATAGAATTAATTTCAACGAATAAACCGCCCAATTAATAGGAGCGTTTAAGAGTTTATGGAAACGCCCCAGTTGACTTTCGTTTAAGAGGGGGGTTGTAGGTGCGTTACTTAGGGGAGAAGAAACGGTGGGGCTCGTGTGGGCCACACCTCACAAATATCCTACCAAGAGGGTAGGATATTTTGAATTGCACCCTATCCGCTTCAACTCAGCTTACGCAGCTTTAAGTGGCTTTAAGCGGCTTTAAGTGAGATAAAATAATGTTTGTCGTAACACATTATTTTATTTCCTAACTTAAAGCCCAAAAATTAAAAACCACACCCGAGTAAACGCAACTCCGGAAGAGGCGTTTCTAACAAAAACCAGTGCTGTGATTCCATCGGTGCCCTCGAAATTTGATTCCGAGCACTGGTTCAAAAGTTAAAAAAACCCGCTCGTTCATTCACTGAACGTACCCGAGCCAAACTTCAGAACATGATTCCGGGCACACCGGGCCTCAGAACTGGGTGCCGTCAGAAACTGTGTTCTTGTAAAATCCAAAGAAAATTAAGGAAAAAAAATTTCCTTGAAATTTACTGGTCTTTACAATATAGGAATATATTAAATATGGATTTGGTGATTTCTAGGAAAGGGGAGCCATATTTCCTTTTATAAGATATTTATAAACTATCCATATAGTAAAATATTGATTGGTCCTAACATTATGAAAAGTAATTTAAGAGGAATATTGAATTAATAAATTGTGGGAAATTTATAGATGCCATCTATATATATATAGTGTTGACATTTTGACAATATGTTATGTGTTCCATCCACACTATAATTAAATAGGTAACTGCTAGATAAATCACATCATTCAAAATTATCTATACACTTTTGTAGAAAAAAATGTACACGGATTTAAGAGAACATTTATGGTGGGATGGTATAAAGTGGGAAATTATGAACTAGGTGTCAACTTTTTTATTATTTAATTTGGTAAAGGCAAAAAGATAACATCTTAAGTAAGACTTCTAACCTTTTGTTATAGTAATATTGATGTAAAAAATATTAAAATGGACATTTTCACTAGAAATCTAAATAATCCATGGATGAATGATATTATATGGGTAATTATTGATTGACTTACTATGTATACTCATTTTTAGATATAATATAATATATGCACCTTTATTTCCATTCCTGAATCATTATAATTGTAATCATAAGACTTCATGTGGAACCTCTATCAATTATATCTGATTTTGACCCTCGATTCTCATAAAAATATGGAATAGTCTTCAAAGGGCTCTAGATGTCGACATACATTTAAGCACCACATATAATACATAAAATGACTGGTAGTATGAATTAACTATGGATACATTTGAGGACATGTTGAGGTCAGGTTCACATAAATCACAGAGTATGGGGGATCAATTTCAATCTAGGGAGGAATTTTCATAAAACAATAGCTTCTATTATAGAATATATATGGAAACATATAAATAATTGTTTTGGAAGAGGTTTTGTTCTCAAATCTATTCAGAATATTTTTGAGAAATAAATCTACTTTCTATATATATTTTAGATAAGATTGAAATTAATTTATGGACTATTCTAGACCATATTAAAGTAGTATAATTTTAAAAAATTATCTATGCTAATAATCAATGGAAATAATTCCAATATCTGGTGGGGGTCATGTATTATTGATGTTTTCTCCATGTAATGGAGTTATAATATTAGCTAAAGAGGGAAGTTAATCCCTATGTACATTGCGACTTTTTAAATAATAGAAAAAATTGGATTTGTATCTTACTAATTAGATATGTCTCCCAACATTTATAAAGTGGAAGATGGATTATATGTTTCATTACAAATGAAATACATTCAAAATACAGAACATGTGACCACATCTATGGGAACATAAAACTAAATTGTCTTATAATTAGGATCTTGACTAGATTATTGACACTAAAGAGCATGTATTTTGGAATCAGCCAACTTGACTTATGAAATTAATTTTCTGAAAAACAAACTAGAAGGTGAAATCTAGGATCCTGAAGAAGATATGATGAAGGAGTATCCAATTTTTTTCAATATTTTATGTATACCCCAATAAATGGATAAAATTATTTAATGGGGGATGAAACACTTGAGACACTATTGTAGTAGGTAAACACTGTATCCTGAACTATCATACAATGCACACTATAAAGAGCCTTCATTCATGATTATATTTAAATATTTAATTTTTGATTATAATAATTTGATTTTAACAAAATAAAATTTATTTTTCAACTCATCATAATGATATTGTCTTAATATTAAATTTTTGGTTTCTTCCAAAAAGATTGAATTTTAGGTGAATAATGAAAATACCATTTTAGTTTAAAAAGTTATTGTTATTAATTATGTTTAATGTCAAAATAAAAAATAGTTTTAAGTAATAAAATATATATTTACTTAATATCATTAAATTATATGAACATATAAATCATATGTCCTATAGATTTAGAACTAATTAAAATGATAATTTTAGAAAACTACATTCAGTCATTTCTTATAATCTAGTATTTTTAGGGTGAGATTGGGTTTTTGATTTCCATGAAAGACTCTTTTGATTTATTTTTCCTATAATAAATAAATTTATGTCATTAAAATCTGTATCCTAGATACTTTATTATTATTTTTAATTTTAATGTTTCAAAATATATTTTTTTAAAACTTTTTTTCATGATTAGGTTTTTTTATTTAAAATTGTAATTTAAAACATTTTGAATTTCATTAAATGGTTAAAATAAAATTAAATTAGAAGGATTTAATTAGGAAATAGGTTAAATATAAATTATTTTCATTCAATTAATTACTATAGTTAAATACTAATTACTAAGGTAAAAAATACGATAAAGGTTTAAAAGTTATTATAAAAATCCATAAACACTAAAAAATATTTAAAAATGGAGTGTTTGAGTTGGGTTTAAAACCCAA
Organism: Viscum album; assembly: GCA_963277665.1. NCBI lineage: Eukaryota > Viridiplantae > Streptophyta > Magnoliopsida > Santalales > Viscaceae > Viscum > Viscum album. The sequence continues at coordinate 457,545,789 of OY728166.1, read as the reverse complement.
AATATAAATCCATTCATAATATTTATATTTTTTCCATTTTCCATTTTATAGTAATTTTAAATTATTGAAAATGTAAGGGTTACCTCCAAAAGTAACATTCCCTTCACTTATAAAAGGGTTAAAGTTCCACCACATCAAAACGTACCTATCCATAGAATATCATTTTTAAAATATTACAATGCTATAATTGAATAACCCTCTCCCATGTTAAAAATTAATTTTTCACCATTATTTATCATAATACCTTTCATTTCCAAGGTGGATTCCAAGGAAAATTAAAGATACTAACGTGAGTATTACCAACTACTTAACTTTTCTTTTTAATTAGCTTCATTAAATTTTATTATATCCAATATAATATAATGATATTGTTATAATTTATATAATTTAACATTAATGTATTATGTTTATTATGAAAATATATTCTTATATCCCAACCATAAACTAAAACAAAAGTTTCATTCGTGCATATGTGCAGGCTCTCGCCGTTACGAGCAACAAAATTCATTTTACATCAATACCCATAATTATTGGTTTATATAGTTGTTTACTGAGGAAAAAATATTTTTATGATATCATTATGTTTCTGGTATAAATAATTATAGAAACTATTGAGGATACGATCAAAAAAATATCATCGTTAATTGAAACGTATAAAACAAGCATGTTAAGAGAAAAATAATTTATTGATTATATAATATTTTCATATCCAATTCTTCTTCTATGGTGTTATTTTTAGTCATGATATATCACACTAATAAACACTAAATATTTTCATTATTCATCTATTGTAATTATTTTAGAAAAAAACAACCTCATAAACATTCATCAAATCAAGGTATGAAAATGTTTAGGTCGACCTAACCACATACGACCTACTTGAACAATACTATGAAATTGTATGGTGAATTAATATGGAAGCATAATTACTGTTATACTATAATATTAATGTGTAAATACTAATTTATTATATTATTGAAATTTTTTATCAATAATTAATTCATCAATTAAGAAAACGCCCTATGGTCGACAAGAATCACCAAACATGATTGTTTTCAACTTTGTCGTTATGGATAAAGACAAAAAAAATCATGAAATGAATTTAAAACATGATAAATAATTATAAAAAATCCATAAAATAATATTAATTAAATAGTTATAGTTAATTTTTTACAAATAATAAAAATATACACAGCTATTATGAAACAAGTAAAATGATCAAAATAATAAACACTCATTTTAGAAACTGGGTAAAATTCATATAGAGAATGACTATTAATTAAAATAATAAATGAAAGTAGATATGAATAAGGTTCATAAATAAGTAATTTAGATGTATATATTCTTATAATATAATAGGTTAATATATATTCGTGGTTTTAGGAAAATAGGTAAGGGCTTTCTATTTTAAATTTCTATATTTGAGATAGGTTTTATGTTATGAACCTAATTTCCATTATGCAGTTTATATATGTGATCACATCAAAATATAAAGAAATAACATTTTATTAAATACCATGTGTGACACATGACAACTAGTTCGTAATAGAATATAATATCTCAAGACTCTATTGTATATTTTCTATTTTAAATAAATTAAATACATGATATAGCTTGTAATGAACACAACAATGAGTTAGATAACTTTACATGCAAGAGTGACATTCTTAGATAACTTGTGTTACACACAATAAATACCTTCTTCTATGTATTTCATTACACGCAAGACTTAGTTTCACCAAATAAAAATGTATTATTGAAATGTTATTATGTAATATAATAAGAAATAAACTAGCCGTTATGAATAGTAATAAGTGAATTATGAAAATTATGGTTTATAAAAATATTGAATGAAATAATTGGTTAAAAATTAGTTAAAAATTAATATAATGATAAATTTAATATAAAGATAATATTTTTATAGAAAACACTTTTTATACTCAAAAATTTGATTTATGTTAATAGATTAAGTTAATTAAATTTTGTGAGTGATATTAATGTAATATATATATATATATATATTATTCAATAAATTATTTTTTAAATTCATAGAATTTGGATTTATAGACATAATATAAGAATAAAATCTATTTTACACATAAAAACCTATATTTTTATAAAGTAAATTTTACAACCTTTTAATGGATAACCCATTTTTAATATAAATTTTGACACTTTAATTGATTTAATGTGTCAAAATAAAAAACATATTTGAAAGGGAAACATAACTACATGAATAGGGTGAAAATTTATTTAATTTTAATGTTTAATTATATAATATTGTTATCATTTAATATAATTAATTTCATTATAATCAATTTGAGTTTGAAATTGATTATAAAAACATAGAAAACTTTCAGACATTTTTACTTTAAAAACCCCAGATTGTCGTCTTACATGTGGGATGAATTTTAAAATTTTTTCTTCCAATTATATTATGGTAAATTGGAAAAATAGAATATGTATTTGGAATAATAATAATATATATTGTCTAATAATACAAACATTGTTTCACCAAAATTATTAGTGAATGTAATTAAAATTAATTTCAATTATTAAGGAAAAGATAATCTTAATAAAGGATTGTACCATTAACTTAAGGGCACAAATGGCATAGCCACTTGTACAACATCCGTTAGATGGACATATTTCAACCACATCCTCCCTTTTCTCAAATTGGGTCTATTATCGGATCGAAATTCAACATGAAAAACATGAATGTAATTCCCTTATCAAAATATTACAATAGTGGCACACCTCCTCCACTATAAAAGGACCCCCTCTGCTCCCACTTCCACACACCTCTCAATACACATTGACTCGACCAAGATCTTACCAAATAGCTCCTAAAAATCTATCCCCTAATCCTAGAAGCCTTCCCTTTTTCATAAATCAATATAAGTAAGCTTTTGGTTCAAATCAAAATGAATTATCCGATTAAGAGGTAACATCTTTCCTTAAGATTTTTAGTTTTATTTCCATTATCTAAAACCTAAACCCTTATTAATCAATAATTTTATAGAAAAACTATAATAAATATACTAGGATTTTTTTATGTTAATTTTTTTTTCATACACATTCACACACTTCTATCATAATGGGTAACGAACATACTGTTTATGTGTATGGAGAACTACTGCCTCACGAAATGAACAATGATCAGCTTTCCCTTAATAACATTAATGGATAGAAATTATGATTGGAACTATATTTATATAGGATATATATGATAAAAATTATTTTTTGTACATTTTTAATCCTTTTATAACACACACCATTAATACTTTCCATTTTTTGTTAATACGGTAAAATCGTTTGATGATGTCTTGACAATCGCCCCCTCAAAGTGATGTGGTTCGTTCACACGATTAGTGGAATATATAAAGGATGGTTATAATTAATCATAGATAAACTAAATAAACATTATATTATATTCATTAAATAATTAACCTTATGTATATATAATATATATATATATATATATTTATATATCATTTTATTTATTTCCCATTCACACCCATTAAAAAATGATAATGTCGATCGTGGGCGTGCAAACTATCACCTCCTCGACAAGATGTGATTTCTTTTACATATTAATAATTATATATATAAGTGTATATGATTATATAATATATTATTTATGGTATAATTTTCATTTTTTAATGATGTGGTGTAACTTGCCTTATATTCATAATGATCGCTGAAAAATGAGAATGTTACTCATATGTACATATGGCCAACCGTCTCCATGATTGCAATGTTGGTCCATTTTTCATAACCATATTTATTGATTGATCATATAAGTATAATTTATGTATAAATATGAAAATAATTTCGTGGTTATTATTCTATATATGTTATATAATTACCCCTTCAACCATAGTTGACCTCCCAAAGTTAATTTTGACACATAAAACCGAATTTGGTCAAAACACCTCTAGTAAACATAATTGTTTAATAGGAAGTATAAAACAAAGTAAAAAGTGATATATCCTAATGATAAAAAATAAAAAGGGTCTTCGTAAATAAGGAAAAAAAATTATTATAAAGGATGTTAAAGGATGCTCACCCGAAAAGAAACTCAATGTAAGGGATTCTTGTCTCACATTTCTCTCTATGAGGCTTACCTTATCGTCGTGAACGAATTTTATTATATATGAAATATATATTTTTACATTGACATATAATATCAATAATTATACTATATTCATGTAATTTAGTTGTTTTATTTATTTATTATTAAATTTTTGTTTTTGAATTCATTTCTTACCACATTGGTAAAAGATTCTCATCTCACTTTTTACATCTGTGAGATAAATTTCTTGTTCACTATAAAAATATATTTGGTAGTGTATCTACTTATCATTTTGATTAATTATATAACTAATACTTTTAGGTTCATGGTATCATAAACATTCATTTAATATTATTCTTTCATGAGTTTTATAATTGATTTGGCCACGGATAGTATTCACACTCATTTCCTTGTTTTATTTTAATCACCCTGAAATATAAACTTTTTATGATCATTTGACGTTGAATTTATACTAAATATCCATATCATTATTCATGAATATTATTATTTCCTAGACCATATTCAATTTTTCATATGATTTTTACTTTGAATGTTATTTTATTATTTTGGTAAATATTGATAAACCCATATCCTTTATTGAATAAGGATATCTTATAAGGCACCTTGTTTCATTAAATTCATTGTACGTGTATTATTTGGTTTTGGGACCAGGTAATATAAGCCATACGTGTTATATACCTGTTAATCCAAGATCTCTGGGTTGGTCAATAGTTAATGAAATCCCTTCGATGCATCTTTAGTCTCATGGGATGAAATGGTTCTAGAAATTGGAAAAGTATAAACTATATCTCAATAATAAAGGTATAATGTGTCTAGGAAACATGACGTCCAATAATAAAGAATTTCATTTATTTATAATTTTTTATTATTATTCATCCATGATATTTTTCATAACATATCTTTGGATACATTTCAATTCAATTCGTTGATTAGGTGGCATGTGTTTTAGTTTCTTACCTTGCCATATTGATTTTTCTTATTCTTGTTATTTGAATGGAATGTGATTCCATTTATTACCTTTACATATTGTTTAGGCACTTCCATAATAGTTTTTTTATTATATGGTTTTTGTGTTCTATTATTTACCATTCCATAATTATTAATCTCATTGATTCATTTTTGTTTCTGTTATACTTCACCTGAAATGAGAATTTGATCTCACCCTTATTATGTTTCTTTCCCTAGGAATCCAAAAAGTGTACTACAAATGATATGTAAGTATTGAATATATTGAATATAGTTATCCTCGAATTAATTTATTTATAAATAAAAAATAGTTTTTACTTAGTGTATCTATTTGTAATACAATATGAATTTATGTATCGGGTTTACTAAGACTACTAAACTCTTCAACCCTTCGTGATTTGATTCCTTATAATCATGATAATGTAATTAATAGAAGACACCGTCTTCTGGCCTTCTAGGGTCCGTTTGTTACTATAGGTATTAAAGAAAGTTTATTAGAAACCATGATAAATAGATTTAGAAAAACAAAAGTAAGGCTACATAAAAATAATGTATAATTTTGGGATAATTATAGAAGAACACCCTAGAAATTTGTTAAAGTTGAGCTTATATGGGTTTTTTATCAATACATACTTATCTATGAACTACAAGTGGAAATGGATCTAAAACAAATTTAACTACGAGTATCAACTTCGACAAGGTTTTCTAATCTTGACTCAAGGTACCCTTGTACACAAAAACAGGCTTTCTGTGCACCTTCTTTGAAACTCCCAAGGGATACGGTTAGGATAATTCACATTTTCATTAAAACCATTATGAAGGATTAGAATTGATAGTTAAAATGAACAACCTAAGATAAACCTAATGTGTTTTATACTTATAATAAAGTTTCATGATATAGAAACCGTAGAAAATGTTACTATGGATAAACCCTAGACCAAGGAAGGACCTATATAAAAATAACTAGATGAAGTATTTATGTATTGAAGATGTATTAAAATCCTTTTTCTAAAAGGATATTTATTGATTAATGTTATATCAAATATTCCCATCATATTTATTTTGGAAATTATATTTATTTGGTTCTAGAAAAGGATTAAATGTAATGTAGGTAACGACTAATAAAATCCAGCAAGGCCACATGTCATAAACCCATGACTGGAGGACGACAAGGGTTTCCCACCAACCACTGACCTATGAAATGTCGCCATCAATTTTTCATTATTTTTAGTTAATAAAATTATGAATTTTTTTTATTGATGAACCAATAGTAACACATTCAAAGATAAAATATTAATCTATTAACCATGTTGTTTTTGGAAGATAGTTAAAAAAATAGTCAGACTTGTCACTCTTTAATAAGCCTTATGATTCTTTAAATTTTTATTTTAGTTATTTAGGAAGAAAAAAATCATTATTGGTAATTAATTTCTAAGTGTAATTGAATGAATTTGAATTTTATCGAATAATAAACAAAATTTGGGATTTTTAATATGAAATTGAAAATTATCAAGTAAGAATAATTCATTATATTCTTAGATAGTAAATGAAATCTTCAACATTTGTAAAATGAATTAAAAATAACATGTTTTCCTAATGCCTCAATTTCTGGTGAATCGATGGTCTCTTAAATTATTGTATATTTTGGTCTTTGAGGCCCTAAACTTTTTATTGATCATTCACTTGTTCTTTATTGATTACATCATTCACTCCCGGAAAAAATTTACGATTTTCATCCAAGTATGTATTTTCACATTCCATTAATGTTCTCCAACATAGATACATATTTATATGTTAGTCCATGCGATATTTTTTACTTCTCATTCTCTCTTATTTAGAGGATTTTTTACAAACCCTTCTAGCAATGTGGGATTTCAAATATAGTATGTATCAAACAATATATCACCATGATTGTGTTTAAATTGAAAGGATGAAATTTAAATAAGTTGGTGAAAATATGGCGCCACAAAAATTTAAATTATGAACATGGTATTTGATAGCAAGTATAACCCGCGACACCAAGCATGTTAGGGGATATAATATCCTAAGTCAATACTATATATTTATTGTTTTAAATAAATTCAATACATGATATAGCTTGTAATGCATGCAACATCGAGTTAACTTCTGTTACATTGAAGAGAGACCTTCCTCAGTAGCTTATGTTACACGCAATAGCTACCTTCTCTAATGTCTTGCGCTACACGCAATACCATGTTTCACCAAATAACAATGTATTATTAAAATATTAATATTTAATATAATAAGAAATAATTTAGCCATTATGAATAGTAATAAATAATATATTAATATTATGGTTTATAAAAATATAGAATGAATTAATTGGTAATAATTTAATTAGAAATGGATATAAGAACCAATTGAATATAAAGTAAATATTTTTATAGAAAATATTTTTATTCTAAAAAAGATGTTTTACGTTAATAGATTCAATTGATTATAATTATTGAGTAAAATTAATTTAATATATATATTATAAATTCAATAAATGTTTTTATATTTGTCTATTAGTTCTAATAGACATATGATTAGAACAAACTATATTTTACACATTAAAACCTATATTTTTATAAACGCAATTTTATTCCCTTTTGATGGAGATTTCATTTCAATATTAATTTTTATACCTTAAATGATTTCATTTTTCAAGATAATATTTATAATTAATATATAAATATGGGGACTACGTTAGGGGGATTTATTGATATTTTTCTGAATCATTTCATTTTTTAATGAATATTTAAAAATACTGAAATTTAGTTCTAAACATATTTTTCATATAATTTATTTACAAGAATAAATTATATTTTTTTATTGGTTTTAATGTTTCATAAAATAATATTTTTATCAATTAATAATTTATATGTCATTGGAAATAATTTCACTCTGAAACTAATTATAAATACATAGTAAACTTTCAGGTGTTTTTACTTTAAAACCTCGCATTGTCCTCCCACCTATAGGATGAATTTTAAATTAATTTATTCCACTTCTGTGATTTGGATTTGAAAAAAAGGACAAAATATATGGAATAATAAGAAGTTAGAATTTATAATGAGAAAAAATTATTATTTTCCCAAAATTATCAGCGAAAGTAATTAAAATTAATTACAATTATTAAGGAAAAGTTAAGCTTAATAAAGGACTAAACCATTATACATACAGGATAAAATTACCTATCCACTTACAAAAACCCATTTATTATATATATATATATATACCCCATACTCCGTTTTCTAGAATTTTGTGAATTATTGGATCCACTTTCAACATAGAAAACATGATTGGAATTCCCTTATCAAAATATTACAAGAGTTCCACTCCTCCTCCATTATAAAAGGACCTCCTCTCCTCCCAATTCATAACACCTCTCAAGGAAAATTGGATCAACCATGATCTTCCAAAATAGATCCTCAACATCCCTACCCTAATTATATAAGCCTCCCCATTTGAATAAAAATATCCAATTAATCTTTTGGTTCAAACCAAAAGGAGTTACTCGATTAAGCGGTAACATATTTCTTTAATGTTTTGTTATTTATTTCCATTTAACAACCCCTAAAACCTTATTATTATATTCAAGTATTTAAAAAATAGTATCCTAAATATAAAAGGTTTTTTTTGTTAAAATTTTGACATAAACTTATGCACACTTCCATCTAATAGGTCACGAACATACTGTTTCTGTGTAATGCGAACTACTGCCTCAAAAAATGATGATACCATTAATGGTTGTCTATTATGATGAAAACACTAATTATATATTTTAAAGAATATATATATTATTTATTTATAGTTTTATAATTTTTTGATAACACATACCTTTAATACGTTTTCTATACAGTAACATCATTTGAGGAAGTGTTAACTTCCACCCCTCCGCGTGATCTAATTCGTTCACACAATCAATAGAATGTATAAAGGATGATTATAATTTCAAATAGTTGAAATAAAGAATATATAGGTTATTTTAATGAAATAAATAAATTTCTGGAAGTATAATATAAATATATCTATATCATTTTATTTATTTCCCTTTCACACACAAAAAAATGTGATTAAGTCCATTGTGGAGGTGTGGACTACCACCTCCTCAACACGATGTGAATCATTTTAAATCATAAAAATTATATATATATGTATATATGAGTAAATAATATGCTATTTCTGATATAATTATCATTTTGGGAAGATTTCATCTTACTTACCTTCATTCCATAACAATCATTGAACAATAAGAACGTTACTCATGTGTACGTACAGCCTAAAGTCTCCATGACTGTAACATTGGTTCATTTTTCATAAACATATTTATTGATTGATCATAAAAGTATTATTTATATATGAATATGATAATTATTTGATGATTATTATTATTTTTGTGTTATATAATGACACCTTTGACCATAGTTTACCTCCCAAAGTTGATTTTGACAAAAAAAATGTATTTGGCCAAAACACCCAATATAAACATGATTGTCTAAGTATTTGTATAAAAAATAGTATAAAATTAAATGAAATTATTAATAAAAATTAAAAAAATTCTCAATAAATTATAAAATAAGAAAAAGTTTATTATAAAATAAGTTAATTTCATTCAACCAAAAGGAAACTCATGGTAAGGGATTCTTCTCGCACTTTTCTTTTTCTGTGGAATACATTATTGTTGTGATCCTAATTTGTTATATATAGTGTATGTATTACCACAATGACATATAATATCATGAATTATAATATTTTCATTATACCTAATGTTTTATATAATGATTATTACCATTGGTTTTTCAAATTCATTTGTTACCACATTGGTAAGGGATTCACATTTCACTTTTTACATCTGTGAGATAAATGTCATGTTCACCACATCCATCTTTTTAACCGTGTATCAACTTCTTTATTTTTTATATTATATAATTAATCCTTTTATATTTATGGTATCTTAATATTTCACTTAATATTATTCATTTATTAGGTTTATGATTGATTTTCCTATGATAGTATTCACATTCACTTCATTTATTTTATTTTAATCTCCTTGAAATATTCAATTTCCTATGGCCATTTGATATTGAATTTCCCCTAAATATCCATGTCATTAAACATGGATATGATTATTTCTTGAACTATATAAAATTTTTCATATGGTGTTTACTTTGAATGATATTTTATTATTTGGGTAAATATTGATAAACTTGTGTCCTTTATTCAATACAGATAATTTATAAGGTACTTTATTTATTTAAATGCTTAAGCATGCACTATACAGGCTGGGGAATGATTAATAAAATCATTATGGATTAGAGACTAGTTAATGTATAATCTACAAGATGAGGACTAGTTAATGAAATCCCCTCAATGCATCGATAGTCTTGTGGGATGAATTCATTGCACAAATTGGAAAATTTTAAACTTTGTCTTGATGGTAAAGGTATGTCATTCCTAGGAAACATGATGTCAAATAATTAAGGATTTCTTTTATTATAAATTGTTTTCTTATTATTCATCCATTAAATTTTGTGTCGACATATCTATGGACACATTTCCTTGAATTTCATTGATTAGATGTCATGTGTTTCAGTTTCATAACTTACTATATTTTATTTTCCTTATCTATTTATTTTAATGGAATGTCTTTCCATTTATTACCATTCCATATCTTTTAGGCACATTCTTCCATATTTTTTTATTATATATTATGTGTGTTCTATTATTTACCATTACACACTTATTAATCTCATTAATTAATTATTGCTTCCACGATAATTTACCCATACTCAAAATTTGAGCTCACCATTATTATGTTTCATTCCCCAGGAATCAAATAATATTATAATGAAATATATGTTGGTATTTTCCAAATGGAATAAATTTTTACTTAACATTATTTTTATATCGAAAATAAAAAAATATGTTGTAATTAGTGTATTCATTTGTAAAAAAATACTCATTTATGTATCTGGTTTACTAAGACAACTAATCACTTCGGTCCTTGAGGGTTTGATTCCTTGTAATCATCATAGTGTAATTGATATAACACACTGGCTCCAGGCCTTCTAGGGACGGGTCACTACAATATACTACTAATTTAAGATTTTATATCCTGAAATTATTTTTTTATGTAACTTTAAGATCATTTTTAATCCCACTCTTTCAATAGGTTTTGATTAAATTACTACCTAGTCAATAAGTGTAGTATTTCCGTCTCAATTTTCATTATTTGGGAATCATGTTATATTTAATAATTATTTCATTTTTTATGGTTTATACATATACATGGTAAAATTTTACTCTATTAATCATGAAATTTATGATATTTAAATGTTTATATTATAATCCCTCCTAAGTATTCTTTTGATTCAAGAGTCACCAAAACCATTGTAAAACTGAATCATTACAATGGGCAAACCCATATTATGTTTGGAAAACATAAATGGTTGTGTTATTTCCCAGAAAATAAATCCAATTCTATATATTGGAAATTGGATATGGAAATGGAACATATATACCTATTGGTAATCAAACTAAATATGGAAGGAGATGAATTGACTCAATCATCACCCTGATGAATGAAAAGTGGGACTAAGACTTGACACCTTGATACTCACAGGGTATATGCATTGGAATATTTAAACCATTTATGATCCATAGTGAATTAATTTTCATGAATTTACCTGGTATCCAACCAATACATACTATTTAACCCAATTACTATCCACTATAGATAACGGAATACATTGAAAGTCCCCACACTACTATATTTCATTGATTTGGGTACTTCATTTTAATTTGATGATACCCCACAACTTATAAGTTAATTAAAGTATGTTCTTCTATAAATCCACATTATTATATTAGATGATGAAGTATTTTATTTATTCTTTTATCATTATAATGATATCAACATTTTTTCATCAATTTGTTCATTATGGAATGTTATGAAATGTCTTGTTGACTATTATTGTGAATGCATTGGACATAATCAACTAATGTTTAGGGCCTATAATTATATAGATCCTTGATACATGTACATATCTCATGTGACAAAACATGTTGGGTTTTGGCATATACCTCTCCCATATGAATATAGTGCCTTGGAACAAGGCCTTGAAAACATATTTTTATGTTCCAAATTATGCATTCCATCAGCATGAGATCAATGATTATTATTATAAATGTTTTATTTTATTGTCATGGATATATTATATCCTTAGTTCTAGTTGATTATGGATTAATGTTTTTTATTTATTCCCATAATATCACATATGTTATCTTTATGTTATGATAGCTTCAACTATATGCTTCTCCTTAATGAGCATCGAAGCTCACCCGTATTTCTTTCCATTCACCAAGAAACCTATAGGTGAACTGTGTTTAATTTTCTTGGAAATTATTTAATGGTTTATAATGTTTTCACAATTTTTTAATTTTTTATATTAGGTTTTAATATGTAATTAATGTATGAATATTATCTTCCAAGACAACTGAGCTATTGGATCTTGTGGGAACTCTTCTATATTATACTGATAATGTAATATAATTGTTGTCTCTGGGGTTCTAGATTCTGGGTTGTTACATGGAATGATATGTTTAGAATGATTGAGGTTTCACATGTTCATCCCAGCACAACCAACATTTCACATTGAGCTTAATGGTCTCCCAACTAGGGATAAGCAATCTAGGAAGGGGTATTTGAGAGAAAGGACATGGGTAAAGTTGGATCAATGAATCAACCATGGTAAAACAATTCCTTTCTAATTTTTTCCTAGTTGTCTTTATATTAATCTTGTCTTCACTCAGGGTTTCCTTCATGATTATACTCTTATTTAGATATCTAATATCTATTAATGTTATATTATATGATAATGGTCTATTCTATGATCATTATTATAGACTCTTAAGTCATTTCTTTCATCGATAAATGGTTCCAAGAAATTTATCCTGGGAAAGATAAATATTCTACACTGTATCTATCAGCTCTTTCCTAAGCCATTTGGGGGTATCACTAGAGGCTTCTAAAACAAAATTTACTCCCATTATAAACACATGAACATATGAAAAATATGGATCTTACAATGTTAGATGAAAATTTTCCATGTTCCCTGTTCACGTGGTACAATACTCTGGAGAGTGCCAATATATAATCAATGATATTGTATATTATTGAGGGTGATGTCACCCCTATATACATATTTAATCACTCCAAGGCCACCCCAAGGTGACTAAACATACATGTTAACATCCCAAGTACAATATTACTCATACTCTTTCCATCATCTAGCTACAAAATAGCTCTAATATTGGCTAGAGGATTAATATCTTCATCCTAGATTTGGTGATAACCCTTAGTGGACGTGATAATTTTAGTTCCATTGTACATGTGCTGATTTTGAGATTAAATTAAAGGTGGTGGTTATCTATGAAGTTTTCTAGATTTCACAGGCATACCCCTATTAAAGTTTCATCCCATTCTATAATTTCATAGCCAATGGTGTCTACAAACTACAACATTCTATATGATACATAGGGTAAATGCACTATAAAAACTAAGTAATTATCTACATTTTCTAAAAATGTGGCTAAATTTTAATTTTCCACATTTTCATAAAAAAATATGATAATTTAATCATATTTTAGATATATTGTAAATCATGGTTAATCTTTTCATTTATTATTGTTTTAATAAAAAAACATGACTAATTTTTACGTGTATTTAGCCACATTTTAAAACATCAGTGAGTTACTTTAAACATGCTTTTAAAACATGGATAAATTAAATAATAAATTAAAAGGTATATAATTTATATATATATATATATATATATTCACACATATGAATACATACAGTCATACATACATTCCCATATACATAAATATACACACACACACACACACACACACACATACAAGTTAAAACATAATTATAGTAAAATAATTAATAAATAAATAAATGATAATTATAACACACATGAAGATATATATATAAATCTATATATGAATATATATTTTCATTTATATTATACATATATATAATCATATTAATAAAAGTACATATATTATTGTATTGTATAAAAATAAAATAAATATTATTTATATAAGATTTAAATTCACATCCAAAAATACATTTAAACACACAAACACAAAACATAAATCATAATTTTAATTAATTCACAATAATTTAATAAATGATCATTAGTATATAAATTAATATATATATATATATATATATATATTTGTATATGGATTTATAATTATATTAATATTAATATATATATATCTATGTTTCGTTATATATTAATATGTATAAAAAAATATATTGATAACATTACTTATATTACAATATTAAATAACATTAAAAATAAATGGTATAATATATATATATATATACTCACATACAATGATACATAAATATATATGTACATATAAACACACATACATAAAAGTTAAAAATTAATTATAATTAATTATTAATAATAATAATTGATAATACATATATAAGTTTATATATATATGTGTATATTTATATTAATCTATATGCACACACATATTAATATATATATATATATATATATATAAATTCATATAAAGCTACATATATATGGTCAATTAAATCTGCCACTGCATAACACAACTCAAAGAAAAGAAATTATAGTAAACATGAAGGCTCGGGGACTTAACCCTATGACCTGCCCCTCACCCCCAAACCCTTACCACCCCACCACCAACAATAGGGATTAATATAAATTTACTTATAAATTTATAAATTTATATATATTAATTTATATATTAACAATTATATATATATATTAAAAAATAAATAATTTATAAATATATGTAAATTATCTTATTAATAAATATATAAATATATTTTTATAAATTTAAATGTATAATTGTTTTAAGACACAGACGCAAGTATATTAATATATTAAACATATATTAGAATATAGATATATAAATATATAAATATGTGTAATAATATTACAGATTATACACTTATATATACATATAATAATGTGAATATAAATATGTAATAATATAAAAAATTACTAATTTTTAGAGAGATTTACACACACACATGTATAAAAATATAAACATATTATTTAATATATTTATGTTAATATATTAATATATAAATTAGTTTATATATATCTAAATATATTAAGACTTATATATATTAATATATTACATGTATATTATTATAAAAATTTATATTTAAATTTAAAAATATCTGTATAATCTTTTGTATATAAATATATAATTGTAGGTGTAAAAACCAATACAACAACCAAGTCATGTGGTTTGGGTGGCTATCTGGTTCCCCTGCAGTCTCTGGTTCCAATCATGAGATGCACTTCTAGAGACCCAAGCTTGACGTACATGGGCATTACATTACTTTTTTAGAATATATAAGACATGATAAAAACATACTCCCAAATACCGTATTAGTATAGTGACTTTGGAAACATGTAACATAAAATTATAACTTGGTGAAAGATCATCAATATCTCCTATAAATATCTTCTCCTTTTTTTCCTACCTAAATCCTTTATTTATATCCTCTGGAAAAGAAAACATAAAAATGGTGAGCTCAAATGCATAGTAAGGTTAAACATTGAGAACTTAAAACTAACCATAAACATAAGAACATAAAAACTTGAACATAATGTTTAAATACCAAAATCATGAGTCCTAAAATAAATATTGGTAGATCGTAAGGCATATATCATAATGGAACAATAACCATGTTAAAATAACCTTGGCATAAAACATGGAGATGTGGTAAAAAATAAGATCATAATATGATTTCCAAAATTACAAAGGAATTGCTGCCGAGACCATTATAGTGGAAAAAGTAATTTAATAAACTAAGATTACTTTTAATTTTATCCATGTATTATTGAACTGAGTTTACTTACTATTCCAGCCATGTATTACTAAACTGGATTTACTTGTTGTTTTAGCCATGTATTACTGAACCTGGTTTACCAGACATTCAATCCATGTTTATGTCATTAGATATAAATATATACCCAATAAATTGAAGGGTGATATAAGTCCCAACCATATCTTAATTAAATCTTTCTTACATGTTCCACAAAAACATAAATCACTCATCATAACATCACCCAAGAAGTGAAATGGGTTTCTTAAACATCATTCCATTATATCCTAACCCATAAAAGATAAATGGATTTCATAGAAATAATTCCATCATAAACACATTCAAATAAAAGTAAAAATATATATATAACCATAAACCATTGTAAGAGATCACGCCACCTTCTAGGGTTTCCATGGCCTAGTGGATATGGCCTCATACCCCTTCCCTTCCCCTCTTGAGAGGGGGAGGGGTCACTCGGGGTTGCTTCCCACTAATTGTTTTTCTCCTCCCACAGATCCAGTGAATCTCACGATGTTCTCTACAATCAACCTCTCCCCCGAAGTCCCCTCATTGTTCAAGGGACTCCTGATGCATTTGGTAATGGGAAAGGTGTCCTTTGATGCAGTGGAACTCTATAGAAACTCTCTGGTCGCCCACTTTGGTTAGAATCGTCCTTCTGTTGATGCCTCAACTGCTTCATCTCAGAGTCATGGGGTTTGAATCATGATGTTATTTTTAGGCTTCCAGACCCTCATCACCTTATTATTTTCTTCGTGACTAAGGATGATCTTATCTCCGCTTGGGCTAAAAAAACATACTTGCAACAGTGCTCACTTTTTCCTCTTTATAAGGACCCACAATTTTCATTCAAGGCATGATCCTCCGACGACTCCAATCTAGGTAAGTTTCGCTAGTCTTCCACTTCCATTCCAAAACCCCTCCATCTTTTTTATGCTTGGCAATATGGTGGGTATGTTATTATGTTTTGATGACCGATCTCAATACCTCTTCCATCCAATTTCTCTATGGATCTACGCGGAGGTTGATGCTTCCATACCACGAGTTGATTTTGTGTGGATTGAGATTTATAATGATTATCGGATCAAACAGATGGTTAGTTTTGATGATTGGATCGATTTATATTATTGATGTGGTCATCTAGGTCATCTACAATAGGCTTACAGGCATGGGAAAGGAGGTTTTTCCATAGGTATAGTTAGTGAAGGTGGGTAAAAGGTTACTACTAATACAAAATCCAATGTGGTTGCCTTATCTTCACCCTTTAGTTGCAATCTGGAAGCGGCCGGTGCAAAGGGTGGATAGACCATCTCACCCTTGGTGTGTGAGAATGGACCCTCAGGGTATAGCCATGGAATTCATAGATCATTTTCTCTAAGAATGGGTGGATTTTCTCTCCTGTAGCTAACTAGTGGGGTTGATGGGGATTTGGATAATGGGAAATGGACCATGGTGAATGAATGGAAGGCCAAGTATAGGAGTCCATCCACTGTTGATAAAGCAGCCTTAGATGAGACCCCTCAGTCTCCCCTGAAGTCTGTAGAAGATGATACACTCAAGAGGATCTCCCATGATAGGATGTCAAAAGGGATGCTAAAGCTCATTGATGTTGGAGACTATTCGATTCTTACTCGGAGGAAGACCAAGACTCGGAGAGATTACTCATACCTTCCAACATCGATGACTACCCGATCATCTAGAAATGGTATACATTTTAGGGATCTTGTCCAACCATCCTTTTGTGACATGGTGGAAGATTCTAAAATGCGAAAAGCATGAGGATCAAAACCATTCAAGGGATATGGAGGCATCAGACGATGTCCAGGAGAAGACAACGAATGAGGAGGCTGACCTAAAGATTCTCCTAAATTTTGAGGAAGAGATCCTAGATAATAATTTTACTATCATTTTTCCAAATGTGGAAGCTGATAGAATGTACGCTAGATTATTTCAAGTTATCCTTAATAAAGGGCAATTTGGGTGGATCATCAAGCAAGACCGAATCCTGGCTATTGGAATCCAAGGGAAGAAAATCAACCTAGATGAATACATTTAGACTTGGGATAGGATGGTTGACCACTTCGAGGATCTCATCAAGGATAACCCAAATGAGAAGGTAAATTCTATCGCATGGAGAGTACATAGGCTATTTAATTCAAAACTTTTAATGTTTTTTTGGAACAGTTCAGTAACCTCTTATGAGGTTTGACATGAAGTTGGTTTGTAATATGGTTTTATCACATTCCCTCAAAGTGATCTCTTTTATAATAGTTTTAATTGGATGATATAGAAACATAACCCTATGTCATATTATATGGAAAATAATTTTTATAAAACACTTGAGCTTAATTGCTGAGGAAAATATCCTTTCTTATTCAAAAAACATTCCTTTTCTCAAAATGTCACTCAGTTTTAAAAGGAAGGAATTTAGCTGAAAATAAACATGAAATTGTTTAGAAGAATATTTATTGTAATAATATGTCGTGAAACTATAAAAATCCATTCACATCGTATAAGTTAAAATAACATTCCCCTCATACTTGTGCTAGAAAAGTCAAATCTAACTCATATGGTAAACAAAAGAAATATTCCTTTCATACAATGTATTAAAAGGAAAAAATGGGTAAAAATGACTTTATACATACATATATGTATAATAATAAGTTTATTAAAACATTTTTAGAAAACATGGTTGTGGATGATAAACATATCCCTAATAAATACTTATGTTTAAATAATCTCAAATAATAATAAGATTTCTTAATTAGCCCTTACCTTAGGTTTGATATACTTTCTATGCATCTGAACCTACTGTATAATGATTTAGATAATTTTATTAACTTTTTCCAGAATCATGGTCATTATATATGGTCATATTCTCTTTTTTTGTGACAATTCATTGTTACTCATTATTCGGGTTTTAATTGCTTTATGATCTTAAGCATGTTTTGTCAAATAAGTTCTGAGTCCCCTTATTATATCATATTTATATCATAATAAAATTATATTTACCTAATAAATACTAAATTTATTTATTCTATACATTTATATAATCATGCTTGAGTGGCTATCATGTAGAATGAATCAAATTTCATCATGGAGATAGAAGGTTGTACATACACACAAAAAACAACATCATTCTCATAATTGTTGAATGGTATTGAATTTCATGGTGTAAACTATTTCCGAATCAATATAATTTTATAAAAATCATATATAGTTATTACATCCATTTATATACCCATCCAACTATGTTGGTGGTGAAAACATATTTCACCACGGTGTGGAGATGGTAAAAAATACGTACACACGCATAGTGATTTGATCTTTCATACAATTTATAAAAAGTTGAATATGGTTGTTTCATAATAATAATAACATCTCAATATATAAGTTCTACTAGATTTATTATTATATAGTGAAACATCTCATGAATTATAAGTATAAGTAGAAATAAATATGAATGAATCGGTAGAAGAGATTACCTCTTCTTTGAGGTGCTCTCTTTAGATCTCCTCATAATTGAACAAGAGTTGGTATTTTAATAATACCATCACCTATAGAATGTAAAAAATGGATGTTTATAAGAGAAAGGGGTGGTATATGGACGAACATGAATGCTTAATTAGTTTTTGGAGAAATGAGGGAGGAGGTTCCCTTTTATAATTGAGGTGAAGGGATCTTCTGGAAACCTCGAAAATATTAATTTATAATAAAATAAAATCCCACTAAAAACCATCCAAAAATTTCCCAGTTTCTAATATGATATGGGATAGGTTTGTTATGTCATCAAACAATAAATTTTATAAAATATTCTATGTCCATTCAAACCTTATCTTTTCAATTTAACACATTGTTATTCTATTTCATTTTATCTAAGTTAAAAATAATTCAATATTATAACCATAAAATAATTACTGATTTATAGTAAATTAGATCATAAATAAATAATTTAGAAAATTTTGTAAAATATAATAATTATTATTTATTTTTTAAAAAATTAATGATTTTTAGATATTTTAATAAAACATTATTTTGATAAACAATCAATAGTGTCAATTTTGACACTATTAATTTTTTTTTGAAAATCTGAGGATAACAAGTTAACATAGAACCAAATATTTTGTTTTATTTCTATTAGGTCAAGTTTATATATAAAATTCAATGGACATATTAATTATCCTAAATATATTTATTTTAATATTGTTAATAACATTTATTTTATATCTCCATTAATAGAATAATTATTACATTTATTTTGTGTAATTATTTAATATACTTATTTCTTGATTAGAATTTAAAAATAAAATACTACGATGAAGATAAATTTAATATATTTCATATAAATATATCTCGTAAAATTTATCTTCTATAAAATAAAAATATTAATAATGTTATAATTATTAAATTATGAATGTGACAAATTTTACATTACTTTATATAAAATAATATAATGTACATAATCTATTCTATAGGGCTATAAATGGTCAGTAGTTTGATCTTTGGATGACTATGGTCGACATGTAATTAACCGATAATATTTTTTTTCTTGTTTTTGGATATTTTTATGGTTATAATAATTTTAATAACAATTGTTTCATTAATTTATCATCAATTAATTAATATTTAAGTCATCAAAGAACAAGATTTTAAGGTAAGTATTTATTTCCTAAAAATTAAAAATAAATTACAATGATGTGGGTAATTATTTTATCATTACATGTAATATTTAGTTTAGAATATATCACTTGGTTATCCCTATATTAAAATTATTATACTTATAAGAAATTTGAGTTTGTCATTTTGTCACATTAATTGGGTTTATTAATATCTATGCCATTTTCATTTTCAAGTGGCCATTATATGACTATTTTTTCCAACCAATATTTAATGGATATAATTTTATTCATCCAATAGGATTCTTGTAGGTTTTAGGATAATTTTATTGTTCTTATTATATTATTTGTTACATTAATTTACTCTATTTACCTTTAACTGCGTTAAATAAAAATTATTGTAGTTTTTATTCATAATATCAAAATCATAAAATAAGATATTAACATTATTCTGATATAATGAATCAAAATATATAATCAATGTTTCATACATAAAAACATATATGTTTTAGTAATTATTTTAAAATTTATCCCATTTTCGGAATAAAAAAATGGTGTTTGATTGAAAGTTAAAACATTACAAAAGATTGAAATGCTTTTACATATGAATTCAATGTAAAACTAATGAAAATAAATTACATCGTATTAAATTTTAAACATATATTCTAATTAATCCTTAAAATTATTCCAAAATATAATTTAACCATATAAATTATTTCGATGTAAAAAATTAGTTTTCAATAAAAATATAGCATATTTTTACTATTCAAAAAAATCTGAATTTCATCAGAAGAATCCCAAAATCTCAACAAAGTTAAATTTTGTTCTCCCAATTTCAAATAAGATGTTTATTTTTTCAGATAAAAAATATTAATGTTTTTAAAAAATGATTTAATGTCAGCGCGCCATCAAAAGGTGGAAAAACTTCATTTTTTTAAAAATACTTCTTTTATCTGAAAAATTGAAATTTTTCTTATATCAGGTTTTAGAAAATACATAAGATGAAGGTAAATGTTATATAAAATTTACCATGTGATTAAAACTATTCATAATGAATACTTTATATCACATTAAATAATAATATTTTAATAATATATCATTCCTTAGTGAAACTCACTTTTGCATACTATGCAAGTTATCAGGTAAAGTAGCTCTTGCGTGTAATGAAAGACATGTCAGTGTTATGTTTAGTGTATGATTAATTTGGTGTTTCATATAACTTAATCAAAAAATATTTCTTTTATACAATGAAAAAGAATCTATAATCATTTTGCGTGAAATGAATTATATCAAAAGAACTTGAAATTTTGTGTAACATAAGCCAATAATACTGTTGCCTATACTTCAAGGTAATATGGTGTTACAAATAATGCAAGATAATATTTTTGTAGAATAAAACTCAAGGAATAAAAGAAATTAAAAATAATATATATCATATAATCTCAGGGTGTTACATTCTACCCCCCTTAAAATGAATTTCACCCTCGAAATTCGTTGGGGATATAAATGGTTTACTACTTCAATGTTTATTTCATTAAAAACCACATTATAAAAAGGGATACTAATATTCATTTTAAAAAGGAATTTTAGAAATAAAATATTTACCCAGAGTAACTCAACACTAGGTTTATTCATAGAAGAAAACAAGTGGGAAGTGAATACATGGATATGGATGGGAAGTCTACCCATAAATTATTTATGGATAGTGATATAGAATAAGGTTTGGAGGAATTTAACTACTAAAAATCTATAAATCAACGATGATTTAAGGGACCATATAATTAATCAGATAATAAGGTTCTAAGATAACATTTTTGGTTTTCGAGATTCTTTCCCTAATGTTGATGAAATTTGCATGAGAATAAATACTTACTTGATTTTGGTACAATCTCACCATTGTTTGTGCCTTGAAAAAATTCCAATTCAACTCTTATTTAATGAAGTGAAGTTGAATTTATCATTCACGAAGTATTAGAATATCATGCAATATAATGATAGGTCATTTCATTTTCACTATCACAAAAATGTTAGAACAAGTTATCAAATTTACATAAGTCCATCTACTATAACACCCCAAAAATTTTACAAATATATTAGAATGCACAGATCACTAATACTCCACAAACACCAATTTTTTATAACCTATCCATGTAAACATATTTTTGTCACTTCTATGTTTTGAATTTCAAAAAATGGTCATCTAGAGTTGTGTTCAGTAAGTCATTTGGAGTCGGATAGAACAAACTTTATTTTTGGTGAATAGTAACATACCCTTATGAATAGTAATTTGAATAGTAATATGAATAGTAATATGCCCCTTGAATAGTAAATATTATTATTATTTTATTTTCTTAAGGTAATATGATAATGGGATCTTAATTAATTTTTCAATGTCACCTAAAACTAATTGCACTTCAAGATTGATACTTTTCGAATTAACTATGAAAATATTTAAAAATTAAATTAATAATATTTAGAAAATTATTTATGAAAAATGGACTTCATTTTTGGATTCTACATGTCGATACATGGTTAGGGTGAATTTTTGGGATTTTTCGGAGAATCTAGAATTTTTTATGAATAGTGAAATAAGATAAAATACCGTATATACAAATTATCAGTTAAATAAACTATTCATGACATCACAAGTGATGCAAGTCCACTTCGTTCAAACTCACATGCACTTATTACTATTAGGGGTCACATGAAACAATACTATTGTTTTTCTTGAGGGAAATAATAAAATAATGAATTAAATATTCAAAATTTACTCCTCTCCTCTACTATAAAAACCCCTCACCACTCCCTCTTCTCTTCACTCCTATAATCCTTGAAGCTCATCAAATTTCTGCCCAATTATCTCCCCAATCTTCTTCCCCACATCCTA
The DNA here is from genome assembly GCA_963277665.1 of Viscum album. Taxonomy (NCBI): domain Eukaryota; kingdom Viridiplantae; phylum Streptophyta; class Magnoliopsida; order Santalales; family Viscaceae; genus Viscum; species Viscum album. The sequence goes on along the minus strand of OY728166.1, from coordinate 457,522,306 downwards.
GAGCTACTCATCTCACCAAAAGGCCAAAACCAATGCCCTTAAGAAGGATCTAAAGGAGAAGAGATCAAGAGGTAAATAACCTCTTTTATTTTCTTTCTTTTCTTTCATTTTATGTTATTCTATTCCATTACCTTCGGCCTGTGTTGGAATATTTCATTAAATATTACCACTTACTATCCATATTATGTATGAATGATTAGATATTCCATTACTCTCATCAAAAAGTTTTTATGAAATTTTAAGAGACACCGTTAGGCTACCAAATTTTCGTGAGAAATTTATCAAGTTTTCATTCATTTTAAGATTCCATTATTTTCATATCCTTTACTCACATACACATAACCAAGAGGAATGTAAGATTCATAATAATTAATATTCTGTATTTTATAATGTTTATGGAAAATTCCTCATCATTATTCCTCTCCTCTCCCACTTATTTAAGGAATAGAAACTTTGTTCGTGATGTGTCGAATTACCGACATTGTGGATGATGTAATTTCAATTTCCATTAATTCTTTCAAGTCTGGTCATGAAAAAAATTATATGGTTGAACCAGGTGGTAATATATGTTTTATAACATAATTAATATTAAAGAACCAGTATATGTACATATTATTAAATCATATGACTAATCTAGTTCATAACAATCCAAAAACTACCAAATAATCAATGTGTTTTTCATCAAATGATTCATCCTCATTCCATGTAATAAAATGATATAAATGACCATTATCAATTCTGTATCTTCATAAAAAATATGTAACTTTAATTCTGGAGATTTACAACCATTCCACATGAACTTCATTACTTAAAAACAAGTGAACCGATTATGAAAATCAAGAAAACAAACACCCTGGAACAACAAAATTAAATATAATAAACTTAGAAATAATGGTATAAATGAACTAAACAGAATTATTATAAACTAAATAAATGTCTATTAGTTTCTAAAATAATTTATTAATAAGTATAATTTCATATTCCAGGAGCATAAGTTCATGAGCGGAACACGTTCGTAGTTAAGGTAAGGGGTTTCTAATCTCACTTTCATTTCTGGGAGATTTTCATTATTCACCAGTTATTTATTTTATGTGGTTTAATGAAATTTGATAATAACATTATTCTCTTTATATTCATGTTATTTAATTATTCATTTGATGCTCATTAAGTTCTGGTCATATGATTCGACTGATTACATTGTGGTAAGGGTTTCTTCATCTCACTTCCATTTTCATGAGATATTCTATATTCATTAGTAAGAATTTTTTATTGTGTTTGTATACGGACCATTGATGTCACGTATCATGAATATATTTATCATAATGTTATTAAATCTATAATTTTTATATTAGTAATTTTGGGGCATACGATTCGTTTTATTTCATTGTGTAAGGGTTTTTCCACCCGGACTTGCATTTTTTTTCAGGATACGTTCATTGTCTAATTACCTCAATGAAATTATTATGTATTTTTATGTACTCATCATATATTCTGTGTGAGTATCATATATATGTGTAAAAACCATAAAACTTCTTTATTTTATGGATAGTTACACATTTTAAATGGAACATTCAATGTCGTTTCAAAATACAAGCCCGATCCAAGGGAATTTCTCAAATTCTTTCCTATTTTCAAGGGCACTCTATGATCTATTTTTGGAAAAATTTATCTTTATAAAATCACTCATTTTATTATGAAAATACTATATTACCTCACTTATGGTTTTATACAAATATTTTTTCCAAAATAACTCTTCTTTTCAAAATAAAAGTGAATTTATCTCAAGAATTACTTAATGATTTTATAAGAGTGTTTTCTTCTAATTCAACACTCTTGTAAACTCCATGGTATTATTGGGTTTAATAATTTATGAAATCATCTACCATATTTGATTTAATGGTTTATGACTAACTATATTGTGGATTATCTATCCTAAAACCATTCACTATATTATTCCGAATGGTTTGTATTTTATTTTTAATGATTGGGGAAGGATAGTTACATTTCATATGATAGTTTCAATATAAATGTATTTGTTATTTATGTTTATCACCTCTTATATGAGGAATGCATTGGAATTATTATGTGATGGGTGGGGCCTACTATTGCCCCTCTATGCATCGATATATCTCATGAGACAAATAGACGTGGAATTGGCCGAGGCCTTTCCCAATGTGATATGGATTTTGGTTGACGCCTTAATCACTATATGTCTTGGCCGAGGCCATGACAAAATGATTTCAGAATGTCCGTCATATTCACTTCCCTCATTACGAATCTCATAATTGAATGTTCATGTGGTTATTCTACTAGTAGAATACCCATGATTATGTTTTATTATGGCATTATTTACTCAGCTCATTTTCCTTCCATAAAGTATTCATGTTTATTATTAAAGGCATGTGTTTTCAATTATTCACCATGTCTAATGTTTATTTTATTTTCCGGTATATTGTTTACTCTTAATGACCGTTTGAGCTCACCCCTTTCTTATGTATCATTTTTTTCAAGACATGAAGAATTTTATTATGAATGACATGTTGAAATAACCTAGGAGTTATGGGTGTTGTCTAAGGAGATTCCATGTTGTTGTTCCTTTAATGTTGTCATGATAAACTTATGTATGCATCTTGTTTCCAATAATATTGAACTACTAAGTCCTTCAGGATTCATATTCCTTTTATGTATGCCAACTTAATCAAATAAGGCACTAGCTATGGGAAACTGGGGTCGTGTCCTTACAGTTGGTATTGGAGGAAGTTTAGTAGAAAACATGGAAACAAGATTTAGAAAATGTAGACTAGGGAAGAGTCCCTAAGATATCCTTTGAGTATAAACATACAAGAACGTCTTGGTATTTTGGTAAGGAATTTATTATATCGATCATTCATGCAATACATACCTGTCTGGATACAAGAAGGTAGATGTGGCTCTGGCATAGATATACCTAGGACTGAAAGCTCTGACAAGGAGTTTCGAGCTTGACTCGGGGTATCCTGGTATACAACAATTGGCCTTGGTTCACTCTTGGTTACGACACTCCCGGGGGATATGCTTAGGATAATTTACGTTTTCTTTACAAGCCATTATGAAGGATTGAAATGTAAATTTTCCTCATAGAAACCATGTTTATGGAATTAGCTATGCATATAATGACAATCTATGTTAAGTGCCCTTCTTTTTTAGATTTATAACCTAATCCAGTGTATGCCATTATTTAGGAATGGCACCTTTAGGGATTATGAGTTTTCATTAATCTTTTGGTTAGTATCTATGTCAATTCTTTAAGATAAATCCTTGTTTTATAACTTTTCAGATCAAGGAAAGTGAGTTACAAATGGAAGGAGAAAGATCTCAAATGACATTCTTATCCCTTCCTAATGACTTTCTTGCAATAATTATTGCAAAGTCATGTCCTGAAAATTCTGAAACATTTTCCAACATACAAATCACTTGCAAGAAATTTTTTGAGATATCAAACACCTCCAATATACCTCGATAACATCATGGATCATGGGTGGTATAAGGCCCCGGACTTAAACCTTACATAATCCTGAGATATTCCAAGAATACGCCTTGAGTATCTTTTCAGGTTTAGAGTTTTAGAGAATTAGTTCATAAAACTTGCATTACATTCCACATTTAAACAAAGTGGTTACATAAAAGATAGTATTCATTTTTCTCATCAACGGAAACATATTTAAAATAAAACATGGATTCTTTCTTGACACTTCCTTGACACTATCATCATATCATGTACCCTTCCCTTGACTTGTGAAAAACATTTCAAAAACATGGGATGAGCATAAAAAGCTCAGTAAGGGATATAAAAATATGGAAAGTAAACATGAGTAAATATATATATAAGAATGAAATCATACTTTACCCATAAAACATAATCACATTAACATACCTCATCAAATCGTGAATAAATCATAGAAATCATAAGACTTAAAGGTAACTTGAGGCATTCATAACATTCTTACGTAGGGAGTAACCCAGTTGGTTACGTTTGGAATAACAATCACAGTATATTAGCTAAATCTATTTGGAGAAACCTTAATGTTTAACTCCTTCGCATTACCCAATGAATTGGAGAGCTATATCGGGCTCACCCGCCCTTAGTTTATCACAGAACCACTCGTCTCCATAACAATGCCCAAGAACCATAACATAATCGTATCACATAAAACTGGCATAAAGGAAACATAACATTTCAACATTTCAATCACAAGATATCAATACAACACATTGATATAATAGAAAAATTATGAAAACCATTTACAATACCAAAATAAAATAAAATAAAAACATGGTATTTATTTTTCATTAAAAAAAAGGTATGGCTTGTAGAGGAAGCCAAAACTCAAATAATGGTCACGGCGGCAGAGAAGTCGTTGTCTCCGCATACGTACGATAAAAACATTCCCTTTTGTCCTTTAGTAAAACGCTTCGTATAAAAAATATTTCTTTTGTATAAACTTAAAATTCAATGGGGTTTTTACACCATATAAAATAAGGTTGTGTATAAAACAAAATATGCCTCAATGAAAGGAGATTGAGACGAAGTCCCATACCTCGGGTCCGACTTGACTCGATCGTTCTTTAATGTCCTGAATAATAAACATGAGTTAACTTCTACTTGCTTAAGAACCTTTTTTAAAGTTAATTATTCCTTTAATATCATTTATTACCAAGTTATGAAAACTATATAATTATTTAAGTTAATAATGGTCGTTTTGTCGATCATTAGTACTTGAGTCCAAAATAAACTCATTATAACTACAAGTTGTTCATGTTGTATAATATCCATTATATCCAGAATTAAATTCAAGATTTAGATATCATATATATCATATATATCCAGAATATACATGCCTTTATAATATTACATAACATTTAGAGGTAAGAAATGAAATGCACCGTTCATGGAGATGGTAAGTCGTACGTACGCATAAACGCTACTTCCATTTCTATTTCATATTTAATGGAATTAAAACATAATGAAACATAATAGTATTATAATTCCAGTATTGTATCATATATAATATCATTCAATCTATCCTTTATACGTACCACATATTTTATTAACAAATCAAATCACTTTGAGGGGACGGTAGTCCGCACTTCCTAAAATGAAGATATCGCGTTTACCCATAATGGAAACCATAAAGGTATACCATAAAAGAAAAATAAATAATCTTAAGTAAAAAATAAACATATTATATATAATATATAAATATAGTGACATCTTAATGGCCACCTTTGAAGGTGTTATATGAGTGTTGAACAATCATCGTTTCGTGAGGCAGAAATTCGCCATCCACAGAAACATTATGTTCTTTAACCATTAGATGTAGGTTTGTGTAAGTGTAGCTCAAATAATTATTATAACAACATCTTAGTATATTGAAGATACTGGTGTTTTTACAAAATAAATGAATAAAAAGAGTTTAGAGGGTTGGAGAAGCAAAATAAAACATAAGAGCCCAACAGAAAACACTACCTTTAGAACGGGTAACTCTTTTTGATTTGAGCTCAAAGTCTTCCTTGGGAAGACTTCTGCCCGAAGTGAGGATTCTAAGAGTAATAGAGGGATGTGGAGATAGAAAATGAGCAGGGGTTGGCTGATCCAAAGGAATGAGAGGTGTGGGTAAGGTGGTAGAGGTGGGGGCCTTTTATAAGAGGAGAGGAGGGGCACTCTTGGAAAGGTATAAAAGGTTACTTTATTTTGAAATGAGTTTCAGATTTTAAAGGTCCCACATTGATGTATTTAGAGGCTAAGGTGATAAGGGTTCTAAATATATTCATCCAATAGGTCTTTTACAAGTGTATGTTATAGTTTCAGCATTATCATTTCATTTTTTTCAAATCCTTTATTAATGAGGTAATCACTGCATTATCATGATGTCATAAATAATTTAATTTATTTAATGTCTAAAAATTATAAAAAAAAATATCATGAGGTAGGAAAGTTTTTTATCTTTCCAATGAATATTTATAGTCAAAACTATTACTTGTATTACCCCATTTAAAAAATAATTTTAGTAAAACAACTCATGTTTGTGACATTTTTACTTTAACATTAAATAAAAAGATATTAATGTCATTTTCCTTCCAAAGTGGCTCCATGGGGTCCCCAAGTTGGCCCATGTATTTTCTTTGTCGGCCATGACACATCCAATAAGGGTAGGACATTTGTCTAGGTCATTTCATATTATTGAAACTTTATTTTTACCTTAAACTACACTAATTACCTCTAATCGCGATTAAAAACTTAAAAGTTACTATTCACCAAAAAATTATTTTATTCCCATTGAACCAAATTTTACATCCTAATGACAACCATGTATGTAGGATTTTTGAAATTCAAAACACCGAGGTGGTAAAATTTCATTTAAATGAAAAATCAGTTTTTATAAGTACCACTTAGTGGTTTCACTATTCATCAAAAATTGATGTTTTTCAGAAAAATACCAAAACTTCACCCTAAGCTATATTTGATATTCTGAATTCAAAAATTATGTCTATTTTAATAAATTAAAAACATATAAGTTACATTAATTAATTTAATAATTAATTCCCACTGTCAAAGCAAATAGCGTGTTTTTATGAAACAATAAGTATCAAAAGACTGATACTAGTTTAAGTCCAATTTCAAAGTGAAATTACTTCCAACGACCACTATTGGATTAAATGGTAAAAATATATATTCTAATTTCACTTTAAAACCAATTCAAAAGATAATCTAACCATATAATCAAATTAGATGAAAAAGCAGTTTTGATGTAAAATGCAGTATTTTTCACTATTCATTAAAAAATAAACATTGTCAGAAAAATACCAAAAAATTATCCAATGTAAATATCAATGTCCCAATCATAAATAATAAGTTTATTTCAACAAATAGTGATTATAAAATTGTCAAAAGTTTGATTTAAAAATGGTTTGCCATCAAAAGGCAGTAAAAAAATCTTCTAAAAATATTAGTGTATTCCATGCTTAAGATTGGATTTATTCTCATTTTAAGCCTCTAAAACACTATCTAATTCATTAATAGACATAGATAAAAATATATATTATCCATTACTTACTTTGGATGTTACATCCTTCCCCCCTTTAGAAAATTGCGTCCCCGCAATTTATTTACTTATCGAATAAGTGGGGGTATTTAGCCCTCATTGCATTTTCAGATTCCCATGTTGCCTCTTCAATCATGTGGTTTTTCCACAAAACCTTTACCTGATGAATCCCCTTATCCCGTAACACTTGCTCCTTGTGGTCAAGAATCTGGATTGGTTGTTCTTTATAAGATAGGTTCTCTTCCAACTGAACTACCTCTGGACTCAAAACATGAGATGGATCTGGAATGTACTTCCTTAACATTGAAACATGAAAAACAATGTGTACCTGAGATAAACTAGGAGGTAAAGCCACTCGGTAAGAAACTGATCCAACTCTCTCCAAAATTTTATATGGTCCAATGAACCTTGGACTCAGGTTTCCTTTCTTACCAAATCGCATCACACTTTTCCATGGTGAGATTTTGAGAAAAACATGATCACCTACCTCAAAAGATAGATCCTTCCTCCGGTTATCTGCATAACTCTTCTGCCTGCTCCGAGCTGTTCTCATGTGTTTCTGTATTAGCTAAACTTTTTCTACCAACTCTTCTACAAATTCTGGTGCCATCAACTTCCTTTCACCCACTTCATCCCAGAAAGCTAGAGTTCGACACCGCTTCCCATATAATGCCTCAAATTGTGCCATCTGTATACTGGAATGAAAACTGTTATTATAAGAAAACTCAACCAAAGAAAGATGTTGGTCCCAAATTCCCTGATAATACATCGAACAAGCACGTAGCATATCCTCCAAAGTCTGAATTGTACATTCTGACTGCCCATCTGAGTGAGGATTAAAAGTTGTACTAAAATTTAATTCAGTACCCAACGACTTCTGAAGGCCTTTCCAAAAGTTAAAAGTGAACATGGGATCACGGTAAGATACAATGGAGAGAGGAACTCCATGTAACCTGACTATCTCTTTAAGATACAAAAGGGAAATTTGATCTAGGGTAAAAGTATCTCTTCTAGCAAGGAAAAGAGAAGATTTAGTCAAGCGATCAACAATAACCAAGATTTCATTATTACCTCGAGGTGTCCTCGGAAATCCCACAACGAAGTCCGTGGATATATTTTCCCATTTCCATTCTAGTACTGGTAAAGTCTGAAGCATCCCTTTCGGTAACTGCCTCTCTACTTTAACCTATTGACAAGTCAAACACTTGACAGTAAAATCAACAATATCCCTTTTCATTCCGTCCCACCAATAATACTCCCGAAGATCTCTATATATCTTAGTACTGCCTGGATGAACTGAAAACGGATAACTATGAGCTTCACATAACAACTCTCTCTTCAACTGTGAATCACACGGAACAAACAATCTCTTCCCAAATCTCAAAACAAAATCATTATCAATATTGAATTTAGGCAACTTACCCTTCTGAACCAGCTCTACCTTTTTCAACAACTCGCTATCTTGCTTCTGTGCTTTCTTAATTCTGTCTAATAGAGAAGATTTCACTGATACCTGAAACAAAACAGAAGGACATCCTACACCAAAAACAACTATTCCAAAGTTCATCAAATCCTTAACCAAAGGATCATGTTCCAAAAGCAACATTGTTAATGAAGCATTAATTTTTCGACTCAAAGCATCAGCCACTTTATTTTCTTTTCCTGGATGGTAATTAATTGTAAAATCATAATCCTTGATTAATTCTAGCCATCTCCTCTATCTCTTGTTCAATTATTTATGAGTTAATACATACTTTAAACTTTTGTGATTGGTATATATTTCACACTTTACTCCATACTAATGATGCCTCCAGGTTTTTAAAGCGAAAACAACATAAGCTAATTCCAAATCATGTGTAGGATAATTTACCTCATGAGTCTTCAACTAACGTGAAGCATAAGCAATTACCTGATCATTCTGCATTAGGACGCAACCATGTCCTTTCAATGAATCATCACTATAGATAACAAACTCACCATTCCTGGAAGGTAGTGTCAAAACTGGAGCATTCACCAATCTTCTTTTCAATTCCTGAAAACAGTCATCACATTCTTTTGTCCAGATAAACTTAACACCCTTCCGAGTTAGCTTAGTCATTGGACTAGATTACAGTGAAAATATTCTAGCAAACCTTCTGTAATAGCCTGCCAAACCAAGGAAGCTACGAATCTCAGTTATATTTGTGGGTCTTGGCCATTCTTCCACAACCTTTGTTTTTGTAGGATCAACGATTATCCCATATTTAGAAAAAATGTGACCAAGGAAAGAAATTTGTTGCAACCAAAACTCACACTTTCTGAATTTCCCATACAATTTCTTTTATTTTAAGGTTTGCAAAATAACCCTTAAATGTCTTTCATGCTCCTCTTTACTTTTAGAAAACACCAAAATATCATCAATGAAAACCTCCACAAACTTATCCAAGAACTCATGGGAAATTCTATTCATTATGTCCATGAATACAGTAGGTGCATTGGTTAGCCCAAAAGGCATTACTACAAATTCATAATGGCCATATCTTGTACAAAACACAGTCTTCCAAACATATTCTTCCTTTACCTTCAGCTGATGGTACCCCGATCTCAGGTCAATCTTTGAAAAATAATGAGCTCCCTGGAGCTGATCAAACAAATCATCGATATGATTCAAATGATATTTTTTCTTAATAGTGATGTTATTCAAGGATCTATAATCAATGCAACGTCTCATTGAACCATGTTTCTTTTTAACAAATAAAACAGGAGCACCCCATGGTGATGTGCTAGGTCGAATGAAACCTTTCTCTAATAAATCTTGCAATTTCTCCTTCAACTCTAAAAGTTCAATTTGAGCCATTCGATAAGGGGGTTTTGAAAATGGATTAGCATCAGGAACTAAGTCTACAGTAAACTCAACTTCCGATCTGGTATTATTCCATGAAACTCATCAAGAAAAACATCAGGATACTCATTTACCACTGGCACGTCATTAATCTGAACAGCTCCCTTGTTTTCAAAAATGTGTGCATGGTAACATTCATTTCCATCTTTTACAAGTTTCTCGGCCTCTTGATATGTTATCAACAGTAAGGGTTCATTCTTGTACACAAACTGAAAGTATTTCTAAAAAGAAACTTCTTTATCTCTACAGTCAATCTTAGCATGGTAAATAGAGAGCCAATCCATTCCCAAGATAACATCAAACTCTACTAGAGGTAGAAAAATTAGGTTTGAAAGTAGGTTCTTTCCAAGGATAAGGATATGAAGATTCTTATAAATTCTTTTTGCCTCGACATTTCCCCCAAGTGTTTTTACCACAAGTTCAGGAGTCATTTCTTGAGATGTTATTCCCATTTTACTAGAAAAGGTTTCAGAGATGAAAGAATGTGTAGACCCCGAATCAAACAACACACTGGCATAATCTGAAAAAACAAACAAAGTAACTAATACAACTTCATTTGATGGACTGACATCTGCTGAAGTAGTTTCAAAGTATTTCACCACCCCTTTTTGCTTGTATTCTAACTGCTTCCCATCACTGAAGCTCTTTGTCGGACACTCGTTTGCATAGTGACCCATCTCATTGCACTTAAAACATTTCACTAACTGTAAATCAAATTTGGTCTTACCATCACCTTGATCTTTTTTTAGTGAAATCACGAGCCTTATGTCCCACCTTACCACATCAGTAACAATTTCCAGAATTCAGAAGACATTCCCCAGCATGCCATTTACAACATTTATCACAAACTAGAAACTTAGATTTCTTACCATCAGACTTTTTTGAAGAATTCTTCCCTTTCTCCTGCCACCTCGGTCTCTTCTTCTGGTGGTTGTTATAGAAAACATGATCATCGACAAACTCCATTTCCACCTTCTCATCACATCGAACATGCTTTTCATAACTTTTAAACTAACTATAAGCCAATGACCTTCGATATTTTGTCTTTAATCTTGAGTAAAACGATTGATTTTACTATCAAGGTCTCGGATAAAATTTGGAGCATACCTTGCCAATCGAGCGAACCTTTCTTCATAGGAAGCCACTGAGTCTTCCTCTTGCCTTAATTCAAAGAATTTATTTTCCATCCTAAGTCGAACAGCCTTAGGAAAATACTTCTCAAGAAACATACCTTTGACTTCATCCCAATCAAGAGCATCAATCTCATCAGCGTCCCTGATATTTTTAACCATCGACCACCACTGATCTGCTTCACCCTCCCAACGGTAAATAGAAATACTAACCTTTTGACTGTCTGAACACCCTATGACATCGAAAATCTTCTCCAGTGATTTAATCCACCCATCAGCTAACACATGGTCAGTTGATCCTCTGAATGATGGGGGGTGTTTCCTCATGAAATGTTCAACCACTGACATGTTCCTCTGCAGTTGATCTGGCTGATCTCATGCATGGATACCACCACCATTTATCGCTTGAGTCAACTGCACCATTACTGAAACAAACTATTCAGTTCCAATTCCGACCATCTCATGATGCTGATTCAGAAGGTTATTTCCTTCTGTATGCCTTCCTAACACTGCTTCCCTGTTTCCTCTGCGGAAAACCATTCTGAACAAACATGTCTTAGATGAAACAACATGGTAATCTTCAAATGCTAAATCTATTCAATTTGACCATAAATGAAAAATATTTTTGGATAATCATTTAATAGAATTCTAACTCCTAATGTTATCTAAACCGACCTATGATACCAACTATAAGGCCCCATCCTTAAACCGTACTTATTCTTTAGATATTTCAAGAATACAGCTTGAGGATCTTTTCCGGTTTAGAGTTTTAGAGAATTAGTTCATAAAACTTTTATTATATTCCACATTTAAACAAAGTGGTTACATAAAATATAGTATTCATTTTTACCATCAACAGAAACATATTTAAAATAAAACATGGATTCTTTCTTGACACTTCCTTGACACTATCATCATATCATGTACCCTCCCCTTGACTTGTGAAAAACATTTCAAAAACTTGGGATGAGAATAAAAAACTCAGTAAGGGATATAAAAATATGGAAATGAAACATGAGTACATATATACATAAGAATTAAATCATACTTTACCCATAAAACATATACACTTTAACATACCTCATCAAATCGTGAATAAATCATAGAAATCATAAGACATAAAGGTAACATGAGGCATTCATAACATTCATACGTAGGGAGTAACCTTCTTGGTTACGTTTAGAATACCCATCATAGTATATTACCTAAATCTCTTCAGAGAAACCTTAACGTTTAACTCCTTCGCGTTACCCAATGCATTAGAGAGCTATATCGGGCTCACCCGCCCTTAGTTTATCACAGAACCACCCGTCTTTATAACAATTCCCACGAACCATAACATAATCGTATCACATAAAACATGCATAAAGGAAACATAACATTTCAACATTTCAATCAAAAGATATTAATAAAACACATTGATATAATAGAAACATTATGAAAACCATTTTCAATACCAAAATAAAAGAAAAGTAAAACATGTTATTTATTTTTCTTTAAAAAAAAGGTATGGATTGTAGAGGACGCCGAAACTCAAATAATGGTCACGGCGGTAGAGAAGTCGTTGTCACTGCATACATACAAAAAAAACATTCCCTTTTGTCGTTTAGTAAAACGCTTCGTATAAAAAAGATTCCTTTTGGATAAACTTAAAATTCAATGGGGTTTATACACCATATAAAAGAAGGTTGTGTATAAGACAAAAAATTCCTCAATGAATGGAGATTGAGACGAAGTCCCATACCTTGGGTCCGACTTGACACGATCGTTATTTAATGTCCTGAATAATAAACTTGAGTTAACTTCTACCTTCTTAAGAAACTTTTCTCAAGTTCATTATTCCTTTTATATCACTTATTACCATTTTATGAACACTATGTAATTATTTAAGTTAATAATGGTCATTTTTTCGAACATTGGTACTTGAGTCCAAAATAAACTCATTATAATTACAAGTTGTTCATTTGGTAGAATATCCATTATATCCAGAATTCTATTCAATATTTAGATATCATATTTATCATATATATCCAGTATATACATGCCTTTATAATATTACATAACATTTAGAGGTAAGAAATGAAATACACCGTTCATGGAGACGGTAAGCCGTACGTACGCATGAACGCTACTTCCATTTCTATTTCATATTTAATGGAATTAAAACATAATGATACATAATAGAATTATAATTACAGTATCGTTTCGTATATAATTTCATTCAATATATCCTTTATATGTACCACATATGGTATTAACGAATCAAATCACTTTGAGGGGGCGGTAGTCCGCACTTCCTAAAATGAAGATATCGCGTTTACCCATAATGGAAACCATAAAGGTATGCCATAAATGCAAAATACAGAAGCTTAAGTAAAACATAAACATATTATATATCATATATAAATATAGTGACATCCTAATGGCCTCCTTTGAAGGTGTTATATGAGTTTTGAAAAATCATCATTTCGTGAGGCAGAAATTCGCCATCCACAGAAGCAGTATATTCTTTAACCATTAGATGTAGGTGTGTGTAAGTGTAGCTTGAATCCTTCTTATAACAACATCCTAGTATATTTAATATACTGGTGTTTTTACAAAATAAAGGAATAAAAAGAGTTTAGAGGGTTGGAGAAGAAAAATAAAACATAAGAGCACAAGAGAAAACACTACCTTTAAAATGGGTAACTCTTTTTGATTTGAGCTCAATGGCTTCCTTGGGAAGACTTCTGCCCAAATTGAGGCTTCTAGGGGTAAGAGAGGGATTTGGAGAGAGAACAAGAGCAGGGGTTGGCCGAGCCAAAGGCTTGAGAGTTGTGGGTAAGGTGGTAGAGGTGGGGGCCTTTTATAAGAGGAGAGGAGGGGCACTCTTTTAAAGGTATAAAAGGTTACTTTATTTTCAAATGAGTTTCGGATTTTAAAGGTCCCAAATTGATGTATTTATAGGATAAGGTGATAAGGGTTCTAAATATACTCATAAAATAGGTCTTTGACAAGTGTAAGTTATAGTTTTAACATTATCTTTTCATTTTATTTAAATCCTTTATTAATGAGGTAATCGCTGCATTATCATGATGTCATAAATAATTTAATTTATATAATGTCTAAAAATAATAATAAAAATATCATGATGTAGGAAATAAATTTAGCATTCCAATGAATTTTTATAGTAAAAAATATGACTTGTATAACCCCATTAATAAAATCGTTTTAGTAAAACAACTCATGTTTGTGACATTTTTACTTTAACATTAAATAAATAGATATTAATGTCATTTTCCTTCCAAAGTGGATATATGGGGTCCCCATGTTGACCCATGGATTGTATTGGTCGTCCATGACACATCCAGTAAGTGTAGGACATGTGTCTGGGTCATTTTATATTATTAAAACATTATTTTTACCATAAACTACACTAATTACCTCTAATCGCGATTAAAAACTTAAAAGTTACTATTCACCAAAAAATTATTTTAATCTCATTGATCCACATTTTACTTCCTAATGAAAACCATGTATGTCGGATTTTTGAAATTCAAAACATAGAGGTGGTAAAATTTCATTTAAACGAAAAATCAGTTTTTATAAGTACGACTTAGTGGTTTCACTATTCATAAAAATTGAAGTTTTTCAAAAAAATACCAAAACTTCACCCTAAGCTATATTTGATATTCCGAATTTACAAATGATTTCTATTTTACAAAATTCAAAACATATAAGTTACATTAATTAATTTAATAATTAATTCCTGTTGTCAGAGCAAATAACGTGTTTTTGTGAAACAATAAGTATCATAAGATTGACACTAGTTTAAGTCCAATTTCAAAGTGAAATTAATTCCAACGACCACTATTGGATTAAATGGTAAAAATATATTCTCATTTCACTTTAAAACCAATTAAAAAGATAATCTAACCATATAATTAAATTAGATGAAAAAGCAGTTTTGATGTAAAATGCAGTATTTTTCACTATTCATTAAAAAATGAACATTGTCAGAAAAATACCAAAAAATTATACAATGTAAATTTCAATGTCCCAATAATAAATAATAAGTTTATTTAGACAAATAGAGCTTATAAAATTGTCAAAATTTTGATTTAAAAATGGTTTGCCATCAAAAGGCAGTATACCAATCTTTTAAAAATATTAGTGTATTCCATGATTAAGATTGGATTTATTCTCATTTTAAGCCTCTAAAACACTATCTAATTCACTAATAGACGTAGATAAAAATATATATTATTAATTAATTACCTGGGATGTTATAGGTTGAATATAATCAAATCCTATTTTCTCAATATTCTCATATTTTCAAGAATAGTAAATATTTTCAAGGCATTTTCAAATATTTTACCTTATCACAAGATTTTAAAGCATATTATAATTTTGAAAATGGTATTGAAGAAGGAGACCCTTCTGAAACCTATTTATATTGTATTTTAACATATAGTCTTTCAGTAGATATATATGGAATTTTAAAAGGAACATTGATTGAAAGTTTCAACTCAAATTTGGTCCGACTATTTTATAAAAATCAATTCTTATCAGAGGTTTTGAAATTATATGTCATACATGATTACTTTCTGAAACTATTTTTCTGTGAACACCTATATGACCCAAGTTCTACAAGGTGTATCTGGATGATGGAAGCAAATGATTTTTAAGGATCCTTAAATCATTGTTTCAATGCATGGACCTTATTTTTATGTGAGCAAGATGATGATGAAACCATATGGCCACCATGATCATGTTAACCTCTTTGTTTTAATAAGTAAATAAAATTTCGAGGATGAAATTTCCAAAGGTGGGAATGTTGTAACACCCCAAGAATTTTGAAAATAGATTAGAATGAATAGATCACTAAGACTATACATACACCACTTTGTTATAACCTAGCCAATTAAACATAATTTCGTCACTTCTTTGTTTTGAATTTCGAAAAATGGTCATCTAGAGTTGTGTTCAGTAAGCCATTTGGAGTCGGATAGAACAAACTTGATTTTTGCTGAATATTAGAATACCCGTATGAATAGTTATATTAATAGTAATATGAATAGTAATATACCTCTTGAATTTTAAATAATAATATTATTTTATTTTCTTAAAGAAATATGATAATGGGATCTTAATTAATTTTTCAATGTCACATAAAACTAATTGCACTTCAAGATTGTTATTTTTCGAATTATCAATGCCTTTATTTAAAAATTAAATTAATAATATATAGAAAATTATTTTGGAAAAATGGATTTCATTTTTGGATTATACACGTCAAAAAATGGATAGGGTTAATTTTTGGGATTTTTCTGAAAATCTAGAATATTTGATGAATAGTGAAATACGATAACATACCGTATCTAAAAATTATCAGTTAAATACACTATTCATGACATCACAAGTGATGAAAGGCCACTTGGTTCGAACTCACATTCACTTATTACTAATAGGGGTCACATGAAAAAAATACTATCGGTTGTCTTGAGGGAAATAATAAAATAATGAATTAAATATTCAAATTTTACTCCTCTCCTCCACTATAAAAACCCCTCACGACTCCCTCTTTTATTCACTTCTATAAGCATTGAAGCTCCTCAAATTTCTGCCCAATTATGTCCCCAATCATCTTCCCCACGTCCTAGAGCTACTTTTCTCACCAAAAGATCAAAACCAAAGCCCTTAAGAAGGATCTCAAGGAGCAGAGATCAAGAGGTAAACAACCTCTTTTATTTTTTTTCTTTTACTTCATTTTATGTTATTATATTCCATTCCCATTGTCTTGTGTTGGGATATTTCATTAAATATTCCCCCATAATGTCCATATAATGTATGAATTTTGAGATATTCCCTTCCTCTCATCAAACTATTTTTTATGAAATTTTAAAAGACGTCGTTAGGCTGCCGAATTTTTGTGAGAAATTTATCATGTTTTCTTTCATTTTATGATTCCTTTATTTTCTTCTTATTTTATCACCTCCTATTTTCCAATAGGCATGGAAGCTCCAGAATCATGTATATTCTCAGTGTTATCATGTTTATGGAAAATTCCTCATCATTATTCCTCTCCTCTACCACTTATTTAATGAATAAAAACATTGTCCGTGATGTGTCAAATTACCGACATCGTGGACGATGTAATTTAAATTTCCCTTAATTATTTCAAGTCTGGTCATGAAAAAAATTATATGGTTGAACCAGATGGTCATATATGTGTTATAACCTAATTAATATTAATGAACCAGTATATGTACATATTATTAAATCATATGACAAAACTAGTACATAAAAATCCAATTACTGCCAAATAATCGAAGTGGTTGTCATATAATGATTCATACTCATTCCATGTAATCAGATGATATAAATGACCATTATCAATAGTTTATGTTCATAAATAACATGTAACTTCAATTCTTGAGATTTACAACCATTTCACATGAACTTCATTACTTAAAAACAAGTGAACCGATTACGAAAATCAAGCAAACAAACACCCTGGAACAACAAAATTCAATATAATAAACGTAGAAGTAAGGGTATAAATGAACTAAAAATAATTATGATAAAATATATACATGTATATTAGGTTCTGAAATAATTATTAATAAGTATAATTTCATATTCTAGGAGCTTAATTTCAAGAGCGGAACACATTCGGAGTTAAGCTAAAGGGTTTCTCATCTCACTTTCATTTCTATGAGATTTTCATTGTTCGCCAAATATTTCATCTATGTGGTATATGTGTAATGAAATTTGATAATAAAATGATTCTATTTATATTCATGTTATTAAATTATTCATTTCATTCTCATTATGTTCTGGTCATATGATTCGACTGATTACATTATGGTAAGGGTTTCTTCATCTCACTTCCATTTTCGTGAGATGTTCCATATTCACTAGTAATATTTTTGTATTGTGTTTGTATACTAACCACTGATGTCGCATATCATGAATATATTTATCTTCATGGTATTAAATCTATCATTTTTATATTAGTAATTTTGGGGCATACAAATCGTTTGATTGCAAGGTGTAAGGGTTTTTGCACCCGAACTTCCATTTTCATTCGGGGTACTTTCATTGTCTAATTTCCACAAAGAAATTATTCTATATTGTTATGTACTCATCATATATTCTGTGTGAGTATCATATATATGTGTAAAAACTAGAACCCTTCCTTATTTTATGTATTGTTACACATTTTAAAAGTAACTTTCAATGTTGTTTCCAAAATACAAGCTCGATCCAAGGGAATTTCTCAAATTCATTCCTATTTTCAAGGGCACTCTATGATCTGTTTTGGGAAACCTTTATCTTTATAAAATCACTCATTTTATTATGAAAATACCATCTTACCTCACTTCTGGTTTTATACAATTATTTTTTCCAAAACAACTCTTCTTTTCAAAATAAAAGAATATTTATATCATGAATTGCTTAATGATTTTATAAGAGTGTTTTCGTCTAATTCCTCACTCTTGTTGATTCCATGGTATTATTCGGGTTAATAATTTATGAATTCATCTACCATATTTGATTTAATGGTTTATGAATGACTCTATTGTGGGTGATCTATCATAAAACCATTCACCATATTATTCTGATTGGTTAGTGTTTTATGTTTAATGATTGGGGAAAGATAGTTACATTTCATATGATAGTTTCAATATGAATGTATTTGTTATTTATGTTTATCCACGCTCATATGAGGAATTAATTGGACTTATTATGTGATGTTTGGGGCCCACTATATCCCCTTGATGCTTCGGTAGGTCTCATGAGACAAATAGACATGGAATTGGCTGAGGCCTTTCCAAATGTGATATGGATTTTGGCTGAGGCCTTAATCACTAGATTTCTTGGACGAGGCCATGAAAAAATGATTTTAGAATGTCCGGAATATGCACTTCCCTCATTATGAATCTATTAATTTAATGTTCATGTGGTTATTTGACTAGTAGAATACCCAAGATTATGTTTTATTATGGCATTATTTACTCATCTCATTTTCCTACCATCTTGTGTTCATGTTTATTATTAAAGGAATTTGTTTTCAATTATTCATCATGTCTAATGTTTATATTATCTTCCGTTGTATTTATTACTCTTACTGAGCGTTTAAGCTAACCCCTTTCTTATGTATCATTTTTTTCCGCACATTAATAAGTTTATTAAGAATGACATGCTGATATAACCTAGGAGTTGTGGGTGTTGTCTAAGGAGTTTCTATGTTGTTGTCCCCTTCATGTTGTAATGATAAACTTATGCATGTATATTGTTTCCAATAATACTAAACTACTCAGTCCTTCGGGATTCATATTCCTTGTATGTATGCCAACTTAATCAAATAAGGCACCGGCTCCAGGCAACTGGGCTCGGGTCCTTACATCTATGGTGAGATTAATAATATATAGTTCCAAAAATGAACTTATAATTCATATATCATAGTTCTTTAATAAAATAAAACTAATTTATACTAACTAGGGACTTCCCATATTCCAGTGGTAGGTGATAAAGGGAAGTCGCACATTGATTTTGGGTTTGATTCCCGCAACATTGTCTGATGCGATGGGTTTTCTCTTGTCCTCCAGGTTTTCCTTTTTCTAAAACTATACTTTTGTAAAATTATAGAAATAATATTAAAAAAATTAACCTTAAACAATACTATATGATTTCAAACAAAATCTATTCCAACCTTTAGGATTATCCAAAATACTTCTGTCCAAACACATAGTACCAAAATAACAATTACTAGAAATGTCATTTAACAATCATGTGAATACAATCATTTATCCCTCATATATTGTAAGATATATCTAGTTTTTCACATTCCAAACATTTTAATGTCATCATAATGCATCCTCTTGATTCATGGTAATAACCTAAATTACCATATATATTTATTGAAAACATGCATGATTTCTTATTCCAAAATTCCTTATGCCCCAAATAAGTTTTATACTTCATCAATGATATCATAACCCTCTTATAAATAGGTGCATAATTAGTTCCCAAGAAACTATCATTGTCAAATTTACTTATTCAAATTCAAAATATATTTATCCAAACATTATTATCTTAACATACCGAACATATTTAGCGTTCTCTTTCCCTTGATCATGTGTTCTCCAAGTATATCACCTTACCCTTAAATCCCTTTTTGGATCCTTAGAACTATTCCACATATCCATTCCAATCTTTAATGAAAAAATTATACTGAAAACACATATATATTTCATGATTAATATAACATAATCTTTTAATTCTGAAACATAAACACCTCTATCATCCAACTTTATTCATAAACCATTACTTATTATCCATCATCTTTATATTTCCAAAAATATTAATCATGTCTTGAAGTTTATCTACCAAAAAATTCATATTTTTAATGTAAACAGTTCTGGAAGAACATCACATACCTTTCACAGGTCATTTACAATCACTTTTTCCTCAATATTATGACCAATACTCATACCATCGCCCTGATTCTCTTCATGATGTTTCCACATAGGAAATAAATCATCATAATTCCCATACTTTTCACATACAAAACATTCAATGGTTAACTATGTTCTATGAAATTATGTTTATAGACTACGAATGGAAATAAAAGTGTGATATATGCATATCAAATATTAGAAACCCATAATTATGGTAAGTTACTTATAATATTTTAATATGTGATATCTTAATTTTAACCATAGGTTTGCCGTGATTTTTAAAACAATCCTAGAATTGTGACATATACTTGACTTATCCTTAGGTCATCCCTAGACATGTCCTTATAAATATCTCTTGGTATATCACTAATGTTTTCACATCCTAATTTACAATAGTTGACTAAAACTTTCTTCTGATACCAACTATAGAGACCCAAGCATGATGTACATGGACAATACATTATATTTCCAGAATACTTAATAAAAGACACGAATAAACACCCATGGGCCATATTAGTTTTGTGCCTTTGGAAACATGGAACATAATCTTCTAACTTTGTCAAAGAACATCAACATATCCCACAAATATCTTACCCTTTTTTCCTACCGAAAACCATTCTTTATATCCTGGAAAAGAGAAAACATAAAAAGGGTGACCTCAACTGATCTATTATTGTAAATATAGAGAACATAAAACAAACCATAAACATAAGAATTTAAAAACATGAACATAATATTTAAATATCAATTTCATGAGTCATGAAATGAATCTTGGCAGTTCGTAAGGCATAGATACTAAAGGTACATTAACCATAGTAATATAGCATTGGCATAAAACATGGAATTTTGGAAAATAAATAAACTCATATTATGATTTCCATAGTAGACAAGTAATTTATTCGAAGACCATCATAGTGTAAAAAGTACATTTCCAAACCGGGTTTACATTCTATTCTAGCCATGTATTACTGAACTCAGTTTATTTGTTGTTCCATCCATGTATTACTGAACTAGATTTACTTTTCGTTCCAGCCATTTATTCATAAACTAGATTTACATTCCATTCCATCCCTGTTTATCTCATGATATATAAATATTTACTTGATGCATTGGTGGGATATATAATTCCCACCCATCTCATAATGAAATCATTCTTATATGTGCCACAAAAACATAAATCATTCATCATATCATCACTCAAGAAAAAGAATAGTTTTCTTAAACATCATTCCATAATAATATAATAAGTAAAAGAAAAATTTATTTAATAAAAAATTCCATCATAAACACAATAAAATTAAATTAATAATAGGTATAGAAACATAACCCATTTTCATCTTATATTGAAAATAATTTTGACAAACCACTTGAGCTTCATTTTTAAAGAAGATATCTTTTCTACATTAAAATTTTTTTCTTTTCTCAAAATGCCACGCAATTCTAAAACACAAGAATTTAGTTAAAAATAAACATCCAATAAAATATAGGAAGCTTCCTAGAAATAAGGCATCATGAACCATAAAAATTTATTCATTCCGTATAAGATAAAAAACATTCTCCTTATACTTTTGACAGAAAGTCAAAAAAGTACCTCATATGGTAAAAAAAGAAAGATTGCTTCCATACCATGTAGTAAAAGAAAAAATTGGGTAAAAATGAGTTTAAAAATACATATAATAGTACAAAAAGTTTTTTAAAATATTTTTAGATAACATGGACATGAATGATAATGATATCCCCAGTAAATACTTACGTATAAACAATCTCAAATAAAATTGAGATTTCTAAATTATCCCTTACCTTGTGTCTGATATTCTTTCAATGAATTAAAACCTATTGTATAATGATTTATATAAGGTTATTAACTTATTACAGAATCATGGTTTTCATATATGGTCATATTCACCTATGTTTGTGTGTAGCAAATCATTGTTACTCGTTATTCGGTTTTTAATTGCTTTATGATTGAATGCATGTTTTCTCGATTAAGTTCAGGTTTTATATCTCGGGTCATATTTATATTATTATAAAATGATATTAACATAATAAATACCATATTTATTCATTATTTACATTTATATAATAATTCTGTAGTGGTTCTCATGTAGAACAAATCACATCACATCGTGGAGACGGTAGGACGTATGTACGCATGAGCGATGATATAATTCTCATAATTATTGAATGGTATTGAATTGCACGGTGTAATATATTTAAAAATAAATATAATTTTATAATAATCTTATGTACTTATTACATTCATTTTTTTACCCATCAAAGTAAGGTGGTGGTGAAAAACAGATTACACCACAGCGTGGAGATGGTAAGCCATATGTACGCACGCATGGTAATTTAGTCTTTCTTAGTATGGATAGAATGTTGAATATGGTTGTTTAATAATTATAATAACATCTAAGTATATAATTTATACTATATTTATTATTATATAATGATAAAACTCGTGAATTATATTTATAAGTATAAATAAATATGAAAGAATTGGTAGAGGAAATTGCCTCTTTTTTTGACGTCCTCTCTTTAGCTCTCTTCTTAATGGAACTAGATATGGAATTTTTAGAATACCATAACCTCTATAATATAAATAGGGATGTTTATAAGATAAATGGGAAGGGTATGGATGAACATGAAGGGTTAATGACTTCTGTAGAAATGATAGATGAGGGGCCCTTTTATAATTGAGGTGAGGGTCACTTTGGAAACCTTAGAAATATTGATTTATAATAAAATAAAAACCCTCCTAAAAACCGTCAAAATATTCCAATTTCTAAGACAAGATGAGATATTTTTATAATAACATCAAAAAATAAAATTTATAAAAGCTTCTATGTCCGTTAAAATCGTATATTTTCAATTTATCACTTAGTTACTCTATTTCTTTTAACATGGGTAACAACTATTACAATATTAAAAGGGTACAATATTTTCCTATCTAGTGTCAATTATATCATAAATAAGTAATTTAAAATATCATGGAAGATATCCTTATGATTATATATATTGAAAAACATTTTATGTTTTCTAAATAACTTAATAGAAAACTATTTTGTTAAACAATCAATAGTGTCAATTTTCAAACAATTTAATTGATTGATTTTAAAAAATATTAAGATAACAAGTTGACATCGAACCAACTATTTTATTATATTCCTATGAGGTTAATGTTATCTATTATATTAATTTTACATATTAATTATTCCAAAATATATTTATTTAAATATTGTTAATAACATTTATCTGATATCTCTGTTAAGAAAATAATAACTACAATGATTTGTGTGTAATTATTTAATGTATTTATTTTTTGATTAGAAATTAAAAATAAAATACTATGATGAAGATAAATTTTATATATTTAATGATAATATATTTATTCTAATTTATATTCTATAAAATAAATCATTAAAATGATATACTTATTAAATTATGAATGTGACAACTTTAACATTTCCTTAAATAAAATAATATAAAGGTCATAATCTATTTTTAAAGGATCCAAATAGTCACTAACTTAATATTTTGATTATTATGGTCGCAATATACATGAAAAATCATTTTGGTCATATTTTTAGACATTTTTATGGTTATTAGTATTTTAATAAAAATTGTTTTATTGATTTCTCACCAATTAATTAATTTTACACCATCAAAAGATAAGACTATAAGGTAATTATTTATTTCATAAAAATTAAAAATAAATTACCATGATGTATGTAATTAATTTATTTATCCATGTAATTTTTAGTTTCAAAGATAACACCAATTTACCACTATATTGAAATTATTATACTTATAATAAATGTGGGTTTGACATTTTGTAACTTTCACTGGTTTTATTAATATATATGACATTTTCAATATCCTGTGGCCATTAAATGACCATTTTTTGAACCTAAGATGTTAAGGGTATAATTTTATTCACCAAATAGGATTTTTTCAAGAATTAGGACAATTATATTCTTTTTATCATATTATTTGGAACACTCATTTACCTGATTTACCTTTAACCTCGTTAAATAAAAATTAACATATTTAATATTCATAATATCAAAAAATTAAAATTAAACTATTAACATAACTAGGACCCACTAATTCAAAATATTGAATAAATATATAAAAATTAAAATCATTTTTGTTTCTGAAATTACTTTAAAATTTATCCCAATGTTAGAAGGAAAGAAATTGGGTTTTATTTAAAAGATAAAACATTGCATAAGATTGAAATGTTTTTACATATAAATTCAATGTCAAATTAATGAAAATGTAATAAATTGTATTAAATTTAAAAATATATTATATTTAAACATTAAAACCGTTAAATAATTTAATTTATCAATAAAAATTATTTTTATGAAAATAGTTTTTTTCAATTAAAATTTAGCGTATTTTTACTATTAATCAAAATATAAATTACATCAGAAAAATACTAAAATTTAAACCAAGATAAATTTTTATGTCCCTATTCCAAAGAATACATTTTTTTTTCAAATATAAAATATAATGTGTTAAAATTTAGATTTAAAATTGGTGTTCTATCAAAAGGTGGCAAAACTATAATTTTTTGAAGAATAGATTTTTTATCTGAAAATTTGAATTCGTTACAATAACATGTTATAGAAAATACATAAGATGAATGTTAATGTTATTTAAAATTCTAAATTTCATTAATAATATTCATAATAGTTAGTTTATATCCCATTAAATATTAATATTTTAATAATATATCATTGTTTAGTGAAACTCGGTATTGCATACAACACAAGCTATCGAGGAAGGTCACCCTTGCGTGTAACGAAAGCTAAGCCAGTGTCGTGTTTAGATAAGTAATCCTTTGGTATTGTATATAACATAATAAAAACATAGTTCTCTTATACACTAAATAAAATCTACACCCGGACTTGCGTGAAATGAATTCTATCCAAAGAACATGAAATTGTGTGTAATAGAAGGCAAGAATAGTGTTGCGTATACTACAAGATAACACAGTGTTGCATATAATGCAAGATAATATTTGTGTAGTGTATAACAAAAAACGTCAATGAAATTAAAAATAATATATCTCAAAAAATATTGGGGTTTTACAGTAGTAGGGTTGTGGTTTTATTTATAAGGGACATGGGTGGTGGGTAGTATCTTTTTTATTAAGTCAATGAGTGCAAAAGTGAGGTCGGGATCAACTGTGGAAAGCAGTGAGAGGGTGGATGGGGACCGAAAGTGGTGATCAGAGTGTTGTATATATAATAAAATATCTATTATTTTCCATTAAAGATAAAATATATTAAAAATAATAAAATCCAATTACCCATGTTTAGAGAAAACATGGATAATTTATATGCCATTTACATGTGTTTTGTAAGAGAATAGGTATATTTTGTGTGGCTAAATTACACATGTTTCAAAAAAACATGGATAATTTATACACACACTATGTTTTTACTATGTGTTGGTAAATGTTTTAATCATATTTATAAACACATGTATATGTAAAATCTAAATGTAGCAAAATGATTTTTTTGATGTATGGGGATCAGTCTATTTAACTTATATAAGTTCTCTAGGGATCCAATATATTTATCGATGTATGATGAATTACTTCAATTGAATTATTCTTTGGTAGATTCCATGTGGATTCTCCCATTGGCTCAATCGCTTCTATAGGAAACCAAAAGTGTGATACAGAGGGAACTTCATACGTTAACTGGGATTGGATTTGAAGTATATATAAAGACCTCTATATATTCATGTTGTGGTTATATGACCTTAAAATTTCTAATTAATTGATCATAATTACAGAAAAGGGGAATCATGGGGGATGATATTTCCATAGTTGGAATTTGGTTCTTCTGATGAGTGCAGATATGATTTTAACCTGAACATCCCTCCTTAATCTTGATATTCCCACATCCATTCCATGCATCTAATTATATAACTTCTCTCAATATATCAATCACATAATATATTATTATTGAGTACATTCATGGTGGTGGTTTGGTTGGAATAAGGTAGGCTGATTGGCCTGGAAGCACCAATACCAGCCAGGATCCACTAATTTTTTATGCACACCAATAAAGGGAAATCCTTTTGTAAATCTGAAGTCCATTTAATGTGTTGTGGGGATGAATATATGAAAAATTAATTATATTCAATATCTAAAGTGAGATCTAAATTCTAAGGTGTTGTTTTAAACCATTCATCCAAATTTTTTATACATCATGATGTTATCATTAACAGATATTAAGGACTCGAGGCTTCTGTTTCTACACTAAAAATTAAACTTATTTCTATATAGTTACCCCCAATCTATAATGATTTTTGATGATAAATATGATGATTAAAAATTATTTTCATACAAGTTAATCATAAGGGAATTCATGCTAGTTGTCTAGATTCTCTGTAAAATCATATCCGAGGGCTATACACAATACTGATTCAAAAACCAATTCTAATGCATTCATCATAAATTGTTGGTTCCATTGATGGATGTTAGAATAGTGTTTAATATAATGATGTCTTTGAAAATAGGGTTAATAATGGACAAGGATTTAACTCAAGATGAGATCATGTTTACCTCCCTGAATTCATTTGTCGGGCTGAAACCTTGTTATGCTCGAACCTATATGTCATCATGCTCTCACATGATTCTTTTGAGTTTCTTCCCCAAGTTTGTGACATTTTTATCCTTGGAGAGTGGAAAAAATGGGAACTAGGTAGTCTCATAAGGATCATATGTTCAAAGAATCATCTAGGCATGTAAACCAACCCCACTCACATGAATCTTATAATCTCTAAAAATCACATCATGAGGCAGGGACAAGACAATTTCATGAGTGGTGACATTTTGAAGATTTAGCTAGAGACGAGAGGTTGGGTAACCAGTTGAAATTGATATGGATTGATACATTTTCACAAACAATTGGGGATATTTTTGTCACTTTTTCTGATTATGTATACCCTGAAGCCATTAATTTCAAGTGTATAAGGCCCTTATCTACTGACAATGTGGCTTTATAGTCTATTTTCAAGGTAGTTTCAACATTTTCAAACATCAAAACATGAATTCTTTCCATGGTTTTGATAGGGAAACCAAAATTGAAAATGTTAGAATGTACATTAGTGTTCTATAGATAACGGTACATGATCGATTAGAAGATACTCATTATGAGATGAGTGTATTTTTTGTTGTATTGAGGCACACTAAAGGGGTTATTAATCAACCTATTGATGAGGAGTGGGATGACCTACTCAACCCTAATGACGCATGGTATTGATATATTTTAATAGCTTATATTCACGTTTAGATTAATAATAATATGAAATCTTAATCTTTATTTATATATTGGATCATTTGTGAGTACCCATAGAGTTTCCAGAATATAAAGGGGGTGGTACCCTTGTGGGTAGTGTAGCAGGGTTGGCCACTATATAGGTGGAGGAAATATTTCCTGGAAAGAGGCATATGTTGGAAGTGGAGGGGAGGTATTAACTTTTCAATATTTCAAATCTAGGATCCACACACCCATAAATGTGTCTAGATACCCCTCCACCAATGGTCAGGAATTGGTATAAGGGGAAACATATGGCCAAGAATAATCGTATTGGTAAAAGAGTTTACTCATTGGGTATTTCCAAATCATTTTATCTAGATACTAACATTATACTCTCATGGTTTAAAAATATCGTCTTTCCAAGAGGGTTATTTATGGGTTTATAGTAAATTTAGTAAGAGAGAACATCAAGACTCACCCTTTATTTCCAATACAAAAGTAGATACACCAATGATGAGGGCGGATGTCAATAACATTTGTCCGGATTGTCCCTACTAGAGAATGATCATGTAGATCAAGTATAACCATTAATTGAAATTGTCACATTTTATGTTTCCCATAATGACGTTGTATTTCATGATAGGGTTCATCATGATTTCTAAGGTTGGTACCATGGTGTAAGATCTCATCTTAGTGATAGAAATTCTCTCTTGCCTTGGCTGAATCTAGAGAATTCCACAAGGATCTATATGGATATAAATTTTTCTTGATTATGATTTTTTAATTATTTTACATAATATAACTCTATTATGAACAAACTACTCATATAATTTTTTTTATAGAAAACATACAAAAAGATGATCCACTAATTGGAGGCTAGAACCATATCACATATTTGGTTAGATTAATCAATAATCTAAGAAATATTGAGGGTTTACCCATTGAACATCTTCAAATGTACCTTGCATATTATTTTGATGATTCTACTAATTAGGAAAAACTTTCTCAATATGTCTAAGAGGAGACCATTGTGGGAGGGGATCAAGATCAATAACAAAATTATGCTATTATAGGAGGAAAAATTTATTATATGGTGTTAGAAGATGAGATGAAGGTGATGAATGAAGTCCCTATCATGGAAGATGGAACTAAAGGAATGTGGGGATATCCCCATGCCTTTGTACCCACGTTTCAACCAAACCATGGGTATAGGGTTCCTATATCATGAATATTCCAATGGCATGTTGAAATTATTGGTATTTACAATGATATACAAACATTTGTTTTGAATCTATTGGTATATTCTTCCATATACTAATGTTTTTTTAGAAAATACTGGTATATGGTTTGCACAAATCAAACTTCTCCAAGACTCCCCCCCCCCAATTTTTGATTTCCTTCCCATGTTCCCCT
The DNA here is from genome assembly GCA_963277665.1 of Viscum album. NCBI lineage: Eukaryota > Viridiplantae > Streptophyta > Magnoliopsida > Santalales > Viscaceae > Viscum > Viscum album. Next base: position 457,493,071 of record OY728166.1, on the reverse strand, counting down.
CTTCCCTAACGAGTTGGGACCTCCCATGAAGCAACATCAAGACTGATGACCTTCTGGGTAACTGATGATCTTTTGAGTGCCAGGCTATCTTCCGAGTGGTGACCTCCTGAGTGACAAATGACCTCCTAAGTAGCATCCTCTTAATCAACCACTAAGTGTTATCCTCCATCTACTCCAAAAATCTCCACTAATTTAATTCATTTTTATTTGAATATTCATAAACATTACATATGTGAGTTACTAATATTTATTATCATCTATTTAGTATTGTTTATATTTTTATGTGTTATCATTCATGCCAAGATATAAACCATTCCAACACTTTTACATTTTTTATGTGATTTTATTTTATTTTTTGTTTCGTGACTTTTGTTGGCTTGCCTCTTTTTTAAAGCATTATATATGTTGTTTTTAGAAATTTCCCCTAGAGTGGTAGTGTGTGTGGTTTTTTGAGTATAAGTATGATGAATTTTAAAATTTAGACTTATTAATGTAGATATATTTTATTATTTTTATGTCTATAGATTTCTTTTTTATTGATTCCTTATCATTAATATCATAATTTATAATAATTTATACATATATTATTTAATGTAATCATATGTTAACCAAAATGAAATGGATTTATGACCGAACATCCTATAATACAATCAATGTCATTTAATTATGCATCTTATATCATAAATGAAATTATTTCTATAAATCTACCTTCCATAATTCTTCTTTTCATCTTCAAATTTTTCCCAATAATTATTTTTTTGGGACGATTCATTTTTTTCATATTTATTCATCTATAGATGTGGATAAATATTTATTATCATCCTCTATTGAACATACATTCCTATATTTTCAACTTTTACAGTCATAATTAGAGAAAACATATTTAATATTATTTATAATTATTAGGTAAAATTTTAATATAATTAATTATTCTGTTTATCCATAGTTTTGAAGGATTCAACTTTGAATTCAAATGAATTTTAAGATATTATTTCACAAAAAGTTTTTTCATTAATATCATTCACGATCTTCTCATTATCATTATTTTTTAAACATTGATTTTGGCTATGTTTATATTTTTATAAACTCTTTATTCATCTCAGATTTCATTCAAATAAAATTATTTAGAACATTTACCATCATGTTCTAATTTTTATTATACTCAAGATATGCTTTCAATTCATATCCAAACATACACTCTATGTAAGATTATTTAACATTATCATCATAAATTATTGAGGATCCATTATTCATCTAAACAACTTCCATAATATAATTGGAATTCTTTGAAACATTTTTATATTTGATATAGGAAGAGGTAGTATCCTCAATTTATATTCTCACCATTCTTCTTCTTTTCCACCTTGGGAATTCTATTTTCTAATCAAAATTTCTTTTACTATCTTTTATCTCTCCCATATTCATTTTATGTATCTTATCTTGATCATTGAAATAAAATTAATTTCTTTATTTATTATGAAGGTTTAGGTAATAAGGTTTAACACCATGATATTAGAATAATATAAATCATAGTTTCCATTTATAATTAACATGTCCTTTTCTAAGGATTTTAAAGATTATATTCATATTTTTTTAAAATCCTCATTTGTCTCTTATACATAATAAGATTTATTAGATGATTTATGATCTTAAAATTTCAATATAAGATTCCACATGGATTTAAAAACCTTATCTTGTTTTGTCTACATTTTAAAATAACATATATTTCTCGTTTCCTTATAAATGAAATTATTTTTTAGGTCATCAAATGTAAGAGATTTTGTTTATTTTAAATTCTATTTTGAGTAGAATTAATCTATATTTTGTATATGGTGTTACTTATTTTTCAAATAATTAAATAGTTTCTTGGATTATATGAATTTTAAAATAGAGTTTCATTTTTTCTTCAAATGTTGTGCATAGAGAATTTGGTGGAATACTAAAGGGAATAAAATCTGAAAACCATTAGATATAATTTTTGTGTTTTAAGACGTTGTCTCATTCCATGAATATAATGAAAAGAATCTTACTTGAGATAATGGTTATTCAATGTATTGTTCATCATTGGATGTGATAATATATGGGATATGTATACTTTCCATATTGACAAGGGTAGATGTAGTTTATTTTCTATTATACTTTAATTTTTTTACATTTTTATGTTTCTGGCCACTTGGTCTGAAAATCAACTTTCTTTATTGTATTGGATATTTTATATGATATTTTGATATATTTAAATGATAGATAATATGTTTATATTTTATTTCATTATTCTTTATAATACATTTAGTTTTTTATTATGTTATTATTCTATGTTTTAATTCTCTTTATTTCAAAAACTATTATTTCATATGTGTTAATGAAAATTATATTAATTTTTTTATTTTTATTTTTATTTTTTATGGAGCATAACATTTTTTACCAGTAATAGAATGGATAGAAGTTGGATGTATCATTAAAATTTGGTTTCAATTGAGTTTCAAATGAATTTTGTTTTTTTGGGATTTTTCATTTAATAATACATCAAATAGAGGTTGTATATAGTGTCCATGATATAAATGTTTAGGAACACCATGGTTAAGCTTGGAATAATTTATCTACCATATAAAAATAGTCGTATTTCAAAGAAATTTTTATATTTCATGTCACCAAGCAGAGACATGATGGTATTATAATATTTATGAAAAATACCAATAAATTGTATGACGAATTTGATATTTGATCTATTTCCATTTGTGCATCATCTGGAGAGAGATAGTATGATAGTACAAGAAGGAAATGCAATCAATATAGATGATGAAATAACTGAAGATAATGATGTTGATAGAGTGAAAATTTTAATGGATGATTCTTGAACTCCATTATATCAAGAATGTATTAAAACAATGAAGATTTAATTTTTAATTTGGTTATATGATGGAAAACAAATGTATGAGATTTATAATTCTATAATTAATTATATTTTTACCATTATGAAGGAATTTCTTCCTGGTGGTGCAGATATTCCCTCAAATCAATATAAGGCATGAAATTTAAGTAAGTATCTGGTATTTTATACAAATAATGTTCATGCTTGTTGGAAAAAATGAAATTTATTTTGGGAAGAAATAGCTGACCTTAATAAAAGTAACTAATGTGGTACATCTTGAGGGATGAAAAATCCTTATGTAACACCATATCATGTTCTGTAGAAATTCATGTTCCACTTCAATTGATTCCTCGATATCAAAATATATTCATGTTTGCAAAAGTCTCAGTTAATACCTGATGTCATGATGCTGATAGAAATAAAGTTAATACTCATTTGTTTTCCTATGTATGGATTATCATTGAGAGAATTTGATGCAAAAAATCTTGATTTTTTAGTTGAGGTGAGTAATTTTAGGTTGGGTCTATTCTGTGGTGGTTTAAATTTATTTTGTCATATGATTAATTCTCGTAGCATGTGGCCAGTTTTTATTCACGTTTATAATCTTCCTCCCTGGATGTGTATGAAAAACCATTCACTCTCATGATTATATTGATATCTGGACCTTCCAATCCTTTCAATGATATAGACATATACTGATAACCATTAACAAGAGATTTGAAGAAGCTTTGGGATATGGTTGTGCATACATTTGATGATTCTTCAAAAAAACATTTTAGGTTCACGACTCCCTTCGATGGAATATAAATTATTTCCCAACTATTCAATGATTTTTGGTTAGAGCACAGAGGGAAAACTATCATGTTATATTTTTATGAAGTCTAAATGATCAAGAAATCATAAATATTTTCATAGTTTTAGTTTCCAATAGATCATCAGCACATGGAGAATCAATAGAGGATTGATAATATTATTGACACTAAAAAACCATATACACATATGTCAAGAACTTTTGTGATTAATTAATGTAATGATTTAATATTTTATGGGGGAATGTTTAGAAAAAATATAAAAAGAGGAATAATTTTGACACCTATGCCACTTATAATTAGAAAAAGAGAAATATATTTTTTGATTTTCCATATTGTTTGACCAATTGGTTATGACATTTTTTATAAGTAATAAAAATTGTGGAAAATATGTGTAAAATGCTGTTTTATATTCGTATATATATCAAGGGAATACCAAACATGACTTCTGATCACATCGGGACTTGAATGACTGGAGTATTCATCCAGAACTGCATCCTTTGTATATTAATGAAAACAAATGGAATGTTTTATTTGATTCTTATGTGATGACACCATTAGAGAAAAATTAATTTTAAAATTATTTGAGAATATCTTGGTTCCTCAAGGATATTCTAGGAACATATCTAAACAAGTACATATAAGTGAATTGAAACTAAAATCCCTATAAAATCATGATTATCACAGCCTTCTTCGTGAATTTATTCTAATAGAAATTCAGAATTTTTAATCCAATAATGTAAGGGTGAAAGGAATTAGATTGTGCCATTTTTTATATTATTTTATGATAAAATTTTAACCATGTCATTCTTGAATAAAATTCTACATGAGGTGCCAATAATATTTTATGAGTTGGAAAACAAATTCTTCCCTCAATTTACACCTCCTTGCTACATTTAACTATTCAACATCCAATTGAAACACTTGGTAGTGGGCTTGTTTTTCAGTAGATTTATTGTATTTAAATAAATATATTAACCATTAAATCTTATTTCTAAAATAATAATTTTCTTGAAGTTTCAGTTTTAATAGGTTATCTGGCTCAAGAATATATGGATTTTTATTCAATATATTTGGCTAAAGTGAGTAGAAGAGATAACTAGCCAGTGATAAATGAATATGAGTCATATGGTAATATTTTTCCCATGTTTCCATCTCTTCATCAAATATAAGTAATTACTAGTTCATATACATTGGCTACATTGATCTGTGAAGAGAGGAATGTTGCACATCGCACAATCTTTTTTAACTATGGGTTTTATGACTATTTAAAGTATGTAATTTTGATATTTATTTGTTATCTAATACACTTTAATTTTAAACATACCATATACTTTTATTATAATTTTATGTAGGGAACATAAAAAATTATATGTAGATTTCATTGATCATTGCCTTTGAGAAAGAGAGAGGATTTTCATAGCAAATATTTTCTTTCTTGGTTAAAATTAATCGTTTGACTATGAATTTAATTAACATAAAATAAAATATATATTCAATTTTATTCCTCAAAAAAATTTAAGGTATTGAGTTTACCAGTTGAATCTATTTATCAATAATTGAGTGCAATGGATTTTGGTCCAAATTGTTCTGTTCTTGAATTCAAATATTTATTAATAAATGGTTATAAATTTGTTACAACAGACCGAGAGGAGAAAATGAGAAGGCAACATGATAGAGGTATGTTAAATGCTACAAAGAAATGCTAGGCACATGCATCAAATAATCGGCTTGATATTAAGATGCATACTATTATGGACTTGTTGAGGAAATATTTTTATTGGATTACTATTCTTAAGGTTGAGTCATTATGACAAAATTTAAATGGTTTGATTCAATGACATGATTGGGTACATTTATTTATGATTAAATATTCAGATTTATTGACATGATTCCATTCCAATCTACGAATGAACCATAAATTTTGGCATCAATAGAAAAACAAGTGTTTTATGTGAAATATCATATGAGACCGGATTATGGTGTCATTATTGAATTAACCCCAAGAAATATTTTTGAGGATGTTGTGGATGAAATTGACACCATTGATTACCCTATAGGTGCTGACCAAAACATTTCATTTGATGGCTCAAATTATCCCATTCTGAGACTTGATGTTGAACCTAAAGCACTGTTGGGTAATATATAGAATCAACTATATATGTTTACAGTACATTCATTTATTCATTCCATGAGTTTATCCAGTTTTTATTAATGTAATTACATTAATTTAATTTCATTATGAAATGATATCTATGATTAATTATTATTGGTTTCAATGAATTTAATTAAATTTATTTAAATTTATATCAATAGGTTTAAAATGGTTTTTAAATAAATGTATAACATGGTTTTAAATTAATATTACTAAAAAATGTTATGAAATTGTTTATGTTATCTTTTACATCAAATTTTTATAAATAATTTTTGAAATTTATTCCTAAAAATTTCATATATCCTTCTTCTGAAGATTGGGTGTCTGAGTCGAGATGCACTTAGACCAAGATGGAACACCCATCTTACATGTTCCCACCCTGACCCACCAGCAAACACCCCATCTACCATACCTTTCTATCCTCTATTAGAGCCTCCAGGGATGTTCTCACACATGCCTCTATCATCATGTCATTTAGCCTCTTCTTCCCATGCCATGTCTACACCACATGCAAGGATGTTTCTGTCCATAGCTCCATCATTTTCTCATTAAGACACTTCATCTGATATCATGTATACATCATTTTCAGAGTTATTCCTACACATACCTTCACCGTCATCATAAATAGACTCTTCATTCCATACCCTATCTACACCACCTGTATGGATGCAGCCACATTTACCAATTCAATATCATTTGATGTATCTCCTACACTAGGACCCATTTCTTGGCAGGTCTAAGTCACATACATTTCCATATATCCATCTAGGATATGATGATTCTATTCCTCCATCTCCCACTTAAGTGTATGTAGATCACCCAATGAATAACTCAGAATAGATACATATTTCAGAGAATATTGATCCAAGATAGCCCAAGGATCCATCCAAGATTATTGAGTAGAATGTATCATGTTTTCTTATTAAAATTATGTCAAATTATATCAGTTCATTTTTATCTGCTTTTATCATGAATTAATTGTTCTTTTTCCCCCTTTTATCTTACGGATTGTGATATTCTTGTAGGCATCATGGATGAACATGTATGAAGGATACCTAGTATATCTAAAATCAAATAATATTGGATTACAATGAATTAAATGACATTTTAGGTAAAAATTACAGGTGTTTCGATGTTTTATGGCCACTTTATCCATGTACCATGATAACATTCTAGTGGAACCCGTCTTAGGGAGACATGACAATAACGACATCAATGAAAAATAATGGGTGCATATATGTGTAAAAAATTATTATAAATTTATATTCATATCTTTTTATCTGAACTTAAATGTTTGTTATAGAGTTGGTTTAACATTTCTAATGGTGAAGCTACTATGGTTTAAAGGTTGACAGATCTTGGGGAGTTATGGAAATCATACAAGCATGAGTTATATATAATTTGGAGAAGTATAGTTGATTATGATTTCAATGGTGTACCCATATTTCCCAATATTCCAAAAACAAAATATCAAAAAATGATCAATTATTAGATGACTGATGAGTTTAAGGTAATCCTAATCTGTAATAGTTGGCATATTAGGTTTAATTTTTGTTACTTGAATTGAATTTCTGGTTTTAAAAAGCATTGAGAAACTACAAAATGAATAAAGAATCAATGACAGGTCTTCATACATTGGGTAACACTATAATGATTGAGCATGAGAATAAATAGGTATTTCAATATGTATAGAAATAGAATCTAGATTTATATTGTTACCTAGTTAGATTTCTATATTTTCATGTCATGTTTTGTTATTCATCATTATTTTTTGATATTGGTAATGCCTGAATTATGTAATATTATGCTATTAAATAATTATGATATACCATAAAAACGTTTATTTTAAACATTAAACAATGTATCATTAATTTAGTAACTGAATAATAATATAACTCGTTTTTTAAAACATGATATATAATATTATTATAAAATGAAACAATCCCCTTTGAAATGTGTTGTAGTGTCTATATCTAAAATTAATTAAGAGACAACTTACTTCATCTAATTAAAATATTAAATCTATTTACAGAAAATTTATCACCATTATTTATTCCTATATTCATATTATACTCTTTGAGTTGTATATTTTATTCAAATTAATGGCCAAAAAATCCTAGGTTGACATATTAGTTATCTCTCAAAGAATCCACATCCTTGGGAATCACAACTAACCATTAGAAGAAGTAAATATTAATTAACATCATAGGAAGATGCATCAGAAAAAAAGAATAATTTCATTGATGAAACATGAAAATAACATAAGGTGAATCAACCTTGATCATAGTAACACAAAATAAAATATTACAACATTAATAGATAACTATGTGATGGAAATTCTTAAACTATAGTTGATAAGGGTGGTACATCGTTAATAAGACTAACACCATCAAAAATAAATACTCCCAAATCTCTTAGAATGAATAAAGAGATCAAGGAAATATATTACAAATTTTAGATAAAACAAAATTGAATGAAGAATATTCCACACACATATCACCATCATCATTAGAACAATACCGCAACACCACCCCTTAACAAAATAAGTTTTCTTGAAAATCAAACAATACAATGAGACACCTACCAAAATTAAAATTCAACTACCCAAATGGGACCAAAATAATATAATATTAAAGATGAAAACCTAAATCACATCATCCAAAAGCTGCAACCTCTTACTAACGATTAATCCAAACATAATGTCATAACAGGTTAATAGAATTATTTTTTAAAAAAAACTATTCCTTGAAACAATGATATTAGCACTGTAAAATTCTCATGTATTTGTGAATTTGATTAAAAATATATAAAAACAGATAATTATAAATTTATTCAATTTATGTTTTGAAATGAATTGATGTTAAATTTATAAACTCGTTTAAACAAAACCAAATTGGATTTTAACACAAAATTTTGAGATGTAAAATAAAAATATTTCAAAAAAAATTAAAATGAAAATTTATGTATCATTTAGAAAATAGTATAATAAAAGGAATAGGTTTACCATATAAAATCATAGAAACCCATAAATTCATTGATCAAATTTACTTTTCCCCAAGACATATATTCTAGGAACCCTGTTTAGATATATCAACACCCAAAAATAAACCACTACAGATCAGTTAAGCATGATCCTTCTAATTTTTTCACGTCATCAACTAAAAACATGATTTCCTTCATTGATGATCTTTCCTCAAAATGGACTCAAAAAATCGTTATTATACTTTTTCATCTCTTAAAATGTACAAAAATCATGCAATGAGCTCCCAGAAATAAACACTAAGTTCATAAACTTCTGATCCCCTTAATGGAACTCTAAGATAATCTTTATACATTTTTATTCCACCATTTTGAAATAGATACCTCTCTAACCATAATATGGAAATTATACCATGAATCCTCTTTATATGAACCATTATTCAACTTCAACCATATTTTATCCACTCTCTAAAGAAAACACACTACTAAGAATGCTCGAAATTGATCTACAGTTCCCACCAATTTGAAAAAACATCAAATTCCTCTAAAAAATCCTTAACCAAAAATCCCAAAACCCCACATGTGAAATTTGAAAACCTATTGCATTTAAAACTCATAAATTCCTTATCTCATTACTCCTCCTTCTAGTAATTGAGTCTAGCATAGTAATAATGCTCTGATATTCATCATTCAAATTAATATCCCAGAATAATTCAAAACTTTTTACATTATTAAATTAAAAATTGATAGTTTGATAATTTAAAATCCCATATAACTTGTAACCTCAAAAATATAAAATATTATTTTTCAATGAATTTTAGTGGTTTTCAATTAGATTTTATTTCCATTTTTATCAATAAATAATAAAGGGTATTTATGAAATGATCATAATGAGTAGCAATGAATATAGAGTGTTTATGATTAGGTTTTATTTATGAATTTTTCGTCACTATTTATCACTTGTTTAAATTTGGGAATTGTTAATTCAATTAAATTTAATAATTTTTTATTTTTATTCAAGATTATAAAATGGTCATATTTTTAATATGTGTATACTAATCAATGTCTTTCTCAAAAAATAGTACAGGGCATCGAAAGACGTTTGTATTGAAAACAATTATCTTCCTCAAGCAAAGAGAAAAAAAATCAAATGTAGAAAATTCTCATATAAAAGAAAGGATTATAATGATTTTTATTTATATTTGAAATATTTATATGAAATTAATAATTAAATATATTTTACATATTTTCAATAGTCATTCCTGGAGATCCTTGATGAAAAAAAAGTTGCAACTTTAGCCCAAATAATCATTTGAGTGAGATATCTAGGGAGGTGCATGAGAAGGGAGTCTAATGTTAATGATGGAAAAAATTGTCCCCTCTTGGTATTGGTCCTCATCAGCATCATCTCAATCTTCTCATACCCCATGATGTAAAGTTCTCATAAAGAAGAATATGAGTTAAAAATATCTTTATAATAGTGTGAAAGAAGTGATATGATCGCTAAAAACTTCTGAAAGCTATATTAGTATAAGTCAATAACTTCCATCAAAAGATTCCAGTACTACTGATTCATATATGGAATCAATGTATGATTTAAATTATGTCCTGATTAATTCCAATGAGGGTCCTAGGGGCAGCTGATCTGATGGTCATGGTGATGTCGTTATTGATGATGATGGTGTTTTTGATACAGATGATGTTGTTAGTGACGAAGATTGAGTGATATTGATGAGGATGTTAGTAATGGTGATGAGGATGGGGATACTATAAATGGGAGAGATATTGATCCCCTCCATTATTGACATAGAATTAATGAGACATGTTGAACTTGTTTAATGACTTTAATTAAATGGTTTTATGGATGTAGATATATGTTTCTGTAATTTTAATGCTTTTGAAATTGTTAAAAGTAGTTGATTGAATGTTGAATACATAGAATTTATACTACATTGATTTTGTACTATATGTTTTATTTGATTTATAGGTTCCGGATCTAGTGGAAAAGGTGATGGTGATACTACGGACAAATATACACAAATACCTATACCCACAGTTTGGAGAACCGTGGTCATATGTCCTCTACTTGGATAATGCATACCCATGGTTCTCCAAAAAATTGGTAAAGATTTATACCCATGATTTACATTAAACTATGGGTGTTAAATAATTTGTAGTGCATATACCCAGGGTTTGTATTTAACCCATGGTTCTATACCCATGTCTCCATCACCCATGGTATGCCTATACCCATAATTTTAGGGGATATACCCAAGGTTTAGAACAATGGGTATAGGGTTTTTTTCTAGTAGAGTGAGGTAACACATATTAGGGAATATTCTCATGTTACACCACTATTTGAAGTAGTTAATACTCTTAGGGAAGTGGGTGGATATCTATAATTCCATTGTTATACCTTGATACTCACACAAAATCATATATTATCCTATATATTCTTATAGTAGAATATCCATTATAAAAGTGATGAGTTGATGAGGCCTACATCCCAACATTCTAACCCCAAAAGTGATGGTGAATGATATCATTATGATGAAAATGAGATCAAATTGTGATGATAATAAAGACATCTGAATGACAAGGTACAATAGTTTATTTCAACATATTGAATCGATTCTGTGTCAAATCAGAAGTCTACTGACATCCAACACACTTCATGACAACGTGTGTGGAAGGATATGTAGAAGTTGATCTATAAAACTATCATGGAGTGTATGTGCAAGAAATTAAATAGGCGTTACCATATTTTCACAACCTTATTATATAGTTGATTGACTACCAATATATCCTTTCTATTATGAAAGAAATTGTCTATGATTTAGATAAGGGTATAATGTCTGAACTTTTCTTTTCTTGGGAAAAATTATGGCCACACTCCCCAAACCTCAATGATTCTTCCCTCTAGAATGATTCTCGACGTGCAGTAGTGGTGCCTAATTGAAAACATGTTGTCCTAGATGTTAGGACCACCGTGAATCAACTTCATTGCGATATTTACATCACTGAGAAATAATCTACGGAATTGTAAAATTAATCCTTGGAACTTTAAAATATGTGTATAAATACTATTGATCGAGTGGAATGATTATACCTTACTAAGGAAGCTAAATTTATGGATTTGGATGAACTCTAATGCAACATCAATGATCTTATGTGATAAATCAATGATATTTGGGATTTTTTTGAGTATAATATTTAAAACACCATTATTTACAGCTCTTCCCCCCCCCCCTTCGTTGCGAAACAAAGAGAGTCCTTATCTTGTATATATTCAGTTTACTCTTTTTTGATGAATGAAAATATCTTATATCTTAAATTATTTTAAATTCTATAATCCTCATAGATGATTTAACTAATAGCCTATAATAATCTATGAAACTAAAAAAGGGTAATACCATAAGAACAGAATCCATTTGAACATTTTATAGTAATTGATCAGGAAATTTATAATTTATAAATAACAGATTCTAGGAAATGTATATGAATAGGATTATTTTATTTTAAACCTAATGCCCTTAGACGGATATAATAGTATTAAAATAGAATCCAATATTCCATAACTACCATATAAGGAGAGTTCATGAGATAATCTAATGTGAGATATTTTTCTCTCATAAGAATATTTACTTATATGGATATAGTCTATCCAAATATGGAGGCATATATTCCATCACATTAGGCCATGGTTATCTCATATGGATATTAGTTATCGTTCCTTCTATACCTTTCCTCATATAAATATATGGGTAGGAAGAATATAGTAGAACATATACCACCAGTATAATATAAGGTTAGTCTATTCGAGTATGGGAGATTTAGGGGACTCCACATGATAGAAATCATAATGGAAGAATTTGGAAAGAGGATTCTAATGTAAAAAAACACAAGTACCCAAAAATTAAATACCCATGAATTTATCACAAATCATATGAACTGATATTTGAATAACATAATCTACTCTAACTACTTTCAAGGTCAATAAACCCAGTGAGTATATCTCAACTTTTTATAGGGATTAATGATAGTCCCTATAATATTTATTCTTTTTTTTATGTTCACTGAAACATTTTATAAGCCATAGATGGGGAAATTATTTGTAGGTAAGAACTCGTATTCATTTAGGCTTTCATTTTGGGGTTTTCTACCTAAAAATTATAGTGCCTCTTCTCCTTTTCTAAAATGATTAAATCTATTATAGGTGATGCAATGTGCATGCCTAGAAAGAAAAAACATGATTTTTTCCCTAATTTCCATTTTTGGTTGTCATCCTAATGAGGAATATGTATCTTACCCATGTTTGTCTAAGATTTTTCAATTTAATCCATTTAATATAGTATTTAAGACAACATATCTCTACTCAAAATATGGTTTAAGATTAAGGTAATACAACAGTGATCAAAGGTTGATATAGTATATCTAATAAGGTTAAGGTAAACTTGACGTGAATAAGGAGCCTAATGATAATATATATGATATATAGGAGGGTTTCACATAGTTTATGTTCATGGTTTATTTACCATATGTGAGGGGTGGTGTGAAAACATTAATATGGCTCATGATTTAGGAGTGCTCAATCACTTTATGAACATTAATAAAAGAAGAGCTAAATCTTAATATAAGTCCCTTGAATCTAGAAGTTATGTCACATCCAGTGTTTTGAACCGGATAAAATAAGAAAGTTTTTGAACTTTTATGTTTATTGAACCGGTCGTTTTGAAGACCGGGCTTCGGAACTAGGTTCCAAAGGTTGTAACCCTTCCTTTTAATGTTTTGGTCATGGTCGGAGGCCTGTTAAGTTTCACAGGTGGCCCGAGAGGTTTCAGAAGTGCTATACCCATATTTATAAAGGGCTGTAGAGGGTGCACGGCTGGCACACGGTTTGGCTAACCATGCAGCCTAAACCATGCAGCCTTATTTTAAGAGATAGTGGCCTGCGAACGGGCTGCACACGATTTCCCAAACCGTGCACCTTTCCTGTGTGAGAGATCTCTTGGAGGTAGAAGACTCCGCACAGTTTGCATACGGTTTGTAAAACCGTGTGGGTCAAACCGTTCTCTTGGGTGTGTTTTGGGTTTTTGATTAATTTTAAAATAAAAGAAAAATAAAATAAATAAAACCTAAACTAAATACCTCCCTCACCCTCACTCAACCCGCACACAGCCCCCTTCTCTCCCGTGAGCCACGCGCGACACCCCTCCTACAGCCTCTCTCGTTTGCCGATTTTCACCAGATCTCCACCGGTTTCTGGATCAAATCTCCATGGTAAGCTATTCTCTCCCTTTTCCTCCCTGTATCCAGCTTTATTTCGACCTAATCGGTGCCCGTTGAGGTGCGGTCGAACCCTAGGGCTTAGAGGTGATCTGGGTTTTCGTCTTTCTCTTGTTCTAGGTCGGCGTGAAATGTCTGTTGGGACTTCTTGGCGCACGTTCCGGCAATCGCCGCCAAAGGCGAAGCTGTTCGAGTGGTTTCGAATCGTCGGAATGTTTTTGGGGTGAGGTTTTCACCATTCCCTTTGTTTTTCACATGTTATATTTGGGGATTTTGATGTTTATGAGCCTCGGCTTGATGTTGGCAGTGCGTTGTGCTCGCAGGGTGGGTTTGCCTTCGTTTTGGTTTGTCGCCAACACCCGAGGTAAGGGTCTATTATTTCTGGTTGGTTTCTCCTTGCATAATTTGATCTCGTTATCTGTCTTAAGGTTCGTAGTGGTTGTTTTATAGTGTGTTGGAGGTTTTGGCATGGTTTTGAGTTGCTAGAGCTTAGGAGACTCACCTGCGCAGGCATAGGTGCGTATTTATATGTATGTGGGTTCCCCTGGAGTGCGTATATTTTTGCATGGCATCGAATATACACGTACAGGGAAAGTTGTCTCCATTTCATATATAAAAAGTTCTTGCTCAGGTGATAGGAGACAGGCTTATGTGTATAAGAATATGTGTAAGGATCCTCTTGCACACGCTCATGGCCATTCGGATTGTGTGCATAGAGGCTAGGTGTCTTTTAACATAGGTGAAATCACATAGGCCTTGTGGGGGAGTAGCAGCATCATCTTTATTTAGAAAGTGCTAAGAGACGGAGTGTGCGGATGGATCCATCTTGAGGTAGGGTCCCTCTCCTTTCCCATTAAATTTATGTAAAGTACTAGTGAGTTTAATATTGCACTTCCTTAGAATTTTAATTATGAAAGTTTAGTTCTGATTAAATGCTTTTGTGAAAATCATGTGAATTGTAGGAATACGATAAAATAGGTTCCTTGGTCAATAAACTAACGATTTAATAATAAAACCCCTCTTTTGAGGTGCACTGCGTTCAATCTAAAAATGTAGCAATAGAGTTTCAAGATATCCTTCCTTATTGTTTGGCTTCTTAATTTTGTTAAGTGTTGAATGAGTTTTAAAATAAATTCTAAATAACACTAAATTAATTGTTTGATAAAGTAATGACATGTTTTCTAATAAAACACCTCCAATGGAGGTGAGCTACCTTCAAGATAAAAATGTAGTAATATATTTTTTTGTGCTTTCTTGCTTAAAGGTCTTATAACTCTTTATGCCTGACATTATACTTGATAAATGATGTTGATTCTTGAAAAATAATAAATGAGCCATGACACCTCCTATGTTCATGGCTTAACATGTAATTAGAACTTTTAGTATAGGGTCATTACCCTCTTCCCTTTACTTCAGCGCTTATGTCATGCCACGTCTTGTGCCGCTTGTCGCAACCTTCCGGTGATGCCTCATTATTTCTTATTGAAATTATTGGGTGTTTCTATCATGCCCATTGTGTCCTTCGTTTATGGTGAAGCTCATCCTGAGTTCTTTCTTTGCCTCTTGGCCACCCCCTTGGGTGTGCCCCGCCTAAACGCCCCCTTCTTCCATGTTCTTTATGTTATAAATGTAACGCGATAGTTTGAATTGAATGCCATTCTTGAACAAGTTCATTGTCTTGTACCATTTAATGTCATTAATAACCCATCATTGAGGCATATTGATTCCATACACTTTTGTTTACCTTCTGTTTCTCATGTAAGTTCCAGAATTCTGATTAAAGATAATTAATTATGAGAACTAATTTGGAAAATTTGAGGACAGATTTGGATAATTAAATTTGAAAAATTAACTATGAAATGGGAATTGTGTCGACTAATGAATTAATTAATAAATGGTAATAAATAAATAAGATTTTCGGTCCTAGACATGGCATTCTAGACCAATTTAAAAGTTGGGTTTGGACACGGCGTTCCTTCCCAATGGTTATCCAAGCTTGTGATATAGGGTGTTAGACATAGATATCTACACCGAATAATTATCTAGGTGTTGGAAATGGAGATCTACACCAAATGTGATTCAGGGTGTTGGAAATGGCGGTCTACAACGAATAATTATCTAGGTGTTAGACATGGAAATCTACAACAAATGTGATTCAAGGTGTTAGACTTAGAGATCTACACCAAATGAGAATTGGGGTGCTTGTCATGGCGTTCAACACCAAACGAATGATAACAATGATTTATGAAAAGAATGAGAGATGTGGGTAAAACCCGAGTGAATTGTGATCAAATAAATAAAGGTAAGAATGAATGGAATTCCAATATGAGTTGAAATGATAAGTGAATAAATAGAGTAAGTGAGCATAATGATAAAAAGTGTTTTTATGCTGAACCAAATGTAATTGTGTTGTTTTAAACAGGTTCTTATTCCGGCTATGGGTCGAGGCAGGTATTTCCGTTAGGTGTCCTTTTTGGAACCTGGACGGGTGTTTATTGTTCGTATTGTATCGTTATTGTTTGGAAATATCAGCGCATAGTTTAATTATATTTCATTGTATAGAGTGGGCTAGACCTCGGTGGTTCCATCCTACTGAGATATATATCTCACACCCTACTTGGGCTGCCATTACAATGGGGTACCTGAGTAGATTCTATTTGGTTGTAGGACCTTGTCATTGCTATTTCCTGTACATGGAGTTAGAAGAAAAAGACCTAGTTGGGGCTCGGGATGCTCATGGAGATCACCCTCGGGGCTTGAGAATTTTTTTTATTTACTTCTACATTGATGTGTAAGTATGTCGCGTGGTTTAATGCTTCCATTGTATCATTACCATGTCATGCAAGCATCTCCTATATAAACTGACGTTCACCAATTTTATTCAAAACCTTATAAATGAAAAATGTTTTCCGCTACTTTCTTATTATTTACAATACTTCCGTTGTTGCTATATTTTTGGTCCTTTTTATTCACTTTAATAAGAGTTTATAGTCTCCCCCTTGACTTACCTTACACCCTCACTACTATTCGGCAGCCTCCGGCGTAAGGGGAGAGGTGCTTGAGGCTATGTCGCGGGCCGGCTCGGGTGACCGGTTTAGGGTCGACCCGAGTTGGTTCGTGACAAGTTATGATATAGAACAAGTAAAATGATGATGACCATTGACTACATTTTAATAATGGGTTACAGTGAAATTTCTTCAAGGGAACATGAGGTTAGAGGACATTCTCCTCAAGTTGAAAAGATGCCTCGGGTTGGTAGGACGAATATGGTGGCACGTATATCATTTCCAAACAAATATGTTTTTTGGATTCAAATTAATTGATTACTAGTATCCATGAATGGTATAGGTTGATCAAAAAAACATATAGTGTTGTGTATGGTATAAATAAATATGATATCTAAAAGTGATTGGAAAAAAAATATTTTTGAACAATCTATGGTTGGACCATTGTGGGATGTTGAAGCAGAGAGGAAGCGAATGATGATTTGTGGTTGGGTTTGAGATATATAGATCAAAAATTTATATATATCTTATGATCATAAGAATCAATCTATATATAGTTATTATTTTATTTCCAATAGGTTCACCTCAACCCATGAAATGTTGTTCCTAATTAGATGTATATAATCATCTATGTGGGGTACAATCACAAAATGTCAAAATATTGAATTGTAAATGGGTATAAATAACCAATTTTTTGAATCTTGGATATTTGAATCCACTTGAATAATTGTATTTTAGAATATGTGAATCATAAATTAGGATATTATAATTATAAAATATAATGATTAAACAAGTATGTTGAGGATAATCACTGACTAAATGTGAATTATGGGTTCCATTATAAAGATTCTAGAACACAAGACCAAATGAATTTTCCATAAGGTAAAGAATGTTTCATTTTAAGGAGGATAATTGAGAATGGTCACTGTATCGAATATCAGATCCAAAACCCATCGAGTAAAAGTTTGATTACTTAATTGATCAATTATATTGATTTTTAATGAACCTGGTTCAATAATTTGTATATTAGTTCCAAATAAATAAAAGTATTTATTTTAATTAAAGTGATTATATAAGGGTGATTTACGAGAATGATAACCCAATGCCAAAGAATATGAATATGCTGACTATAAATTTGGGATAATAGAAATCATGGTAGGGGCTGAAAATAATGTGGTCATTTTATTTTCTTATTATGGGATTAAATTTTATGTAGGGATTTTAGAATGATCTTTTTAATTACTTATATCTAATGATGAAAATGGATGATCAACACCATCTCGACGAAATATCTTAATGAGTTAAAATCATATGATGGTGTGAAGTGAAGTTATTACTATCGAAAGATATGTTGAAGTCATATGAAGGAAGTTTTATAAAAAAAGATAAAATTCCATTATTGATCATGGGTGAGGTTGGATTAAATATTTATATTCTCTATCGATTTTGATTGAGAATGATTGAGGTTGAGCTTTTAAATCTTGATCAATTGGTAAGTGATAAATGGTGAATACTCTAATGTCGGTTCAACGAAGAAGAAGTGTATAGATTTGTGGACACACCATTACTAAAAGTTGAATAATAATAATAAAATTAATAATAATAATTATTATTATTATTTTGGTGGTAGAAAAAACATATAAAATAATAATATAGAATGTGTAAATATTGGATTCAATTTCTGAACCTATGGGTAGTTTTAGTAAATTTAATCAATGGTGACCAATGTGTTAAACATGAAAAACATATATGGATGGAAATAATTCATCAAAATGATAAGTGGGGACTCAATTATTCTTTAGTAGAAAGAGACAGTTGAGAGCCAGATTGAGAAGCAAGGGGGTAATACTTGAAACAAGAGTCCATAGAAGCTAGATCCTTAAGAAGGATATTTATTAATAGAGAAGAGATATATTAATTTATCTATTTTTCTTTCATCTCCATCATTTTCAAAATATATCCATTTTATAATTTTTTTTCATGATTAAAAAATGTGTAAATAATAGTATTTTTGGGATCATATAAAAAAAATTAAATATTTTGTCTATTTGTTGTCAATAAATCATAATTGTCTATTGTTCTTCTTAAACTTTCATCCACTATCATTTTATTTATACTATTTGATGATGTATTGAAAAATCTGAATTATTGATATGAATTTGTTGATTGTGTGAAAATTTATTCATACATTTCAAATAAATTGAAAAATAAAGGTGAGCATAATTGAGAGAGTTATAGTGTGACCCATTGATCTATTTTATCATTTCATCATTCTTCATGAGTTTTTATTTTTCATTGTTATAAGTATTTATGGGTTATGAAAAATGGAATATTTTCCCTAAAACCAACTAAAATTTTTAAATTTGAAATTTTTTATGTTTTTTTTATATCTATGAAACAATCATCAGTTCTCTGAATATTTATTAAAAGCCCAATTTTCAGGGTGACTAATAAAACATGGTTGGTTTCGATGTTCTATAATAGTGAATAATCCTCATTTTTCATAACTTCTTCATAAAAATGAATGACATTAATGATGAAATAAAATTTATTTTATCAATTAAAATTAGTCTAATATGTCTAACTCATTAACCATTTATCTCTTGTATTATATTTTTGACACATTTTCACCCTATTTTTTTATCCATTTATTTTATATTTTATGTTTTCATTCTCCCTCCATCATAAATTTTTTGAATTATTTTTATTTTTGTAATTGTTTTATCATTATTTTTCAAGGTATCACAATTATTCTTTCTCAATTCTTTCACCCCAACTAATTCTAGCAAGGTTTATATACCTTATTTTTTTATTATATTGACGAAGAACCTAACAAAAAAATATGAATCATTTTAAGGGAATGTAATGTGTTTCCATAAAAAACAATGAATTAATAAAATAAAATTTTTTTATAAAAAAAACTTCTCCAAATATACATTATTGTTTTTCATTGAAAACAATATTTTCCACATTAAATTGCATGAAAACTAGAAGAAATTATACTAAACTTAATTATTTTATTCTGTAAATTAATGAAAAATGTATTGCCTTAACTAATAATAACAAAGCTAAAATGAAGTTTTTTTTATATTGACGGACCATAGAATGTGAATGAAAATAAAAACCTTGTCCCACCTCAATATAAGAAACATTTTTTTAAGATTCCAAGAATTATAGTTCTCCAAAATTCTATAGTTACATGTAACACATCATGTATATGATTATCCCCTAGTTCTAAGAATTTTAAATTTAAACAATCACATCATTACATCCTTCAATTGTAAATACCTGAGTTTTAGAAAAATATCCCTCCTTAAATATATACTATGTTTGATAACATATCCACATGAAACAAAAAAAATAATTCTATCACAAAACATTTTTTTAAAATATATACAAACCAATTTAGTGAATCCATTGAATAAGGGGTAAAAAACTATATCCGCCTAATGAAATTTAGTTCAATTCTAATACTGATTCATCCATTCACAACTAAGAATGTTACAAAATAATTTAAACATTTTATTTCTTAAAATGTACATTGTTCATGTTTGGTATATTTTATAATGCATATTTGATTAACTCTAATTTAAGATAGAATTAAATTTAAATAAGGAGAATAATACATAATATAACAAAAAATCATTTTACTATAAAAAAGTTTTTCACTATATTTTATGAATTTATTTAAAAGTAAAATTTTAAAAAAAAAATTGTGTGAATTAAAAAATTATTATTTGATTTTTTGATTTATCAGGGAGATATTATCTTAGTATAATTATACAAATATATTTGTAAACTTATTGATTTTTTCTATGAACAGTGAAATATACCATTTTACTAATATTGTGACTTTTATTCCATTATTAGTATATAAGTATGGGTTATAAATTTATGAAAACAATTTATTGAATAAAAATATAAAAATATATGTTTTATTATATTTATTATAGTTAAAACACTATGTTTTATATTTTATAATTCAATTAATATTTTAATATAATTTTTTTTAAAACATTAGGAATTTACTACATTATAATTCTGTTTAAAACATATTGAGATTGAATCAGAAAAAGATAGATTAAAAAATTTTAATTGTTGTGTCCAAATTATCTAATAATAACCACTTTATTTTTAGTCAAATTGAATAAGTTACGTCAGGTAAAATTAGTTATCATGGTAAAATATAAAATGTTAAATGTCACAATTAAATTGGAAAATAGATTAAAACATGTTTGAAACATGGGTGATGAAATTTTTTTGATTAATTCTCAACCTTATCTCATCCCAACCCAATTATTTTTTAAATTTTTGAGAGGCTTTCCTTGAATTCTACTTCCCATTATTGAAAATTTATAGTTAATTACAAAAAAATGCCATAGATTTTAACTTATAAATGGGGTTGTCCTCTATTGACTTCCCCACTAATTAAAAACCAGAAGGCTCAACCAAAACACCACCCAATCCTCTTCTCAAAACCCTCCTCATTTTCTATATGCCTTTTTCAGTCCAATAGGTCAAGCTTAGGTGCCTTATGGTGTTAGTAAAGGGATATCATCCAAAGGAGGGATGTAATATTTTCTAATGATCTCTCATAAACCATTCCATTATTTTACAACATATTTAAGATAGATATTTAAATTATGTTAAAATTGAATAATTATTAATAATATACTGAAATTTTTTATGATCATGTAATATTCATTAATTACCCTATCCATTTCACTTAGGAAAACAAAAACAACATTAGACATGTGTGAAAACTATTTCCATTATGACTGAAATGTTTTATTCTCATCACTACATATAATGGATTTTATAAAGAGGTAAAAAATGTTTAAATAGGATATTTATACCATAATTTATTCTCTGAAATCATACTACAATTTCTTACTTTCTTTCGATTAAGTGGGAAATGAACACATTTCTCATGCGAACATACAGACTACAGCCTCCATGAGATGATGTACATCATTTCCAATAACCAATTCATTTATTTGAATATAAAAATATATTTAATGTTTAAAAATTATGTTTATGTCAATTAAAATACTCTAAAATTTTAATTTTACAATCTATAAGTGGTACTAACATTAAAATATCATAATAAATATAATTTCCCAAGAAGAACGTATCGGGGTAAAGTAACTAATTTGGGTTAATTTTAAAAAATCATATATAATTGTATAAATTTTATTAAAATATAATAATAAAATTCATACACATCTACAATAATAATTATTCTGAATTTATTCTAGCACACCATTGAACATGATCAATATAGAAAAATTGTTATAGAGAATTTGACTGAACCACATCTAATAATTGATATAAAAAACTATATAAAAAATAAAAATAATTTAATAATAAAAATAATTTAATGAAATTAAATACAGATTAATTATATTTATAAGATGTTTTTTAAAAAACCTAATTTTTTCATGAAGTTAGGTTTATGTATAGAGTGAATGAATACCATTATAAAAATTTTAGCATCTCACTTTCTAATTAATTTGGTCCTTGTATTTCATAATATAATAAATATTTTAATATTTCCATGATCCTTGAGTTACACTATATTATATGGTATTTCCTCTTTTTATAAATATAGATTATTTATTGTCATAAATATTCACCCCTTTGATAATATTTTTTCTGAAATAAAATTATAATGTTGGAACAAATTACTCTAATTCATACCAACAGATCTTTTTTTACCGTGTCCAGGTTATTTCTATAAAAATTATTTTTCATTATAAAATTTCAAACAATTTTTTTTCATTTATGTTCTTTATATTTTCTTTTAACTTTTTTATCAAATAAATTTCATTCAATGTTTATTCAATGTGGTGTTTTTCATTAAATCATCTAAAAATGATTAATAAAGGTATTTATCTTCATTATTTATCACTTTTGATTAATTAGTATTATTTTTGTTACTTTTCTAGGATTAATTTTTGTGAACTATTTATAATTAGTTTTAAAAATTATTCACTTTACCTTCTTAAAAATTATTTTGAAACTAACTTTTACTTTTCTATTTTCACTAATATTAAAAATAGTTTTGTGATAAAATTTATATTTTAACATCTATTTTACACCCAAGTTTTATCTCTAGGGAAGTTATTTTTTTTATGGACCTCTACATTCTATTATGATGTTACTTATTTTGGAATATTTTTTTTAATATCATATGATTTTTTAATATCACTATATGTGATGTTTTTGAAATGTTTAGGAAACCAGTTATTTTTTCAAGGGATAATTAAGATATTATGATGATTGGTATTTTACATGGCACAAAAATGTATGTATGATGATGGGTAGGGTATTATATTACCCTCCAATTAATTGGTTTGATTTCAGATCTGAAAAGATATTTATGTATGTACATAATTCATATTGTTACATGGGCATTGGCATAATAATTTGTTTTTCATTTTTAGGCGTGGATATATAGAGTTTGTTCACATAGGTGTGGGAATAAAGAGTTTTTTCACAACGTTTTTACAATTATTATGGTCTTTCCTCATTTATAAGATATTTATCAAGTTATAAAACATTCTGAAGATGTTTTTCATTTTCATGATACGACATGTTCTCATGTTATGCCTTAATTTTAATGTATTCCACACTATTATTCCATGATGACATATTTTATGATTCTTGAGATGTATTCTGGGCTATTTCTTTTGTTTTATTATTCCATAAAAAATATTTTTAAGATATTATGTTACTATATCATGTTTCTTGTCTATCATCTATGGTCTCAAGGTCATTTATTAAGATATTTATCCCTTCCTCATGATCTCAGATAAGTTTATGATATGATATATTTTTCTTTACTGAGCCTCTAAGCTCACCCCTTTTTTATTTATTCATTCACCAGGTTATGACTATGATTATATCATGTGAAATTTAATGTCCCAAATCTCACATTCTCTCATATGGATTTAAAGGGTTTATTACGAGACCATAAGCATGCCTCCTCGTACACTAGAGGATGCCGACTAGTAGTGTGGGAGTGAAATGTTAATTGGGGGGGCTATAATATCTAGAATAATGTTTCATGGTAGTAGAAACAAAATTTAATATAATTTAAATAATAAAAGTAAAGACATAGAAGAAGACAACAATAAAATCCAACTGAATAATCCAATAAATAATGATGAATAATGTAATGATGTCCTAAAATGTAACTAAATGTCAAGATATATAAATACAAGGAATATATGCACATAATAAAATAAAATATTCATAATATCGGGTCTCTAACCCAACACCGGTCCCATATCCAAACTCTATCTCATTCACAAAAAAATAAATCCACAGTAAGGTCATTTACCATGTTCCAAATGAGCATTCATGAAATCTAGTTGGATACCAAACGACGGACCGAATAGGGTGATAGTATAACTCAGTATGTCGACACCACTATGTCTATAAACCCAATGATATAAGATTTGTCTTCAATAAATTGATAACCAAGTGTATTAATTATTTTCATAATTAATAAAATCCAACACCAATCTACTTTGTCTCCGTGATGGAATATCACTGAGCATTTCTTATGAACATACCAACCACAACCATATAACCAATGTCAAATAACCTACTTCAGAACCATACTTAAACATATCTGAGCATGTCTTACAACTTTATCACCCACAACCATAACCCATGGTATAGTCACAACAATTTGTGTTAAAGCCCTATAATCATTACAACATTCTGGATAAATCTCAATAAGAATTACAACATGGGACTGGGCATAACCTGCTATCTATAAGAAATATAGCATGGGAATGAGCCAAGCCCGCTCAATAACATCATTTTAACATATAAGTGTGCACGTTCTAGGTCAGATACTGTATATTAGCATTATGACATAAAAAAATCACATCCACGTAGCTTTTATATCACAATATCACATCACATTTCTCAGTGGTAAATTTTAAAATTTTCTATTCTTCTTTCATATGACACATTCATTTTATTTCAAAATTGATTAAAAGTTTTATTAATAAGAAATAAGGAACAATTTAGGGATTTAATGACAATAAATCACCCTAGGTCACTTGTCTTTTTAATCATACTTTAATATATTTTCCATTTCAATTATAATCAGAGTTCTCTCACCCTATAGGCACCCATGATTTGGTTAAAAATCCTTTTAAACTTGAAGGACTTTAAGGAATAATTAAAATTATTTATTTATTTAATTAATTTGTACTCAATGTTTGAGAAATCACAATATTTCATAAAATAATAAATTAAAAAAACATAGTGTTAATGTTTAGATCCTCTTCCTTCACCTAACCCTCCAACAATGCTTCCAATGGCCAAATCCCATGTGGAAGAATGTGAAGATGATTTAAAAGAGGTTCCTAGATTAAAAATGATCAAGGTTTTAACTAATAAAGAAATTGTTAAAAGTATTTGACCATAATTATTTGATAATAAATAAGATAAGGAATAATTCTAAACAAAGAGTCTTACCATGGATTTCTCAGTCAAACAGTATGTCCAGAAGTGAAGTTGGCGCAAAAATATCACATATAGAAAGAACTATGATTGATAAGAAAATAGCTATAGCTGAAAAATGAGAATTCAGCCATATAGCTTGTTTAAAATAGAAGGTTGGGAATTTAGACAATGTGTGATGTTATGACACATTGTGTAAAAGATTTTAATGGAACATTCCAAAAAACCTAGCCACTTGGATTTATTTTATTAAAACACTTATTTAATTAGATGAAGTGTAATCCCTTTACATGGAATGTAAATTTTATGTAGTTTATTTTAAATCCTATTTTTTTCTTAAACATACCAACCAACTTTTAATGTTTCTCAAGTCACTGAGAACCCTTGAAACTCTTAACCCATTTATATCAGAACTCTATTAATTCAAAAAATCATACTTCCCTAAACATTAAGTCATTTTATCCAGTAATAGATCACTGTGGTGACTCTCCGACCCTTGTTAAGGTTCCATGAAACATAAGATATTGTTTATTCAAATCACATACTTTCATGATAAAAAACTGAAAGATAAGATTAACAAAAAACTGAAAGAGAGATGTATCTGAAAAAATGGGATCTTACAACCTCCCCACCTTATAACAACTCATCCCCGAGCTGCTCCAAGAATCACAATGATGTCTTAGGGAACACGATTTACCACCCTATTCATATATTAGACTCCCTCTTCTAGGTTTCCTCTTTAACTCTTCCATGCTACCACTACACACAAACTAATGGTATAGTCCTATCCCAAATATATTTCTCACTACGATCCACAACCCATGTCATATTCCCCTAATAGTTCGAATAAAAACAAATAACGATGTATATTATTTATATGACATGGGTTGGGTATGGATGATATCTCTATATATAAATCACATGGAACACATCGTGAATGGAACTGTCGCATTGTGGAAGGGAAATTGTTACACTACTCAACCGACCCTAGCCACTATTTCAAAGGCCTGACAAACCTGGGGGATAAATTTCCCTGTTTCTTGATGCAGTATTCCCCAACCAAGGTGACACCTATTTGTAATCATGTAGACCAAACATGAATTCCAGAGGTTTTCTCTGATGGTAAGGACATTATTTCTTATTCCTCTGTGTGTTCACCAACCGATATCTAATCAACTGATCCTATTCATTTTCTTCTGCATGAGACTATGTCTAATAGGTGCTGACTCACCTCCCTCTATACAACAAAGAGGTGAATGAGACAACCTTCAATACAAATCCTCAAAAGGTTACCTTTTGATCGCTGCTTGGAAAAAAAATCATTTTATCAAAACTCCATGGGTGTCATATGTTTTTCCCATGAACCACCAAAATCCAAAAAAACTAGTAATACATCCACTAGAACTTGAATTGTCTACTCAGATTGACCATCAGTCTAAGGAGAATAGGTTCTGCTTAAAATAACTTGTGATCCCAAGGCTTTCTGCGTACCCTTACTGAAACATGATGTGAAATGAAGACATCTATCTAAAATGATAAACCACAAAACACCATGAAACTGAACCACCTTGCGCATGTAATGGCTGAACAGATCATTAACTGAGAAGGTTTCCCTAAATGGTAATAATTGGTATACCTTTTCATTAAATAAAAAAACCATATAGAATCATTGTTATGGGTCATCATAGGTATTCCTATAAAAAATCAATCATTACATCATCCCATTTCATCTCTGTAATGGGTAAAGGCTGCAAAAACCCAATTGCCATCTGATGTTCAGATTTCACATATTGGAAAGTGAAACATCTTTCCCTGAATCTTGACACATCCTTCTTCATTCCTAGGAAAATTTACTATATATGGATATAAAGATACATATTTGTCAAAATAGGATGAAAACCCCATGATGTAGAATGAAAATCCATCCTCATCTCCTCACACAATCCTGTATGAACCCATACTCATGCACAGAAAAGAAAAGAATTGTCACAGCTGAGATATCATTTGGATAGTGTTTCCCCACCACAAAGTTTGTATCTTAGAACTTATACCAATATATTAGACGGTTTATTGGCCATAATCGAGTAAAAATCATAGATATAACCGATGTCAAAGTCAGAACTACTTGCCCCTAAGATTCCTGAACAACCAGATGTATGTCAACAAGTGGTCCATTTTACTCCATTCATCACAATAATACCATAAATTCTCAATATTTTTATTTCATCATAATGAGTCAACAATTATGTTTCCCATGTGTGGGGTATAATCCAATTCAATTTTGAAAGACTATAGATATCCAACCCACCTTCTCTGCTAAAGGTTTATGTCTCACAGAGAAATGATGTACTCGAGGCTCTATAGATCCATGTATACCAAAAATATCTCACCCATGAGATAGTTTCTATAACATATAAAGAAATGTAAATCAATTTATAAATCCATATCATCTTTACTTTAATTCCTCTCATGCATTTTCAGCTTCCTGGAGCCATAAGAAACAACTCAATCCTCTTACATCAGAACTACTCTAAGTCTAAAATCAGTTGGATCGTAGTACATGGTATATGCATTACCTAGAATTGTTAATTTGAGTATTGATGATGAGGTTATCCTACCTTTACCCCCCTGAAAAGCTCTCTCACATTCATATATAATACAAACATAACCCCTTTCTTGGTCATCCAAGACATTGGTTCTTCCAAATGAGAAAAATATTCATATAAAACAGTGGTAGTAACCCATTAATATAAGAAAGCTATAAATTTCTAAGAGGTTTTTCATAAATTACCAAGATATCATGGCTAGGATTTTATTTTGGTGCACTGAAATTCCTACCTTTGTAATGAAAGATCCATATAATTGCAATTCATTAATCTAGAAACATCATTTTCTTATCTAAATGTAAAAAAAATCTATCTCAATGTACTCAAGATTTTGTTAAAAATTTCGGCATGATCATCTTCTAAATGGACGTGAATTATGATATTTTTTATGAAAACCACCTAAAATGATCTATAAAAGTATGAAATATCCTATTCATTATATTTTTGAACATCGAAGGCACATTAGTCAACCCAAATGAAAAAACATTGAATTCATACAAGACGTACTAGCTCTTCAAAAAAGTATCAGGTACATATAATAGTCTCACAGTTAACAGATGATATATGTATCTCAAGTCAATCATAGAAATGATCTTACCATATCTCAACTATTCAAGTATATCATCAATGTGTGGAAGAGGATACCAGTTTTTAACAGTCATCTGGTTCAACCTATGATAATCTAAACATAAGTGAAAATATCAATCAGCATTTTTAGTGAATAGAAACAGAGAACCCCAAGGAAATGTAATAGCCTATATGAAGCCTTTTCAATCCAAATCTTCCATCTTAACATTAAACTATAAATCTCTGATGGTGTCATTTAGTAAGGCGGGATTGAAACTGGCTCTACTTCTAGCACCAAGTCAATCATGAACTCGATCACTCGCTCAATAGGTAAGCTATAGAACTCATCATAGAAAACATAAAAAAATTCAACTTATAGAAAAAAATAATCCTACTACATTCCTCCATTTTCTAGAGAAATACAAGTTAACTAAGTCATGATTCAATCCTATCTATGTTGAATTCATCCCACACTTCTAGCCAACAAATTGCACTCACCCTAGTGGGGATTGATCCTTCTTTATAGATATAGGAAGGTAAATCTCCTATTGTAAAATTTGACATGGATATAGTGTAGAACTGACCAATACTTACAAATCATCGAGGTGAATCCAGTAATTTCCAACATAAATGGTTCCCAAATGAAATGGTAACCACTGATATCTAGAGAACATGACTTGAAACATTTTTTATTCTCTTACCGCTCTCCCAATGATGTGTCAATGGTTAAAACATTGTCAAATCATTCCATATAAAAGGCCAAACCATTTTCAAAAAGAGAAGATAGAAAAGAATGTGATGATTTCATATCAAACAAAACACAAGCTAAGGTAGATGATACCAGAATAGTACCTATAATGGTTGACAGTCATGCATCCATGTTAGCTATAGTGGATTTTATAAAATGAAACTGACTTGTCCCTCTACCTTGGTCCCCAATATAACTACCCTGACCTAGATCCCTTTCTTGGTATTTTCTCCCATGCATAGGGGTACTACACCCCTTTTTTTGCCTTAACGGCTTGTAGAGCTCCATCTACCAACCTGATGAGGTGTAGTTGATACCTTTACCAATTATAATTATTTCTCTAATACTCTACCACTGGTATGATATGGAAATTTCACATAAAACCTATGAATGATACCCATTATTATACAGATACAATACTCAACTGAAGGGTAAGGACACTACGAGAACTTGTGTCCAAACAATCCACATTGATAGTAATGTTACATAACATGATATTGAGATTTTTTTCCACTGCCCTATCTGCTCTTCCCACTACTGCTTTCGTGGAAATCTTTATAATGAAACTTATTAAATCTTGAAGAAGAACTCCCATATCACCATACTAAAACATCATTGTTGCTACTCAAGGCCTCTCTCAGATTCCTTTCTATGATGATTTCCTGATTCATCACATATTTAGAGCTACATAAATAGAAAACAAATTACCTACGAACTAATGTCATAACAAAGACCATCCTGGAAACATCTCAACCAAGATATCTCATCAACTACTAAATATTGAACAAACCATTGTAGGTTGGTAAAACGTCCAGCATAGTGTAGTACTAAAAAATACTAATGTGTCAAATACATGAACTCCGAAGCTTTTTTATCCCTCGAGGTCTTATGATAGAAATGGATCATAAAATAAACCTTGATTTCATTCCACGATAGCTCATCCTACTGCCTTGCTTCCTCTATAATATTCAAAAAATTCTTAGAAAGTCTACGAAGCCCATATATAGCTTGTTTAAACCCCTATATGTGGGTTTATTGAGATTTATGATGATCTTTTGGACTGACTCAATCTAGAAATCATCTTCATAGGTCCCTATTCCTCAGTAAACATTGGTTGATGTTTCATCAGAAAAACTCTTTTCAGCTCAAACATCAATGTAACAGTACTAACTATCTCCCTTTCTTGGGATCGCATGACCGTCATGAAGCTGTCATGAAGCTGAAAATCCATCTGCTCCATATGAACTACAGTATGCTACAGTTCAGATGTGTTATGAGAATACTGATTTCCACACTCATGAGACTTGATTCAGAGAAGAGGAGAAGGCAGATTCTCTATAAGAAACATGTGCATCATAGAAAATTGGATATAAATAAGGTCAACCCTAATAGGTGAATACAACTCAGAACCAATAACATGTGGTCTCTCAAGAATTGCTTACAAATATTTTAGCATTACATGAAAACACATTTCATTTATCCAATGAAATGGGCATCTCCTGTCACAGTCCTAGAGGAAATTATATATCACATGAAAATGTAAATATAACCCTATCATGAAAAATGAAAGTCAATATATCTTTCTGTTCCTATTATGATGCATTTATTCACATATCGCTCCTTACCAAGCTATGGGTACTAATATCGAGAAATAGTAACATCATAAAAGAATAACCTCACACAACACATGAATTGCCCAAGGATAAATAACTTCAACTATAACAAGCATACACTAAAACAACAATACCATCCATGGGAGCTCGAATTTCCCCCTATAAATGGGTTAGCTACTCCCATGAAGAATATCATTACCAAGTCCCGACACATCTTAGTATGATTTATACCTTTAAAACATATAAAATTAGATGAAAATAAAACATGCTCCTTTGATACCACTTTTTAACATATCTCAATATGTCACTCTCTCATGTGGTGGGAAATTGTTGGTGAAGTGACCTCAAGAGTGCCTCCATGTTTGACATAGGACACCAACTAGTAGTGGGGTTTTGAAATTTATATTGGGGATACAATGTTCCTTGGTATGAAGCTTCATAGTAGTAGAAACAAATTATAATAGAATAAAAATCATAAATGTAAATACATAAAAGAAGACAAAAAAATCCAAATGAATAATCCAATAAATAAAAAGGAATAATGTGCTGATATTCTAGAATTTAACTAATTTTTGTGCTAGAAAGATACAAGAAAAATACTAGAGTACTCAAATAAAAGAATCAATGTATCAGGATCTTAACCCCATTTCGGTCCCTTCTCCAAACTCTAACCCATCAACAAATAAGAAATCAACAGCATTGTCTTTTTTCATTGTCCAAACAAACATCCATGAAATCTAATCAGGTACCAAACGAATACCTGAATACATTGTGACTATAGCCCAGTAGGTCAAAACCACTATTTTTAAAAAACTAGTAAAATAATATGTGTATACAATAAAGTGACAACCATGTGTATTAATTAATTTAATAATTAATAAAATAAAACAACAACATTCTTCAGCTCCGTGACATAATAATTCAAATCATTTTGTACGACCATGCTAACCAA
This sequence comes from Viscum album, assembly GCA_963277665.1. Classification (NCBI taxonomy): domain Eukaryota; kingdom Viridiplantae; phylum Streptophyta; class Magnoliopsida; order Santalales; family Viscaceae; genus Viscum; species Viscum album. Next base: position 457,460,998 of record OY728166.1, on the reverse strand, counting down.
AACAATATAAAAACGGTAAAATAACATACTTCATCATGATGTCAGAATATCTCTAAACATGTATTACATCCATTCCAACCACAACCATATAATCATTGTACAATAACCACAATCTGATTCAAATATCTATAATTATTATAGCCTCCAAGACATAACCCTATAAGCATTATAGAATGGGACTAGGCATATCCTACTGTCTATAGAAATTACCGCATGGGATTGGGAAGAGCTCTCTAAATATCAACATTACAACATATAAGGGTGAATGTTCCTGGGCTGAACCTGATATATAAGTATTAAACCAGGGAACACAATCCATTTCATACAACATGGATATCACATTATCACATCACAATTATCAATGGTTAATTATGAAATTTATCATTCTTAATTCATATTCCACTTAAATTTTAATTCATAATTGAGTAATAATTAAATCAATATGTAAAACCCAGAATTTAGGGATTGAATAATAATAAATCACCATATGTCACATGACATGCTAGTAATAGATTGAGAAATTTTCCAATTTAATTATAATCATAGTTTTATCACCCCATAGGCATCCATGATCCTGTTAAAAATACATTTGAAAATAATGGATCGAAACGAATAATTTTATTTCTTATTTAATTAATGTGGGTGCACAAAAAAATGTTCCAATCACAATATTGCATAAACATAGAAATTATCAAACAATAGGGCTACGATTTAGACCCTATACATTTAACTAGTGATCCAAAAACCAACGTCTATGAAGAATGAGGTGCAGATGATTGCAAAGAGGTTCCTAGATCAAACTGTTCAAGATCAAAAACAAAAATGTAATTGGTCAAAGGATCTCACGAAAAATGTTAAAGAAGAAGGAATTAAAAGAATAAACCTAACTGAAAATACATACCAGGGATCAATCACAAAAACGAGACACCTATAAAGAAGTTTCCACCCAAAAATCACCTGGAGAAAGTAGTAGGTTTGAGAGGATAATATTTTCCATTGAAAAAATGAGAATTAAGACACATATCATTTTTTTAAAATAGTTTGGTAATTTACATGGTGTTTAATTTTATTACACATTTTGTATATGTTTTAAATGGAATACTCCCAAATCCCCTCGCCTTGGAATTATTTGATTAAAACACTCAAACAATTACACTAAGTATAATCCATTAGCATGGTGAGTAAATGTTCAATAGATAATTTTTCATTCTGCTTTCTTTTTAAATAATCAAAAGAACTTTTAAGGATTCTCAACTCACCAAGAACCCATGAAATGCTTAACCCATTTATATCTGTACTCCATTAATTCAAAAAAAAACATCACCAAACATTATGTCATTTTCTTTAATAAATATATCCTCATAGAAACTATCCTTCCCTTCTCATGTTTCCCTACATAATTAAAACAACATTTATTCGAACTATAGAATTTCACAAGGAAAACACAACCTAAAGAGATTATTAACGAAAAAAATAGAGATAGATGTACCTAAAAAAGATAAGATCTTACATGAGACGTATATAATAGGGTCTAAAGGATCATGATTTAAGGGAAAAGATTATAAGTACTATAAAAAAGATTATAATATAGTTAATATTAAATACACAATAGCCTTCCATCCTTTGGTTTTTCAACTATTTTTCAGATGAACTATTTAAATCATGAAATTAATGTGTCATTTATATTGACATTAGTTTGGGTCTTTATAGATAGTATCATTGTGATGGGTTAGTCGCTTTTTGATAATAGTTTACTTACATTTTTTATTAGGGTGAGAGAACCTTCGTAAAAAACTAAAGATGATTCTATATATAGGGTGATATCCTGAAATAATGGTTATGTATTGATTATGTTTTTTTTATTGAAAAAAATTCATGGTGGAATACTAGATTGTGAATTAGAATGTGGCACATATGCACATAGGGGTAATGCCCATAAAAATGGTTGGATGAGCATTGAATATATCAACACTCTAATTCATAATTAGTGGGACTAAGACTTAAAACTATGCTATACACTCTTAGGGGACACACATTGGTTGGTCATTACCTCTTTATGAACTGTTATATAGATTGGATTTCTTATTTCATTTTCGTTATTAGGTTGAAAAATATAAGATAACACAAGTTAAATTAAACTTTGTTAAAATAATATTGATATGGGTTGAACAAAATTAATTACAAACTAACATGATGATGTAAAAGGGTAAATGATTTTAAGGATGAATTCATTTTTTAATATTGACTATGATAATCCTCTATGATGATAAATGTTTACTACTTATGTTATCCCCTTTTGGATTTAAATATGTCGGGAAATATAAGGAACTAAATTATTATTGGGATTGATGGACAATGAGATGAATGTATCCACAAGAAACCCAATGGAATATGGGATGGAGTATAAAACCACATGGAAATGAACACCCAACACTCTGAAGATATGAATAATAATGAAAATAGTGTTGAGACATCAAACACATCAAGGGGAGAGAGACTTTATATTGATTTGTACATGTGGTAATTTCCACCCAATTTCAGTGGCCTTTACAATATACTTATTTATGAGTAATGGATCAATTTGATGGAGAATATATTTCCTGTTCTCCAATTATTGGAACATTAGATGTTTTTTCTAGATTTTTTTTGTTTGGAAAAAAATTTTAATAAATTGTGGATTATAATTATGAATTAAATTATGATTAAAAAAGTAGAATCTATGGAATGTGAATTATTAAATATAGTGTTCTTCATAAGGTATTTTCCTCTAACTCTTCGCATGAATATTTTGAGGTAATTTCTAGAGTTTATAAACATTTAGGAGGATTTGGTGGGAACTTATGAAGAAAAATTCACAAGGATCATTAGGTATACATCTATATTTATCTTAAATACTTAATTTAAAATTTATTTCTTATGTGTTGTCTTAAAGAATAATCTTTGAAGACCAATAGCCATTAGTCACTTTGGTATCTACAAAGATATTGATTGATGTGATCTTAAAGTAGAGACGGAAGTTGGAAAATCACATTATTCTAGGGAAAATGAAAGGAAAGTTGAATATGATGGATATTATGGTGATAAGACACAATGTGGAAGCAAATATCATTTATCTTCAAAAAAAATATGGGATGAAGCACCCAATAAATATATTTAGGGGATAAAGTGTTTCATGTGTGGTAAGGAAATAAACCATGATAAAAAATATTAATGTAATTCTAAGACATAGGATAAAACAACTAAGGAGAAGACATATTTAATAAATGTTACACCCAAACTTCAATGTGTTAATTGTAGTGATTTTTGAAATTAGGAATATTACTACCCTAAACCTAGATTTATTGAAGAGAAATTACTTAAAAACCTAATAAACCAAGAAAGAAATGGAGATCATGTTCTATCACTAATACTAAGGTGTACCACAATATTAAAGTGGTTCAAGGTACAATCATTATCCCCTCAGTAGCTTTAAATAACATATTAAATTCTGGTTCTTCACATTCTTTTTTATTGCAAAAATTATACAAGAATCTTGATTCACCACCTCAAACATTGTGTAATGAACTATATGTGAATTCCTGGAAACATGCTGATTTCATCTATAATATATAAGTATTATATGATATAATTTTTTGGGAAGATACTTATTATGAAACTAGAACTTCTTCCATTTGTTGAATTTAATGTGATATTAGGTAGTTATTGGTTATATATTTATCAATAACATATTAATTATCGGGATAGGGATATCTCATTTCATATCCCCAACCATCCAGTAATAAAATACCTATGAATGTGTGATCATGATCTCCCTTCAAATGAAAAATCTATTATATGGGTCCTAATAACCAAAAAAGTGGAAATTATAACTCTAATAATTAAGGAATAATTCAATATTGACAGAATTCCTATTATACATGAATATGTTGATGTATTTTTGGACAAACTACCTTTTATTTCTTCAAAGCGTGTGGTTGATTTTTCATTCAATATCATTCCTAGCTTTGTTCCCATAAAAATGATTCCTCATTGAATAACTGCCATTTAGTAGGAATAATTAAATAATAAACCTCAATAGAATATATATAAGTTCATCATATTCTTGAGTGCTTTACCATTGGGTGCACCAATGGTTTTTCTTAAGAATAAAGATTGATCAATGTGCCTCTGAATTTACTTTCATTAACATACCATGGTCACGATCAAAAACAAATTTTTTTACCCCATATTGATAATATGTTTGACCAACTATGAAATGCTCAATGTTTTCATAATATTCAATTTCATTCTCGATATCATTAATTGTGTTAAATAGAAAATATATACCGAAGATTGATTTCCAAATAAGTTATAATAATTATGAATTTATAGTTATAGATTTATAAATTACAAATTATCCATCTATCTTTATGAATTTGATTAATAAAGTCTTTAGATTTTACATTGAAAAATTTAGTGTAGTCTTTGTGGATGATATTTTCTTCTATTATAAGAGAAATGAAGAACAAGAAGAAAATTTGAGGATTTTAAAAAATGCATTATGAATAAATAATTTATATTCCATGCTTAAAAATATTAAATTTTGGATTTTAAAAGTATCATTCATAGTTCATGTTATAACATGTGAGGTTATATCTATGGACACATCAAAGAATGGCATAATTATTAAAAATATGATACGAACATATGTGAAAGAGATCAATTGATTTCATGGATTAGTTGAATACTTGAATTATTTTTTTAGAGAATTATCTTGATTATCAATTCAATTAACTGTGTTGAAATGAAAAGGATTGGGGATACTCAAAACTATATAATGTGAGTACATATTTATGTAGATTAATAAAAGATCAGTCACTAAACATGCACTTACACCACCCTTCGTTGGAGAAGAGTATTTGATATAAAATGATGCTTCATTGAAGGGTTTGTAATGAGTTCTTATAAAAAACGAGAAATAATTGATTATTCATCTTATAAATTAAAGACTCAATAGGAAAAATACATAACACATTATCTGGAGATAAAAACAACAATATTTTCAATAAAAATTTGGATGTATTGTCACTATGGGGAAAAGTGAGACATTTATATTGACCATACAAACTTAAAATATATATTCAAACAAGAGGGGGAAAGAGACATTGAATGATATGGTTAGAATCGATTAAGGAATATGATTTATTAATAAATTACCACCGTTATAAGGAAAACATGATTCGTAATTCTATATGAAGGAATAATCATTCTATATTATCCATGATGAGGAAGGAAAAAAGACTCAATACTCATATATTTTCAACAGATTAGTCTCGATATCTTATTAGACGTAGAAAAATATTATATTTCCCAAATTAATAGTCACCAATAAATTCATATGAAGATCAAAGAATCTTATAATGATAATTCATAGCTATAGAAAAAGGTAGTGAGTATTATTATGTTTATTATTGATAATGATATAGTTATAAAGTTTAAAAGTCAGATTTTTATCCAATGAAGAATAAAAGTGAAGATAAAAAATTTGGATGATGCCCATAAATCAACCTTTTATATTCATCATGGATACTCTAAGATATATAAATATCTAATGAAAAACTTCTGGTGGGATAACATGAAGAGGGAAATCATGGAATACACATCTTAATACTAGGTATACCAGAAAGTTAATCCTAAAAGTCAAAAGTTTATGAGTATGATAAATCCATTATCCATAGCTATATGGAAATTGGAAAACATTTCCATGGATTTAATCTTAATACTCACCAATATTTCAATGGTCCATAATGATAATTGGGTTTTATTTGACCACCATACTAATTCATCACATTGTATTTCCATCAAAGATTATTTCCCTCTTGACCAACTCTCCACGATATAGATAAAGGGATTAGTAACACAAAATTTTATGCTACTCTCCATTATATATGACCAAGATATGAGGTTTACCTTGAGTGTTTGGAGAAGAAATCTTAGTGAATTTGAGAATGAGTTGTGTTTCATAACTTCATATCTCCCTTATATGGATTTTCAGTCTGAGATGACTATTTTCACTCTAAAGGATATACTAAGATCATATTTTTTGGACATCAAGGGATATTGAGGTCAACACATATAATTGATAAAGTTCTCATATAAAATAGTTTTTATTATAACATTTACATAGATCCTTATAAGCCTCTATATGGGTAGAGTTATCTCACTTTAATATGCTAGGATGAAGTCGAAGAGAGGAAACTAAAATGACCTAAACATGTCTAAAAAATTATAGAGAAAGTCTAGAACATTTAGTGGAATATTAAAATAATATTAAATAATCATAAGAGTTATGAATATAATTATTGATGGGATCTTTATTTAGATGTTAATGACAAGGTGTCCCTCCAGGTATCTCTATGTAGGTGGGTTATGAGATTTAGGAAGAAATGGATGTGAAGACCTAACTGGATCAGTGCATTAGAGATCATTTATTATGTCAAGATAATATATTATTACATAGGAACACCTCATAACCTCACCCAACTGGATGATTTTTTCCATGTATATATTTTGAGTAAGTACAGACCATACCCATCACTTGTACTAGACTCAAAATTCGTGCAATTGGAACCTGATATCTCATATATGGAACAACCAATGGAAATAATGGATCAAAGAGATACTGTATTGTGGAATAAGACCACTCATCAGGTTAATGATTTATAGATTAATAAAAAGGTCAAGGAAGCTACATGGTAAACTTAGGATGTGTTGAGAGACAATTACCCTCTTTTTTCTTACATGTGATCTAATTTTGGGAAGGGAATTCAATTTAATGTGGTAGAATATAACAAATTGATTTTTAGACTAGTATTCCCCCTTAAATATATACAATTTCTACCAAAATCTACATAAATAAAATCATACCCAAATAGTCTATGAATTGTTTTTTCATAGAATATATATATAAATAATTACATGATATTAATTAAATAAGCTGGAATAATAAATTGTAACCACCTTATGAAATAATGTTCACTCCTACTACTGGTTCAACCAAGTGCTACTAGAAACCAAAAAATCATTTGAAAATATATTTTAAAATATAAAAATTTTCAATGTGTGGGATATTTTTTGTATCAATAGTATATTATCAAAAGATTACTCAATAATTTATTTGAAATAAAGATAATAATAGTTAATATATTGAAAATTTGTTTTCCTAGAAAACCCATTTTTCATTATATTTTATGATTTTATTTTGATGTAAAATTTATAAATTTTAGGATGTGAATTGGAAAAAAAATATGATTATTTATGATTTAGAGTGGAACTATTTTCATAAGATAATATTTTAATTTTTTTCTAAATATATTTCTTTTTAAGGTGAATTATGAAATATAACATTTTTACTAATACTATAACTTTTATGAAATTAGTAGTATATATGTATGAATTATAAATTTATGAAACTATTTTCATGAAAAATTTTATATTTAATAATTGAAATTATAAATTATTAAATATTTATTACAATTTACAATCATATGTTTGTTATATTAGACCTCAAGTAATATTTTAATAAAAATTGTTTTAATTCATTATGCATTTATTATATTAAAATTAACTATAAATATTTTATAAATTGAATCGTATAGATTTTATTTTATATTTACAATTATTGGGTCTAAATTTTATAATAACGTCCTCATTATTTTTAGGTAAAAATATTAAGTCACCTTTGGTAAAACATTATTACCACAATAAAAGATAAAATGGTAAAAGTAAAAATTCAAGGAGTAAATGGATTGAAACAGGTTTAAAATGTGAATAAAAAACATATTTCATTCATTATATACCATATATCTTCCCAAAAACATGACATATTTTATTTTATATCCACTTTAATTGATAATGACTTTCCATACTCAAAATTTATTTGTATTTAAAATATTTTTATCCCTTTTCACTTCTAAAATGTAATTAACTATATTTACTTATGGAATATTTCTAAAACCATATTATCACCAAAAAAATATAAAGACTCTCTTAAACACCCTCCTCACATCATATAATCCTTGTTATTTCCAAAAGAAAAATATTTGGTACCTTAAGGTGTTGCTCAAGGGATATCATCCAAAGGAGGGAGGTAATATTTTCTGCTGATATCTCATAAATCATTTCATTATTTCCCACCAATTTAGGATATTTTTCCAATATATTTTAATGAAATTATTATTTCTAATATAATTATATTTAATTATAATGGAATATTTATTAAATCCCATAAATATTTCATTTAAAAAAATAAAAAAATATCCATGTCTATGGATTAATGTTCTATAGTAGTAATATTATCCATTCTATAACAGATATTAACTGTAAACTATCCTAATAATGTTAATCACCCAAGACAAACAAATTAGAGTGAATTACATAATATGAGATCATTTAAAAAATATATTCAATTTATCAATTGTATAAAAATAAAATAATTAAGTACATAAACCTCTTAAATTATATATATTAGAATGTTATTTTATAATACCTTTAACCATGGTCAATATACTGAAAGTTTTACAAAGAAGTTAACCAAACTAGCTCAAGTAAATGATATAAAAAAATAATATATAACAAATGAATAGCATATGATAATAATTAATCCATAAAAATTAAATATAGGTGAAATATATTTATAATAAAGATTTTAATAATATTAATATAGCTTTCTAGGCTATTAGGAACAAATGAAAATTAAATCAGTACTAATGTAAGGATTTCATCAACACAATTTTTGATTTATTTGGTTATAGTTTTTCTTACTTGCATATAATATTCTTTAGTAATTTAATCCTTACATTGCACTATTATATATGGTATTACACCTTTTTCTCTATAATTTTTTTATCATCATCAATATACATGTCTACAATAATAAATTTTCTGAAATAAATGTATAAAATTTATATGTATATCTCACATTCATAGAAATTGTAATTTTTTATCTAGGTCTAGGTTATTTCTATTGAATTTATTTTCTTTAAATAAATCAAAATATTTTTTTTATTATTCATATTTTACATTACATATATTATGAAATTTTTTCCTTATAATGTTTCTAGTATGTGTCCTTTTTTTTTAAAATACCCTAATATGTATAATAAATGCATTTATCTACCCTATTTACCAATTCTAACTTGTTGTATTTATTTTTGTTTCTTTTAAAGTACACATTATTTGTAACACTTTATAAAAATGTCTTCAAAATTATTTTTTCCCTTGTCAAAAATGTTTTTGAAAATAATTTTCATTTCAAATTAATTAAAAAAAATTAAAAGAGCTTTTTGAAAACACTTTTATTTTTACTTATATGTTACTTAAATATTTATCACTAATGAAGTAATATATTAATAAGCTTGTAACCTATAATTTCTTATGTTCATACATTTGTATTTTTTTGAAAATTTTCACAAATCTAGTTTGTCCATGCGTTCATTAAGATATGATGATGATTATATTTTTAAGCAGCACACATATGTACGGATGATGATTGGTGGGGTCCTATATCACCCTAAAATGAATTTGTTTAAGTTAATGTCTATTGAGATAGTCATTCATATACATAATTATTTTTTCACATAGGTGTGAGTATAATTAGTTTTATCACATGTTCATGTGTGTACATAATGAGACTATTCACATAGGTTTGAAAATAATGAGTTTTGTCACTAATATTTTCTTATTAGTATAGATATACCAACTTTACAAGTTGTTTATTACATTAATCCACCTTTCCAATATGCTTTCCATTTTCACAAAATTACTTATTTACATGTTACTCCTTAATTTTAATTTAAACCAAATACTTTTTTCTATCTTAGACATTTTATGATTGTTGATATGAATTTTGATCCATTCCATAAAGTTTATGTTTCCTTAATTTTATTTTAATGATTTTATGTTTCTTAATAATGTTTTATTATTATAATCTATAGTATCAAGATCGATTATTAGGATATTTTTCCCTTATATGTGTTCCCTATTAGATTAATGATCTGTAACATTATGATATTTTTTTTTCTTTTCTGAGTTTCTAAGATCACCCTTTTTTTATGTTTCCATACCCTAAGTTATTAAAATTATTATGTAATTTTAGATGTATAAAAATGGGTTTATATGATCATGATTATTGGTAAACAATTTCCATGTATTTTAACATAATATTCTTACCTAGCCAATATCTAAGACACCGAACCTTTCGGTCCTTGGGTTGTGTAACTATTTATGAGATGTACTACTAATATCATGAAATAAATGTATCATTTAGGGTATGTTTAGCTTGGGTCTCTATATACAACCATTAATGATCTACCTAATGAATATTAGTTATATTCTAATATATATTTATATAGTATATTTTACTAGATATCAATTAATTTTTTGAGTGAGGAGAACATACAGTAGGGAGTGTTCCAATTTTTTTAGAAAATTAAAGTTAGAAGTTTATTACAGCTTCGTGATGATGATATTTTTGATACATGGGATGAAATATTCAATTATTTTTTTTATGATATTTTACCCTAGGAATAAGAAAAATAAGGATATGAATAATATTACTAGTTTTTTCCAAGATATGTGGAAACTATTTCACAAAACATGGGAAATTTTTTAAGAACTTATTGGGTAGTATCCCAAACACTAAATTGACCCCCCATCTCTCGATGAATACCATCAATAAAAGAATCCCTCCCTATAACCAAACAATTTTAGACCATTCCTTTGGTGGGTATTTTTTTGATATGATAGTCTAGGAGTTAAAAGAATTTTTTTAATAAATTGGTTCAATACTCCCAAAATAAATACTCCAGGGAAATAAAAATTCATAGGAGTGAGTAAAATGTTTGATATTTTCTAATCATTCATGGTAGATATGGTAGTTCACTTCAATGGTAGTGTATCTATTTTATCATGTTTAAGAAAAATTTGTATTGTAGTACTAATATTTATTAAACTTTTATACAACATTAGTGTGACCAATTTTTTGATTATAGGGATTGGATATAATGTATTAATTACCCATTTAATAAAAATTATAATGGTGGATATAGAAACCACCAAAACTTTTCATGAAGACACCAATGTGTTTTTAAATAACCTACAACCTATGGGTACTAAAAATATCTAAGAAATCAATTTCACAATATTGTTGGGCCTTCTAATTCTAACACTAGTTTAAAGGGTTTGGTTAGGAAGCCGATCACTAAGGTGTATTCTCAAAAAACTAGTATCCATGATCTTTAAATCCAAATAAACCAAGTGGAATGAGACATATAGGGAAGAAGAAATATAAATATTCTTGGAATTACCAACATGAATCTTAAGGAATATTTCATTGTTTTAACTATATTAAATAGTATAAAAAATAAAGGGAATGTTAAGGTATAGCCTAGGGAAGATGGTTACTATATTTTATGTTAAAATGTAAAAGAAAATCTAGAAAAATGATAATTACAATATAGTAGAAATAAAGGCCAAAAATGAATTTAATGATCAGTATTCATTTGAAAAACATAATTAACAAAGAAAGATGAAATGGGTGTTGATACAGAAAGGAAATAAGAATGTAGGATGTTTGAAAGAAAATATGTACCAAACTATTTTACACCATTATGATCCTCACATCCCCTTTTAACTGAAATTAAAAAAGAAAAATAATTTACATGACTATCTGAAATTACTTTAAATTTTTAAGACATTATACCTAAACATGGACACTTGTGATGCCATAAAAAATACCCTCTTAGGTGAAATTTAAAAAAATGGCCAATAAATAAAAAATTTGAGGTATGCCGCCATTAATTTGACTATGGAATACAGAACTATCATTTAAAGTAAATAATCTCCATAAATTCAAGACACAAGGATAATTTGTATGGAATAAAATATTGGAGAAAGTGAGTAGAAAAGTTGATTGTGTGACATATGAGATAGAATTAACAAAATTACATACTCCTTATTTATATAATTGGATTTTGGCTTTTGATGTCTACTTTTATTTATCTACAATTGGACAATAGGATAATCACTCATCCTATCAAAATGGTAGATGTTCTGTTAGTCATTATCGAGAAGCATAATTTACCAACAAACTTATAAGTTCTTGATATATAGTGGGATAAATGGTTCTAATCATTCTAGGAATACCGTATTAATCATTAAAAGGTAAAACTAACCATCCATATTGTTGATGATCATAAATAATTTAATTTTTTTAGGAAAACAATAGTTGAGGGGACATATATGTATATTGATTACATTAAATATGTATTTATAGATGGAATTATGTAGGATTCTGATGGTCATTAAGAGGAAACAATTCAAGTATCAATTAAATAAGATTTTAAATTTAGTTTTATTGAATATGCGTCTATACAGAAACTTTAATGAATATAGTGTATTAGAGAACAATTCATAAACTCACCCCCAATGATCATGAAGTGGTTTGAGTTAAAAACATATTTTTTTTAGAATGAATATAATTTTATTTTTCAGCACTCAGAACCATTTTTTTGAAAAATATCATAACTTGTTCTCAATTATGATTTAGAATCACATATGAAAAAGATTATATTAGAGTATTAATTTCACATAAAACAAAATGATACAAGGATGATCAAAAGTCTGAGTTGAGTGATGACTTATTTGAAGTTGGTAAAAAGTCCTACAAACTTATGGATGGTGTCAAAAATGATATTATCTTTTTTTATAGATTTATTTATTAGTTATATCCTTGATAGAAAAATCTATTAAAAATTAAAATTTTGTAACTCTATAAATTAATTACTCAGAAATATTGAGGTTTCATTCTCAAATTTCGATAAGAAATAAAATTGTGAGAGTTACTCTTTGGGTTATGATAAACAAGTTTTAATCGTTTATGCATATTTTTATTAGTTTTTGGTTTCCTATGTGTATGGGGGGGATTTATGAGAATAGTGTTGATCATCTTGGTGCTTTTTCAAGGCTGGTGTCCTTAATTTTTAGCGTTTTTAGATATTTTGATCATTAAAATTGTAGTGTACATCTACTTTATTCCAATACACTTGTAGGAATCGGGATAATATTGATATATTTTGATGTTTTTGAATTTATAGAAGATCATGATGATGTTTTCACCCAAAACTGTGAAGTAACAATCATCATGAGATAATAACTACCTCATGATCATGTTTATAACTTCATGCAGGACTTGTTGAAAACTATAAGAATAGATATAAATGGGAGGTGACCCAATATTTTATGCATCATTTTTTTTATTTTTTTTAATAATATTTTCCAGTCCTTCTTTCACCTCTTATAAGATAGTCCACTACAATTTCAAATACTTTCCTCATTGTGTAGATACTCAACAACCATATCCTCTTATATCTACATTGACTCACCTTATTGGATTTTAGTGATTAATATTATTTGTTTATCTATTTTATTCTTGTAGGAACCCTATAAGGGAAACTAAGTGCAGATATAAATTTTATATGGGTGAGAGATCACATGGTCTTGGAAAATACCAAAACCCATTATCTAAGGAGTAATATATTTCATTATATCTTTAATTTTTATTTTTTTAATCTTATATACCACATCCCTAATAGTGATATTTAGCCAATGAGTTTTTAAATTTTTTTGAATACATTTATTTTTGAAAACTAAGTGTGGGGGGAAAATTTCCTAAACTATTTTGAATCCTAATATATGCTAAATCCTTGTCTAATATAATAGGTTCATTTCTTTTTTAAATATACCTCATTGAAAAAAAATTGGACTAGTTTTGAAACCTGAATTAATACCCTGAATTATTACCTAAAATACATTTATAATTTTTTAATTTGTTTTATAATTCTTCTGCAAGTTATAATAACTAATTAACATGTTGTATTTTCTAATAATTATTTAAAATATGACTTTTAATTCAATAAAGAATAATGTACATTATAAATTATTATTGGAAAACAACATTGGATTTATGGAACCATGATTTTATATTATCATTGTGAGCCTTGATCAAGATTTGAACTCTTAAAATTTCAAATAATTTTTAAAATGAATCTATAATAATTTTGTATGTCACCATAATGTTCAACATTAAAGGAAAAGATCTATTTTAATTGTGTGGGAGATGTATTAAAATGTGTTAATTTATATTTCATGCATTTAACATTATAAATAATATTATTATTTATTAAACGTGACCATTTATATTTATAAATTTTCATTTTCATTTTTTGTAATTTTTATTTAAATTGAATAATCTTTTGGTACATTGAGTAATTAATCTAATTTTTTAACCATGGATTCAATAAAGTAATATATTTTCTATTAATCTCTAAAAAATATTTGATTTTAGTTAAACATAAGAATATTTTTAAAATTTTAATTAAATTTGAACATCTTTCTTAGAGTTAAACTAATAAGACTTTCCTCCAAATGGTTGGAGAACAAATGCCAAACCATTGTTTATATTTTTATTTTAATGCTAAATCAATTGGATGATTTAACTATACTTCTTGTTATTTATTAACTTCACTCACTCATCTATCTAGTTTTCTCTAATTATTCTATGTGTTAAAATATGTGAGTCTGTTCCCCAAGGATAAGAAGATAATTTTTAAATATAATTTAATTTAAGGTAAAGTTTGTTTATTTTCTTTATAAATATTAAAATCCCTTCACTGTTATAAAACTCAACAAATTTTTTTTCATATAAAATATTATTTTTAAGGAGAGAAATAATTCATTTTTATCTATTAATGTACATATGGGAAAAAATTTAAAATCAATCCTTTATTAGAACCACATTTATTTAATTTTTAAGATTAATTTTATTTTTATGAGAATAGTTACTATATTTTTTTGGATAATAAATGAATTAAGTGTTCATAAACTATATATGTATTTATTCCAATAAATTATTTCTACATCATTTCATGGAAATTTTAATGAATTTTTTGATGAAGTGAGTTTTAATTGACCAGTTTTTTCCTGATCATTTCATTTTGTAATAAAAACGTATTCTTTGAATATTTTATTATAAATGATGTTTTTTATAAATTAATTGATTAAATGTTATTTGATTTAATAGCCATGTATTTTAAGAACTAAATTTTATTTATATTTAGTTGAATATCCATTTAAATACTATTTTTTAGGAATTAATTTTTTCAATGTTTCATGTTTTTATTTTAGTTGTTTTTCGAAAACATTTTAAATATAATTGTTAAAATTTTATAGTACATGAAAAAATATACCTTTTCATTTATAATTTTTCACATTGAATACATTTTTTGGTTTTAATAATAAATATTCACTGTTTTTGTCAAAGGTAGTAATGTATGACTGAAGTCCATACAACATGTGAGTAAAAAAATATTGTTTGTAAGTTAATTTAAGGAGCATATGATTCCTCATAAACATTTCATATGAATCACCAAAAATGTAATTCAACGTTTTAAGAGTGAATTATACTGTAATGAATGTGTTTTTTCATATTTTAATGATTCATTCCATTCTCCATATATGTGTGTAAGAGTTAAATAGATCACTTTAAATTAGTGAACCAAAATCATGTATGAGTCAATTACTCCTTAGATGCACGATGTTTATATGAAAGGGATCTGGAATATCTATCAAGGTAAAGATAAAAAGGTTGATATCTCCAAATAAAAATAAGAGGATATTGATCCCAAATATGGATTATCATGTTTCAGGATGAATGGATATTATATGAAGTTAAATTAGTTTCATTTAATGAAGAATAATCAAGATTTGATTTTGAATAATAGTTATTAGGTTAAATTTGTTGAGTATAAATATGATCACTCTATTTCTAAATGAGATTCAGGCTATAAGAACCTAGTTGAAGCATCACCATTTATTGAAATAAATAATTTAAATTGAAGGGATTCTATAAGGGATCCATGTGAAACATTGAACCTGATACTAAATATAATGAATTCACTCTCTATGAGTCGATAATGATAGAAGTCTTAACCGTGGATGAAAGATAATATGATGAATGGTTTTTTTTTTCATGATTCGATTTAAATAATAGAAGGAGACCATTATATTCTATATATTGTATCTCCAAGGATGAAAATTATTTCTCACCATCACTTTGATGAAATTCCTCAAAAAGTTAAAAAACATGATGTTTTGAAGGATATCTGTAAATTTTAAATAAGCTAGTGAAGTCACCTATAGAAATTTTGATCAAAACTGGATCATTATAATCCATTGTTGAATATGTTTGATGTTGGTGGAAGGATTGAGCTTCAATATTAAGGCATCTCAAGAATGAATGTGTTCTAGCTTCCAAGTCTCAAGTGTGATATAGTTGACAAATGGTGGAGGCCTTAATTATGCATGATTGATGATGAATTGTCATGTTGTGTGGATATTACAAGAATAATAGGGGAATAAAAATAATAAATAATAATAAATGTTATGAATTTAGAATAAAATATATAAAAAAATAAGAAAAATGAAAGTATAAACCAATCCTTATAGAAAAATTATCTTCACATATTGAACCTATGATTGATTTTAGGAAATTGAGGTAGTGATAAATGATGAATTAAATAAGAAAAAGGATAATTTGGTGAAAATAATTCTTCAAATTACAATTTTGGGTGTCATTCATTATTTTTTGGGAAGATATAGAAAATATTTAGAATGAGAAATATATAACGACCTTTTCTTTTATATACATGGATATTACATCCTTTTTAAGTGAATATTTGTTACATTACACCAACACATACCCAAGGATTGAAATATTTTTGTGCCATTGGAATATTGGAACACATTATTATTATTTTGTGAAAGGAATACAATAATTTCCAAAAAAAAATCCCCTTTAGTACTCCTATTTAAAACCATTATTTATAACCTGGGGAAACGAAAAATACGAAAGTGAAATATTTGATGCTCTATAAGGGTAAAAATGGAAGATATATAAACATACCACGAATATAAGGGTTCTAAAATTGTAGCATAATAATGACAATAAAACCCTTCATATCAATGATCACAATCTTGAATCAATTAGTTTAATGATTGGCAGTTCATAAGACATGAATCATAATAGAATTAGTAGAATAAGCCATGAAATAATAACATAGTAATAAGACATGAAATTATGCTAGATGCATAATCTTATAAAAAGATCTCAATGTTATTCAAGGAATCATTATCAAGTACATCTTAGTATTATTGGATCACTCCCTAAACCATATATGTTGTCATGGTTCACTCTCATGGACATCTTAGTAGTCAAGGTTCACTTCCAAGACCACCCTATATGACCAAGTCCTTTAGAGAACTAATTTCACTCCCCACTGATATCACGTCTATCTCATGAGATATATATTTTACCCATTTCATTAAAGGGAGATATAGTTCCCACCCATCACATAATGAAAACCATACATATGTGTTCCACAATAACATAAATCATTCATAGTATAAGAACCCTTAAAAGAAATGGGTTTCATAAACATCATTCCATCATTACATAAAACAACCATAGAAATAAAATGGATAGTATCCTTGAAAAATATACCCAATAATTCATAAGTAACATCAACAAATCTTATTGTAAAGATAAAATTATGTTGGTAGATAACATTAAAATAATTCTTGAAGAAGAATCCTTTATTCCTTAAAAACATTCTGTTTTCTTAAAATTCTATGAAATTTTAGAAGAATAAATATTAGTACAAAATAAAATTTTAATCTTATAAAGTAATCAACAATGAATTAAGGTGTCATGAAATCAAAAAAATTAATTCATTTAGCATAAGTTCAAAAACATTCCTCTCATACTTTAGCTAAAAAAGTACAAAGTACCTCGAAAGGAAAAAAGAAAAACAAATTCCTTTAGAAACATTTAGTAAAAATTTACACATGAATAAAAATTAATTTGAACAACTGCATAAGAATAATTAAATTATTTTGGATAAATTTTATATGAAATATGGACATGGAAGATAAATATAACCAAACAAATACTTATGAATAAACAATAATGTGATTGTGGAAATAACCATTACCACATTATAACTAGTAGAATCGTATTCCGCATAAAATAAAAAGTTTATATGTATATAAAAATACTATAATATTCATTTTAATACTCATAAAATAAAATTATGGGATGTATATACGACAAAAATAATAAACAAGTACTGTATAAAGCATGTGTCGCATAGAAATAAAAGTGAGACATAAATCCCTTACCTCATGTCTTGACTCCTGACATACATATACAAACATAATATATAATAAGTATATTATTATTAAAAATATATTTTAAAACCAAATTCCTAAAAAAAATATTATTTTATTATGAATTTATATTACCCATTTACTAACAATTCTATATTAATGTTACACTTCGGGTAATATCAGCTTTGTTTTTTCACAAGTGTTGTGATTAGTTATAATTTTTTTCCTATCAATTATATCATGATATCATTGTATATCGAATGATATAAATGATATAAATATCATATATATTCAGTATATATGTATTTATAATAATCTATAAAAGATATAATTAGATAATGAAATATATATAGTTCATAGAGACGGTAGATTGTACGTACGCATAAATGATGTTTCAATTTTCTTTTTGTATTGAAAGAAAAAAGGTAAATTACATAAATATAATACCATTTAAGAAGATTTTTTATTTCATATTTATCATATATTCTCAATAAACCCATATATAATACATTCCACATAATCTATGAGTGAATCAGGTTGCTTTGAAGAGTTTCTAGTCCACACGTCCACAAAAGAAGTTATTGTATTTATAGAAAGTGGAATGTATGAAGGTATGTTTTATATAATAATTACATAATAATAAATAAATCATAAATATAATATATAAAATATTAAAATAAAAAATACATCATTATTCCCAACCATGAATGGTGGAAATGGTAGAACGAACGACATCGGTTCTTGAGGCGGTAGTCTTCCGTACACATGAACAAGGATTGTGTATCCCATTTGAAGAAAATATGCATTAATGTAAGTAGAACCATTAATAAAACAGAATATAAGTATATTTAGGATAGTGAGATTATTATATAAACAATAAATGAAAAAATTAATTTGTCTAAAGAATAAATAAAACAATAAACATTCATTGATGAATGTTGCCTCTTCTTTGGGTATCTCTTTGTAAATGGCACAGAAGACTATTGTCATGGATTTTATCCCAATTTATGGATTATATAGTAAATTTAGGTTTTTTGGGAGGATATTTGGACACAGGTTTTTGGAATGAATAGGTTATTAAGTATTATGAAAAGATAATAATATGTTTCCTTTTATAAGAGAGAGAAGGGCCACTTTTTTAATTTCTCAAAAGATTAATTTAGAATAAATTAAAACTCATTATAAATACCTCAAAATGAAAATTTATTTGAATATAATGTTTTATTGAGTGATAATATCATACAAAATATATTTTATATAGGTTTTGGTGTAATTTTAAACCTTATAGTTTTTATTAACCATAAGTTAACCTATTTTAAATTTTAACTATGGTAACAAGATTTTCAATATTAAAAGGTTTATAGTTTTACTTTTAAGGAGTAAATTGAACCATAAATGGAGAATTTATGATATATTCGAATATAATTTATCCCCTTTTTACTTATTTATGATATTTATGATTTTAACATAATTTAATTAAATATTATTTTCATAAAATATCATTAGTTTCAATTTTGATACTATTCAGTGCATTGAATTTATGAAAATAAATATTGAAAAATAATTTTTTTTAAAACTTCTCTAATAAGTCATATTTATCTATATAATTATTTTATATCCTTATTTAATTCAAATTATATTTATTTTAATATTTTTAATACCACTTATGTGAGCTTTTAATTAATTTAATAATCAAGGCATCATCATTCTGTAATTATTTATGATACTTATTTCTTCACTAAAAGTTAAAAATAAAATAAAATGATATAGATAAATATTTTATATTTCATAATATTATATACTGTCAGGAATATATTATATTTAACCTCATAATAAATATATTATACATATTAAAATTATTAGTGTGACATTTTTTCACTTTTATTGATATTAGAAATACTTAATTCATTTTCTGATAATATGGTCAATTAAATAATTAAATTTTGAAAAAATATGTATTACGAGTAGAATTAAAATTATTAAAAAATATTTTGGGAACTTTTATGGTCAATTTATCATCCTCATAACATTATTGTTGAAAATAAATTTCTCAAATTTTACCCTTTATTTTGGTAACATAAATTACTAAAGATACAATTTATATTGTCCAAAAATAAAATGAACCCATTTAATAAATTTTGACCATATGATACCAAATATGGAATCCAATTTTAAAAAATCACACCATATAATTTTATAAATTTAATCTCATAGACAAGATGAGAAAACAGGGTTTTAAAGTAAAAACATTCAAAAGACTAAAATGTTTTTATATCCAAAGTCAATAAAAAATCGATTATAGTGACCTAAATTAGATTAAATGAATTAGATTGATGTATTTACAGATTAAAACCCAAAAAAAATTCACTCTATAAATTATTTTGATGAAAAATCTATTTTCAATAAATATTCAATGTTTTTTACTAATTAGAATAAACTGAAACTTCTGAGAAACAAATAGCTAAAATTAAAAAAAGAGTTAATTTTGATATTAAAAAATCAAATAAAAAGTTTATTTTTTCAAATATAATTTTTAAAATTATGAAAAAGTATATTTTAAACAAGTCCAAAATCAAAAGGTGATAAAATTTCTTTTAGAAAAATATAGTCTTTTAAGCATTAAACTTGATTTATTTTTAAATTATGTCTAGAACACATAAGATGAATGTTAAAAATTATATTTAATATTATATATATATCATGACTATATTCCAACATGAGTGATTTTTTTATTTTATTTGTATAAAACACACTTTTTCTAATTTAAATAGTTCTTCATAAGAAGAATTCTTTTTTAATTTTAAAAGGGTTTCATATATGGAAACTATACTTTCATAATTCAGTTAATATTATTCATACCCAACATTATGATAAACAGATTCTAATTTTCTTGATTAAATTATTATTAAAATAAAATTATGTTTTGTATAAACTCATTGTTGTGTATAATGAATGCTAACATGGTGTAACGTATAGTGAAATATTTACATAGTGTATCATGAAATGAAAGATATTAAATATATCAGATTATTTAAAAATATATTTCCTAAAAATATTAGGTTGTAACATTCTACCATCATTAAAAAAAAAATTTCCATTGAAATTCATTTGGGTTATCAACGTTTTTAGGATTGAAGGTTCCTTTTATTGAAACCCACATCATAAAAATGAATAATAGAACTCCCTTTAAAAAGAAAATGTTTGGAACATAATGGTTACCCAAAGTAACTCATAACTAGAATAAAAAATAGGAGAACGTATATGGAAAGTGAAAACATATACATATAATAGAAAACTATCTATCAAGTTCTGATGGGTACTGATAGAGAACATGTTTATGATAATATAATGATCCTAAAATAATAGACTAAATAGGTATAAAAAAGGTAATTTCTATTATCATAAATTATGATAATATGATAAAATTTTATTTAAAAATAATTTTATAATTTATACATACATGATTTCATCTCATAAGTACAGCCTCACTCCATTGTAGTGACTTGATCAACTTTCACTTCATCTATTACTTTAAGAAAAGATGAAGTTGAAATTGTAATGCCTAAAAAACTAATGCATCAAAAGATCCATAATGGGCTGATAAGTCATTCCTTTTGTCCTTAGTTATCATCTCCACAAAATGGTTATAACATGTTATCCAATATGCATAAATACTCATATTTATAAATAATACATTAATCATTACAAACTCATATGAATTCTAATGTAAAAAAAATTCTTAAATGGTTTCTGTTATGAAACTTACAAAAGAATAAAACCCAATACCTTCTAAATAATGTAACTAAACTTATCATTTATCCCTCAAAATAATGATATAACTCTTAATTGTGCCATACCAAACATAGGGAAATCATTACGATGTTTTCTCTTGAAACACAGAAATAACTTGAATTACCATAAAAACATAGTGAAAACATAAATTCTCTTCAAAATTGCTCTTTCCCCATTCCAAAATTTGAAAAATTATATGAACTGAATACATTATATCCCAAAACACATTTTTATCATATCATCCCCAAAATCATCAATATTATCCCATTTATATTATCATAATACAAAATATTTATATTTTATTATCCCAACATCATGCACATATTAAGGTTTATCCTTCACATAGTCATGATTTTTCCAAAAAATATCACCTTACCACCACAATCACATCTCATGGATACAAGAAACAATCAGAAGATCCTCTTAAATATTTATTTAAAAAATACAGTGGACCAATAATTAGACATTTAATTATTATATTATACCATAAAATCACTTCTAGAACATTATTCATGAATTAAATTAAATAATACTCAATCATTAATCCACTTAATTTCTATACTCAACATCTCAAATAGTGTCCACTTGTGATTTATATTTATCTTTGTGTTGAATATGATACTGATTTCGATCATCTTCATAAAACCTTTGTTTTATGCATGGATTATTATAATGCCCATTTTCTTTAAACTTGAAGAATTAATGTGTGGTGAGTTCATTTTGTGTATTCTTATTTATATTTGAAACATTAGAAAACCTTTTCCTTTCACTTCAGTAGTCAGATGCCCAATAACCTTCTTTTCCATATATAAAACATCTACCATTCCACTTAAGAAAATTTCCTCTATAGTTATTTCCACACATTGAGTGTAAATGAAAGCTCTAATTATTTTCTCTATTGTTTTTATATTTTCTCTTAATCTATATATTATATTTCTTTTCAAACTCATGATTTTGATATTTAACTATAACCTCAATTTCCCCCTTGATAGCACACCACACAATATCTTCATAGCTACTGAAGTATATAACGTATAGTTCCCTTTAAATAATTTCATTTAATCCATTTAAGAATCTATCAACATCACTTTCAGGTTTGATGATAATACTCGAAGTATACCTTGGAAGTCATGTAATATTTTCCTCAAATGTACCAATAGATTCATCATAATTTTTTTAAGCTTAAGTAACTCCATTTAAATCATCATATGAAAAATACAAGTATTGTACTTTTTGAAAAATAAGTTCTTGAACTCATCCCATTCCATGTATTCTATTTTATATTTCTACGTCGTATTTTTTGTTAGATTCAACCACTAGTCATTTTCTCCTTCTAAATGATAAACATACAAAATGAATTTTTCCATGTTCTAAACAGTGGAGGGTGGAAAATACCTTTTTAGTTGTACTGATCCATTCTTCAATAAGAAGTGCATTAAAAGACCCACTGAATGAAAGTGTATGTGTCCCCATGAAGGACTCAATATAAGTTTGTTACCTCCCCTGATCATTTTGAATTCTAATATGATCATAGCTTACATGAGTATAGTGATAATATTTTTCATTCTAGATCCCATAGCATTTGGTTACTCAGGAAGAAAATCATTACATTTTCCATCACATTAAATATTAACATAGTTTTTTCAGGTTCTATCAATTGACTAAAACCAAAAGTATAGTGTGACTAACACTAATCATAGTGGTTAAACCAAATTATCAATATAATACACTTTCAATATAAAACATATTTTGTTCAATCCTATATTATCCATGATCGTTGCTATAATTCTAGGATTATAACCTACACATAAACTTGTCCATAGGAATATTACTATGTTTTTATCATCCTAGTTTCCAAAGGTTGACTAAAACTTATCTCTGATACCAACTATAAAAACAAGGATTTATATACATGGATATTACATATTTTTAGATGGATATTAATTACATTTCACATACACATGTTTATGAACCCTAATAGTTTAGTTCCTTTTGAAACATGGTATATATTCTTCTAATTTGGTGAAATATCTTTAATATAACCAATTAAGATCTTCCCCTTTACTACACCTACTTAAATTATTTCTTTATTTTCTTGGGAAAGGAAACATAAGAAAGTGTGATATCTGATTCTCAGTAAGGGTAAACATGAATTCTATATAAGTATACCATTAGACTAAAGTTACGAAAATAAGATCATAACATTGAAATGAATACCATTGATACAAAATATCTAATATTAAATCATTTAATTTAAATACTAGGAGTTCATAGGACAAGAATCCTAAAATAATAGAGAGTATAATCCATTAAAGAATAACATAGGAATAAGACATGAAACTATTCCAAACACATAAGCATATAAAATTATTTCCATATTAGTATATGAATCACTTATAATTACTTCTTAGTATTATGGGTTCATTCCCCATACCATCTTGGAAGTCATGGTTCACTCCCATTACTATCTAATTAGTCAAGATTCACTCTAAAGACCATCTTAATAGAGAAAGTCACTTACTGAACTATGTTAACTCCCCATTTGAGCCATATTTATCTCATGAGATTTAAATTTTTACCTAATTCATTAGAGATATATATAGGTCCCATCCATCACATAATGAAAACCATACATATGTGTGCTTTAAGAATATAGATCACTCATCATATCAGATCCCATAAAAAGAAATGGGTTTAATAAAAATCATTCAATAATAATATAATCCAACTATATAAATAATATAGATAGTACCATTGAGTGATATCTCCAATAAAGAAAAGTTAACATAAAATAATGTTATTTTAAATGTAAAATAATTTTGAAAGATCACTTCAAAATATTTCTAGATGAAAATAACCCATCTTCTTTGAAAATGTTTTCTTTTAATAAAATTTCATGAGATTTTAAAAGAAAATAATTTAATTGAAATTAATCTAGTATTATTTTAATGGAATCATAAACTAATTAAATTTTAATTAAATCCAAAAAATACTTTCATGCCGTATATGTTAAAAAAATAATCATCTCATACTTTTTCCGAAAAATTCATAAATTACATCATTATGAAATGGAAAAAGGATTCCTTTCAAAAAAAATTTGTAAAAATGAACACATGGGTAATATTCCTGTTAAAATTTTACATAATAATACTAAAAATATTTTGGATAACATTTTTAAAAAACATTGACATGGATGATAAATATTCCTTATATGATACTTACGTCTAAATAATAATGTTTTTGTGGAATTAACCATTACCACTTTATAATCAGTAAAATTATATTCCATGTGAATGAAATATAATTATATTTATATTAAAATACCATAATATTCAGGATAATACTCATAAAATATATACATGGGATTTATAAAAACCACCAAAATAAACTAGAAGTTTAAAAGGCATGTGTCCCACAAAAATAAAAGTTAAACAAAAATCCCTTACCATATGTCTTGATTATTATCATGCCTGTAAAAAAATATTTTATAATAAATACAACTTTATTATAAATCTCTTATATATACATATTATTATTTCTATTAACATATAATATTTTATTATGCCTTTATATTTCCTGTTTATTAACAATTCCATGTTAATGTTACAGTTTAGGTAATATCCGCTTTGTTTTTTGTATATGTTTTGATTTGTTAAATATTTTGACCTATAAATTAAATTATGATTTAGTTTTCTCGATAATTATAAACATGATATAAATATCATATATATATATATATATATTATATTTATTTATAATTATCTATAAAATAATGAATTGGAAGATGAAATACACTATTCATGGAGACGGTAGGTTGTATGTATGCATGGACACTCATTCCATTTTATTATATTGTTGAAGGAAAGAAGGTAAATGAAATATATATAATATAATTATAGTAAAATTACCATGTAATATATATCATATAAATTCATTAAACCTATATCTAATACATTCTATGTATATTTTGAGTGAATCATATCACCTTGAGGAGGTGGTAGTCCACACGTACCCAAACGAAGTTATCATATGTACACTGAATGGTAATCATGAAGGTATGTGTTATATAATAATTAAAAAGTAATAAATATATAATAAATATATTATATAACATATTAAAATATAAATTTCATCATTATTATAGACCTTGAAGGTGTAAATGGAAGAACGAACAATGTCACTTCTTGAGTCGGTAGGCTGTCACACACACGAAAGATGATTGTGTATCCCATTTGATGGAAATGTATGTGAGTTTAGGTAGAACCTTTATTATAAAAACATAAAATCATATTAAAAATAATAAAAAGATTATAAAAACATTAAATAAAAATAATTTAATTGATTAGAGTATAAAATAAAACAAAAACGTTCGTTGATTAATGTTACCTCTTCTTTGGGTATATCTTTTTTATTTTCACAATACCACTTCATTGGTTGGATTTTTTCCAAATGAATGAAATCTAGGATTAAGGTATGTAATTTTAGATGATATTTTGATATATTTAGGCCGAATAAAATAGGTTTTTATGTGTAATGAAATGATGAGAGTATGTTCCCCTTTATAAGAGAGGGAAGGGGTAATTTTGGAATTTCCCAAAATATTAATTTTTAATAAATAAATTATCAATAAAATTACATCCATATTTATAGTGATAAGAATATAATATGGGAGTGGGTGATAATACCATAAACCAATATATTTTAGATAGTTTTTTATGTAATTTTAAACCTTATCTTTTTTATTAACCCTTAGTTAACCAATTTTAATATTTATCTATCGTAACAAATTTTTCGATATTAATATGTTGAGATTTTTACATTTAACATTTAAATTTAACCATATATGGTAATTTTGTGATATTTTAGAATAAAATTTATCCTCTTTTTACTAATTTGGTATTTATATTCTTTTTAAATATTTTAGTAAAATATTATTTTCTTAAAATGTCATTAGTGTCAGTTTTTATACTTTTGTTATGATTACATTAATAAAATCAATAAATAAATATAACATAGAAAAAATTAATTTAGAACCCTATAATAATTCATATTTGACCACTTAATTTTTTTTTCACCATAATTAATTAAAATTATATTTATTTTAATATTTATTATACCACTTAATTATGTATTTTATTAATTGAATTATCAATGTATCATAATTGTGTAATTATTTATGATAAGGAATTCTTCACTAAAAATTAAAAAAAAACGATGTAGATAAAACTTTTATATTTCATAATAATAATATATATATATATATATTTGATCAAATATTATATTTAACTTCATAAAAAATATTTTACTTATTTACCTAAGAGTTAAATTTTTCTGCATTCTTTTATTTTAATAATATGTAGGTAATTTTCATAGACAAATGTCTGATAAATTATTTTATTTAGAAAAATATTTGTTAATTGTATAATTAAAATCATAAAATAATATTTTGGAATTTTTTTGGGTCATTTTACAGTCCTTATCAATTTGTTTTTTTTACATAATCCATCCATATTTTACCTATTACTATCGTAACAGAAATTGCTAATGTTACTATTATTATTATCTTAAAATAAAAGGAACAAATTTATATAATTTTTACCTTATAATTCCAAATATGTAATACATTTTTTAAAATTCAAGACAAATATTTTTTAAAAATTAATTTAAAATTAATCTCATAGATGGGGTGAGAAATTGATTTTTCAAACTAAAAACATTAAAAATATTAAAATATTTTCATATCTAATTTCAATGTGAAACTGTTTATAATAACCTAAATTAGATTACATTATAAAAGCATTTATGTAATTATATTTTAAAACTAATAAAAATATAATTTAACACTCGAAATTATTTCGATGAAAAAGACGTTTTCAAAAAAAATTCAGTATTTTTCAGTATTCCTTAGAACATGAAACTTATTAGGAAAAAACAAAAAATTAAACCAAAGTAAATTTTGATATTATGAATTCAAATAATAATTTTCTTTTATTAGATATAACTTTTAAAAGTGTAAAAAACAATATTTTAAGCTCGTGTTCTATCAACAGGCGGGAAAATCACTTTTTAAAAAATATAGATTTTAAAGCATAAAATTAGATCTATTTTTATGTGAGGTATAGAAAATAAATATGATAAATGATAAAAACTATATTTAATATTATATATATACATTAAATTAATATAATACAAAAATTTTAATTTGTTTTTTTATTTGTATAAATAAAGTACACTTGTCGGGCATTTAAATAATTTTTCAAAAAATGATTTCCTTTTAAATATGAAAACTGTATTACATGTGCAAACCAAAAATTAATAATTTGGTCAATCATATTATTACCTGAAAATATAAAAGATATATTATAATTTTATTTTCTAAATAATTACAATAATAAAATTATGTCTCATAGAAACTCAGTGTGGTGTGTGTCACAGGCTAACATGGTGTAGCATGTAGTGCACAATTAACATGGTGTCTTAAGAAATTCCAAAAATTAAAGAAATAATTTTATTTAAATGTATATTTCATCCAAATATAAAGGGGATAAAAATTAAGGGGAATCACTTAATTTTGTATTTAGAATAAATTGGAACTAGAATAAGGATACAACTTAACAGATAAGATTAATCTTCCCTTCTCTATTTTCCGTTGTTCATCATAATTTTTAAAATTTATCTGTTGTATTATTTTATTCTATAATTATAAAATGTATAACAAAATCTATTTATCTTAACAGATAAAATTAAATTCATATTATATTTATTCTTTCTCAATAAATACTAACTTTTCATTGTTATTATTATGATTTCTTCCACTCCCATTATTTTGTTATTCTCCGGTGGTTGATTGAAAATTTGGAATGGTTGA
This sequence comes from Viscum album, assembly GCA_963277665.1. Taxonomy (NCBI): domain Eukaryota; kingdom Viridiplantae; phylum Streptophyta; class Magnoliopsida; order Santalales; family Viscaceae; genus Viscum; species Viscum album. The sequence goes on along the minus strand of OY728166.1, from coordinate 457,432,077 downwards.
TAGGACTTTCTTGATAGTGAGAAACATAATTATACATTAATAATAAATTAAAAATTTTAGGTGATTATAATTATATGAATTATAGTGTGAAACATTATTCAATTTTCATGTTTCATCATTCTTCTTGAGAATTTTTTTGAACTGTTATAAGTACAAACAATTAATGGCCAATGGAATATTTAACCTAAAAACACAGACCAATATTCTTAAATTGGAAAGGTTTGATGTTTTTATTCTCTATGAAATAATAATCGATCCCCTTACTTTTATAGGAAATCCAATTTATAGGGTTTTTAAAAGAATTAGGGTTATGTAAAAGTGACATCTTGGTGAATCAACCTCATTTTCATTGCTTATTTAAAATCATGAATGAAATTGAAGTTAAAATGAAAATAATTTTATTAATTAAAATTAGTATGACATTGATAACTTAATAATCATTCAACTATTGTCTTTCATTTTTAAAACACGTTTTTATGATAAAATTTCATCCATTTATTTTCTATTTTATATTTTCATTTTCACTCTATCAATCAATTTTTTCTAATTTTTTTTATTCTTTTTATTGGTTTCATAATATTTTCTTCTATATAGTTTTTCCCTAAAATTGATTAGCTCATTTTAAATAAGTTATAATTTATATATATTAGAGGTTTTATAATGAAACTATCAATCATGCTAGTCTGGCATCATATTAGTTGGGAGATTTATGTTATTCAGACATTATAGAAGTTGATTTGCATGAATGAAGCACTGTAAAGATTATAAATTTTAAGGATAAGTAATATATTAACACCTCTCATTATATAAAGTTGTTCCCATCATTTGGGAGGAAAAATTGAAATTATGGGAAAATTTTATTATTCATATAAAACATACCCAATACGTAGTTTTAAGGAGGTTTTAAAATAGGGATTAATAAAGAGATAAATGAAAATAATGTTTTTTATTGGGGTAGAGTGAAGGAAGCAGATTGAAGGAAGTAGAGTGAATGATATTTCTCAAACTATACCCGAGTAAAAAATTTGAGGGAGAAGGCATCTATAAAATTTATGTTTCATGAATAATACTTTATTGAGAACACATAACCAAATTAGGAGATATGAAGAAACAAAAGAAAATATACTTCAGAGAACCATACTTGGGTGAAAGTACCTAAGAGAAATTTTTTCAAGGGACTTACCTGAGTGAATGAACCTATGTAAAGAATGTATAATAGTTGTGTGAAAGATAATTCTCAAAATAATTTATGAAAAAAGATTTCCATTTATGAAATTAAATGAAATATATAGTGTTAATTATTGAAGATATGGTACCAATGAATGGTATATGGAAGAAGGGGTTAAACACAGGATGATTCCATCGATCATATTTTTTAATATCTGGTGAAGTAAGCTCAAAATAAGGTTGAGAATTTCTAAAATATAGTATTTAAATATAATTATGTAAACAAGATAATTTCTATGGGGTCATACATTTCATAGATAAATATTACATATTATAAGATTAATATTAAATACATAACATAATGATCTATTCTAGAATCATATTGGTTTAGTATCTTCATAATCATGGATACATAAAAAATTGTTCATAAAATATTTACATAATCTCCCACTTTTTTATTCATAACTATAATCCTTCTTAAACATATCATACATAAAACCATTCATTATAACAAGGATAAATGTAACATTAGAAAGGGTGGGATTAGATTCTCAGTAAGGGTAAACAAGAGAGATATCAGTTATCACCTAATAATAAAATGAGAATAGGTTTAAAAGTGAATGAGATTAACATTTGAAAACTATACCCAATAAATCAAAGATTATAATATTGAGTCATATAATAAAAATTGGTCGTTCATTATACATGGATCAAAAATAAATCAAAAAACATATCATACAAGATCATGAAGCATTTATCATATATCATAACTCATTTAATATAATGGGTTTCATAAACATTTAAACAATTCATCATAGCATCACATAAGTAAAATAAACAGGGTTAATAGATATATCATCATTATATCATAAACTATATAGATAAATAATAAGTATCATATCAATAGATCAAGCCAATAGTAAATCATAAGTAATATCAAATGATGTTATCATAAATGGGAATTTCATTAAAATACAACTTTGAATATTACATTTGAAAAAATACCCTTTTCATTTTAGAATCAATTCTTTACAATATAAAAAATAGAAAAATATTCTGGAAAATATTTTATTTGAACAAAAAACATGGAAACATTTAGTGGAATATTAAAATAACTTATAGGGAATGAAAATTTGACATTTCATTCAATATATATACATTAAAATCAATATTCCTATTATATGTTTTTATAAAAAGTCAATAGTAACTCTTTTGGAAAACAATAAGAAGATAAATTTTAATTTTTTTTAAAAAAATTAATCCTCGGTAAAAATTTCTTTAAAAAACATATGAAAATATAAAAAATCAACAATGAATACATTGTTATAAAACACAGATATTGAAGTAAAAGTATTTTCAACTGAAGAGAAAAATAATGTCGATTTTCTTAATTATTATATCACTTGAGTACTTAAATCGAATAAAATGAAAAGAAATAATGTAACCCATAGATACAAATATAACATAATAAAATTAATTATATTATTTAGATTTATATCATTCAATTTAATCATTTTAAACTTAATCATAGACAATGAAATTGTAACATAAAACACTTACCCCATGTTTGACTTGCTTCGAAAATGCTCTAACATCCTATATAATAAATTTTAATTTTTTTTATTTATATAAAATAGATATTTTTATACTTATATTATCAAATATGATACAATTATTATATTTCAACACCAATTTCTTAATATTTCCTTTAAAAACATCATTTTTGGGTGTTAACATTTTCATTTTTCATGAAAATTTTGGTTCGATGGTTATAGTCCTTGTACATTGATCATGGTTAAATAATATCCAAAATTTTAATCATCATATAAATATCATATATATATATATATATTCATTATAAATATATATGTGTGTTTGTGTGTGTTTAAATTCATCCATATAAGGTAAATAAAGAAGAATGAATTACATCGTTTATGGAGATAGTAAGTCATATGTATGCATTAACGTTCTTTTCACTTTTTAGAAGACAGAATAAAATAAAGTTCAATAACAATTAACCTTTAAAAAAATATTATTATATTATATATATCACATATATTCATAAAATCTATCCTTATTACCAAACATGTAAATTTGAAATAAAAAATGAATCAAATCGCTTTGTGGGGGAGGTGGTCTAAAAATAAGCACGAGTGATGTTATAATTTTACAAAATATGGAAAGGTTAGAAGTAAGATATGATATTATAATTAATTAATCATAATTATATATTTAATATCATATATATATATTAAACGTAGAGGTAATAGTTCCCACTTACGTAAAAGTGATAATTCCACTTCCCATTTAATGGGAAAATGTTCAATATTTTCGATTAAGCAATCATAAAAAACATTATATTATATATAGGATACATAATTTATAATTTTATTGTAAATATCACATAATTATAATAGGTTAATAGGAAATAAATTGAAGAAGGTTAGGTGGGATGGTTAAATTTCCCTCATTTGGACTTTTTTTGATCATATATTATGACCATTGGAATGGTATATCAAGAATAAAAAAAATATAAATCATGTATTTGGAAATTTATAATAAATTTTGGTGGGGTTTTTTTGACTGTGATGGATAAATTTTGTTTAAAGAAGAAATAATATGGTTGTCCTTTTATATGTTGGGGAGAGGATAGAAAGAAGATTTCTTAAATGTGTAAAAATATTATACTATAATTATCATGAAAAATGAATCCTAATGGATATGTATTCAAATTTGTGATATTATGAGGTCTAAATATGTCAATAAAATTGAATTTAGGCCATTTTAAATTGGAAAACGTACCCTTATATCTCACTTTAACCCCTAGTAAACCCATTTTAACCTTAATTGTGGTGATAATTTTTTATTATTTTTACAATTCATTGTGATCGCAACTGAAACATTAATTATTAATAAATATATAAATTACAACTAAATATATTTAATCCATTTTATCATATTTAATTACTTGAATTGGTGAAATTTATTTTAAAATCAATCCTGTAAAACATGATGAAAATAAATTTTCTAGAAAAAATGTTCTCTTATGTTTAAAATGTTTTTATAAACAAATATGACATAAAATTAATTATAATGACCTTAATTATATTTTTAATAATATAAATTAACTAGTTTTTCTTTTTAACCCATTTTGAAATAAAAATAAAATTTTTAAAATATTTAAATGAAAATGTAATTTTCAATAAAAAGCAATATTTTTCATTATTCATCAAAAAATCAATCATTTCAGAAAATTTTCAAAAATTAAATCTAAGACAATTTTTTACTGTTGAATTAAAAATTTATGCTCATTTTTTCAAATAATTTTTCTTAAATTGGGATAAATTGTTATATTATTTTCTCTTATAAAGTAGTAAAAACAATTTTATTGGAAAATGTATTTTTCACGTATATAATGACATTACTACAAATTGAGTAATTATTTAAAAATATATTTGTTTTATATAATACATTTATACATATATTTTATGAAAAAATGTGATTACTCCTCTTCACAACACCAAATTAATGTCTTGAATATAACTGTATACTATATTACAGTTCATTTAGTCTAGGGATTATGTGCATCGCAAGATATCAAATAAATTAAAATTATATAAAGAGAAATATAACATGAAATCTCAAGGTGTTACACAATTATATTTTGGAATTTTCCTTATCTAGAAAAATCATTTTATTCTACTAATATTTTGAGGAAGATACAGACTCATCCCTCTTATCAAATAGTTTATGACATTTGACATAGAAGAATGGGAGATTATAAATTAGTGTTTTAAAGAGCATAAAGTCATGAGATATGATGAATGAAATTTATTATGGTCAACAATGAAAAAATATAATGTTTAAGGATTCTCATATGTCTATAAATAGTTTAAGATCCTTCACTAAATTAGTGAGTAAATGGAATAGGAGGGATTGTCCCTATGATCGATTGTGTGCCTTTCCTTAAAAAATATAATAACTATACTGAGTAGTGTGTACTCATAGTATATTTATAAATTAGTGTTTTCTATATAAACAATTATGATTCAGTGAGATCTAAAGCATGAGTGGATGTGTGATTTCGCATATTCCTTCTAATAAAGGAATGAGATTAGTATATCTGAAAGGACCATAAGAAGAAGAAATGTTTTAATCAATGTACAAAATTATTCATACCCCCATATTAAGAGTAATTTGGGTTAACCAATTCCCAAATAAGATCCAGATGTAACCATGAATCCTACAATAGTAGGAATCCGGCCATACATAGTTCTCATGAATGGATGTGTAATTTAGTATGTTCCTGATAATAAAGTAATGAGATCAATATATCCTAAAGGACCAGAAGAAGAAGAAACGTTTTAGTCAATGTAAACCTTTCTTCAACCTTAAGTGTAATTTCGGTTAACCTATTCCCAAATAATATCCAAATGTCACCATGTATCCTACAATAGTAGGAATAAATTCATACATAGATCTCATACAATAAATCTCTACAATGAACTATCTTATGTGTCGGGGGTTGGTGTAGTGATTTCATCATTAGTCCATGCAATGGAATGGAAAATCCCAACGTGGATTATAAAGAACAAAAATTTGATGTATTGTTATTTTTTGTGGGGTATTTTAGTCTACTATAGGTTTTTTGTACAAAAAACCATAAACCAAGGATTCTTACATGGATTCAGATCTCATGTAGGTGAATTTAAGTCACATAAGATAAACCACATTGAGTAGTTTAAGTCCATATGTGGTGAATTGTGTGTTGTGGAATTTAATTTCATGTAAATATGACTCATTCCAAGATGTCTAGAGTCATGTAGAGTTGAATTTAGGTGTTAAGCTATTTAAAGTTGTATAACGAGGACCTATAGTTAGAGATTGTTTTATAGATCTAGATCACGAGTAAAAAATAAAATGGATTCATCATTGATTTTGAATTGATGAAGGAATGTATAATGTAAATGGGAGGTATAAAACATGAAAATGATGATTGGGATTAATTTTGAGAGACTTATGGATAAATCTAAGATAGGTAATCTGGATGTCACTTCATATCCTAAAATATCATGAATCATGTAGTGTGTAGTTCTTAGTTAAAATTACTCCATCCTATATTGGTGTTGTTGAGGGACCTGGTGTGAATGTGAAGGACCAAAAAGTAATATAAAGTATGAAATTTGATTGTAATAAATATATGGTTGGAATCAGCTCAGGACCATTGAGTGTCACTATGTAACCTAAGATAACAAGAATCAAGAAACATGTAGATCTAGAAAGGGGGGATTTTTACTCTATTATGGTATTTCATCAGTACAATAAGATTCTTCATAGTTACACCAATGATATATTATCTTGGTTTTTATATATATTTTCTTAGAAAATGGTCTTGGTTGTAAAACCAACATGAATATAAGTATCCAAAATATTAGTATAGGGTTTTTGGTAAAGGGGTAATGTTATCCAATAATATTATTATGTTTAAAAATAGTATAATAATATCCATCTTTTGGATCTGGATCTCATGGAGGATAATTAGGTCATATAGGATTGACTCTCTAGGTAGTTTAAGGTTCTTTAGGGTGGACCATGTGTCATGTAGTTTAATATCATATTACAAAGACTTAGATTTCAATTTATCAAAGATATTATGATAAAGACCGATTCTAAGTAGTTGAAAGTGTGTGAAGAGTAATTAGGTGTTATTCAGTTTATGTTCATATGATAAAGACTCTTATATAGAGGCTTTCTTAACATATTTTTATTATGTTCAAAATAAAATGGATTCATATCAGTTCCAAACTCGTATAAAACTCCACAAGATTTGGTGTTCCTAGGTAATCAATATAAAGTGAGGGTTTTATGTTTATTGGAATTCATGTTTGGTTCTACTTTAAAATATATTATCATCACTAAATATCCTAAGATAATAAGAATTGATCTGATCAAAGTTCTTGAAAAGGACATATCATCCTAGAGTGGAAGCTGATATATAAATATCACAAGTGAATAGATTAATCCTATAATGTGATGGGGATTTTGGAGAAAAATTGTATTTCTAGTTGGTTATAGTATAATAAATCCCAAAATCACTATGTATCCTATGATAATTGGAGTCAAGACATACATAGATCTTATAGGGTATCCTCTATATAGATAAAACTCATATATAAGAAGAATATAAAAAACTTTTTATCCAAATTCAAGTCCATTGAGTATATCTAAAAGAATAAGAGTGTCCAAAAACATAGGATTGAGAGAGGGTTGATGTTAATAGGATATTTAGTTAGGCCTAGGATAGGAGATCATAACATCATTATGTATTGTATGATAATAGGAATCAATCGACACACATTTCTTATATGGTAGCCTCAGTACTGAATTAACTCATGCGTAAGGGGAACATGGCAGTGAAGTTAACTATCATCCAGGTGTGAGAGGGAAAGAAAACCTATTTGAATGAACTAATTTATCACAACAAGTGATGAATCATGAATGGAAATGGAATTTGTTTCAAGTCCTTTGATATTTGGTCAAGGAATCACTATATATATTTTGATTATAGGAGTTAAGCCACAAATATTTCTTGGTATAGAACATATTTTTCATTGGATAGAAAAATCATGAAATTTTTAACAGTCATTGTAGGCATATCCATCAACTCCACAAGGAAGGAAACCACTCCTTTAGATCAAGCTCTTACATATGGTGATTTTTTTTACATGACGTTACACGGGATTGGCTTGAGCAGTTATTTTAATTTCATCCATGATGGACTTCTCAAAATTGATTAAATTCATGTGATATGGACAATATGTTGTGAATTTTAATATCATTTTATGAGGATCAATATGTTATTTAATTTAAAGTCTTATGTTGAGGATATTATCAATCAGTTTTATGTTATGTGACAAGGACGTATGCATCTTGAAGTTTAATTTCAAATGACTATGACCAATATGTTATTCAGTTTAATTCCATGAAGTAAAGAATTTTTTTCATTTTTACATCATGAGATACAAACATATTGAGCATAACATGAAATTATGAAAAATATTTTTGGATAAACCTTGTATTAGTAGTAGGCATGGTATACCCTCGATCCATTATAGTCAGGGAGTAAGCTCCATTATCATAAAACTTATGTATGGTGTATGGTCCATTTTATTTCATCACTATTTTTGGAAGTTTCTTTCTTGGTATCATATGAGTTATTAAGGAAAACACCAATTCAACTTGGATTAATGATAAAAGTTGAACCTTCAAATTTGAAGTTCCCATAGATTTAATGAGTTTGTTTTATTTTTTTCAATGTGAAGAAATTAAATTTTTGTTAGTGTGTGACAATGTGAGTGGATTTAATGTCATTAAACATTTAGAAGGAGAAAAAAAGTTTGAAAATGTGGATAAGTGAGTTGGAAACCAAACATAGACTAAACATCTTGTTAAAGTTGTGTTCACATGGTTTATTGTTGGTTCATGTTAGTGAAGAAGATAGTTAAATAATAGGTAATCCCTCAAAGGGGTATCTAGTATCAAGGTTGTTTTATTTTGTGTTTATAAACTCTTAGATGAAGGTTGGAGAATTCCATAGATAACTTGGAAGGGTCTATATTTAATTTCCATGATTTTGTAATTTTTGTATAGAAATAAAAAATTTGGAAAGTACATAACAAGTGTATGTGTCACTATCTATATATGTATCTATCATTATCTAGGTGGATCATGTCTCATTTTTCATCATTGTGTATGTCATCTTACAAAAAATTATTAAAATATAACAAAGACAATACCTACATTAGTGTTTTCAATCAAAATATGTGTCTAAGGAAGTAACGTATGAGTCATATGTCTATGCATATGTGTGATTTCAAGCTATGTATGGTCTGTTTCTATTTTTTATGTGTCATATGTATACTACATATGGGTAATTTTGGACATAGAAAAGTTTAGAGACTCTTCTAAGTAAAAACACAAGATTCGTTATTTAAAATATGAAGAAAAGATTATCTTGTGATGATGAAATAGTTGTAAAATAATGGTAGAAATAATAATTAAGCTTATATAATCAATGATGTAATCATGAGATTATAGAAGAAGCTGACATGGAAGGACTATAATTTATCTATGACTGAAATGATATATATTCACATTTTTATGGAATCTAGAAAGGAAAAAATAATTTGGGACGCTCAGGAGTTCATCTTCAGTATTAATATATCATAAAAAATCATTTTGATTCAATCTTGAGGATTTGATTATGAAGTTATGATGTTATATGTATTTACATATTTAACTGGATTTTATAAATATATTCATTGGTGTACTCAAGTTTATGTGAAAATTCTCAAAAACTATTACAACTATATATTTTATAAATCCTAACATAAATTTTGTATGGAATCCTTTTTACTGCCTTTTTTATGAATCTAGAACCTACTGAAGTTAAAGGGGAAGGATTTTCAACTAATGTGAAGAAAAGTGGTGAAGAAAAAGGTATTTTTTAATACATTTCTATTTATTAGAATAAAGTGGTCTTAAAAGGAAATATTTTATATTTTTTATACGGATTTCATATTCAATGGTTGTTGTGTGAAAGTCATATGTGATATCTTTCCATTTATATAAATGAAAAAGAAACCAATAAAAAGAATGTAGTTTCTACATCAAAAAAAGAAGACTATCAAACAAATGAGAGTAAAGTTCTGCTATAAATAAATGTGGGTGATATCCCTGAGAATGAGTTGTCTCTCAAGAAATAAAAATAATAAACTAAATTGCTGTTGTGGAAGAAGATTATCTAGGTTATGAAGATGATATAATAAAGAGGTATTAAGGCTTCAAGTTCTTCCTGAGTACTCAGTATATTATGGAATTTTTGTACGAGGAAGGAGCTCTTAAATATCTTTTGGTAGTCAGAGACCTTTTATGGAATTGAATATTTGATACCAATACTTTTTATAATGATCACCAACTAATGAAGTTCTTGTAGTAGTGTACATGATAATACTGGTAAACCAATATTTTCATGCTGAGGATATACCTCAAGAATAATAAGAGGTATTTTTTTATTTTTCATTAAAAATCTACTATGTATAGTTTGACATTAGATGAGAGAAGATTATTGGGACTCTAATATTGGAATTCCTATGAAAATACGGGAATAAAAAAATTATGGGACTCATTGTTGGTGTGTGAGTAACTATTGGTTAGGATAAAAACATCCCACGCAATTTGTAATTTTCCAAAATATTGTTAATGTAGAATCAATAAATGTTGGGACTTACCAATAATGATAAGGAGTAGGCCATTGAGCTGAACATTATAAAAATTAATTTGTGCTATTTCATTTTTTGTATTTTCATTATATGATGGAATAGGTGTTTGGAGAATAAATACTTATGATGAATAAAATCTATAGATTTTAATCAACCCTAATTCACCCCTCTCCCCCTCTTTGGGTAACTACATAACCCACCAATACTCTCAAGAGATATCAAAATTTAGATTCCCTATGATGGATCTATTATTAACTAAAAATTGAAATCAGGGAGTTTGTTTCCCTATAGTATATTCTAAAATTTTATTTCCTATGTGTATTTTCACTTAAATGCATGAAGTAAAAATCGAATGATTATTTTAAAGAGAATCCTAAGATGGATAAATATTTCTCCACCCCTATCATGATAGATTTGGAGGTTTCAAAAAGGTCATTGGGTAACAGGAATAATATATAGGCTAAGGTGGTTATAAATGTTTCAACTAAAGAAGAGGAACAAACATTACCTGATGGTATTTATAAGGGTAGAATAAGTGATAAATCTATTTAAGAAAATTCATCTAGTGAAAAAATATTAAATTTTTACGAAGTTGAATTCATTGAGTCATATCATGACTTTTATTCTGATATTAAGGACCACTAAAATAATGTCCTGCTACAATTTTATTCATATATATTCCTATATATCAAGGTACTAATGGATTAAAATCCATATATATAATAATAATTTTATTATTTGTAGGATGTATTGATTGAGAAAGTTGGTTATTATAACACTCTGAAACCATGTGAAGGTTAATGAAGAAATTGTCTCATTTTTTACGGAAATATTGTATATGGATGATAAATAATTGAAAGAAAATTTATGTGATAAAGAATTAATTGTGAATATTTTCAAAGAGTAATTTCGTGCATTGGAGAAACTTTATAAGGTGTCTATATATTTCAATTATACCCTACTAGAAGAAAAATCAATAAAGTAAAACAACTATAAAGATATTTGGTTTTAGAAAAGAAAAATTCATTGTATCAAACTCTAATGTTGTGGAAAATATAGTAAGATAATTTAAAATCATATAAAACTGAAAATAATACTCACAATATAAAATTATTTGATAATGATGTGATGTTGAAAAATATGGAAGTGGAATAATCTAGAACATCCCAATATGTTAAAAAGAGAATGTTTCCAAATAAAAATTCCAGATAATCCTTAATTTAAATAAGATTCAAAATGGTTAAAATATAAGCTACATATCATATAGAGAAGCATATGACTCTTGCTCATGGAAAAGGTTATCCCAAAACTCAGTTCAATATATGGTTGCTAAATCTATTTCAATTATATATAAAAATGAAAATTCAAATACAATACATATTTATATATATAAACATTCTAGAAACCTTGCCAATAAATCAAGGGTATATGTGACTAATGAGATAATGATTTTCTGGAAAATAGTTTCTATAATGTTAGGGTTGTAGCCTAAAAATATAAAGGTTATAAATCTAACTATACTACACATAAACTAGGGATAATGTGGTTTATTAGAATTTGTTATTGCTATTATATGTTTAGACACAAGGATATGTATTTCTGGAAAAAAAATGTTTAGATTCACAAGTGTTAAAGGGACTAAATTTAGATAAAGAAAATATGGACTACATAAAATACATATTGTAAAAAATCATACGTCAAACAAATAAAATAAGCTATTAATGAAGAATATATATAAAATATTGGAAATATTATATGAATTTTCAACACATATGGCCACTGTTATGAATGATGTTGGCATGTACCTACCAAAATTTATTCTTATAATAATGAAAAGAGAAGGATAAAATAGAGGATAAAGTTGGTAAAGAAACTAGGAGATTCTACCTTGGGTAAGAAATTATTTAAAAAAGAATAATTTTTTATTATCAAGAATACTAAGAATATAGATGAAAATGTAGTATCCATAATGAAAATATTCTTCAATTTTTTTAAGAGAGGTTACCCCATGGACTAATGGAAAATTGAAATGAACCTCAAGAATTAAAAGATCTAGTTGGAATCTAACGAATATGACTCAATCTAAGATATAAATTTTCTTATTAGTATAGTAGTAGACACTAATTGTGAATAAGTTTAGAATCTCCTCAAGAACGAAAGGTAAAAATAGAAAGAGAGCTCTATGAGAGGTGACAATAGGTTGAACATAAGGCTACAAGATGTAGGTTTATTTTTAATATTCTAATAAAGAATAAAGTAAAATAACATATGAATCCTACCAATAATAATACCATGTTGTTATAAGGTGACCAAAATTTTAACGTCATGGTGTATTAAATAATTAATATGTCTATAAATTTTAGACCTTCAATAAAAAAAGACCATGGGTTTATAAATCTATCTTATCCTAGTGACTCACATTGATCAGTTGTCATAGGATCCACCATATTCAAAAGCCCACTATGTTGTGTTCCAAAAATAGGAATTGAAGGTGAATAGTAATGTTGAGAATGCATTGGGGAGTATTCAAAAGTGGTTATTTTTTTGAATATTTATTTATCATTTTTTATGTGTAATTATATATATCTCATTTCAAATTAATACTTCTTCTATGATTTTTAGTCTCCAAAATCTGTTTTAACTCATATAAACTATATTTATCATGGATTTATTATCTAACCAAATGGGTCATAAATACCCTAATGTTTGTGCTTTTTGATGTGTGTGTTCTAGTGAGTTCACTTTATTGTAAATTTTGCAAAATTTATTTGAGCAGCCCCTACATAAAGAAAAGTTATTTTTGTGCTTCATTGAATTGTATAAATTTACTTATTTTATTTATAAATTAACCAATCTTATTTTCTATATTGTTCTGAAACAAGAAAACCTAAATAATTTTTGTTGATGGAACTCTTGTAAAAGAAAATTTTGAACTTTACTTCTCTCATTGGATTAATAGATAATTTCTAAAATTGGTGTATTAATGGGAAGAAGATTTTTTTTTTTGAGATAAAGCTTGAAAAACATTCCCTTCAATTCAAAGAAATGGGGATAAATTTTTTCCCCTGTATTTCATTAACTATCAATAATATTGAGAAATAAATGGAATTGAATTTTTAACTATATGATGTTGACAAAAAATCTAAAGGGGGACATTGAAGTTCCCTTAGAATTTAAAATGCTTATGTTTTATTTTTTGTCAATGTGGATAAATTAATTAAGTTCTAATATGTTAGGAATAGAGTGTAGTGGATATCATTTAACATTTAATAAGGAGAAAATAATTCAAAATAAACAGATAAGAGAGATGGTTAATGAACATGGACTGGAAAGTTTGTAAAAGTTGTGATATCAATGTTTAAATTAAGTTAAAAGTAGTAGATATTCTATTTATGTGTTGGAGACTTTATCCAAGGAGTATCTATTATAATAGCTATTATATTTTGTGTCTATACACTATTATATGAATGTTTTATAAGGATTCATATGACGTATATGTTCCTACGATATAATTTCTAGAATTTCGTAATTTAATTATTGAAATTATAAATTTTTATCTCCATGGATATTTGTTGGAGTAACTCTAGAGGGGTGGGGAATTGAGTATCCCAATAAAATTATATTAAAACTGAATTATTTTGAAATCCTACAAAATTTTTAAATGTGGTATGGCTTATCAAAATAAGTAAAATGATATATATCTTGGTTATTTTAAATATTTTTCTACATATTGATTAGGTCTCGGGTGAATAATATATAAAATATTATTGAATCTTTTCAAATCAATTTACATGATCAAAATATAATATGAACATGAATTTAGATAATCTATCAATGTATATATATATATTACAATTAAAAAATTAATTTTAAGGAATAAATAAATTAAAACAAAATAAAAACACATAGTAGAAAAATGAATGCAAGAGGTTCAGTCTCAAGTTGAGACTTAGTCCTATCCGCGTGGTGATCACCCTCCACCAATCAGTTTATATAAACCAAATTGGATGATCCCTGACCTGGATCAGGTTTATAAAGCAGTTTACAACTATCTACATCATACATGACCTCTTCCATAGTTATGTGTGGGAGTAAAAAGAAACATGCCACACATGGTCCTCTACCACTCCTATGCATGGGAGAAACAAATATAGAAACTGAGTGAGAAGATATAGAATATCATCAATTTTCGTACAAGAGATAGTGTAAGAATGGTAAAGTAGAGTAAGCACACACACTGCTCAAAAAGTAAGAAAAATAAATTAAATCAAGAAATATATTAGTGTAGGGTTTATAAATTATTTGTCTATTACAATCAAACATTTATCTCTTCAGTTGAAAAAGCAATGAATCTTGAGTTAGGTTCTTTTGAAATCATAATAAAAAATAGTGTGTCGCAAAATCTTTTTTTCTTACAAGAGAAAATCACTGAATGTGATGATGTTTTTTTTTCTTAGGGTGTTCACAACAAGTGGGATCTTCATGTATTTCTTTGGGGTTCATCTCTTTTCCTCTTGGATATTCAGTGAATCGCAAGCTCTATATGTCCATAATGTTTCACTATCTTTTCTACACATTTTTATATATATGAATTTGTGGGTATATTACAAGACGTAGTGAGCTCCCCTTTTTATCATCATTAGAATGAACATCCGAATCAGCTTCTACATCATACTACTCGTTTTGAAATACTTGTTGTCGAACATTTAAGGTAAAACCCTTAAAATTGTTAATATAATTAAATTCAATGAAAGTAGAAATTAAAGTAATTTAATTAAAAATAATTAATGTAATAAAAATAGTGATGGTGTCTTATGATCTTGAGGTGTCAAGATCTAGTGGTATGTTGCTCATGCAGTATGTTGCTCTGCGAGTATGACACTGGCAATGTCATAGACATAGAAAACTTTTCAGAATATTGGAGGCGTATCAACTAACGATGTATGTTATGATGGTGTATTATGTGAAGGAGTCTCATACATTGGTAATTTTTCAATGATTTAATTATGAGTCCGGTGGTGGGGAATCTTGAAGTATCTCATATATTCCCAAATTTATGTTCTGGTAGCATGACATCCTGGAAGTGTTTTTACCAATGACGTCTTAAACATTGTCAATTCTTCAGTCCAATGGTATGACAGTCTAATTGTGTGATATCCTATTAGTATCTCATACTTAGAAATTTTTATGCTAGTGGTGTGTCATGTACAATGGTGTCTCACTCAACGGTGTCTCATACATCAACAAATTTATCACATGGTCTCATTATTCATATTACTTATTAGAAAACATGAAATTCATTATTATTATTAAAAACATGCTTTTTTATCATTAAAACTAGAAGGTCAATAATTTTCCCCCTATTTGATGTTTAAAAATAATTTAAATAAAATAATAATGTATAAAATGTCATCTAAGGTATTACAATAGTTTAAACATGATATCCAAGGTAAGATTAATATATAAATCAATATTTATCATTCAGAGAATATGTATATGGTATAAAAGAAAATAATAATAAAATTGGAAGTATCAAAGGAAATCATCGTGAATAAAATTATCAAAGATAATTTGATTAGATAAAAGATAACCATTATTTAATAAAATACTTCAAAATACATATTCTATAAAAGTTATCCATAAAATAATGTGTGAAATAAGAATTCTTCCCCTTTTAAGATTATCGAAAATGTTGAGATTGTTTTAATAATAACATTAATGGAATGAAATAATTTAAAAATTATGACCACAAATTTATTATAATATAGATCCCATCAATGAAATTATAGTCTAATCCAACAAAATGAAAATGTTAAGGTTTGGAATATGGGATCATCAATTCTTTTCTTTTAGCCTTCGATTTCTCTTGCTCATTATTTATGAAAGCTGGATCGGTTAGAGGAAGAGTAGGGGGAGCACCAGGAGAATGATCAAGTGAGAGGTCAAAGGGGAAAATATTCCAAAATAACAATTGGCATGAGATGGTGTAAATCATGTGCATGATCTATAAGAAAATACTGAAAAATGGATGGTACGGGTATAAGGGAACCACCAATAACTCTTGTTTTTAAAGAAAATTGATGAGTAAATAGAATTGATGACTAACTAACCACTTTTTGGCCTTAATCGTGAAGAAAAGGATTCTTGAGATTGATTAAATTTACTATAATTTAGCCACCACTGTCCATTTCACTATAAAAATAAGACTTCTCTTCTATAAACCTATTCAATACAAAGGTCATCTCTATGAGGTGTCTGGATTTTCCTTTAAATACTTCAGTCATATTTGGGATTCTCAAATTCTCATCCAACAATTTAAAATGATCATTCATAGCATCCTCTGTATAGAATCAAAAGAGATAGAACTTGATGGACTTGGTCATAGTCTCTTTATCATAAATCATATTTTTGAATATTTCATGATCATCATATGATCATGATCAGTTCATTTCTAAAACTTCATTAGAATTTATAATGAAATCATAAGTTCTTCACTAAAAGGACAACTAGAGGTAGCATAAAATTCCACTATATCAACTAATATCAATAGATTAACATCAAACACTAATGAAGAAGAAATATCATCGTCAGAAGTATCTGGGAAAGTATCATAAATTCGTTTAAGGATACCGGCCATGGAAGCTTTAAACTCGTTTTTAATTTCCTCTACCGAAGACTTCAAAATTGTCATGTCACAACTTATCCACTTATTCTCAATTATCACCACATATATGTGGGACCACATTTTTTGTTTGACATGCAGGATAACCAACTCAAATAAATAACTCACATCCTTTTTACCAAGTTTTTCAAACTAGAGAAT
The DNA here is from genome assembly GCA_963277665.1 of Viscum album. Taxonomy (NCBI): domain Eukaryota; kingdom Viridiplantae; phylum Streptophyta; class Magnoliopsida; order Santalales; family Viscaceae; genus Viscum; species Viscum album. The sequence continues at coordinate 457,414,806 of OY728166.1, read as the reverse complement.
TCATTTCTTACACGCTTTTGAATCACAGACATCATTTTTTCACAAAAAACATTCATGTCCACATTAGAGACTAAATACATTGGAGTAACTTGAGAAACTGGATCAGATTCAGGTATACGAGGTCATATAGAACATAACTTCTCTCAAGTATACCTTCAAGATCAACCTAGAAAATCAAGAACCCCATAGGGTCACCTACAACACTAACTTTAGGTTTATCATTCATTAGAGGGCTTCTTACAACATAATAGAACATTCACAACTCCTCTTCCATATGGTCTATCCTATGGTCTAAAAAAATATTGTGGTAGGAGGTATCACACTTGTAGAAACAACTGAAATATTTATGTTTCTAGGACCTTATAAACTATGAAAACCCATTGTTTGTTTGAAACTGGCTAACTCATCTTCCAACTATGTACCATTATTTGGAACATATTGTATCTTAATATCCTTTTGGGAATCAATTGTAGTTGACTCACCTTCCACATTTTCACCCATAATAGGCTTATAAAAATTTAAAATAGTTATTTGTTCATTTAAAAATTCGTTCTTAATAAGATCCTTATTCTTTTTATTGGAAACATGTTGTTCCATAGTAGCTATAACTCTCATCTATTTACCCACAAGATAATATGAAACATCATGAGCTATGGAAAATAAACTGACCACAACATCATCAAAAGTTTTTTCATTATAAAATATCTCTAATGACGGGGAATGCTTCCCCAGCACAAATTCAACATTAATCTCTAGATTCATTTCCACATTCTTATTGATTCATAGACTATCATCATGAGGTTCAGAACCATTTCCATCATCAATTTCACAACATGTAGCTGACTCACACCTATCTTAGGGCATGAAAAAATTATTATTTTTTCTAAGATAAAATGTACTAATGTGGTTGACCTAGGATGTCTCCCGAAGAGGAGTGCGCACAAAACGGGATGTCACTTTAAAACGATTGTAAAAATGTTGTTCTTTTAAAAGGAAATTAGAAATTGAAATTATTGAAAAACTATCATATTAAAAAGTTTATTATGTCGGGGTTGGTTTCCGAATTTAAATGATATCCTAGTTCAATTTAATGCAAACCTATTCTTATTTGTAGATTAAAGTGAGTTTCCACAATCATTTCCTCTGACTACCATGGTGAAATTTTGATTTTTAGAGAAAACCTTACCAAGATCTCGGTTTGGTCAACTCTCCTTCCATGTGTAAAATATTTGTACTGAATGTCTTTAATTTAAATGGGCAATACCCTATTGGGTTATGTTTATCCCAAAAAATCATTAACATTCACTACACCTTTTACACGTACTGACGATCATTGAGTATTTCACCTCTAATCCTTGGTCAATTCCATCATATATAAACTATAAAATTATGGAGGGAGATTTTTATTATTTTACCAAGGAAAAAATCAATAACAAAATTAATATTCAAGAATGATCGCACTTGATTATAAAATCCTCTATAAGAAATTTAAATCAACTTTGAAGAAGAAAGAAATTTATTCAATTCCATCCAAGAACTCAAGCATTACAATATAGAAAACCAACCCTTCCCCAGTTGCTCCAAATCTTTACCCCACCATGGTAATGGTAATAGAGATGAATGAGGAAGAAGAAATAATTAGAAAACAATGAAAAAAAAGAAATAAAAGAGAAATAAGAAATGTTCTTCTTTTTGGTTTCCTAGAAGGAATGAGATGGAGAATGTGATGATTTGATAGGGTGGAGCTCTCCTCCTTTTATAGCCAGAATTTGTCCCCCGAATGTTGACACATTTTATCCCCATTAAATGGAATATTCACACGTTGATCCCTTCTTTAATGTTGTTAATAATTCTATTGTACGTTTTCCCTCAAATGTTCAGCGGATTTGGACATGTATTCCAAGAGTTATAGACGTTTTACTCTGAGAATTTATTCTGTCCAGTCAGACTTTCCAAATCGCAAACCTCCAGATTAGGATGCTTTAATTACCCTCAAAATGGCCAATTCCAGCAGTCTTTCCTTCATAACAGATGTTCTACAATTCCTTGCGCGTCCACCCACCAAATATCACAACAATTGGGCCCACCCAAAATTATTTATGGACCCCACACCAAAATTCCACAGAATTGTAAACAGTTTTACTGAGACAACTTGTGAGCTTCTTTTGAGCTTCCATATGGTCGATTCAGCTTTTGGCCCAAAAATAGTAAATGAATCCCTGGATTTTTAGAATCTGTAAAAAATTAATTTTTCAATTTGGATTAGTGTAGATAATGTTATGACCAAACTATATAAATAATTTTACACTGTTAAAAATCTGAAATGGCTTATTTTTACAATTCAGCTCAAAATAAAACCAATATTATAAAAATGAAACAAATCATCTTAGGGGAACACTTTTGTGGGTATAAAACAATGTTATTAAAAATAAATTAATTGAAAATGTTTTCTCTATCAGTATCATCATTATTACATTTTCTATTTTCATCTTCTTCAACCTTTTCTTCATCATCAACATCATCATCATCATTTGTGGATTTTGAACTTTTATATTGATCCTCTCTATAGACCTCAGTCTCTTCTTCATCACTCTTTACCTACAAGTCCTTTTTTGGAATCCTCCTAGGTACAATAGGAGATCTATAGGTAATAGTAGAGGCTTTTGGAGAATGATCACAGTCACTCCCTACATCAAAATATTATTCCTTTTCTACTTCTTCAATGATTGATTCTTCCTCATCTGAGTATTCCAAAGCTTCATCAGACTCCAAACATGGATTAACTTCGTATGTAGGTCTACATGACTGATAATATAGATTATATTCAGCATAAATTTTTTCAATATCACCAATCCATTGTCTATTCCATGGGTTCCATCTTGTCTTTATTCTTGAACGTGTGGAACTAGTTATGCAACAACCTCTATAGTCTATCACAGACTCTTAATCATCACGAACTAGACCCTAGGCCTCTAACTTTGCATAGGTCATCATTGGGTAGATAAATGAGTTTTATCAAGAGGATTGTTTGATATTGTCACACATATGTACCATAAGATATCTACAAAGATTTATCATATGAACTTATGTCATAAGAGATAGGAGATAAATGTGATGATACCTTAAGGTTTAAATGTATCATTTTCTTAGACATGACATATGATGTAGGAACTTAAATAGCAAACGAAATTCTCCATCCAACTCTGAGGAAACATGCCTCTCTGTTGTACCATCTCATGTTTGAAGAGAAAAGGAATCCTCATATATAATAATATCACTATCTTCTAGAATAATCCATTAGAATTCATCATATAATCCATCATCAGGTAAAGTCAATCACATAGCACAATTTCTTGAATAAAAATCAAACACATATCCTTTTTTATGACTTTTAATCCAATCTTAATCGTCTTTATTAGATGAAAACATTATGTTATTATAAAACTCATATACCAACATCAAGTAGAAGGACCTATTATTTTAAGAAAATCACTCCAACCACCCTTGATCTAAGGGATCCTTATGTACTAGATAACTACTCAACATTATCCATTTATAGTCTACTTCCTTTTCTGCAACAACATCTTAGTTGACAAGCTCCAGAATAACTACAGCAACTAGTGCAAGTTCACTTACCAATTTCTTTTGCTTATTTTATGTTTTTGACATTGGAGGAGAAGAATCAAATTTGAGTATCATTATTGGCATTCATATTGACTTGAAAATATCATTTGAGGGTAAGGAGAATGTTGGAATAGCAATAGATTAAAGGACTACATTTGGCTCGAGGGTGACCCATGCAAGTATCGCACGAAGATCAAGATATTATGGGGATATAATTAGTCCTTTTCCATATAATTTGGGATATTAGATATTGCAAAATTGAAATTGTAAAACAAATAAAATTTAAAATCAAGAAAAAAACATGCATTGGGTTTCATTAAATGAAATAAACTGGTAAATAAACCGGAAGTTTGAAAATAACAAGAAACATAGAAATTTTTTCCAATGCAAAATAATAAATGGCATACTGAATCAATGGTATGACAAGCCAATAGTGTGAAAAACCAATTGCATGACATACCAATGGCTTGTTATAGTTAACAATATTTCATCACAATGGTGTGTTACCTATAACGGTAAGTCATATACAACGTTTTTTCATTGAATATTAAACTGAACCAAAATTTATCATTCCTAATTCATGTTCGTTGTAATTAATTCTTTTATAATTCAATGTCTTAATGAATATATCATCTAACTGATTTTCTGTACCAATAAACAGAAGATTAATATATCCCTTTTGAAAATGATCTATCAAAAATTAATTTCAGATATTAATTTGTTTTGTTCTAGATTGAGAAAGAGTATTCATAGATATGTTTATTTTTCTTGTATTGTAATAGTTTATGCAAACATGTTGGAACTGATATCTATAGTCTAGTAGATTGTGCTTTATCCACAAAATTTTTTCACAGCAACTACCTGTATCTATGTAATCATCTTTATCAGTAGAAAATTAAATAGAATTTTTCTTTTTATACACTATGAAAATAGACACTTTACTAAGAAGAGACATGTTCCAGAGGTTCTTTTTCTCTCTATCTTGAATCCACAAAAATTAGAATGAGAATAAATTAATAAATCAAATATTGATAATCTCTGGTAAAACAATCCTAAATTGTAAGTATACATGAGGTATTTGAAAATTATTTTAATAGGGAAAGGATGTGACTCTTTTGGGTTAGCTTGAAAACCAGAAAGCATACACACACTATCAAATTTAACTGGTCGACTAGCAGTAAAAAATAGATAAGAATTTCCATCATACCTATATAACTGGTTAGATCAACTAGATTACAATATTCATCAATATCCAATTTATAGGTGGTACTCGTAGAAGTATCACTACTTTTAATTCTAACCAACTTATAACATTTTAAAAAAAACTTTTATCTATATATATTGATTCAAAATAATTCCTTCCTTATTTCGAGAAATTTGAAATCCAATAAATCATTTGACTTCCACCTTTAAATTCCTATGAAATTCATTTTTCATCATCTTTGAAAAATTAGTGCAAAGAGATTTTTTTGGAGATCAAAAAAAATACCATCAACATATATTTCTACTACTAATACATCTTTTGAAATTAGTTTTATCAAAAGGGTATGATCACCTATTCCATTTGAAAATCCTTTTAAAATCACTAATCTATAGATTGTATCATATCAAGATCTAAGAGCATATTTTAAATAGTATAAACCTTTAGTTAATTTAAAAACACGATTTGAAATCTGAGGATTTTGAAAACTAGGGGTTGTTCTAAAAAACATCCTCAATTATAAAATAATTTAAGAATGTAAACATGACAACATCTGATAAATTTTGTAATTTATATGGGATCCATAAGAAAGAAGGATTATTTTGGATTCAAGTATTGCTAAAAGTGAAAAAATTTCCTCATAGTCAATCCCTTATTCTATACTATAACCTAGTAAAACTAGTCAAGCCTTGTTTCGAACTATATTTCCTAACACATAAACTTTATTACTAAACACCCATTTAGTGCTAGTAGTCAATGTCTCTTTGTGTCAATCTACAAGTTCCCACACTCTTTTCTTTCAGACTAATTTAACTCTTCTTGAATTTATATTACCCATAATTCTTCATTAATTTCTTTATTAATGTGCATAGGTTCAAATTGAGACAAGAAATATTGATGTAAACATGATTTCTAATAGAAGAACTAGTTTGAGTTCCTATATTTATATCACCTACAAAAGAATATAATGGATGGTACTTGATATTTCTAATAGCTCTATAGAGAGAGGGACTGGTAACATCTGGTTTTCCAATTTCATGTTCAAGAATTTCTAGAAATTGTTTAGAACTATAAGATATTTATTCTTTTTATATAGTAAAATATAAAGGTTTGGAATATGATATCATAGAAAATAAATCATCCTCATGGTTTTCTAAGGAGGAATTAGGATCATGTGGATTAGCGTTATCAAATTTGACATGGAACGATTCTTCCACAGTAATGGACATCTTATGAAAAACTCAAGAAGCTTTGCTAGAAATTTAATAACCAAAGAAAATTCCTTCATCATTTTTGGAAGAAAAATATTCCATGTTATCCTCATTGTTATGAATAAATATACTATAAAAAAATACTCTAAAGTAATTAACCTTAGGTTTCCTATTATTTCACACCTCATATGGGTTCTTCTTATGTATAAATCTAATTATGACTCTTTTTATAATGTAGCAATATTTATTGACATATTCTTACAAAAAATAGAGAGGTAGTTCAAACTCATTTTACTTGGTCTGGGCTATCTCTTGTATGTTTTGATTTCATCTTCAAAAATATCATTCTACTAAGGGGTCCTAAAAGCAGATAAGTTGTGAGTGTAGCCATTTTTGATAAAAAATACTCAAAATAATTATTCTCAAAATCATGACCATGATCACTTTCTATGGTCTTAATCCTAAGTCTACTACGATTTTATACAGATTTAGCATACTTGGTATAGAAACAGTAGGCTTCACTTATGTGTGATAGAAAATATACCCAAGTTTACCTATAATAGTAATTTATTATAACATAAATATAGTATGTCCCATTAAGACTTGAAACTTTAGAGGGTCCAAACAAATCCATATGAGCCAACTCTAGTGGTTGAGAAGTTGACACTTTTTTTAGTTTAAAATAAAAATTATGTTGTTTCCCTTTTTTTGATCGAGGTTACAAAATTCATTAGTTGGAAATTCATGTTTAGGCAGATCCCTAACTAACCCTTTCTTAATTAGCTTCCTAAATGAGTTAATGATGAAATGACCTAGTCTACGGTACCAAAAGAAATTATTTATTCTGAAATTCACTCAATCATGAAACATTCTATGAAACTAAATAATTTAGACCTATAGAATAAACATTTCCCTTTAATAAGGATGTAGAAGTTAAATAATTTTTGGAATCAAAAACATTATATCCATTATTATTAGACATAACATAAAAAAAATCATTAAAAAACTACGAAATGATAAGAATATTATATTTTAAAACATCAAAATATAAAACTTTTGAAATCAAAACTGATTTTTTAAACAAATTTGTCTTAGGCTGATAATTTTTCCTTTTTCATTGTCACCAAAGGTGACATGACAACCATCAATATTGATAAGGATCTTCAAGGAAGAATATTCACCTATTATATGTCTTGAATAACCATTGTCTAAGTACCATAGGCTTCTACTAGAGGTCTTCAAAACATGTTTTAAACAAGAAATGATTTGGGTACCCAAATCTATTTGGGTGCAGAAATGTCAGTAATAAAGGATTTGGGAACCCATATTTTTCTTGTGGGTTTCTTATAAATGGATTGAAGGCTCGTAGAAATAAAAACATTATTGTTTCATTTTCAAAAAAAATTAGAAGTAGATCCTATAGGTCATGATTTATGAACAAAATGATTCATAGATATTCTTCTCTATCCCTATTCATATCATATCCTAGTAACATATTTTGGAGAAACTTGGTTTCTTAGAATTTTGTCATTTTCTCTCTACCATTCGTAAATTTTTTAAAGTATTTCTCTAATATTTCATTTTAATGTTTAAGTTCATTATTTTCTATAATCATTTGAAAAACAATTTCTTTTTCTAAAAACAACTCAGATTTACAGTTTACAGTTAGAGAATTTTGTCTTTTTAAAACAATATATTTACCCTATATCTCATTAAATGTATCCTCTAGAATATTGATATATTTAATTAATTATTCTCTTGAAAAATCATTATCATAATTTTTTTCACTAACAAAGTAATTAGACACATGAATACGAAAAATATTATAAATTTTGGGTAATGTAGATACCGTGATGATTCTTGGTCATAAAGAACATATTTTCTCTATCTAGATTTTCTTCAGGTGAATAATTCAAGTCACTAGAGCAATCCTTGGATGAACTCCAGCTGTCTATTATAGCCTTACTGTATCTTTTATCGTTATCTTTATGTTTGATTTTTTATTTCATCTTAGAAAATTCAGATCATATGTGACTATTCCTTTTTCATTCATAATAGATAACTTTTTTTGGATCATCATCCTTTTTCTTTCAATTTTCTCTATTTTCACATTTTCTTTTATAATTTGATTTCTTAAAGAACATTTTCTTCTAGAGTATCTTATTAGTCCTTTTATCTGGGTGATCCATTTCCTCGTCACTGTTGGAGTTAGATTCACTAGAACTTGAATCTATAAAATGGACCTTTTCTTTTTCTTTTTCTTTTGTTGTATAGGGGTAGTAGTCTTGAAATCTATTAACTTCCTCTTAGGATTCTCATCCTCATATCTATTTACCTTCAAATCTTCTTCTTATACAGCAATTTTACCTATCATCTCTTTCACATAAAGTTTACTTATATAGCATAATTATCTTATTGAAGTTGAAGAGACTCTCCATATTTTTGGTAAGAATCTCAACAATCTCATTATATTGTCCTTGTCAGATGCAGGATTTCCAAGAAATCTCATGGTATTAAATTTCTCATTAAACCTTGGGTACTTATCTGAAATGGTCTAATAAATTTTCAACTTAAAATTATCATGTTTAATAGTATATGTATTAAGACTCATTTATTTAACATTATATGTTCCCTAATTATAAATAGAAAAGGTATCCCAAATTTCAAAAGTAATTTTTACAATAAAAAATCCTATTAAACTATTCATCACCAAGGCCACAGTACATGGAATTCGTATCTTTACAATTATTGTTGTGTGATAATTTTTTTCCATCATCTGAAGTCCTTCTAGTAGTATGAAATATTATATATTCATCTTCTATTGTAGACCAATTACCAATACCTATGCTCTTTATGTTAATTTTCATCTTTATTTTCTATTAGGAATAATTGTTTCCATTGAATAAAAGAGATATATTTGAAGTGGGTTATTCTTGAATATTATGAATAATAAATAACTAAATTTAAGACTATCACAAATTTAATATCTTTGAAGAATAATTAAACAATATTAAAAAAAATTGAAAACTTGAATACCAAAAAAAGAAGAACCTCAAATTCCAAATTTTGGTTGGAGAGAGTAACTCAAAAGTGGGTGAAATGAGTTCCCAATAAATTTTTTAAAAAAAAAGATTATTTTGAAATCCCCCAAATGTTTCAATTCATGAATGTTTATCAAAATATTTAGTATGACATATATATTAATCTTTGTAAATATTTCTCTACATATTTATTAGGTCTAAGATGGATAATATATAAAATATTATTGAATCTTGGATCATGTTTTTACAATAGTCTAAAACATTCCAGGACATACATTCCCTCTTCTATATTTATTCATGGATGTAAAAAAAATACACCACATATAGACCTCTATTACTCTTATCCCTTAGAGAAACAAATATAGAAAGTTCTTGATAAGATATCGAGTATCTTCTAGTTTTTTGAAGAAGACATAGTGCATATGGTGACGATTATTAAGAACACACACTACTCAAAAACTAATAAAACTAAATAGAATTGAAAATTCTAAATGTTTAGGGTTTATAAATACTCGTTTGTTATAGTGAAGATCGCATCTCTTAAGTGGAATCAGTAAAAAATCTTGATTCATGTTCTATCAAAATATTCATGGAAGACATAGTATCACAAACTCTTGTTTTCTTACTGGAGGAAAGCACTATATATGATGATGTTTTCACTTCCTTGGTCGAATGTTCAGAGATGGTGATCTGTTCATGTTTTAAATAATGTTTAACTCTTTAGCTCTTATATAATCAATGAATCACGAGCTCTTTATAACCACTAAATTTTTCAATATTTTCTTCATTTTGTTATCTATATGACTATCTGTATATTTCAAGAGAGAGTGTGCTCCACATTCTATTAGCAGCAGTTGGAAAATCCAAATCAGCTGCCACATTGTACTACTCATTCAGACATGATTCTTGTCATACATTTATAGTAAAAAAATTAAAATAGTAAATAGAATTAAATTAAATGAAATTATCTGTTAGATTAATGTAATTTAAAATAAGTAATGTATTAAAAATAGTAACGGTGTATTAAGATCTTGAAGTTCCATGATATAGATGTATGTTTCTGTGGAGATATTTTTCTCTGGTAGTATGACATTGGCGGTGTCTTAGACTTAGCCAAATTTTCATTATATTGGCAGTATCTCAACTAATGATGTATGGTCTGATGGTGTATTATTTGACAGTGTCTCAGTCGTAGGTAATTTTTTTAGTTTTGGTGTTATGATTCTGACAGTGTGACACTTGGCGGTATCTCATACCTTGTCAGATTTATGTTTTGGAAGCATGACATCCTGGTGGTGTGTCGAACAATGGTTTAAAATACTTCATCAATTCATCGGTCAAGTGGTATGATAGTCTAACAGGGTGATATCCGAGAGGTATCTCAAACATAGAGATTTTTTCTAGTGGTGTATCGTAGACAACGACATCTAACTCAACAGTTTCTCAGACTTATACATATTTATCAACATGGCTCAAAATATATATTACTTATAGAAAAACATGAAATTCATCAGTATTATAAATAACATGACTATATGATCATTAAAAATAGGATTTCAACAATGAACAAGATGTCTTATTTCAAATATATGCGTTTTTTCATTCAATATATTGTGTATGCAACATATTTTCATCTATGAATTTGTTATCTCATAGTAATCATGAAAATACTTAAAAGGCATGACCTATGTATGTGTGTTTTCAATTGGTGTATGTGTTAATGAAATTGATGTATGATTTATCTATCTATGTGTATGTATGATATCAAGCTATGTATGTGTCATTGTTGTATGTGTATATGTCATATGTGGACTGAAGTTGTGTCATTTTTGATTTAGAAAAATTCAGAGACTCCACTGTGTGAAAATTTGAGTTTCCAAATTTAAAATGTAATGGGGAAAACAATTTGGGATGATTTAATATTTGTTCAATCATGGTCAAAAACTTTTTAACTCTTATTGATGTCTTTATATAAGAATAATATTAAATAATTTTCTGATATGGAAGGTTTAGAATTTATCCAAGCCTAAAATGAGAGAGTTTATATATTTTAGTGAATCTAAAAATAAATAAAATTATTCAATTGGTGAATGTGACAAACATCAGTGTTTTATAAAAAACAATAATCATTATTAAAACTTGATGATTTGAGTATTAAATTGAGATAAAATGGGAATGTATAGATTTGATTGAAATATATACAAGTCCTCATTGGCGCACTAAATTACATGTGAGAAATTCATTACAACTATTGTATTTGTATATTTTATATTTCCAAGAAGAAATATTTATTGGAAGCTTTTGTATTATATTTTGAAAATACTGAATCTTGTAGGATATAAACGAGAAGTCCCTTTATACAAATAATGAATGGAAATAAAGAAAGGGTTATTTTTCTAATATATTGTTATTAAGATAGATATAGACATTGAAGAAAAAATAAAATTAATGATTTCATATTATGGATATATTTTCATCATGTAGTAGTTATTGTGTTCTAGATCTATGTGAGATATTTATATATATGGAAAATAAATATAATCCCATGAAAATTTTGTATGGTTTGTACAAAAAATAAATTACTCTCTCAAAAATAAATTTTAATTTACTATTTCTATAAAAATATTTCTGTGTGGGATGAGATAATGATTTATCTCTGATGGAAAAATAAGATGAAACCAAACTAGTCTTAAAACAGATGATTATTTGGGGTTTGAATAAGAATGATAAAGGAGAGACTCATGTTGTTAGTTTTTCCTAAGTACTTAGTAGATTGAAGATGTTCGGTGAGTAGGATGATCTAGTAAATATTTTATGGTAGTCAAAGTTTGTATATTGAAGTGATTACTTGATACTAGCAGTTTGAGAGAGATCATCAACTGTTAACGTTATTAAAGTAGTTTTTACAAGTGAACCTACGATTTAGCGTGTACGTAGAGGGAGATCTACCTCAAGTAGATGAAGTAGTTATTTTCTATTTATAGAGCCAACCTGTTATAGATATTGTAAATATATCAAGGATAATATTAGTGGGACTCTAATATGGGTATTCCAGAGATAATATTTGAATCTGAATATAGTGGGACTTCTTGTTGCTTTGTGAAGCAATATGGGTTAGAAAAATAATAACCCACAAAACTTTTACTTTCTAATCAAATTATTAATGTATAATTAATGATTAGGGGGAGTAACCAATCCCAATAAAGATTACGTTATTGAGAATAATCTTTTAAAAATACAAATGTTCTATTTTATTTTCTTTATTTGCATTTAATTATGGAGTACATGTTATGGGTGGATAAAAAATATCTAATCTGTATGAATGGATAAATTATTTTTAATCAACCTATCATGAATAAAAGTGTAGGTTTAATTAAATAAATAAAATTTTCCCACCCATGATTCCTCTTCCCTATCTAGGTGACTACACAATCCACTAGGACTCTAAATATCGAACACCCTTGCAATAAGGTTTGGGTAAACAACTTGGTTGTTCAAGGTGTGTAATGTTTTCTATTCAATTTAGTCTAACCCATACAGTTGAATGTAATACTTCGCATATTTAAAAAACTGAATACTGATATAAATGATAAGTGATAGAAGTTGGACCTCAATAGGCAAGACTCCTATGTCCCATATCTAAGCAAAAATGGGGTCACATATGTGGTTATATTGGTTTTTATACAATAGGTCCACAAAGAATATAAGAGACTATCCAGGAAGAAAATATTCTATTTTTACACCATCTTCTAAAAGATATAGGATATATATTTTTTAAATTCTATTTCTATCTATTCTATACTACATGATATAAAAATTTGGAATTTGACTAAATATTGAATCTATGATACACCATTTTAAATTCAAAATTTCAAAAATGATGTTTGTATCTATCAATATAGTGTGAGGTTCACCAAATTTGATAATGATATTATACTTGAAGACATTAATGATCACTTTTTTTCTGACAACGTTGATGGATATATCCACAACACACTTAGATAAGAAGTTTTTGGAAATAAAAAAAATTGAATTGTCTGGCTATAGCCAGAGGATATCTCCCTATGAAGTTTACTCCTCATATAGAAAATCACTAATAGTATTTGGAACTCTAGAAATTTTAGGGGTTTATGAATAAATTTGGAGTATATCTAAAAATCATATAATGTCTTTGTGAACTCCATGAACTCTTGAATCATTGATGGATAGAAGTATACAAGTTTCCAGATTTAATGGAAGATCGTGGATCCTAACTACTGGGCACCACAGGCACTCTCAATGACATCCTACATAACAACAAGGCCCTATTCTATTTCAATACATCTGAGGAAGAATCTATGAAAGTATTATTTATTGAGTAATTTCTTATAATTTCATCCATTACAGAGGATGAAATTTACTATTTTATTAAATATTTATTCCTTCATGGCTCAATTCAATGACAAAAACCCATCTTTAAGGTAGTCTATGATGGTATACAATCATATGGTTTTGTAATTTATTTGGTGGGGGTAGATATTATCATTTTCCACGTGTTGTGTTAACCCAATTAATCGATTAAATATTATTATCGATGATTGATGAGATAACCTTATGATGTGTGATATGAATGAGCATATCATCCTAGTATATATATTATAGGGTTATATATATATATATTGTGTAGTGTATATTATTGGGAATTCTATGAACACCAATTTTTATCCATTGTTGGATATGAGGGGAATTCATCAATTAATCCACTTATATAATCAATTAAGGGAGATTAATATTTCTTTTTGATGGCATAATCACTATTGATTTTCCTGATTACCAATTCCTAATTACCTTATATATTTAAATGGACCACTAGTACCTTTTGGGATGATTTCAAAATATTGATAAGGGATTGATATCTTTCCTTACAATTTGTGAAGCCTATTTATAGTAAGATGGAATAAGGAAAAAATAATCCTTTAAGGAGATGAATACAATCTGCATGCTAACCTAGATATATTTTGTGTTTTCTATCATTTTTCTTGATGTACACCTTGAAGAACCATCAATGTACATCTCACATGACAAAGATGTTTCATGAATGAAGAATAACTCCTCAAAAAGGTGTTCTATCTCCAGTAATGACCTTTCCGAGGCAGGGTATACTATTAGGAAATTTACTAATTCTTGATATTTAATCTATTTCTATACATGAACTAGGTATCAAAATTCTACAGAACGATTGGCCACCATTCTATAACCCAAGTTAACATTGGACATTTTAAGAAGAATATTTGTGAATTAGAAGTATAGAATAGATGGATCATTTCATGTTTCAACTAGTATCTCTGTTTCTGTACAATAACGATCAATTCATATTGGATCTTATATATTTATAAATATTGATTCTTAGCATCCAATAATTTTATTTTCTGATAATAGAGACTAGTTTCATTCTCTGAATCATTCTTTTAAGCAGGGATGGAACAAACTGATCACTCTAGCGTTACCACAAAAAAGAAGAGTGGCTTCCCTTTTACCAACACAATCAATACAAGAGGATGCAGAATATATTAATTAAGATCACAAAATTCTCTCTGATAATCTCCATCCCACTAATAGGTAACCCCTTTATAGTTCAACTTTTTAAAGGGAGAATGTTTTTTTATCAAGGATGGCTATGTAGTTTCTGATGTTGGAAAAACACACCTGAATTCCTATAAACTATTTTATCATTTAAGAAGCTGAAATAAAAAATATTCCCTTGTTATTTTAATGTATTACAAAATTCTACAATATCATACCATGAAGATAAACAATTTTCCCAATGTTACCCTGAATGATATTTTTAATGGGTTCATTTTCAAGATGTGTTACTATGATTTTTTAAATATAACTTCATTGTATAAAATATAAAAAAACATTATCAATAATTGTCCAATGTATAATCTATATAACACTACACAACCTTCCCCATAAAACACTTGAAGATATGGTGCATTTATTTTCAATATGTAGCATCAGTATTCATCATGATAATAGGAATTAAATGATAATATTATTCCTAATTTGGATCCCGGAAGGTGGTGGAATATTAATTTTTTGGGTATCTTGGATATGGATTTATCCAAAATATGAATCCAAAATGGATAGGGATAATAAACCCTCTATTTCAATGATCATTAATTTAGTGATGAGGATAGAGAAATCATACTTTATATAGTGCCACTTGTGGCCCCTGAATTAGATTTAAACTCCAACTTGACTACAATATTTATTGATAGGTATAATTTTTATGATATATTCTGATTATTGGACTTCATAAATAACATTACATTTTATCAAGTTATCAAATATTATTTCCAATTTGGTAACATGATCTTAATTCATTCTTCATTATATATTTTTATATCTTTAATGGTCTCCTAAAAAACATAAATGATAGGTAGCCACTTAGGGATCCAATCTTCCCATTTTCATGTTATTTAAAACATAAAATTCTAATTACTACTTGAGGAAGGATATATATGTATCTTGTTTTTTAGTTTTCATGGTACTACATATCAATATTGGCCACATTTCATCCACTATGCCTAGTTAACATATCTGATTTCATCAAATATGGAAGAGACGCCTTACTTGAATGTTGAAGGAGCATCCCTGTGGTCTGTCACATAATATTCAATATATTTTGAGGAATAAGATAGACTAGATTCATAATATCTATTAGATTATATGTCAGATTTTTTATAACCATAATAATTATTCCATTCTTATGAATGTCTAGGATTATTTGATGTGGTCGATACCATAAGGATGAAATAGATTTTTACTAAACCCCATGTTTTTATACTCTTTAAATTCATATCCAACTAATTAAATTACCTTTTATAGTTTGAATAAAGACCATATGAACTTTCTCTAATTTAGAGTTACTTAGGTTTGAGGTTAGGTTTCATGGATTGTATAGTAATTCTTGGCAGTGGTTACAAAATTTAAAGGTCTACCTAACCCGCATATGAGAGGAAAGTGATTTGGGGTCTTAATTCATTGTCTAATCGGACTTGGGTGCCATAATGATTTCCTATATTGAGGTTTTCTGCCTCAATTATATTAATGTTTAATATGTAATTGTTACTATGTTTCTTTATTTATTAGCTAGAATTTCTTCAAGACCATTAGGGGAAACAATCAAAATAAAATTAATGATCACTTATATCCCATCAACTTTATAGATATTTGTTATAGTAAAGATATTCATAGGACTAAAATGTGGATCATTCACAGTACAATACCATTACAATACCATTAATAGAGTACTTCCAGCACTAATTATATAGTGAGGGGTCTGATGCATGCATATTAAATCAAAACACTTAATGAACACCATTGAAGTCCATGTATTGAAGAACTACTATGAATTTGAATTCATAATTGAGAGCACTATATTGGGTCCTGAGCGTGATAGTTTAGAGAGATCTCATCACACTATGGTCATTTCAAATAATTTTGAAGTCAAAGTTACACAAGTTAGTTTCACTTTATCCAAAAAAATACCACGGTTTGTGATAAACCCCGATTTTTCAATATTATTTGAACATAAAATAAAATGTTTTTGAAAATTAAATGATTATTTATACCAATATTTAATCATTTTTTATTTGATTTTAGGATATAATAAATGCACACAAATGAGCTAAAAAATACTGAATTCAACATGACGATGATTTTCTATGACAAAGGAAAACTCAAATCCTAATCCAGAATCTCAAAACTAAAGATCTAGAAGGAAATAGAACCAATATTTTTGGGAAAAACCATTAATATCCTAAATCCCGCATTCACGATGTGAAATATAACAATGAGGTGAGATATAACAATTGAATAATGAAAAAAATCAGAATAAGAAGATGAAATCATGGGTCATAATGTGACACGTATGACCCCTATGAGAAACAACCAAGAATAACCTAGAGGGGAATTCAAAGAATGAAATAAAAAATTAAATTTTATCCCAAAAAAAACTCATATCGTGAACTCACTATCCATGACATGAAATACTCATATAGACCTACAAATATCAACCTTTTATGAATTTAATGATATATATCCTTTAAAACACCCCCATTGTGACATGTAATGACTTTCACTAACATAATGGTATATGAATGGGGCCTGAGGTTGTAATTTATCCATAAAAATAGAAGTATATAGTGATTAGAAATATTATCAGATATTATGTAAGTTTTGTTGTGCTATGGAATTTCAATACTTCATTTAGTTTTTTAGTTTTTAATTTCTTTCTCTTGTAATGAGACATCATATTTTAATTAAATTATTCTCCCATTATCATATATTTCATTATTTCTCTATTTTCTCTATATTATGTGATATGTTACACTCATAATGATGAGTGACTTACCTGAGGCTTGGCCTTGGTAATGGTTTTGCAGCATTCCAAAATTTATGCACTTTTAATTTCAAAAGGATTTATTACTATATTTAGTAGATGTGAAATAATATCATGGGTGAGATGATCATCCGTGACATGGATCTCATATCCATCCCAATTCTTTTATTTAAATTATATACCCCCTTTCCTTAAGTAAAATCATCATACAGTTGAGTTGAGGTTGCTCGATGGGACAGAACGACATAATGTGGAGTCAGGTCTTTTAGGATATTACACTCTAGATCATGTTTTTTATCCAATTATGCTATTAATATAGGTAGTATTCAGTGTGTCAAAGAGGATTCCAAGGCATGTTGAAACTTCAAACTCAATAAATTAAAAAATAGAAATTCATGAATGATGTTTTATAAATGAATTATCAAATTTAAATTAAATACAATAAATTATTAATGAAGGAACCCATGAAACCAAACCCTAAGAAATGAGACCTTTATTACTAATTACATTCTATTTGCATATTTATTTAGGACTCATATTTGAATTAATGTTATACTATTCCAAAACCCAAAAAAATCATTATCTTTGGAAATAAATGAAATCCAAAAAAAATTGGTGAATTAGAATTAGTGAAGGGACCACTGTAAATCATATCATGTGACATATCCATGGTTATCCATTGTGTTTCACTATGAAAATAAATTATCTTTGGTGCCATCCTATGATAGGCATGTCAAAATTGGGACCATTTCGTGTGAGATAAGTAGTTTTTCCTTCATCGATTATATTTTGACATTGTAAATATTTTTTCTCTTTAAAAAATATCTCTAAACAATATATTTTTCCATAATGTATCAAAACATCCCATATTTTACATGGAGTTATTACTAAAAAGTGAAACACCAATAGGAAGTAGTTGAGAATGATTTGAATGACCACGTGAAATGGATTACAACACATTGAAAGACTTGAAGAGAAAAATGGAATGTCTAAATCCATATTTCCATGCATTAAATAAGTGAAAAATATAGTATGAAACTGTCAATGGGGAAAGATATTTCAACCCTTATATTTGAAGTTGATGAACCTGAGATTGTGAATGAGGTGGTACCTAAAGATCCATTCCACCCTACTTAACTAATACTCAAGGATATTTATGATGAATACAAGCCTGATAATATTCATATAGGATATTAAGAAGATTTTGATAACTTCTAGAATGAATATGAGGTGTAGTATGATATCCCTATCACATAAAAATTGATGAATCATAACCAGTGCACCTCACTCTACACTTAAGAGAATAAGATACCATCAAAGTAGTGGAATTAAATGAATGACTAGAGGAGACTAACTACCTAAATCCATCTAGAGAAAATCGACTCCAATATGAACATTACAATGGAAAAATAATTGAATTAAAACCAAATTATGGAGATGAGCATTTTCTAAACTCATTCTCCCCATTTTTATTCTATCTAAATTAATTACCAATTCATAATATTTTTGTTTTAGAAAATGGTATGACTTATATTTTTTCCTTGCAATAAGACTAAAAAATGAAACAAACCTGTTGAGGACCACATGTAGGTCTTTGATGACATTGAAAAATTATTAGAGGAATCCCATGGAGATATCCAAGTGGATTTATCACAAGAATATGATAAAAATGTTTCCTATATCGAAGGGGATGATTATTTTATTGGTTCATCTCAATTAATTTTTTTAAATTAAATTTCACATTAACTTTACTTTTTACTATTATTTTAATGTAATATATCAGGAGAAACCACTAGATAATAAAGTAGTTTTACATCTGGAAACTAATAAAGATAATGACCCATACTTCATCCTTCTCCTTCCTTGAATGTTTTCATCATTTTTAATGGGTAGGATATTTTGTACTATCTACATGGAGTCCTTTCCAAAAAATAAAAAGAAATAAAAGCTAGAAACATCAACGTGCGTTGGTTCAAATCCAAGAAACTCCACCCAAGATCAGATTATGGATGATGGATTATACTTCCCTTATAGAGGTATTCAAAAACTAGGCCCCACTTATAGGATAAAAAATATACTGTTATTATTTTATTTTCATTAACATTACATGAATTTAAATTTCATATAAAAGTTTAGGAATTAGCTATTAGGATTCATCCCTATTCCTAATTATTTTTTTATGATTACTTTGAAATGATACTTATGTTCTAATGAGACGTTTTCTTTTACAAATCCATCACGACACTGATACAAGAGGTAGGAATAAATTAATGATTTTGTCGACAATAAACACATTATGTGAAAAGGGAATTCACCTAATAAAATTATTCATTCTATAAAAATGGAATTCAAAATGTATAATCTTTCCGAACTAGATCATTGAAAATTTGATTCACCCAATGAAAAGGAATGATGACATGAACTATTGTAGAATATGATAGACTGAACAGAACCTACACAATTCAAAGTTATGCATCATTGAGAATGTGAGTATGTGTTTTAATTAATTATTTAATTTTACCTTGCAATTTTTAATATGTGTTTGAGAATTAAAAATAAATTGCATGCCCCACTTTGAACCCCTGTACTTTAGCATTAATCTATGTGACATAAGATTCTTAAGATAATCATTATTCCATATTTTAATTCTCACTTTTGACATGATTAGATGAGTGAAATTGTTAAATTAATGATTAATGTAAATCATGAAGGTTTAAATTTTACAAATCATTGTTTTGGGGAGTAATTTTATTTCTACAATATAAATTCATCTTATATATTTCATGTTTTAAATTTATAAAATTGATATGGATTAGTATATTATTTTTATTAATTATCATTTTTAATTTTACCAAACAATATTTTCTCATAACTAAGATAATTTATGGACAAATATTTACCATTTATTTCTATATTATATTTCTTGACAAACTCGGGCGTGTTCTTCTTCCAGAGTTTTTATGGAATCTTATCGAATCTATTATTGAACATAGTTATTTTTAACATGATTGAGGAATTTTTATTATTTAAGACCCTTTATCCGTGGAACTAACTTTAACATAAGTCCTTATTTTCCACATATAATACATGAATTACTCTGATTGGAAATGAGTCATATAACAATCATATTAAATCCACTCCTTCCTTACACATAGTATATTCTACAATATTTAAAAGCATAAGTGTGGGGGATATGTTTTCAATGGTTTATAGGGATGTAATACATTGAGGAGATTGTATTTGGGGTGTTTCATGATATTTTAAGAGAGTCCATATTATCATACATTATACTTTATTATTCACCTCTCCTTCAAAATGAAATATAAAAAATAGAATAAATGGATTATGTATTTAGTGGACAAAAAATCAAAATTTCTACAGATAAGATCATTTAATTATTTGAGGTTAGATGTTAGATGTCAGGTTTATCTTTCACACTACTTTTGAAAAGAAAAATAATCAAAAATAAAGAGTTGGATATTCATTCTTTATTCTTACTTCTATCATGTTCAACCATTAAGCTTTGGGGGTAAGGATATGTCATTTTTGCATGAATTTTTCATTGAGATTATATTTTGATATCATGTAGTATGATAATGAGTAAAAAATTATCTTTTGATTTATTTAATTCATTTACCACCTACTTTAATCCTTAATGAAAATTTAACCTAAATGAAAATTCCTCACGATTAAATTTTATTTCTATCTTTATGTGTTGGAGATGTTAGATGCCTTAAAAACAATGGGAAGTAACAAGTACATTATACATCATAAAAAATACCTTAGATTTATTACCATGAGAGATCAGTAAAAAGATTTCAATTTGAGGTAGATTGAAAATGGAATACACATTAATGATTAATTGAAAAATTATAATTCAATAAAAGAATAAATTGTTATTTTGAAAAGGAAAATTAAAATTATTGATTGACTTTATCACATTTAAGAATGGGGAGTTAGAGGAATTGTTTTGTGATTAATTTTAAAGTTTATTCTTCATTCAAAAAAATTAAGTTATGTTTATCTTAAAATTTAAATATTGGTAAAATGAAAATCATTTGAGAATGTTTTTGAGATTTCATGCTTCCTAGAAAGAAAGTTCTAAGTGCGGGTGAATTGAAAGAGCCTTATTTTCTATTATTATTTAAATATAGAACACATTGAATTTAAAAATTAAATGATTAATTATGCTTGTTCTAATTTTTATATTTTATTGAAGGGTGAATGAAATTTCTAGAAACAAGTGAAATAATTATGAATTTTCTATGGTGATGATGTACCAAGAAAAATGATAAGTCAATACCAAAACCCAAAGTAGAAAACCAAAAATCTAGGTGGATACAAAGCCGAGTATTCTAGGAACACACAATTTATGTTTTGAATCCACCATTTTTATCATGAAATATATTTGGTAGGCAATCCAAAATAATGACTGGATGAAAAGTGGCGAACTAGAAGTTGAAATCATGTTTCATGGAATAAAACAAATATTTAAACCATGAAACAAACAATAATGAACTAGAGATAAATTAAAAGAATAAAACAAGAAATAAATTGTTCATGCCAAAAAATATCATGTCGCGCAATCACAACTCATAAAGTTAAATCCTTATACAATACTAGAATTGGAATCTTATGACAAAATCAATGATTGAACGCATTTATGACACACCATTATAACCCAATAATACTTTTAAATATTTGATGAGTTATAAATTATTCCATGGGTTCAAATTTATCTCTATATATATATCGTCAAGGGGATTGAAAAAAATCATCAGATCCGAAGGATTGTCCATTGTGATTTGGAGTAGGAATTCTTCTTTAGATTTTAATTTCTGTTTTTTTAATTCCATTCTCATGTAACGCGACATCATATATTAATTAAATTATTTATTTGATTCAAATTACTTTCATTTTTATCTCTTACCTATTTTCATTATGATATCTTATACACACTATGACAAGTCAATGAATAATTCTTATCCTTGGGGGAGGTTTTATGTTGTTTTGAAATTCATTTTATTTTCAATTCAAAAATTTTTATCTCTGTTTTTTGTGGATATGAGAGAATTACACGAGTGCAGAAATCATCCACTATTTAATAGATCTCAAATCCACCCAATGCTTTGATATACATTTCATCTCCCTTATCTCTGGTAAAATTTCCATTAAATGGAGTTAAGGATACTATAAGTTATTAAATTACATACGGTGGAGGCAAGTATTTTAGGGTATTACGTTCTTGGTTAAGATGTTTATTTTACTTTTCTATTAGATGGGGTGATGTTTGATATGCCCGATAGGTATCCGAGGAACACTAAAATTTCACACTTAACAAATTTAAGAATATTAATTCATGAATGATATTCCATAAATGAATTACCAAATTGGAATTAAAATAAAATAAATAAATAATGAAGTATCTCATGAAACAAAACCCTATGGATTGAGACCTTTATTCCCAATTTAATTATCCTTCCTTCTACATTTTGGTTTAATATTTTCACTCAAATTTTTGTTTTCAAAAAATGAAAAAAAAAATCATTTTTCCATAAATAATAAAAAAACACAGTGATTTAATTTAGATGATTTATAATTGGTGATTAAACAACTATAAATATCTTCAAGTGAGATTCCCCTAGTCCACCACCATACTATAGAAATAAAGTAAATTGGATTTTATATAGCTATATGACATACACATTAATTTTTATTGGGATGAGATTGATCATAGAACCATTATGTACTAAGGCCCAATGGATATTGATATCACAATGTTTTCTAGATTTGTAAAAGTGTTTGATATTCCTTGGTATTGAATATTTTAGGTCTCATTCTATTATGGAAATTATTGTATGGAATTCAAGGGAGCCAATATCTAAAGGTAATATCTCACCTAAAAATTTTTTAGTATTGAACCCTTGAGGGCTTAATATGTCCTCAATAAAAGCTTCTAAGAGGTACATGGGGTGATGAAGTGTATCCATTATGTAAAACATGATGATAATGATAATGAGATACTTTATGATGTCACCCACCTAAACCAATAGTTGATGCTTCATTCCATGAGGTTACTCTCTAGAATAAGGCTTTTGGTCTAAAGAAATTGGAATTTTTAGTTCCTTCATATGACTATAATTAAGGTACACCTTTTAGGTCTATGGTTTGGTATGATAATTACCTATTTCATTTATCTATTGAGAAAATAGTCATTTTTTATAGTTATTACTCTAGTGTGATTGGATTTGAATGAGCCCAAAATTATCTAAAATTGTATTTGTTTTCATGTTGAGCTTGTTGGGAAGAGTGTCTCAAATTTTTAAATACATTTATGGTTTTATAATAAATTATTCATGAACATTGGGTTCCACCAGAACTTTTTTATCCCAAATGTCTTTTTCATCTTCAAATTTTTCACCGATTATGGTTGGGTAAATCCAACTCATATAATCCTTATTAATCATAAAATGGGTCTATAATGTTGAAGAAATTAACCAAGATTTATTTTTACTCTTTATCTGATGATAATATCATTTTTTAGTTAATTTATAATTGTATTATTTAGTAGGATGGTGCCCAATCTCCAAATATTAGGGGTATGAAATTCTATAGTGTCAAGGCCTTCTTGGGTACATATGGGGTATCTTTTCCTAGTCATTTTTTTTGTTAATCATGATTTCACAAACTCAATGAAGACATAACCAGTAGTATTGAAGAGGGAACTAGGGTTAGAGTTGACTGATATAGTTGTGTCCTGATTATGAAATGCACCCAATTGACTGATTCCCAAGTAATCTAGTCGTCATATTTCAATGTTCCACTATTTGGGACATCTTTTAACCCTCTTAAATTAACTATTGAAAAATAAATATAGGTCACCTACACTGGTGGCTTCCCCAATGTGACATGTTTGTAGTAAAGAATAATTTATAATATTTCCTTGAGGGCGAATCATTCTTGGATATTTTTACCAAATTTTTTTTGATAATGGAATTATTTCACATAACCATTCAACCTATTTTCATTATGTTTCCTCCTATCTTGTAATTTGATCATGTTTTTCTATAAGGAAACTATTAAACCCCCTGAGGGTTATTAGTTTTTTTAAGGAATGCAACTTATTCCTCTAGTCCTTGAATTTTGAAACATAATTCCCCTTCACATCCAGATGAGGGATTTTTTATTTTCATTGGTGTTCAGGAGGATGAACTACATTATATTCAATAGATTTTAGTGTTGGAGTTGGCGTCAATTGTTGATTTATCATGATGGCCATAGTCAATATTCTACTATGATTCTTTCATGTTGCCAATAGTTCCGGCTGAGATTTTACCTTAGATAATTTAATAGAATATTTCATCCACTATATGTTTTCAACAAACCCATATAACCCACTATATAATTTCAATGAAATTATCAACATATAAAATTCCTACCAAATATCTTCTATACATATATACAATGTTTTCTCTTTTGGAAACTACATATTCAAGGAGTATTTTAGGACTTTCTGCTGGGATATGAATTTTGAAACCCTATTATTTTCATGCTAAATTAAATTTAAGAAGTTGAGTATATTTTCCATCCACATGATGGATATAAATTTATAAATGAATAATTATCATAGATCTTTCTCATTTTTGATAAACCCTGCAAGAAAATTTATATTCCAGAATAATATTGTTCTCTCAAGGTTCGTTTCAAAATCTAGAGCATTGATTATTTTTAATAATCTAGTGTCCACATCCCATAGATTCACTAATGTTTAAAGAACAATAAATTATACTCTATATCCTCTATTATATTGAAAATAGGGAATATGGGGTTCCCAAAGTTGGGTAGTATATGAATCAAGTCCACCTCTTCATGATATGGATTCACCTGTGGTCGGAGTTTTTCATGTGACCACTCCATGGATTTTATACTAAATGAAAGGTACTCGATGGATTCATGGAGTTCTAGTGGAACCATAACCAATGATAATATCTAAATAGAGGTGGAAAATATAGATGAATATGATTAGTTTGACTATGATGATTTTGGATATCCAGCTCAACATTCCCTAATGTTGATTGTTTAAATTGATTATTATTTGTTACCAAGGGGAGGATATTGTTGATATTCCTTATCCCCTAGGGTTAGGAAAACTTGTTGTTTAGCCCTTAGATTTTTTTGTGACTAAAATATTCTCTTTATTGTTGATATGATTCTTCTTATTAGGCAGAATTCATCAAATGATTTACATCAAACCTTACATGAAAGTTTTGATTAGAATGAACATTTCCACTGAATATATTGGTGTTGATTCTAATAAAATACACTGAATCCACTTCATAATATGTGGTCCTTTATTTAGTAGAGATAGGCTTAAATTCATTGGTTGGTTTGTGGGATATAGCCCCAACTTTACCTTTATATTTATCTAAATCTCACCAAGTATGAGCTAGTGAAATGGTTGAAGGATCTCACAAGTTGTGATTATGTCTCTGATGTTATGTATACATTTCTTATTCATGGACTTTAGTGTGCACTATTTTTTTGAATGGATTCCTCCTCATCACATTCTTCTATGTTAGCATTATTCCCCAAGAAATCTTTACGGATTTATTGATGGATTTCATTGATTAAAAGTGAACAGTGGGAATCATATCCTCATCAGAGTTCTAGGTGGACTTATTTTCCTTTGAATATCCCTAAAGGTACATGATATAGTACAATTTATATTTTTTCCTTGGTAGACTATTTCACATTACATTCCTTGTGTTGATTCACCTCCCTCCCCACCCATGTTTCCTAAGAAAAATTTTATAGATGGTGATCATGAGGGAGTCTCTATAAGATTTTATAGAGAATGGTCCCATTGAATGGAAATGTTCATGGAGTGGAGAGAACCCTAAGTGTGTATATTTTCATGTTCCTACCAATTTATAGATGGCCAAATTTTTCATAGGTGAAGGAGGTAATAATTATATAATCCTTATAGGAAAGGGTTAGTATTATTCTAAAACTATCAAATCTTGAATCCATTTTTGGATTTGATGATCATAAGGTTTGTGGTGGTGGTTGAAATTACCCCAACCTTAGGGGATGGGGTTTCTCCTATAGTTTTATTAATGAAAAAAATATTACGGGATCTTTAAAGTTTTATCCCTCTATTTAGGAATGATCTCGATACATTGTCTATTCAAATTTATAGATATTCTCCATGGGGGACTGCTTTATGACTGCAAGTTTTGTTTTCCTCAGATGAGATTTCTACTGAACCATATTGGTATCTTGATGTTGGAGTATTTAAAAGGCTCACTCTAACATAGTACACCGCTTCTAGGATTTTAGGATGGAGGGAATTCATTTCATGATCCAACAGGAATATGTAGTCCTTGGGTTTGATACTTTTTCTGAAGCAATGAAATTTTATGACACCATCGTTGAACAAACTTGTTAGAGGATAAGGGAGTTAAAATTTATAAGCCCATATTTTCCACACTATTTGACATGAATGTTGGGTGGGGTATCATAAAATTTCTAAAAAAGTTACCCTATTCCATTTATGTGGGAATATTTAAGAAATGATCATTATTTCTCCACCTCTAGGTTCTAGGCAACAAAAATGGTGATAGGACCAACTTTTTTGTAGAGATCATTTATCACATTAATGTGGTTAGAAAACTCCTCATACCACAAATATTTGATTTTGATCTAATAGAGGTACTCCCTCAACTTGAGATGATTATAGGTAACTCACTACTCTTTTGATACTTCTAGAATATTATAGTGGGGAGTGGTGATGGGAAAAAACATTATCATTATCATATCCCCACCTAACTCTTTTCACAGGAAAATAGAGTTCTCCAAATACTCTATTAGGGTTTCCTTGACCTGATTTTACCATATAGTATAATTCGCTTCTACTTTTCCAAAATGAATGACATTGGTAGTATTCACCTCGATTTCATCATACGGTAACAAATCCATGAGATGGGAAGATATTGAGCACCATCATGGACTATCTTTCGAATGGGTTGAGTTTTTTCTAGTTAGTGATGAGGTACTTGGTGTAGATAGACTCGGTTTCTCACATTTATCATAGTGTGAGAGAAAAATTAGAACATCATTAACATAGGGAAGACCTTAGTTTCATGATGATAAGTCATTACATGTAAGGGATTAATAATGAGATCCATGAGGAGGAACTCTATTGTTGATGTATGTTTCATTTTTATGGGGATAACAACCACTTCATTATTTTTATCACATGGTGGAAATATGAAACATATACCTTAGCAGGCCTATAGGGTTATCAGCCTGATTCCCATGTAGAGGGCCCCTATGGTCACTAGTTGTTAATTAGTTGTTAAGTGTTTGACCTCATTTCTGATTACTCTCTATATCAACCATGGGGATGAACTATTTGGTTGATCTTTATATTTCCAAATGGATGTCCAATGTTGTGGGTACTCTATGGTGGAACTCTAGGTTTTCTAACCCAAGTACCATAGGTAAGACTTTTTCATCCATATCTTCCTTCTCCTGTTGAGGAGGTATTGTAATCATTTTGGGTCACAGTCAAAATAAACCAAAGGGCCTCAAGAACAATATCTTTTATAGGAATAGTAATATAATCCTTATCCAATATTTTAAAATAGAATTGATTGTATTTCATTTTATATATCCATTATTAGGTGAACAAGGTTAGAACCACAATCATAATCAGGGATGTATAGTGTGGGAAGTGACCCTTGGTAGTGGGAGACCTCCTCAGTGACTCTGGTGTAAATGAAAGAATATATCAATGATTCATTATAGATAGTAGCAAGGATATGATCTTGCTCCATGATTTTAGTCTAAATATGTTTGTGAGATTCTTGACAGTGGGAATGAATAAGGTCATGCGCTATAGTTACCACCATAATATACTTATTGGCTTTAGTGGTGTGAGTAAGAACATAAGTCTACACTATTATTACCATATAGATAATCATATGATCTATTTTTTAGAAGTAGGTATATGAGTCTTTTCTCTAGTCCTTACTATAGTGTATCATCAGGTATAGTATGTGTTGATGGGGGTGAAAATATTAGAATGCTCAATTGCATCAAATAATTACTAGATATGATAAAGAACATCATTGATATAAATATGAATGTGTGCATGTTTCTATGATTCAGTAATCTTGTTTTACGGTTGTTCTGACTTTTAGGAACCCTGGTTAGGTAAACAGAGCCTATATAACTTGGTTGGATTCTAAAATGTAGTCATGAGGGTATGGAGTTGTGTGACGCAAGCAATGGTGATGGAATGTGTAAGAACTAATTTGAACATCCCATGTTATTGTGAGTAAAATGGTAAAGTACTCTTCCTAATCCAAAATAAAATAGAGGTATGTGTTGCCACATTCTATTGAGATATTCTCTAAATTTTTGGACGTAGAAAGTAATTCCACCTACTTCTCCATAGACTATTTCTAATTTTATAGACGATGAGGCTTCATCTCTTAGAGTATTTCACATGCCAACTCCATGTTAGGATGGAACCATTGAGTCGATATTCCCAGAAACGTTCACTCACTAGTTTGTTTATGAGGTGATAAATTGGTTACAATGTACATTAGGAATCAATGTTCATATTCTCTATGTTAGTTGAGGAATATGTTTTTCACATAAGCTAGTTGTGTGCAATAACCTATGACACAATATAGCTACTAATGGTTTGCCTAGATATCTTACAATTCTTTAGTGAAAAAGGTAACACCTTTTAGATTAAATGGTGTTCCTAAATGAGCCAATAACTACATATAAGAGACATATTAATGCAATATAAAAAGTAAGATTATGGCCAATCAATCACTTTCACATTAAAGTATTCATCACATGTTCAACATTTTGTTTCTAAAGTTCCCATGAACTTTTGATATTTTCGGTCAATTTAGACATAGTTTTTAAAGGTAGGTAGTCACTGAAACATTACTAGATATGCTCTATGTTCAGAATTAGGTGATAGGATTAGAGTTCAGGCCCATATCACCCCTTTAAGGGGGAATTATTGAATTCTTCCAGTCACTCTTAAATATTTAAGACATTTTCATGAATCCTTTATAGTAATAATTTTACTAATGGTTACTAGGATGAAAAAAATTGATCAAAACCATGAATATATGTCAACATATATATGTATAAGAGGTTCTCCATTTTTTACACCATTTTTAATAAACCAATTTTGAAAAACCTTATAAAGGGAGAGAAATAAAGGGATTTTCATGTCCTTTTTTGTAAAACTAATGTGGAAATCCACTCTTGCATTCTTTCAACATAATTTTTTAGGGGAAACCGATGTTGAAGGTGTTATAGAACAATTTTAGGTATCAATTTTATCAAAAATTTACATAGAATGGTCAAACATGTCCAAGAGGACATTGGGCATCTATTTTTATAAAAACTAGCCTGGAAGTCCTTCTAGGAATGCTTTTGATGTTATTTTTTTTTGAAAAAATAAATATTAAAAGCCTGTTGGGATGGATTTCATGTTAATTTTAAAAAAATTTGATGAATAAAGTTAAGATTTTTTTTTTAAAATTTTATAAAATTAAATAATCCCGCACCTAAAAACACAAAAAATAGAACCAAAGAAATCAAAAATAGAAAAAACATAGAAAAATAGAAACAAAAATCATTGATAACTGTTATAAAAAATTAAAAATACATACCTAAATGAAGATAAATATCTACTTTAGTAAATCAAATAAAATATTATGAAAATAAATTTTTAAGGTGCTTCAGGTCATTGAATATATATGAAGAAACATCATAAAAACCTACAAAATAATGTTATAAGAATTTAAATAATAACAAGATTGTTTAAATAATAACTTTTATAATGAAAGTAACATTTTAAAAATATGTCATTTTTTTGGTTGTCATTATCACATAAATTAATCATAAAACATAATATCTACATTCAACAAACCCTTATTGATTAATATGGTACATTTATGAAAACATTATTCAAAAATAAAGACTATATATATATTAGACCAAACTAAGTATTCATTTATATTTAAGTTATCGACTCAAGAATTCGCATAATTGATTTCATAAAGTACCACTATTAGAAATTGATCCCTATTGAACATAATACATTAATTGTTTTAATTTAAAATATTAATTATCAAAACCATTTTAAAATGAAAAAAATATGTTTAAATAACTAAAAGAATGAAATAATACCAACTTTTTTAACAACTTTATAAATATTCTTCAGACGCCACCCAATAAATAGCATAACCAATATGATTTACATTATTATTTGGAAAAAATACACATGTCATCCAATGTCCTCTAGAATATAATTTATTAAGAATTAAAAATATCAAAATGAATATTAGTTAATAATTAAATACTTGTTCTTAATTTTCAAGGAAAATAAATCCCATCTTTTGATCGTTGTGTTTTTTAATTTTTCAAACACATAATCAATTATGGATTCTTGGTTAAAATATTTCACTTCTATTGAAATGTATTATGTTCCAATAAAACAATAAATAGAATTATGAACATATTAGATGAAATTAAGGTAGATATACCTACTTATTAAAGTAATAAATTAATTCAATATAAAATATTATTACGTAATTATAATAATTTTATAATTGAATCGTACTTACATTTAAAACAACTAAAAAATTGGTACATTGATATGATGACACATTACAACATCTATGATGGAGGTTTTAAAAATGATTTACATATAATCATTTTCACGTATATCAAAACTAATCCTAAAAGTATAATAATTTTATATTATTAGAAAAACATGTGATATCTTTGTTACCCAATCAGCGTACGGAGGAATATCTGAAGGAGATGGAACATAAAATATTAATTTCCTTTAAAGTGATTCCTTCGATTTTATGTACTCTTATATGAGTTAAGTGTAATGAAATTTTATACTAAAATTTGAATTTAATGATAAATACAAAATTAAATCCATCTTAGTCCCCATATTCTAGATGAAGACAAAGATTAGATTAATAAAGTAAATAATAGTCAATACTATGTCCAACTATGGACCCCCCCCTATTAAGTATTAGAAGTAGAGTATTTGGATCAATAATTTTATTTACCAATACTCTTACATGACCCGATAAAATTAGATGATGATTTACATTATCTTCTAGATGATTTACAATTATGTATTCCACAATATGTATATGAAAATCCCCAGCATACAACTCACAGTACATTGTCAAGTCTCGATGAGGAGGTGGAAGAGATGGGTAGGAAGGCAGCGTGGGATATTTCTATCTCATAACTTCTATAATAATAGATGATTCATATGAATTAATCATATACTCTATTAAATAATTCGTAAATCATATCTCATCTTTCAAAATATTTATTTTTCCCTATATTCTCCCCCATCGATGTTGCTCTAGAGGTGCAGCCAAAAACTTTTTAAAATATGACACATTCTTTATTCCCTATCATGTGGCCAGAGTATTTTGAATTTCCTAATATAATTGAATGAAAATATATCCTACCCTCAAGGAAAAAGGTCCTTTATTTCATTTTCTTATAAAGGGAATCCTAAAATAATATTTTCATTCTTAATATTAATACGATAAATTTACTAAATAGATATATTGATGAAAAGTAATAATTAACTAAGTATAATATAATCATATACTTTTTACTTGATCATTAATGTAAATTACCTTTTATATATTTCCCACCATTTTCTATATTTTATTAAAATTGGGATTTTATTGAAGGTTTAGCGGAACCTCATTAGATCCACTGCTTGAATTGGCACTTAATTACCTTAGTTTTTGTGAAATCATTTGTTCCACAAATAAAGGATACCCTCAATGGGGAAATGTATTAGGGTATAAATTGTTAGAGTATATCTATTATGAGTTTTTCTAGAGGATTGTTATATAAAAAAAAGTTATAAAGTAATGAAAATTTATCAAACAAATTACTTTTACAAAAGACAAAGGCATTCCATAAGCCTCATACTACTGATTGGAGAAAAACATTAATCATGTCTCTCTATATATAAATCCATATGTAATGCATAGATATTTATCATTTTTACTCCAAAAAATATCATTTTAATTGAAATTTATATTAAAATATCTCTATCATGTTTCTGCAAATGATAGACACTTTTTTTAATACCTTCTATCTCTCTAAAGTAAAACCTTATCTAGGATTGCATCAATAAAATATTTATAAATATGTAATATTTATACCCTTGGAAAAAACTAAATATTTCTATAAATTTTACGATTAGGGTCTCCCATAAAATATCTTTCACTTTTTGGTTGATGCTCCTCCAAATATAGTATAAGATACTCATCCTACAATGACTCTATACGAATGTGTAAGTCCTAAACTGTGTGGTATTTGTGCTAGTTGCAAAGTTGTTCTCATTAAAGTTAATTATCACCTTTTTCTCTCAACATGTGTGTACAAGATTTAATAAACATATAATCCCAAACCTACCATATTTATCTTCCTTCATCTACAAATAAAACGAACATATATAAATAATTTTAAGAAATATAATTTAATTTCATTAAATAGTATAATTACTATAAATATATATATATATGAAAAAATGTAATTATCTTATATCCCCTTACACAATGTCTATCATTTTCCAAGATATATCAAACCTAAAAAAATGTATGTGTACATGTATTTTATTACAATCAAATAACTGTAATAAATAAAAAATTTATTGTTCAAAATAGATAAAAAGAACTTATAAATCAATAAAATTGAAGAAATTTTTTTTAAACCCAAAACATATTATAATGATTAAAAATAGATAAATACAAGTAATTATAAATATCAACTTTTATAAATAAAAAATATAGTAACAAAAAAGTTATATTCATTAAAAAATTTATTACAATAAACTGATTTTAGAAAATAAACTTATAGATGATAATAAAATAAATACTAAAAAATTATTTGATGAATGAATTTTTTAACAAAATGATTAATAATTTCTCTTAAAAAATTACTTACAAAATTTGGATATAAATATATGTAGAATGTCGTTGAACTCATTTGATGTTAGTTCAAACAGATCGAAAGCTGTAAGGTTATAGAGAAACATATAAGCACATATAAAAATATTAAATGTGCATAAATTTTTAAAAAATAATTCATATATTAAATTTTTTTAAAATTAAAAATAATTCAATATAAAAAAAATCTATCAGAAGGCATAATAATGAAAAAAAACAAATTATAACAGAAAAAATGGAATAAAAAATTACTTAAAAATTTTGGACTTCAATAATAAAAAATAGATTATAAATATTTACATGAATTATTAGGATATTATTTTTTTGTTTTCCTATATCCCAATGATAATTTCATACTATATAGACAATGTCTACATTATTTTCATTTGTTTCATCTATAAAGTTCATAATAGATGAAGAAAAATCTCATAAATCCATAACATCATAATCATCCTCATCACCCAAATAAATTATTTTCTCTTGAAAAGTGACAAACCACTAGTCATTTTATGGATCGATAACTTAAAATAATTCCATTTCATGTGTATCTAAGATAAATGGTTTCTCTTTGAAAATAAATATTTTAAAATTAATGAGTGTAAATCTATAATCATCATGTTCCAATCAATTGTTTCTATCAACCTAGTTACACTTAAACACTATTACTCAAAATTTAATATAATAAATTTCCCATATATCCTCACCAACTCCAAACTATGTCATTGATGAATAAATTTGGTCTTTTCCTTTTGAAATAGAGAAATTAATTTCTTTAGTTATTAACATTACCCAACTATTTTGAATAATAATATTTTTATCCTTATTTATTGTTTAAACTGTGTAATTGTTAATATCAAAACCAAACCATGTGATCGCACTAATATATAGTCACCCATCCAACCATTTCAATATTTCAGATGCAGATATATCTTTTTTGACATTCTCTTTAACCCATGACACAAATGTCTTTTTATTCTCAATCATCAATCACTTTTAATTTAGTTTTGGATATCGTACATTTAATCCAACAATATATGATGATATATTGTTTAACCTCAACTGTGTTGTTCAAAATATATAAATTTACTTACATAACATCATCAAATTGAATGAAATTTTGTTTTAAGACATGAATCCCTATATATTCTTTATCAACTATAAAATGTTGAGATACAGACATACCAATATGATCCACTTCATTATAATAATCATTATAGATCTCAATCACCCGTTCCGATACATATTTTCGAACAATAGATTCCTTCAGTCGATGATTATTTAAAACATACCCCTTCAAGATTTTAATATATCTTTTAAAAGGATACATCCAAAATAAATCTATAGGCTTTCTAGTCTTATCTAATTCACCAAAAAAATCACTAGATGAACCATTATATCAAAAATCATTAGAGGAAGATACATTTCTAGTTGAAAAATTATGAGTGAAACTTTAATATATAACATATATAAAAAATTTTGTTTCAAAAAATTTATACAAATGGATTTAAAAAAATAGTATAACTTAGTGATTTTCATTGTGATTGGTGCCAAAAATATACCACATAATAAATCAGATATCAGATGTTTCATCAATAAATACAAATCATTGGATTTCATGCCTATTAATTTAAAATTAGTCAATAAAACAAAATTCCTCACATTTATAGAATATCCATTGGTTACTTTAATACCATTAAGACACTAAAAAAAATTCAACTTCTCACTCACACTTAATTTGTGATAATTCATAGATAAATAGGTTCTATTTCCTTCCATAATGGAAAAAACTCTAAATGTATTCCCATGGATATCAACTCCAATATAGCATGAAATCAGTATTTTTTCGTTCCTTTTCTGTCCAACAATGTTCTAATCAAACTGTCAAATATTCTTTTCTCAACATTAATTGTGTAAATGTTAAGTTTTAACCCTGAAATAATCTAATAATATAGTTTGAATAAGATATATTGTTTCCTCCATATATTTTTTTGCTGAACATAACATCGATTCATTCCTAATTTGAAATTAATATTTTTCACCTAATCATAAAATTCTTCATCTGAAAACGTTTTTGGGGGGGGGATATTATATTTTTATAAAACATAGAATGATTTTTTTAATATAAGATAATGATCTTAAATTTACAAAAATATTTGATGTCATGTGTAGACTTTCTTTCTTCCATTATACAATTGAAAACATGACGTCTCATTTTCATAAATTAGACATGATTTATGTCCCTTAACATTGTATCTAGATAATTTTCCATATTCATGAAAGTCATTTATAGTGAAAATTATTATATCACTCAAAAGAAATTACTTTTTCTTGTGTGAATAAAAATTATTAACACATGTCACCCATAAAAGTTCCAAATCATCAATCAATGGTTAATGATGCCCTTCAGTATCATTTACTATATTCATTTGTCCATAAATCATCAATATCATCATAAAAAACTATTTATTCATATATATATGTTGGGATAAGTTGTAGACTATCAATAAATAATCCTTGAAGTATATTGTCTATAGAGGATCCGATACGGATTCATTCTATCAATGCACAGTTCCATTCTATGATGTTTATATTTACTTCCAATATTAGGGAAATTTTAACAAACCTCTTTCACTATGGTGAATTAGCTGGCTCACATATGTCTCCATAAGATATATACTCATATATATTCCATATTATCCTTTTTACAACATTGAATTTTCAAATAGAAACTTCAAATGATGAATTGTTGCAAGGTACCAAATTTCTTTAGTAGGAAGTTTGATGTTGATACCTTAAATTAAATTATAGATGAATTTTTTTATCCATCTTTTATTGTGATGTCCCTTATTTATGAAATTTTGATAAATATTAATATTCCTTCCTATAAAACCCATAATTAGATAGGAAATATTGTATCTTTTTTGAACCCAATCCCATTGATAATAATATTTTACATCCATAATAATTATAATATAGGAGTCATCATTATTATGTAAGTAGCTCTTTTAAAAGTTAATGAAATTTAGAGAATCTTTGATCACTCATCCCAATTTTTAATTTCAAGTCAACTAATCTGAGAACTATTAATAAAAATTCATATTTAATGCAACCTACGAATAGTGGTTTCTCAAAATATCTATATAATCATTCAACAATTTCTATTTTTGATTGTTTCAATTCCTAAAACACAAACTATTTCTTTAATAGGACCCTCTTTCTCCTGATGAATACTTTCTTCAACATTAGATGTTGAATTTTATTTTTTTCAACATTATTGATTTATTGTGTATAATTATGGCTAAAACTATAAAAAATGTTATGATCCTATATTTGTATGTAATTTAAAATTTTAATATTCAAAAAATTCACACATGGATAAAAAATCAAATATTTTTTTGATGATTTGTTTTAGAAAATTCCAAAAAATCCGCAAATCCTTTTTAATATTCATTAGTGGTTCTTCATAAATTTATCTAGTTTAAATCTATTAATTACCTAAAATCATAGTATAAAGGGTGAATACATTAAAACTTATATACATTCAAAAATATATATAAACAAAATAAATTAAGAATTAAAATATAAAATCAAAAAAATCAATTATTGATATCAATTTTGTCATAATAAAAAATTATACCTAATGATCAAATCATATCATTGAAAAATTTAAATATAAGTGATTGAGAATATATAGAAACAGATAATTTAGATATGAATAAATTTTTAAAAAAAAATTAATGTCTTCAAAAAAAATTTGAAATGAAATTCAAGTTAAAATAAAGAAAATATTCAAAATTCAATATATCTATCAAAACAATATCAAAATGAATAAAAAATGTAGATAAAATGATTTCAACCATAAAAAATTGTAATCATAAAAATTTTATAATTAAGAAACATTACAAAAAAAAGAAAAATTATAGTGAAAAGAAATTTATAATAAGAAAAAAATTATAACATTAAAAAAATCTATAAAATTTAGGATTGATAATGAAATGATTAAAAAAATTAATAGATGAATGAAATATATAAGGTATAGATAATTAATATTTTTTCAAAATTGATAAATAAATTTATATATTTTGAGGATAATAATGGAAAATAGATTTATAATTCTAATAAAATCACTCCAATTTGGTAGAAATACTGTGAATGATTCGAGATTTAAGAAAATTAATTCAAAAATTAAGAGAAAAACAAGAACCAAACTAAAACCTTGAACTGTGATTATTGGTTCACAAAAATAGCTTGTGGGTCATGAAATAAGGATGAAGGATTAAATATTTATGATAAAAATCACTTAAAGTGGATTAAAATTGACTAAAACAGTTGATTGATCCTCTTTAAGTTTCATTAGGTGTCATTAAGTGCTGTTATCAGTCAAGAGAAAGGGTTTCAAGTGAAAAAAATGAGGTTTTAAATATTTTGGTATATTTTTATTGAACTATTAATGTTTATTTTCATTAAAACTAATGTTAAAGGGTTTTATAAATACATTTATCATTTTTTTATAAAAATAATATTAAAATGTATATTGAATAAATTATAATATTGGTTTTATATAAAAAAAGCTGACATTAAAAGTTTTCATTATCACATTTACTGTTAATTTCTAAACCCTGGATGTTAAAACCCATATATTGAAGTCTATATTTACACTATTGAGTGAAAATTAATTTGACATATTATAACTTTTATGTTAATATGAAAAGGACCAATTTGGTTCCTTTTAAGGTTATATATCCAGGACCATGGGATGTACATTTTAAGGTAATACTTCTCGTGCCCATTGAACATCTTTTTAAGGTCGTGCATCCAGGACAAATGGGTTACTGGGATATCACATCAAAGATTCATCCTATGTATCCTTGTTGAGGAAAATAAAATCCCACATGGTTTTATTTTCATAGTTCAAGTATGTAGGTAAAGACTAGTCCATTCTGATTAATATAATGTCGTATTGATGCATGTTTAGTGAAAGGTATAATAATAAGAGGCTGGGTAAGGATTATCAATGGGAGGCCCTTTATTGTTCATACAATATGTTTGAAACTATACTTGAAATTATAATATTGGATTCATATGGGACATTTCTTATGGAGAAAGGATGAACTATAAGGAATATGACCCATTGAGAAATGATGGCTCCTATGAAATATTTACCATTGAGGAATGGTTACTCATATTATGTATGGATCACTAAAGAAGAGGGATTCATAGTGAATAAGAACCATTAAGAGAGATTTTAGGGATTGAAAATAAGTTTCATATATGTTTATATCTCATAATAGACTATAGGGATGGAATCATTAATGAGGGCATGATTGGAGCTTACAATAGATTTATGGTCTATCCTAGTTAAACTGAGAAGATTCATTATGTAAAGGAATGTGTTAGGGATTACATCAATTTGAAGACCCATAGATACTTCCAACTCTTTTCAATTAATAACTATATATGGAATGACAATTGGACTCAAAATAAATATTCCCCAGTGAGAAAGAGTTGTAGTTTTCACCTAGTTAGAGACCATATCAGTAAATCTGGTTCATCAATGAGTCAAAAGGATGATATCATTATTGGGAACCTAGTTGGGGTTCACATATAAGGAGGATGACCAATGATAAATTTCTTACTGAGTAGACAACATATGCTTAATCCAAACTTGGGTAGTTAATCTGAGCATTCTAGTCTATGGGCAGCTTTATCTATCACCTAATAATAAAAACCTTCATTATCTCAGGAATACAGAGATCTAAATATCCTGATGTCCAAATCAATAAAGGATAGAAATTATGAAAGATACATTATCAAAGGAATATATAATAAAACCAGAGAAATAATGAAATTTTAGTGGAGTATTTTATCTTAAGAGGTTGTGGGGGATGCTGGAGTATATAGGTGACCATGGTTTGTGACCAAATCAAAAAGTGAACTGAGGTATGAAACATGGGGTCAGTGGATCCTAGGTATGGGGATTTAGGAATACTGGTTCCCATGTATAGGTACTTGGGATAAGTTATTCCCAGGTATAAGGAATTAGGATAATTATAACAAGTTGATAATTAATTTGGTGAATTTGTCCCTAGGTATATGACATTGGTGAAGGTTTACCCTAGTTGGATGGCTAGACAATGTTTTCCCCTTGTATGAATAGTTGGTTGAGGTTTCTCATAAGTGTGGAACCTATAGGTTTACTAGTGTTCATGAAACCAAAATAGAGGACCCTCAAGCTATCCTATGTGCATGGTACTCTAGTGTTATACTCCCAGTTTTGGTTAGGTGTGTGGTGGTTTAGTATTTAGATTTTTGGGTCCTTCACCCAAGTTATCATGGAACATTTGGAAGTTGTTTTTCATGATGGTTTAGTGGTTAAATATCTAAATTAAATAATTACTCCATATAATCTCCAATATCCATAGGTTTTTTCTAGGAATTTCATATACAAGAGATAATGGATACTCGGTCGTGTGTACAAGACTGTTGGGACTCCTCCTTATTCCCTATTTCTCCATGGGAATTTATTAATGTCTCAAAATCTATCATTTTTAAAAAAAACTAGTTTTATGGGTGTATATTTATAGACCCAATGGAGAAAATTAATTAAGTATATATTCATTAAGGAAAGATCATTTAGTTATTCTACATGATTTAGGCATGAATGGTTGCCAAGAAAATAAGTGATCATGTAAACATGGTTCATGCACAGAGGCCAAGCATGCAAGTTCTAACACAAAGGTGGGGCACATATGAAGGATTAGTGAACAAGTTATCACATGAAGGTGTCTAAGAAATAGATACATCTGAGTGGTGAATGTATACACTCGAGAGTGACCTAGATTCCTCCATATCCCACAAAACTTTTTCATCCAATCGAGTTTTAAATATTTATGAAATAATATCACTGACATTATCATAAACATTTACTATAGAAATGTTATAATATTAATTAACATAAAGGAATTATAATTGTTAACCATTTTTTATCATATCAGTTATACTTAAACATGGAATATCGGTCTAGTGGTTTTCAACCAAAGGATTTATATCAAAATTTAATAAATCCAAAATCCCAAAATACAAAACTCCACTCTAATAAAAGTATAGATTTCCTCTAACGAGAACTTCTGGATCTAGAGTTAATAAAGAATAATATTAATATATAACATGAATAATAAATATATCATAAAATAACATATTTTAGTTTATTTGGACACTAAGTTCAAATTAAATCATCTACCTATAAAATATAATTAAAATACTCGTTTTAGGTCCCTTATAATTCGATCAAAATCAAAATTTAGTCTATGATAACCTAAGTAAATTTGTCAATATAAGAAAGGTGTGAGCTTTACAACATAGTAAGGGTTAAAACATAATCAATGAGACATAGAGTAGTTATCTATAAATTATAAATAAGTGAGATAAATTATCATGGTAGAAATGGAATTATCAATAGAATGTGATAATGAAATCATAATAATTTAAAATAATATGTGACAAAAAATCATATATCATGGTATAATTTCTAGAAAATAATGATCCTAAAATCATAGCATCTACGTATCAAATCACCCCATGGGTAGCTACACCTCTTGGAGGGGATCTTACCACCATCCCCAGAATAAATCTTGTACTCACGACATAAGAATATAAAATATACATAAGTATAAGAAATTACAAGCATATGTAAAGGCTCCTAACCAAGATCTTTATAAAATTATCGACAAAACTAACTCTGTCATTCCCACTCCTTACATAATTGAAAAAGTGCTAACTATATCATGTCTAAAGTTTCCAAGTGATCTAATATTTCATATTAAGAATGGGGTGTTGGATCAATATTACGCACATTTATAATTTCCTAATGACCTAATACATTGTAACTGGTTAAAAATGAGATCCCCCATTTATTCTAAAACACTCACTCACTCGTCTATAAAATATGAAAATCATCATTCATTTCATTTTTATTCAATTAATAAAATTACAAAAATATCATTCCAGGAATACCTAGGGAGGTATAATGTAATATAGACCAAGGTAATCCCCTCTAATAAAATTAACCTCCTCTGGTTTAAATTGAGAAATTTTGGATAGAATAGTTTCATTGGTGCCTTGGACCTCTATATAAGCTAGGGGATCTGCTACTTTATTCTTCTACCGCTAGGTGAGGGTCACTTTTAAACTATTTTGAAGGTAATAATTTTATTTCTTTATGATTTAATAGATTGAATAAGTCATGAAACCTCTTCCATGCAGGTAATCATGAAGGATCATGGAATCAGTTTCCACTAGTGAAAGGAAAACATTATCTTGGATGAAAAGCTTAATCCCAGTAAAGACCACCATGGAGTATGCTATTAAGGAATTTCAATTTCCATAGTGAGATACAAAATCCATAATCACACTCTCCCTATAGTCTTTGAAGACCCTTCCTCCTTGCATGTCACTCAAAATACATGCACCATCTATCTTCATCTTAAGACCTTATTCTGGGAGAAGTCACCTCACCCATCTTGGTTACGGCCTTGCAATGATATATTGGACCCTAGGGGAGGGGCCATGGAGGGCTGGTAAGGATGGTGCATCCTTCCAGTTACTGGATATGGTCACCATATCTTATAGTAGGATCCCTATCATAATTATGATGTATCTCCCTATGGAATTGAACCCCTTAGCCTTCCATACGCACCAGCAACCGACATTGAGGATCATGGATCAAGCTATTTTTTCCAGACATGTACCATATGTCCCCTGAAAAAACATTTTCAGGAACACTGCATCACTGGTGTCCCTAGAGGAATATGTAGTGAACTCCCCCAAATAATCTCCACACTTCATGTTCCCATTACCCTTAAAGAACATGTGGTTCGAGCTCTCCTCTCACTTGTTCTTGTTACAATGGCTACTGGAATCCATGCTAATGCCAATCTTCTTGATGTTTTCATCTCTTGGTATTTCTTAATTCTTAATTATCCTCAAAAGAAAATTTCATTCTATTGGAAACCTGTTTCACCACACCAAACCATTCCATCTGTCTTGTTGATCATGTGGGTTGAAGGTTTTTTGAAGTCCTTATAGTTGAATCTCCAAGAGTATGAAGGTGCCTCATATCTAGGAATAATCTAAAGAAAGATGAATCTAGAAAAACCTCATTGATGGATATAGTGGGAGCATATCATTCTAGGAACCTAACACCCTTCCCATCCAATTATGATGAAAGTAAATATTATTACCCTCTCC
This sequence comes from Viscum album, assembly GCA_963277665.1. Classification (NCBI taxonomy): domain Eukaryota; kingdom Viridiplantae; phylum Streptophyta; class Magnoliopsida; order Santalales; family Viscaceae; genus Viscum; species Viscum album. The sequence continues at coordinate 457,372,057 of OY728166.1, read as the reverse complement.
TAATATCCATTTTGAGTTTTGTTGCAGGATCAGGATGATGGTATAGATCTTCGATCAGATGGGTGATCCGTGTACGAATGTCTCAAATACATTTCCACTAGAGTTATAGGTCATAGTATTAACCCACAGCATACACTATTAGATTTTTTCTCATACCAGTTTTGTTTGTATATAGTGGATGGTGTCCCCTATACTTTTATCATTGATTCTTCCGTCGTGAATGGGTCATGCAATTTTCTCCAATGAGGCCTAGTGTCTTTTCCCTTCTGATGATGCATCCCTAATGAACCCTACAAGTATTTTATTTGTGGTTGTAAAACTCCTTTCGGGATGGTTCTGGATGACAATGCATGGAACAAAATTACAAACAGAACACTATTTACCAAATAAAAAGTCACATCATTGATTACTTAGGAATCAAAGAGGGATCTCTCCCTTGAGCTTATTTGGGTGTTCCTATCATTTGGGGAAGAAAAAAATCAATCTATTTCCACAGAACTGTAGACCAAATTATCAATCAACTATCCTCTTGGAAGGGTAAATCTCTTTCTATGGCTGGCAGGGTTTGTCTTGTTAAGTCTACAATTATTTCCAAGATGGTTTACTCGATGATGGTTTACAATTGGCCCGCTAGTCTTCTCAAAACAATCAATACGTGTATTAAAATTTTTTTCTAGACTGGTAGTATGATTGAAAGAAATCTTGTCACTATTCCATGGGTCACTTGTTGTAAACCCCTGGATAGGGGTGGTCTTGGTATCAAGAATATTAAGCTTTTTAATGATTCTCTTCAAGATAGAATGAATTTGAATCTGATTCATAGAAACTCTGATTCCTTGGTCTTTCTTAAGAAACGTTTTGTTACTAAACTTCGGAATTGTAACTTGGGTTACATAACTTCTTCCACATGGACTTCCATTATATATTCTTTCCTTTAAATCATAAACAACACTAGATGGATGGTTAGCGCTGATTCCTCTATGAATTTCTGGCTGGACAAATGGACCGGTGTCCCTTTAATCTCTTTGATAACGTCCACCACTAATCCTAAGAACACCACCTCCATGATTTGTGATGTTGTTAACTCTCATGGCATCACCCTTTCTAACCACATCAGTCAAATCATTGACAATTATCATTTTTCTGACACTAATGATTTCATTATTTGGGAACCTGCCATTAATGGTGTCCTGGATTCTAAAAGATTCTACAAAAATAATTTTAGTAATTCTATTTCTAACTTTGTCTGGTTTAAAGCTTTTAACAAACCATGGATCAAGCCCTTTCACTTTACTCTTATTTGGTGTGTTTCTCATAATAGGGTCCCCATTGATGTGTGTCTTCAATCATTTGGTATTTCTCTTTTCTCTAGATGTCATATGTGCAATCAACACCGCAAGGATTCTAATCACTTTTTCATGTCTTGTGCTACAGTTACAGCTCTTTGGAAATACATTTCTAACATTTTTGGTAGCAGATGGTCAGTTCTTGCTTCTATCAGCTCTGAACTTCAACACTGTGTGATTTGGGAGTCTTCTAAGAAAATCAAAAATCTTTTTCTAATGGCGGTGGCTGAGCTTTTGCATGTGATCTGGTATGACAGAAATAATTTTATTCATAATAATTGCTCGTTCAATCTCAATGTAGGTAAAATGCATATTCTCATTTCCATTAAGGATGTTTCCTCTCTTCAGAAGGATCATTGTGACAACTCTGTTGGTGTTTTTGACATCCTCCACTGTCATCGAATTTCGAGCTCTTATAGGCTACCCCGACATAACTTTGAGGTCTTCTAGCAAGCCCCGCTTCCAGGATGGATCAAAGTGAATGTTGACGGCGCTTCTAGAGGTAACCAGGGTCCGGCAGGATATGGTGTTATCTTCAGAGACTTTCTTAGAAGATGCCTTGGCTGCATCTTTGATGGATGTGGCATGGAATTGGATTTGGAAGCAGAAATGTTGGGAGTCATTCATGCGGTGGACTTTGCCAAGCAGAAGGGTTGTAACAACTTGTGGATTGAATGTGATTCAACCATTGTTTTCCAAGCTCTCTGGAAGGGAGTGGTGAAACTTGCTTGGCCTCTTACCTCTCTATGGATTAAATTTCTTTCTTCGCTCAGGAATCTCAACTACATTGCCACACATGTGTTCCATGAAGCGAACATGGTTGCCGATAGTCTTTCCAACAAGGGGGTCAATCAGGACATTACCTGGATGGATGATTTTCCTGATGATTCACTCTCTTTCTTAAATAAGGATTTTAATAAGATTCCAGCTTTCAGACTTTTGTAACTCCTTTTATTTTATGCAATAAATTGTGTCTTGGTCTTTGAATGAGGCACCACCTCTTTTAAAAAAAACCAAAGAACATCAACGGATAAATGATAACAAGTTGTTTTTTCAATTGAGTACATGAACCATAATATTTTTCACCATATGATCAAAATACCTTAAACGAATTCTACCTTAAGAGACAGGGGTTCCAAGGTATTCTGTTAGAAAGGTTCCACACTATATAAACATCATGTTGAACAAATTCAAGTCATGACTTGCAGTACATTTATTTGAGATGTATATCAAACTCTTTTCCTTTTTATAACCTATAAAATCTTGTGGAAGTATTCATCAAGGATTTTATTTATACCACACATCGATCTCTTTCCCACATTCATGAATATGATTGTGTTGTCTGCAAACATACTGGGGGAGATTGGGGATATCACATCTTTCTTCGATAGGGTAGGATGTCTCCATTGGACATTATTTTATTGATAATGTAGCTAAGTATTTCTTACATCAGGATGAAGATTCTTGGAGACATGGGGTCCCCTTTTCTTAGCCCATCATTTTCTTTAAAGGACTTCTGTGTCTTCCCCATGAACGAAATAGTGACCCAAGAGGATTTAACGTATCTTAAGATGATGTTGTAGGCCCAGGGGGATAAACCCATCCTACCCAGCACTCAGTTGATGAATCCAAATTCAAGATGATCATACACCTTATTCATGTCCATATTTATGGATATATTGGATCTTGGTTACATATTGTTAATATCTATCATTATTTGATGTGATAGATATATCGCCCCTTGGATTTATCGGCCCTTAAATAACCCTTGTTACTCAAAGTACATCCACTGAGGGAGATGTTTTCATAGCCTAGATTTGATGATGCTTGCAAGGATATTGTATGGGAAGATTCACATACTCACTGGTTGGTAGTGTTGAAGGGAGGAGGGGTCCTTGATCTTCAGTATAAGAATGAGGGTCATAGCACTTGATACTCACAGTAGGATTCGTCCACAGAAGAATTCTTGAATCACTTCTATAATTTCACGCTTGACCACCTCCCACAATCTTCTATAAAATAATCCAGAAAAATAGTCAGGACCCAATGCACTATCTGGGTTCAGGTACACCATGGCCTTGTGGATCTCACCCTCTTCCAGGATACCTTCTATGAATGCATTGTCTTGATCAGAGGCATGGTTTGGAACCCCTCCCCAAAATTGTCTACCCCCTTCTAGATAACCATTGTTCATGTTCATGCTCAGACCTTCAAGTATCTCTTTGAAGAATATGTGTGTCGTGCCTTCATCAATATCTTGATCATCTGTGAACATGTCATATTCTAGAGCAATGATGGGTTTAGTAGGACGTCTCCTATCACTATTGCATTCATATAAGTAGTCCTAGTTCATATCCCTTTTGTGTATCCATTTGAATCTAAATCTTTCCCTTGACTTGTATTCCTCTGAGAGTTCCCTTTCAGCCCAAACCTTATTTTTATTCAGGATGTTATTGTAAATCAAGGCATCTCAGGCCTCCTATGGCCTAGTTTCCATCCACTCAACTTCATTTTTCATATCTTCCATGTTTTTATAAGGATTAGGTAGGTTCCTAGACAATGTTAGCAAACCTTATTTTAGTCACCTTAGCTAGTTGTCCATAGCCACCCATGAGATCCCCTATTTCGGCTTTCCCCTATCTCCCTTAAAATTTTTTGTTGACCCAGTTCATTACTCCAGTGATTTATAAACCATAACCATTATTGAAAAACCAACCAACAAGACAAGGGGAGAAATACAAATTAGTGGTCCAAAATTCCTCTAAATAGATGAAATACCTTGGAATTAGAAAACATAGATAAGGAATTGATTTTGTCAAGACACCTCTCAAGATGAATCTAGTAGTATCTTCTTCCCTTTTGGTTGTTTCACCATGTAAAAAGATCAACTGAATATCCCATGTCTAGTAGACCTTTTCCAGCAATAAACTACATAATATTAAACTCGACTTTAGGGGGAACGGTCCCCTTACTTTATTCTTAGGTGGATCTAATATGATGTTGAAGTTTATTCCGAATATCCAGGGTAGGGTTACTAGATCTAAAGCATTGAGATATTTCCAGAGAACTTATCTTCTTCGTGGTTCGTAGTTTCCATAGATAAATGACACAAAAAATGTGTTTCTACCACTAGTTATCTTCATAGTGATATAATGGTTTCCCACCTCAATCATCTTGAATATGATTTCATTATTACAGAATATAAATATGATCCTATTGATGGGATCAACATGCGTGGAAGCATACATCCTAATTCTTTGAGTAAACTCACTTATTTTTTCTAGGAAATGTTTTTATTCATGAATAGTGGCAATATGAGCGTTGTAATTCTTGGGATTTGTTGATATAAAATCCGTTTTTACCCTTGAACTAATACCTTGAGAGGTCCATATTATTATAGGAATCATTGATAATAAAGTATCCCATCTTGGGCCCCAGGCCTCATAGTCTCTTTCAGGTGGGAGGTTGAGCGCTCTCGAAGTTTCTTTTTGTTTCATTCTCAATATGGTACACATACCAGGGCTCACATTGAGTTATTATAGTGGTGTGGGGTGAAGATGATACAAGATATCTAATAACCTTCCAGTTTCATCACTTATTGGGGAAAAGAGTGATAAGTCGAGATTTCCAATGTGGAAGGGTTCCTTTGGTATTCCCCTCAAATTGATATTGGTTATCTCTTTTCCCCAATCACTATCTGGGAGAACAAATTGTGATCCCCATATGATCTATTCACCATGAGCCGTTTTACATCATAATAGCATGATATTTTCATATAAATAGGTAACAGTTTGGGAGGGTATCCAACGCTTCTATGAGGGGATCTAAGAAACCATTCCATAAGACCACATTTTGAGAACATGAGTGAAGGGATACACAACTAGGTGATATTTTAGGAGTCTCCAAAAGTGGTGATTCTAATACCAAAGTGAAAAATTCAGATCTAGGGGTTCATAACATCCCGATGGATAAAAGGATGGGACCTCTAAAGCTAGTGAAGTGGGGAGGAGATCCATTTTTTCTGGTGGTAATCATTCAGTCCTCAATGATGTGTGTAAATGGCCGGAACTTGTGCCTTGCTATAAAGGTTGGGAGATAGCTTCCGTAGGGGATCCTATATACTCTTGGTTTCAGATTCTATTCTGATTTTTCCTACAAACATTTATAGAGTGTCTCTATAAGAGATATAAAGAATAGTACCAGGTTAAGGGTAGACAATGTCCTAGGACCATTTGAATGATTACACCACCTTTAAGGGTATGTTATTTGGGATTGGGAGGGATAAATCAAGATCAACACAAATGTAGGACACCAAGATATCATCTAAACTTCAATTATAATCATCCAAGTAGCGAAAAACGCCTAAAGAATCACCTATATCTTTGAGCATGGCACCGTTCTAGAAGGACAACAGGAGTCCTGGCAGACAAATCCTCGCTGCCGTGTGGAGACTTTCTTTCCCCTTGTGAACATCCATAGACCGTCAGACTAGGTTTAACCACCAGTGACCGAAATCCTAGAATATTTTCACCAATCCTATGTGAATTCAGATTCTAACTCTAGATCCAGAAAAAATAAAATTCTGTAAATGGTTGATATACGAGCCGAATATTTCAAACCCCATGATTCCACAAAATACCTAATGATTTGTAGTGACAGTTTCACAGAACCTAATCCTGCTAAAATATTCCACTACAAACAAGAAACATTGTCTAAAAAGGTTAAGGCTAATACCTCCATCAACAAGCATGAACCATCCTACGATACTGAGGAGTTGACCAAGCCGATTTTCAAAAAACATGGCATCTGAGAGCAGTTGTATGTTCCACAAAGTGCTTCCTTGTAGGATAACATAAAATGATAAGGCTTAAATTTGGAGTCAGGGAATCCCCTCCATGGGGAGGATCCTATGGTGAGGTAATAATAACTATGGTCAAAGGGCATTATAACTTTCACTACCACCGTTGAACAAGCATCTGATGGGGTAACAGTCGAGAAATTTTGAATTCCCCTGAGGACATGAGGCGTGTTTTTTGCATCAGAGTGACAAGCCATATTTTAAATGAAAACTATTGAAATGGTTCATGTTTATAAAATATGAACATAAAAACATGGAACAAGATATTTTAATAATGTTATACCCTAAGATGGGTAACTAAATCCTTGGTATGTTTCGGTGAATTCGGATACACATATGTATAACTAAAATAATAATGTGATTACAAGATGGAAGGTTTTATTCTTAACCTGTAGCTATTTCCCAATACAAAAGTCTCTCAACTATTTTGTATAATAGATCCCACTATTTTACAATTATGTGAAAACCAAAAATAAAAATACCTTCTATGAAATCTAGGATTCTTTAAAACCAGAACAAAAAACATCTATTAAGCCTTAAAATATGAAGAATATATTTAAACTCCTTATTGTTTAAAAAATTATTTCATATATTGTTCAGTAATAACATATCAACAATCTTCATCAATATATCACTCTCTGAAATTATTAATCCACATTAATTTTATTTAAATAACATCAAGATCAAGAGGATATTTTACAATGTTCAAAATTTGAATCTCTATGAAAATTGGAAGTAACATGCTCTTCTTAATTGAAACTGGTAAAATATAATTCTAATAAATCCTCCAACTTTTATCTTCATAAATGGAGTCAAAAAATAATTTATTAACCACTAGATTATTTTGCATATGTATTGTTTCAAACATTTACATTGTAATATTCATTTAATTCTCCCCAAAAAATAGTTTCTTTTTTATATCCATGATTACATTAATTATATAATTTAATTTCAATATATAAATACTCACATGTTAATATTATTGTGGTTGTGAACTCCAACTAATTGTGAAATATTAATATTCAAATATCAAAGTCATAATATTAATTTTTTAATATTGATTGATACTAAGAATTTTGATATATATTCATTAAATATGAACATGGCATCATAAAATTATGTATTACATATCACCTAAGAAAACTTGTTTAATCATACCTGACCTATAGATAGATTACATGTGAGTTAAATACCTATGTTACTCTTACGTATCCTCAATTGAAATTATATTTATATATGAAACTTTGAAATTAATCTTATGTATCCATATTACCCTTTTGTATTCTTCAAGTAACTCTTACATTCCACATTGATTTCTTGGAGTAAATCTTACACATTTATGTACATCATCAAATATCCCTACAAGATCTTTCATTTCAACTTTTATATGTAATGTATCATTTGGAAATCCTGAGTTATTCTTATATCTGAGTAGGTTACTCTTATACATCTTAATAATTTACCAATATCCCAATTCTAGCATTCACATCTCATAATTCACAATGTTTTTTCTATAATTTTAAAATCATCTCAAAACAAATTTCTCTACCACAATTCTTCTCATAAACCTTTTAAACAATTTTTTCATGGTTTCTTATACTTTATTGAAAAAAATTACAATAACCCTTTACAAAATTCATTGATTTATTTGATCTCTCATTTTTTCAGATCAAATAACACACCCACGTTTATCAAATCATAGTCTTTATCAAAGAGAAACATACTGACACCACATTACTATATAAGTAAATGGTTTTCAAAATAATTACATCTCATTGTGATATGAAATTTATAGATTTTTAATTTGATTTCTCCCTCTTAATTAGGATAAAAAATGACCACATTTTAAAAATATAACTATATTTATATTCGTCAATGCCTCTATCACAAGAGTTATGTATTTTCTATCCCATTGAAAAAATGATTCCAAAGGATTGTGGGGTTCCAAAAAAATTCTTATGGAAGAGGGAAATACTAGTGCATGAATTATTATGCATAAAAAGCTAAATATTATCCTTGGAATTTATATCATTAGAAATATGATCTACTGAGGAAATTTATTCTATCCTCACATATCTGTTTGTGGCCTTCTCTTTAATAAAATGGTATTTGATATCAGTATGTTGGGATATAGAGTGTTTCATGAGATTATATGAAAAATTAATTATACTGTGAAAATCATAATAAATTCTCATTATCTTATTAACCATCACCTTTAGGTTTCCCAATTCTAATCTCAAATAAATAATTTTTTTAAATTCATGTATAGAATCCACATACTCATCCTCTATAGTAATAAGTGCACCAAAATTTTGTTTCTTAGAGTACTAAATCCCAAAAGGATTATTAAAATAGAATATACCTCATGATGTTTATTTTATATCATTAAAATATACATTTCAATTAGAATTAGTGTTCCTAAATAGATTATTTTTTTATAACAATTATTCAACATACCACAACCGATAATAACTTTGATGTATCATAGTTTCCTTTTGAAATACTTAATGTGTGATTATTTTGGATCACTTTGGTGCCATTAAAACATATTTTATTCATATAATATGATAGGTCATTATTTTTTTTAATACATTAGACTTCTAAATAATATTTCTAATTAATTTGGATTTAAATTGTTTCCTAAATAATCCTTTATCATCTTCCCACCAACTATCATGAGTATAAACACTTATTTTGAGTCTGTCAAGAATTCTTTCACCAATTACTAGGAATTTTTTTTCTAAGATAATAAAATATGTTTCACATTCTAATCAAACTTTAACCATATAAAGGATCAAATTTATTATAGTATATACATATCAAAATGCCATTTTTATTTTTCATACAAATTCCTCACAATACTTCTCCATGTCACCAACAAATATTATGTCATCGATATATATATATGAATAATGAGAGTACATGAGATCATATAATTTAAATAAAGGATATTTTTAACCTTTAATTTTATAAATCTCATCTATTTTAGGATGTTTTACAACTTGTAATACCAATATCCATGATATTATTTCAATCCATACAAGGCTTTCTTTAGACTACACATTATAATACCATTGTTTTCATTGATAAATCCTTCAGGTTTCCCAATAAAATATTTTTTATTAATATATTCTTTGAATAAAGGAAAATTCTCATCCATTACATACCATATCTAGGTCATGTTCTATAAAACATCTAAGGACATTCTTATTTCATCAAGTCTTGCAGCTGTTGTAAATGATTCTTTAAAGTGAAAACTGTTGACTTGAGAGTAGCCTTTTCATTTCAATATGTCCATTTTTATTGAAATCTCAGATTTTATGTTGGGTTTATTTATTAAAATCCACATAGATCAAATGATACTTTTTCTTATGATCTTGGAATAATAACCCATGTGAAATTATTTTCAATATGATCTAACTCTTTATTTGTAACATTGGTTCACTCTTTTATCTCAATAGCCTCCAAAACTAATTATGGATCAATTTTTGATACTAGAACTATTTTATTAACAAATAAATTTTTTCATCTAGTATTCACTAATTAATTCTTATTTATATTGATATTTATAAGTTGAACGTGACTTTATATCCTCTGATACTCCTATTTTCAATTTTTATCAGCAACCTTATCACCACCAATGTCATCTGAATCAATTTCAATAATATTTGATTCATTTTCATCCATCTATTTTCCAACATTTTGAAACACCCTTATATTTTAAAATAATGACTTTATATTTTATATCATATGGGATACACAATACAAAGCTTAAACATCCCACAAAATATATTTCTTTAAATTAATCTCTTCGATAGCCGGCGAAACACACAACCCCGAGTTCAGGTGAATCGTAACATAGTATAAAATTATAACCTATATGTTAAATTATTTGGGATTAATAATAAAAACAAAATTCTTAAAAATATGATTTTTTATTGATTATAAATAAAATAAGAATCATTTAAAAGTCACAGAATGTTTTTTTTGAAAAACATTGTTTTTTCTAAAAGATAGTCTAGTCTCTCTTCGCACTCAATATTTAAATTTTATTTTTAAAACGTTTAAAAAAATTATATTAAAAAATAAAATTACTTTTTGAATTCATACTATAAAAATTATCATAGGGTGAATTTTTTGGGTTTTTTATAAAATATTTTATTTTTTGATGAATATAGAAAAATCATGAATTTTAATTGAAATTTTCTGTTTCGTTTAAATTATTTGTAATGTTAAATTATATTTTTAATTGGTTTAAAATAAAAATTGGTTAAATAATATAAAAATTTATAAAATTTATATCATTGGAAGAATCTTAATATTGAATTTTGATATAAAAACTTTATAAACATTTGAACACTCTCCCTTTAATAAATCCTGATTTTCAACATGTTTGTGAGATTAATTTTAAATTAAAATTTCTAAATATTTGAATGAAAATTTTCAAAATTTATTCCATATTTTTAATTAGAATTATTGAAATTATATAATATGGTAAAAATAATTTATGATGAAAGTGAGTAGTGAAAACATTAAAAATCAATTACTTTAGTTAAGGTAAAAACGGATTTACCAAGGCTAAACTAAAAGGATAAGGGTAAAAATTACCTAATAACTTTTCAAAAATATATTTTGTAGAAATATTTCGACCCTGAAATTAAAATCTTTGTTAAGACTCTGATTTTAACCCTTGAAGTATCCAAAAAACATGGGTAAACCTTTTTCTTTTCAAATAATAAAACAATTCCACTCACCACACTAATAAAAGGCTACCCCATCTTTTATCTTCCTCTCACCTTAAAAACCATTTGGTTCATATAATACCTAAAAACATAACATCAAAATATCTTTACTATCATCCTAGATTCCTTATTTGGTATATAAATCCAATTCATGAAGGATTTTGGTACAAACCTAATGAGGTTACCAGAATCAGAGGAAATATTCCTCAACGAGCGTTTTTATGTTATTTATTTATCTACACCCTTAAATTATTTTTGAAACATGATTATATAATAAATAAAATATATTAGTTATAATGATTTTTTTGAATTTCTTGACTTGTATCCCTCTCCACTTTCATCAAATGGGTTTTGAAATCATCACTTTTGCGCATAGAATAATATGGCCCTGCAGACCGATGTAATTTTTTCCCATTACCACCAATCCTAATTGGGTATAATGATATATATAAAGTATATATATATATGATATATATAAAATTATTATATCTCTATATTCATTATATCATATATATATATATATCATTTTTTTACCTTTCATTTGGTATGGGATACGATAATGTTTGTCCTGTATACGGTGGACTATCTCCTCACGAAGCAATGCGATTTGTCTTTCAAAAATTCTTACATAGAAGGTGGTAAGGATAAATTTAATGATTATATGTGATATAAAATGAAATAAATATGATATTAATGACATATTTATCATTATTTAAAGATAATATATCATTTTATTTCTTACCTTTTCACTCACTTAATGATGATAACATCATTCTTATACGTGTGAATTGTTGCCTTCACGAAGTGATGATGATATCTTTTCATAACCACACCACATGGATGATATTTATAGGTATATTTAAATAAATAATATTATATTATGATTATTCTATAAAGTTAAAATATTACTTCTCTTCTTTCCATAAATATCGTTGAAAAATGGAAACGTTGCTCACTCGTTTGTACGACCAACCATCTTTATGATCCTAATATACTTCATTTATAAAAATCATATTTCATGATCAGTATTAAAAGTATAATTAAAGTATAATTATGATAATTATGTCATGATTATTATTCTATATATTATTAAACAATAAAATTTAAAAAATAACTGGAACTCACATGGAAAAGAATTAATGAGAAAACAAGGCAATTAACACCTGAAACAATGAATATAATTAATTATTATTAACGTGAGAGTTGATATAATTTTAAAAAATGATAATATATGATATTATAAATATTAATATGGTTATATTATAACTATAAAACATGTATAAACCCATTAAATATTTTGTTAAATAATAGTCCTCTAAAGGAAAGAATGAGGTAAGGGACTTTGTCTCAATTTCCTTTTATTGAGGCATATTGTAATGTTATGCACCTAATTTATTTTATATGGTGTATATAATGACCCTTTTAAATGTAATTTAATTATTACATAATATTTCACGGTACATTATGTTTTAATTTTAAGTATTTATTCCAATGTTATTTAACTTGAAAATTACCATGTGCTAAATGTTATTTTACAATCTCAATTTCTTTTATGATTCTTATCTTTCTCTTGAAAAAATCACCTTCATATAATCATTTTTTCATGGTAAATTTATTTTATATTAAATATAAATATTCTTGTATGAGTAAAATGATTATACCCTAAACCTTATACCATTTTTACATATGGCGTTTACTTTGAAAGTTATTTGATTAATTGGGAAAATTTCTATAAATCTGCATCATTTACTCAATAAAAATATTTTATAATGAGGAATACTAATTTAATAATTAAATAAGTTATTTGATATATAAGTATTTATTTGGACATGAAGACAAGGGTGGGGCCTCATTATATATATCACATCAATGCATCGACAGTTCTCATGAGACAAACAAGTTAGCCAAATTAAATAGATTTTTACACAGTAGTTTTAAACTATCTTGAGGATAGATCTTGATGGTAGAGGTATCATGTACCTGAGACATGACATCTAGTAAATAATTTTTGTAATAAGATGATGATTTTGTTTTTGATTTGAAATGTATTTTTTTAACAAGAATATGTTTTTCATGTAAGTTTAAGATGAAAGGGAAATAACCTCACTTTGTATTTGGTGAAAATTGTACTAAATTTTGTTTTCAAAATAATCGGACTTGTTTCTTCCAAATAGTTAGACTCACTCTATCCATCATTATGAGAAAAATATTTTTGGAAGAAATGGTTCTGATCAGAATTACCTCAGGTCCAGAATGAATGAGAAAGTATCTTGTTTTATGTAAATGGACATTGGATTCAATTTCAATTCAGTATGAAATATGTGGTTGTTTTGGTGGAGAATCAATGTTTATGTGAATACGATAAAAATAAATGTGATGGTGGTGTTCTAATATAAATTTAACATATATCATAAGTTGATTTAATAACATAAGATTCATGATTTATGGAAGAAAAGGGAAAATGTGTATTTCAAATCGTACCCAGATTTATCATATCCAAGTCTATGAGAAGAAAGAGATGCTACAGATTGAAAAGGAATAATACTCATGACAATTGAATTCAATATGAGATGGTAAAAATAGGTTGATGAAGGATTGGAATGTTTCAATACATTAAATTTAATGTTACGTATTATAGTATCTGATCATCTATCATATGCCTAATAAAACGCTCATACACAGGATGATCATACTAAGGATTTGGAATAAAATTAACATAACCATTATGGTCATACCCAGAAATATCATTCCCAAAAATGATCATATTAGGCCAATCATACTCAGAAAGATCATATATTGGAAAATCATACTCCTTCTAAGATGTATAGTTGATTGAATTTATGAAGGAATCCATAGATGAAATATGATTTCTTTTTTAAATATCTTCATCAAGTGGGTCAAGAGTTGAATAACTTTGTTGTTATCATCAAGTTAATTTCTCAACTGGGTCAAGATAAAGTGTTATGAATTGACGGATATGGATTTTATTTCAATTGGGTCAAGAGCCTTTTTATTAGAATTTAAAAAATTATATTTCCAACTTAGTCAAGAGAATGATTTGAGAAGTTAATGTTATTTGAAATTGGAGTTTTTTTGATGTGTTATCAAGGGGGATATTGGCATTCAGAATTATTGATTTTATTAATAATTCAAAATAGATATTAATTTCTTCATAGATTTATATATTAAATTAATACAATGCTTTGGTTTGAATAAGTCGATTACATAAAATTAGAATCATGAATTGAAATCAGACTAGAAATTTAAATTAATGGCTAAAGAAGAATATGTGATGATTATGGAAGAATTGATATGTTTCTATAAGAGTTTACTAATTAAAAATTCACTCATGATGTTATGGGAAAATGAGATTAGAGTGAATTCTATTAAGTTGGAAATGTTTTTGGATTCCTGACAAATCCACTCAAGGGTCGCCTATAAAAGGTGAAAAGTATATTGTTTTTTATATATTACTAATGTAAAATTCATGATAGAGAAAATAAAAATTTAAGAGAGAGAAATAAATTTTTTTAATCATATGTGTTGAACAATTTTTTATATATTAAAGTGAAAGGAGAAGATATAAGATCACAATGTTTTATTCAGATGACTGTCATACTCAGTAATAATCTTACTTGACTGATAACCATTCTTAGCTTATCAGTCGTATTTGGATGATCATCGTATTAGGATGGATAATCGGATTTGGTATTTTCATACTGAGATTTCCCGAATAAAGAAGAATCATACATGGAGAATCATACTGAGTTTTCCATATTCATAATTGAAGTGGATTCAATTGACCTCTACTATATTCCATCAAATTTATATTATTTGTACTGGGTAGAATTGTACAATGAATAATCATATAGAGAAGAATCGTACTTGGAGAAATTAGATTGGGAAAATCTGACTGGTTAAATCAGACTGAGTTTTTATAACAATGTCTAAGAATTTCTTATCATTTTCTAGGTAAGAAATTGATGATATGTTTTTCAATTGAATAGATTTGTGTAATTGAAAAGAATAATTGTTAATTTCATTTCTATAAAAATTATATTACACTATTTGTGCTAATAGGGTTCACACACACTATTGGAATTGTTTACATAGTGCAACATGACTGAATGAGGATATTATTCTCATTGTAATCCAAGTATTGATTTCTAGTGGATTGGGTGGTGTTTGATTACATCCAAACCATACCAAAGATTTTGTTATTCTTATTTAATAGTAAACCTTGTAAATACTTATGTTCCTTTAGAAGTGTGGTAGAATTGTTTTTAGTAGGTAATTGAAACGTTAGCATGAGGTGAAGGTAGTTTCAATTAAATATAAATGAAAAAGTATAATTGATTCACCCTTCCCCATCTCAGTGTCACAATCATCATGACTGATCTCTTTCATGTGCTATCAAATCTAGGTTCCCATTACTTATTCATTGCTGGTAGATAATTTGAATTGTGTTTAAAACAATGGTATTTTGGTCATCGATGGAAATATTTTTCTTATTTAGAATGATATAATGTTTTCTTACCTTATTTCTATTGGATATGATGTCCTTAAATCTACAACAGATGTGTTTATTTCTATTGATTTTAAAGATCCTCTTACATTTGTTGATAAGAAGAATCATGAAAATGATGTAAGGGCCATTAATTCAATATTATTGTTAGTTTTTAAAAGTAAATTATTAATATTGAAATGTGTTTCCACATCCATACGTATATGGGATAAATTAAAAAACATATATGAATGAAATAGAAAAGAAAATAAGGAAAAGTTAAAAACATGGATATTGAAATATGAAGATTTTAAGAGGGGTGAACATTACTCTATTGGGTACTTCATTATCACAGTGAATTACATTGTGGGTAATCTTATTTCTCTTGGCAAAAAATTAGATGACTCTACTTTTGTTGAAAATATTTTGAGAATCCTTCAAAATAAGTTTGAGGAAAAAATTATTCATTCAAAGAAATAGATCCTGAAATATTATCTCCTGGTGATTTGAAAAGCACTCTCATCACATATAAAATGATATTGAAGAAATCTATGAAAAAAAAACAATAGGTAAAAGAGAAATGACTTTTATGGGTACAAAGAAAGAAAATGCAAATAAGATTCATATTGAATATAAAGTTGTTGAATTTGATTATAAAGATGAGGTATGTAAAACTCTTGAAAATATTTTATCTTTCTTTTCTAAAAATGTTAAAAGAGCTATAGGAAATATAAAGGGAAACTTCCCTTCAATTTTTGTAATGTGGAGTTATTGGTACCTTTATCACCAATTTTTCTCGAAGAAAGAAAGAATATGATAGCGAAGAAGCAAAAATAAATCCAGGAAGATCGTTGAAGAAATAGGGTGAAAAGGTAAAATCATATTCCATAGGTAATGATAGGAAATCAATTAATTCCAAAAGAAAAATATTGTTTTTTAAATATTTAGAAGAAGAAGAAAGTGATTATGAATCTGAAAAATTAGTTGAGTATGGTATTGAAAATACTTTTATTGCAATAGTGAATGATGAAGAATTCGAAACTATTAGATCTGAAGAATAAGAATCACAACTTGAATATCATTTGAAATAATAGATGAAAAAATTTATGAGGAATATTAGAATACTTTAAAATAAAAAAATGGTTAGAAGATAAAACCACTGCAAAAAGAAATCAAGAATATTTTTCTGAGGAGAAAGTGAAGTTATGAACAAAGATTGATAATTTGAATAAATCTATTGGGGAAGAAATGAATCATAATGAACATCAAGAAAGAAATATAAAGGTAAATTAAGAAGAGTTTGAACTTGTCCAACAAAAACATTCAAAATATGGAAAGAGAAAAACATGTTTCAAAAAATCTATTTCTGATGTTTTTAAAAGTACTTGAAAGTAGAAACCTTAGAATGATAAAAAAATATAACTTAAAAGGTTGGAGATAATGATATAATAGTTAATGAAAAGAAGAAATCTAGGAATTTTATGTATGTGACCCAGATTAACAACATTGGGAATTCAAAAATCCCAAAAAACCTTGATTCCAATTTTTTTTTAAAAAAATATGAATTTAAGAACGTTTCAAATACTTATAGTTAAAAATAATTCATAAATGAAATGGAAGAAACTGATTGATAATTAAATGGTGGATGGGTTAGAAAATAAATAACAGAGAGTTACTGATAATCCTATTTACAATTCTAACCAATATGTATGTTTCATAGGAAAATACTCATTTTATGGATATTGCTAGTACTGTGGTGGATTCAGACATACAGAAAATATGTGTTGGTTTAACCAACAAAATTACTATTACTCCATAGGTTATGAATGGAAAAGGTTGAGGGGGGTCAATTCACTCAAAATAGGAACTCTTAGAATAATTTTTTGAAGAAACCTAGGAAAAGTGAAGTAAAAATTGAAAATAGGTTCCAACCTTTGAAAAATATTTTTGAAATGTGTAAAAAACATGACACCTTGAAAAATGATGTCTTATTTTTACCAGCACAAAAATAAATATTCTTAATAATTCTCATAATCCAAATATGGTGAACGAAAATTGGGAAGAAAATTATTTTAATAGTTTATTCAGAAAATGTTGTTAATAAGAAAGTTGAGATTTGTTCAAGATAACCCCTTTTGCTGATTTATTCTAATATTTTTGGGGCAATGAGAAAATAAAAAAAAATGGATATAAGTTCATCATCACTTTCATTGATTATTTTACTCTATTTACTTTTGTTTTGTATATATAACATATATCAGATGCGTTGAAAATTATTAAAAGTTCTCGAAGCAACGATGATAAGGAATGTTTGTATTGAGTGAAGAATGTGGGAATAGACAATGGTGGTAAATACATAAGTGAATAATTTAAAATATATCTTGAGAATCATGTGATTTTTCATGAGTATATTTCCCAATAAAATCCTAATAAAATGGGGTTTCCGAAACAAAGAATATAAGTTTAGTGGAAATGGGAAGAACTATATTACTTGAAAATGGTCTTTCTCATTACATTTGGACGCAAGCCATGAGTAAAACTGCTAATATAAATAATTGTTTTTTATAGAGTCCTCAATTAGGTATGACTCTATATGAATTTTTTTATGGAGAAAATCCAAGTTTTAAACACATAGTAGTTTTTTGGAGTCTATATATTATTTAGAAGATAGGTGGAAACTATGGAAAGTTTCAGTATAAATGTGAAGATGGAATATCTCTTGGCCATGTTCTAGAAGGAAGAGGATATTGATCATTCAAAAAAGAGACAAAAATGTATATTATTGATGTGAATGTAATTGAAAGAAGTGAGAAATATAAACATACATAAGTAGGTAAAAATGGTGAGAAAGATTTTTTTGAAAACAATTTTGATAGGGATGCTTACAATTGTATTCAGAATATAAAAGAATAATTGGAATAATCCATTTTTATTGATTGGAAAGATACTCAAAAATATCATCCTAGAAAGATAAAACAAGTGGAGGAACATAATATAATTGGTGATCAGCATCAAAAGGTTCAAAAAAGAAAAACAATACATTAAATTACACATATATCTTTATATTCAAAGGTAGAGTCGAATTATGTGAAAAAATGATATTTTGATCATCTGAAATGGGTTCAATACATGTATAATGATTTGAACCAAATTGGAAGGATTGATATATGGGAACTCATAACCATACCTAAAACAAAAACATTATTAGCACAAAGTGGGTTTTTTGGAACTAGATGAATTATGAAAGAGAAGTTAAAAATAATAAAGCAAGGTTGTTATGAAAAGGATATTCAAAAAGTAGTGGTATTGATTTTGATGAAACGTTTTCTCCAGTGGAACTAATTGAAACAATCAGAATCATTCTTGCTATTTCTGCACAATAATGATTCAATATCATTCAAATGGATGTTAAAGATGCATTCATGAATGGTGATCTTTAAGGGAAGGTTTACATTGAACAACCTTGTGGATTTGTTGTTGGTAAAATTGAAATTTATTTTTACATAATGAAAAAGGATTTGTATAGCTTAAAAAACTCCAAGGGCATGGTATTAAAAATTTGATACATGCTTAAGAAAGATGAATTTTATGAAAGGAAGAGTGGATTGAAATCTCTAAATCAAATATGCTCAAGATTATTTCATCATTGTGATTTTTTAGGATTAGGACATTATATTTTATAAGAATAATTAATGATGTTTTGAAGGGTTTCATGAAAAAAATGAAAAGGGTATTTGAAATTTTCATGTTGGGGGAAATTAAATACTTTCATGGGTTAAAAATACATCAAAGGACAGAATGAATTTTTCCATCTCCAGAAAAGGATTCTAAGGAACTTATTGAGAGGTTTTTCATGGAAAACTCAAGACATGTTTCCTCACTAATATTAGTGGGAACATAGATAACTAAATATAGAGAAGGAAAATTATTAGTTCAGAAAGATTTTTGGAAGTTTATTGGAATTTTTTTGTAATTTACTGCCTCAAGACATGACATTGTTTATGTTGTTACCTTATGTGCAATATTTCAGTGTCCTCCAATAGAATCACATTTAATTCCCTAAAAATGAATTATCAGATACATCAAAGGCAAAACATAAATTCGAATCATGTACGACATCTCAGATATAATGGATTATTTTGACTATTAAGGTGTGGATTGGGTAGATAATGTTGATGATATAAAATCCACATCTGGTGGAGTATTATTTGTAGAAAAGAATTATGTCTGTTGGAATTCATGGAAATAGAATTCAGTAACTCTATGTTTGGCTGAAGCTGAGTATGTTGCTACTACTCAAGTCACTACTCAACATATGTGGATGAAAACTCAATTATAGGATTTACATGTTGAAGTGAAGTTACCCTTTCTCTTGGGTTGTGATAATAAAAGAATAATCAATCTCACCAGGAATAATGTTCAACATTCTTGTTCAAAAAATATTGATATGAAATATAATTTCATAAAATTGAATGTGGAGAAGAATGAATTGAATCTAGAGAATGTTCAAACATCAGAAAAAGTCTCTAATATATTCATAAAACCTTTACCAAATGAATCATTTCATAAATTGAGGTTGAACATGGGTGTCTAACCTCTTTCTATTCAAGGTTTATGTGTGTTTTTATGTCCCATCTCTGATCTTACCTTAAGATTATATTGTCAAGAGGGATAATTCTTTCATTAATCAATGTATTTATTTTTAAGAGGGAGTTGGGAGTAAGCTGTGAATTCAGAATTGTTTTATGTGTCAAATATTCTAACAATTTTATGGAGTGGTTAAAGGAAAAGAATTTATTTTTTATTCCATGGTGAATGGAGAAAATCTATGGTTAGAAGGAATGTTGTGGTTGAAGAAGTGTCGAGGAAAAAAATTAAAAGGTGTTTATAATCACATTTTTGGACAGAATGGTTTTTATATCAATAATTATTGTTCCCTAAAATGGTTTATCTCTAAAAAGGTTATAATTATTGATAAGTAGACTATTTATTTGGCATACAATGTTCTGTGATTTATAAAACTTTTTTGACAACAAAATCTAAAGGGGTAGATTATTAGGACCAATTTGAAGATGAAGGTGGTTGTTTTCAAATGTTCCCTTTTATTGTCAAAGAATAATTTTTTTTGTCAAGGAAGTGTAAGATGAAAGAGAAATAACCTCATATTGTATTTTTTAAGAATCGTGATGAATTTTGATTTCAATAGAAATCAAACTCATGTTTTAAAAATTATCGAAATCACTATGTCCATTGTAATGAGGAAAAGTTGTTTTTGGAAGAAATGGTTTTGATCGGACTCACCTCAAGTCTGAAATGAAAGATAAGTTATCTTACTAGAGGTAAATGGTCATCATATTCCCTTTTAATTCGATCAGAAATAATTGTTTGTTTTTATAGAGAATCAGAGTCTCTATGACTATGATAAAATAAATGTGACAATTCTTTGCTGATTTATATTTCACATAGATAATAATTTGGTTAAAAAATATATGATGCAATATAGATATATGAAAATTGAAAAGAGTTATTCTAAATCATACCTAGATTTATTGTTTTCAGGTGGATGAGAAGAAAGAGATGTTACTAATTGAAAAGGAATAGTACTCATGACAATTGAATTCAGGTAGAGAAGGAAAGAATTAGGTTTCTACATGATTATAATGTTTCGATATTTCAATTAAATGTCATGAATTTTATCATCTAATCATTTATCATATGCATTAGAAAATATAAGTACCTAGGATGATCATACTCTAGATCAATAAAAAAAGATCTTACCCATAATGATCGTACCAAGAAACGATTGTATCCAGGTAATCATACTTAGAAATATTATACTATAAATAATCATTCTAATGTTGGGATGGATGGTGATTGAATTACTCAAATAATAGATAGATGAACTCTGATTTTTTTCAAATTCCTTCATCAAGTAGGTCAAGTGTTGAATTTCTTTTTTTTTTCTTTATGTGAATTTCCCAATTTGGTTAAGAGAAAGCATGAAGAATTGATAGATATTGTGGGTATTTTAATTGGGTCAAGACCCTTTTTATTAGATTAAAATTGTTTTATATTTACAACTGGGTCAAGAGAAGGAATGAAGAAGTAAATGTGGTTTAAAAGTGGAGTTTTTTTGATGTGGTGTCAAGGGAGATCTTGACATTCATAAGAATTGTTTGTGATCATAATTCAGAATTGATATCCATTTATTCGTTCAATTATATATTCTATTAATACAGAGACTTGTTTTGAATAATTTATTTTTTTGAAAATCATACTCCTGGATTGAAATCTTAAGGGAAAATGAAATGAAACTAGGAAGAATAAGTAAATATTGTAAAAGAATAGAGATTTTTTAGAAGAGTTGACGAAGTTAAAATTAACCTGAGATTTTATGTGAAACATAAATTAGAGTGGATTTGATTAAGAGGAAAAATTTTGGGATTCCCACCAAATCCACTCAAGGGTCACCCATAAAAGGTTAAAAGTATAATGTAATTTTTTGATGAATGGTGTACTTTTCACGAGAGAGAAGCTTCAAGATTATAAGTTTGAAAAAAAAATCACTTTTTTTGAATATGTTTTGACGGATTGATGTGGAATGAGAAGAGACAATATCACAAAATTGTATTCAGCTGACCATCATAGTAAATAATAATCATACTTAGCTAATTTCTATATATATCATGTCAATCATATTCGTATGATCATCGTATTACGCTAGATAATTGAATTTGGAATTTTTGTATGGAGATTTATAGACTATGTAATAATCATACAGGGAGAATTATACTTGGGAGAATTGTGCCTCGAAGAATTTTATCGATAATAATCGTACTAGGATAAATCAGACTAGTAAAATAAGACTGCTGAAATCATATTGAGTTTTTATAACAAATCCCAGGATGTTCATAACATATTTTAGGTAATAAATTGAAAAAGTTATTTTAAGTTGAATTCCTTTGGAGAATTGAAAAGAAGAACAAGTGAGTTGAGTTGTTAAAAAAAATTCATTACCCTACTTTTTCTATGAAGACACACACACATGCTTTTTGAATTATTTATATACTATTACACGAGTGAAATGGTATATATTACGAATTTTATTCCAAGGATTGATTTCTAGTTGATTGTGTGGTATCAGATTACTTCTAAACCATAAAAAGGATGTAGTTATTCATATTAAATAGTGAACCATGTAAATACTTGTGTTCCTTTGGATGTGTGGTTGAATTTTTTTTAGTAGGGAATAGAATCTTTAACATGAGGGGAGGGTTGTTTCATGGAAATGTAAAAGAAAAATTATCACTGATTCACCCCTCCCCCTCTCAGTGATACAATCATCCTAACTGGGCTCTTTCAATTAATAATTTACTTCATTAAGGTTTTATTTATTATTATCCATGATATTTTCACAATGATATTATCTATGGATGAATTTCATACTCAATTTATTGATTAAACGAAGTGTTCTTTTAGTTATTCACCTTTCCATATTTATTATTCCTTATCATATCATGAGATTCAATTATTTTAAAAGGAATGTGTGCTTTTTTATTTTCCATTCTATTTTGATTGCAATTGTTGTTTCCAGATAGCTTCCACTATACATAACCCTTACTAAGTATTTGATGTCACGGTTTTTTATTTCCTCAGGATATGAGAAAGATATTTTTTAATGCATATTCGAGGATACTATTCATTTTCTATTATTATTTATTATGTTTTATTTTGTACTCCCAGTGTAAAATGGGTATGATGTATGTATATGGTTATCAAAAACTACTAAACTGATTGGTCCTTCATGATTTCACCCTTTGTATCTAAGACAATGTAAAAAAGTAAGGAACCTACTTCATGCTACTATGATTAGGGTATAGTTGGTATCAGAGGAAGTTTAGTATATTCCTTGGGAACTAGATATAAGAAAACATAGATTAGGGGTCATAACCCTATGATAGACTTTGAGGGTATGTATAGAATAACATCCTAAATTTTTGTTAAGGGAGAGATTATGAGTTTTTTCTAAGACATACATCCATATATGAATACTATAAGTTCATATGGTAATGGAATATAGGATTATATTGGTAATAACTCATAAAGGTTGAATTTCTATTGACCTGGTCATCACCTGGTGAATGAAAATGGGCCTTACTATGAACTTAGTTTAAACACATGGGGGAAATGCTTCGGATAATTCTTATTTCCTTACAAACAATTATAATGGATTTGAAAATAAATATATCCCCAGGAAAACCAGGTTTATGATTCATGAATTTTTTTATTTTATGTTAATGTTACACCATATCAAGAATTATACATTATGATTTCAAATTAATAATTTTATGATCTAATATTGTATATTACACTATCTAGAAATAGAACCCATAAGGAAGAAGGGTTTTAATACTCATATACAAATAAAGATCTTCCTTCTAATGAGTCTAATACCATTAGTATTGGAATTGAGAAAATTATTGCAATATTAGGGAAACATAATCATGTTATGAAAAATATCCTTTCCAGAATGGATAAGAATATTCATCATCGTCATTCTCCAATGTTGGATAAATATATATGATAGAAGCCTCCATAATTTGGTGGGACTACTAATCCAATTGTATTTGAACAGTGGATTAAGTCTCAGGAAAATTTATTTATGGCCTTAAGATGCAGTAAAAAACAAAAGGCTACACATTAAGTGTATTTCTCAAATTTTATGCTGATAAATGGTGGTTGTTGATCCAGAATAATAAAGAGGAAGATTAAATATAACTCATGGAATAGAAAACATTTAAGGATACATTATTCAACAAATATTTCCCTCATACCAAGAAAACTAATATGAAGAGAACTTTACTTAGCATAAAAAAATAGATAAAGAAAGTGTTGCGGAGTATGAAGATACCATTACAAGGTCATCTAGGTATGCAAAAAATTACATACGCAACATGGAGAGGAAGATTGCCCATTTTTTAAGGGGTTAATTTAGGTCTCTGAAGGCATCTGGTCCCTCAAACTTTTTCTTCACAAGATGAAATAGTATTCTATTCGTTCTAGGAAGATAAATAATTATCCAAGTCTTATGGATTCTAAGGAAATATATAGAAGAATAGTATGGATAGTAGAAAAACATATAAAGGGATAAAGGGAAAGATTTATTTTTACACATGTAATAATTGTGTAAAGAAACACCTTGGTACTTGCTTGAAAGGAATGATATTTTTATACAGTGTGGAGAGAAATGATGCCATGTTCATGAATTAAAGGGAATGATAAAAAACAATGTTCAATGATTCTAATATAAGGATATAGGGTACAAAGAAAATTAACTACCCAAAATTTAAGGGAATAAACATTAGAAGAAGCTAAGGGATCAAGTTCAAGCTTATGTTATTGATACAAATTATGTGGAATGATTAATGTTCTTTTTTATTTATATCCATATTTTTTTAAATTATCTTCATTATAATAATGATTAAATATATATGGGTTGTACTACATTACTATTTCTTAAAGGTTTTGAAATCATATGATGAATAGTACCAAGAAAAGTGATTCAGTGGAAATTTAAACTTTTTAGAAAATACATGATTAAGGGAACAAAACATTTAATATGTGCCCACTTTTGAGATAATAAATAAAATTATATATTTATGGGATAATATTGGTGACCATGAAATTTCTTAGTGATTTTATGTTTTATGTTTTTACTATTATATTTTACTACATGTTTGGATCGATGGAATATATTCGATAACCTGAGATTTTATTTTTAGAAGCATGCATGTTTTCATTAAGGCAATATGGTGACCATGGTATTCACATATTAAATGCGACAGTAATAGACACATTATATTTTTTGGTTCTATGATTTCTATTTAGTGACCGTCCTTCTAAATTTGGTCAGTCATATTTTGGATGATCCTTATGGAAAATTATTTATGGAGTGGATTATGTTGAACTATGGGTGTTATTAGATAACCTTTTTTGACCATTCTGGTTTTAGTTTGAATATCTTGTTACACTTTTATAGATACTATGATTGGTTAAAAGTTAATTTTAGATCTCTAAGATTAAAAATAACATTATTGGATATCTATTTCTTAGAATAAGAGATTAATTATAAATTGGTTGAAGCACAAACAAAGGATTAAATTGTTCCTATAAAATAAAATATATTAAGAAAGTATATTTCCTTATACTCATTGTGAGTGAAAGGATTCATCAACTCTAGGAAAAGGATATACAAATGAAAAATTATATTATCATAATTTTTTATTATATCAATGACCTTCTTCACACCATTGGTTTATGGATTTAAGTTTATTAACTTCCTCCTAACCGTGTTCTCTATCACTCTCCATTAACTGTTGGGCATTAATATTCTCTTCCATGTCCATTTTTACAGTTCCAAACTATGTTCTCCTATTTGGAAACCTTTAATGAGTTATTCCATATGACCTTTGTACATCAATGTCTCTCTTATTAAGATGATGTTTTATTAACTCTTTTATGATGTGGGGTTTTCAACAATTGTATTTCAAAATACCAAACCCTTGATTAACGATATCAAGTTTAAATTGTGACGATGCAATTTATTTACGGTAGGGATAATGTAAAACCTGATATTTTTAAAAAATAACATTATATGTGATTGTATAGGTGACATGAAACACAGATATTAAACCACCAATGAAATATCATTCTTTAAATATCATCTCTGTTATAGCTTTTGGAAGACACAACTCTGAGGAAAAGTGAACCATAATATAGTAAATAATTATAAATTACCCATTATAAAAGTAGGGATGAATATTAATAAATAAATTAATAAAATTAGGGTTATCTACTGATTAGAAATAAAATAAGGATCATTTAAAACGAAAATTAATGTTTTCTAAAAAACTGTATTTTTTCTAAAAGATGTTTTAGTCCCATATTTCACAAATAATTTAATTTAAATTTTAAAACATTTCAAAAAATTATTTGTAAAAACAAACTTCATTTTTGAAATCAGTATAACAAATTTATCTTAGGTAGGAAATTTGGACTTTTTTAAAATATTTTATTTTTTTATTAATAGGGAAAAATACTGAATTTTAATTGAAAACTGTCTTTTCATATAAATAATTTATAAATTTAAATTTAAATTTTAATTTATTTTAATGTACAATTATTTTATTTATAGATAAATTATTCAAATTTCGGTCATTTAAATCCTTTTCTTATTTAATTTTGATATAAAAACATTATAAACATTTGAATATTTTCTCTCTAAACCCCCGCTTTCTCATTGTGTCTATGAGATTAATTTTATATCAGATTTTTGCCATTATGTGAATATAATTTTTAAGAATGGATTCAGTATTAGAAATTAGCATAATATATATTTTCTAATATGTTAAAATTATTTTTTTACCAAATTCAATAGTAAAAGGAGTAAAAATTAATTATTATGGTTAAGGTAAAAATTGATTTAATGAGGGTAAACTAAAATGTTAAGGGTTAAAATGAATAAAAATTGTCTAAAATATATTTTATAGACATTTTTTACCCTATAATGTAAAATTATCTATAATAATTCATTTTTGACCCTTGTATAATATGCAAAACATGGGCACACATTTTTCTTTTCAAAATTACAAGTGTGTCACACGCCTCACATATAAAAGGTCATCCCCTCCCTTCTCTTATTTACACCATAAAACACTTTTATTTTATCCATTAATAGCCAAAATATATTCCCACATTCTATAATATCATTTTATAAGCATTATTTTGGGAATAAATCTACTATAGGAAAGTTCTTGGTGCAAACTTAAGGAGGTTACCTGAAGAACAGGTAACGTTCTTCAATGGTTGTTTTTATTTTATTTCCTTATCCACCTCCTTAAATTATTATTAAACCATTTTTATATGATAACCTACATATATTACATATAATTAGAATTTTTTAAGTTAATTTCAAGGACAAAAACCATCTCTGCTTCAATCAGATGGGTTAGAAAATCATCATTCATGTGTACGACGGACTACCGTCTCATGAACCAATGTTACTAATTTTTCTATTACCACCTCTCATTGTTGGGTATGATAATGTGTATAATGTATATATATATATATATGTGATATTTATAACATAATTATAAATATGATGTAATTATATCCTAAATACCTTTGTTTACTTTTCATTCTATAGAGGATATGATAACATCACTCGTGTGTAAGGCGGACTACCATGCCACAAAGTGATGTGATTGTTCATCCAATAACACTAACATGTAAGGTGATTTGGGTAATTTTAATGATGATATGTGATATAAAAAATAATTATGTTATTCATGACATAATTATCCTTTTTAAAGGTAATATATCATTTTCTTCTAATAGTTTCTCAAACATAAAGACGATAACATCGTTCATGTATGTGTGGACTACCACATACACAAAGAAATGTGAATATCATTTCATCATCACACCATGTGGATGATATGTAAAATTATATTTTTCAAAATAATATTATATTATTCTTATTAAGTAAATGTAAAATAGTAATTTTATCTTTTCTATAATGATTATATAAATATCGAAACATTACTTATGCGTGTGTACGGATTACCATCTTCATGATCGTAACATACTTCATTTATAAAAAAATTCTTTCATGATTGGTATTAAATTTATAATTGGTCAATAAATATGATAATTATTTCATGATTATTATTATTTATATGATAAAACTATATAATATACAAAATAATCAGAAATTTCATGGAAAATAATGAAATATTATTAACGAATGAGGTGATAAGATGTTATAAAATGGTAATATAGGATGTTAATAATATTAATATTTTTCTACTATAAGTTAATAACGTTCTTAAAACCATTTTACCAGAAACTAAATCATGTTCAAATAAAGGAAAGTGTGAGGTAATGGACTTCAACTTAATTTCAGGTCATTTTGGAAAATTGTAATGTTATGCACCTAATTCCCTATCTATAATGTATTTATTACTCCATTGACATGTAATATATTGATTAATTAATTATATAATAAATTTTAATATTTTATTTTTATTAATTAGTCTAATGGGATTTGACATAAAAATTACCAAGTGGTAATAAAATTTGTACAATCTCACTTTATTATGTGATTATTAACTTTATCTTGAAACAATCACTTTCTTGTAATCATTTTACATTGGAAATTACATTAATATTAAATATAAATATTGATGTATGGTTGATATGATTATTTCATAAACCTTATACCAT
The DNA here is from genome assembly GCA_963277665.1 of Viscum album. Classification (NCBI taxonomy): domain Eukaryota; kingdom Viridiplantae; phylum Streptophyta; class Magnoliopsida; order Santalales; family Viscaceae; genus Viscum; species Viscum album. Next base: position 457,343,323 of record OY728166.1, on the reverse strand, counting down.
TTTAACATAATATGTTTTCATCAAAAGTTATTTTATTAATTGGGGAAATGTTGATAAATTTTTATCCTTTAACCAATATGGACATTTGATGTTGATTTATACTAATTAATGAATTAAATAGATTATTAGATATATGATCAATGATTTTTACATGAATACATGGGACGTTCTCATTTATATATATACCCTTGATGCATCGATAGTTCGTATTAGATGAACCCGTTTTTACTGAGTAGTGTTAACCTATCTTGAGGACAGATATTGATGGTAAAGGTATCATGTGGCTAAGACATGAAATCCAATAATTGAAAATGTCCTTCATTATTTTTTTTTCTTATTATCTAATATATTTTCACATTGAAATAATATAAGTATTCATTTCATTATAAGTTTATTGATTAAATTTCATGGGTTTTCAGTTATTCGCCTTTACATATTGATTAATCGTTATCACATCAGGATTTTCATGTTATTTAAATGGATTGTGTGTTCAGTTATTTGCCTTTATATATTTTTTATTATTATTGATTCATGATAGATTATTCTAAACATAATCCTAAATAATCATTAGTGCTCACCCTTATTTTTTTTCTTTTCCCTAGGATATGAAGAAGAGATCATTGATGATTATTCAAGGACGAATTCCATTTATTATTTATATTTATGATGTTTTATTTTTTTTCCACATGTAAAATGGGGATCATATATATATATTTGGTTCTCCAAAACATAAAAACTAATTTGTTATTCTGGATTTGTCCCTGATTATCTATGTTAATGTAATAAATTAAGGCACTAGTTCTGGGCTACTAGGGTCAGGGTCACTACAATTTTAAAAAATTATATGTGTTTTTTCTTCAATATTTTAAAAATCTTAAACATACACCTCAATGATATTGGGATCATTTTTATTAATATTTATATCAAAATAGTCTCTTATATTGTGTATTCTTTTATTCCACAATTGTTAGCCTCTCCCATTAGAGAAATATTCCACAAACACTTGTTCATTAGCTCTTTCATAAAACATTCCAAGATATTAATTTATTATTTTTAACATCCAAACACATTGATATAATTCATAGTTTGATTCTTATAATACAAAATTTCATAGGTAGTCATGTTTTATTTATTCCTCATCAACAATCTATTTTTATTGTGAATGGTTGTACATACATTATCTCCCTATATGTATTTTGAGAGTTTTTATTCAGTAAGTATAGTTCTTCACATTTCATGCAAAATTATTTAATTCTTCTCTAAAATTATTTTTTGTGTCATGTAAAGGGAAATATAATGATGTTTAATCTAATTCTTATAAATATATGATTCAAAATAATTACTAATGAACTCCCTTTTATTATCAATTCGCAGAAGCTTAATAAAAACTCCCAACTCTTTCTCAATTTCTATAATGAATATTTTGAACATTAATATGACTTAATACTTTTGTTTTATGAACATCACAGAAGTAATAATATTCAAATACTTAATTAATGTAATGAAATAAATATTACATTTAGTGGATAGTAGTTTCATTTACCCATATAAATATTATATTATTAATTCTAGTGGATTAGTGGACTAAATTACAACCTTTTTCATACATAATTGTCTTTTTTAACATGGTTTAAAAATGAAAACCCATTATATGTTTATTTTAGGAATATATCTTACCACATATCCCTTTATTATTTTTATTATATTCCATTTAATAATATGTTAAATCACTATATTATAAACATTATTCTCCTTTTTTTTAACTGAAGTAACAAAAATCATAAGAATTTTTAATATGAAATATATTTCCATTAGTTTCTTATAATTTAGTTGTAATTCATAAATATTTCAATAAATTGATGATAAAAGAGATACTTATGAAAATAAAATTATTAACATCGTAAAAAAGATATATGAAACTCAAAATATAATGTTTTGTTTCATAAAAAATTTAACACCCTCAGATTTCAGTTTCTATATTTTAATCTCAACGTTCAAAACTCCTCTAATTTATGAAGATCTATCATTTCCAAAGGTAACTAAACCACTATCATTATCTTATATATTCTTTAGTTTTTTTTTCTCTTATAATTTGTTATAAACAATAATTATCTAGTATCTATGGCTTTCTTCTTGTGAAATTTTTAAGTTGTACCTCAACAATATGTGACTTCTATGAAATTCCTTATCTATGAAATTTATTAAATTCAACATATTGAGATCTTTCTCCTAAAAAAATTATTCATAGACACATCAACCTAATGACCGGTTTGGTCACCACTACCAAAAAATTATTACAAAAAATAAAATTTATTTTTAATGGTAATATTTAAAATCCCTCCATTTGCAACTTACATGTGTTAAAAAACATTTCTGGTTTTTTAGGGTTGAATATCTCTCAATTACTACCTTCTTTGACATTAAAAAAAGACATGTTGTTCTATAAAATGTAGGATTTATATCCTTATTATCTATATCATCATAAATATCCCTAAAATATTTATATTCTCTAATAATATGACTTTTCTTATAAAGACATTACATTATTGTTCATGTGTGTTTTACAATCCATTTTGCCTTTATCATGGGGAAAAATTTCATCTTAAATTATTAACAACATCCTTTTATATTTAATTATATTTTCCTTTATTTGTATGTTCTAAAAATTCATGTTTTCATTTTATTATATATATAATTTTTCAAAAAAAATAATATCATTGGGATCTACATTAGCATATTTTACCTATTTATTTGGAAAACATCTTCAACAGCTTGAGAGGATTTGTCATGTACATAAATATATTGGTAATGATCTGATTTCATCTTATTTATGGTGTTTTTAACATAATGACACGTTTATTATTCCTTATTCAATTCATCTTCCTTTGTAACAGATTTTTCATAATGATATTTTAATATATTATACTGTTATGTGATTCTAACCTTGAGAAGCACAAGTTCTTCTATAAAATCATATTCATTCTTGATTAAATCATCATAAATTATTTATTATTTTCATAATTCTTATTTAGTGACAATATTTTAAACTTTTTATTACTCTTTTTTGTAATTTTCCATGTTTATTAATTAAAATTTCTCGCTAATAATATTATTTAAATGGAGATAATGTGATTGAGTTAAAATTTATAAAATATTTTTAAATTTTTTAAATTTTTAATTGATGTTAGGTTTTTTGAGAATATGACCTGAGTTCATAATAATAATTATGGAGTTATTATGTTTTGAAATAAAAAATTATATTAAAATTTAATTAATTTACACACACACACATATAAAAGAATTTATATTTATATATGAGGTTTTAAGTATTATTGTCAATTTTTTAATAAAAATAAAAATTATAATATGATATTCTTATTCTTATTCTTTTTAAATTAGTAGTTTTGGTTTATTATATAGATATTAAATTAAATTAAAATGGGGAAATTGGGTAAAATAATGAATGAGATTTCCCGAAAATGGGGGGGGTGTTCATAGAAAATGTAGGCACAATGGGAAAAAATTTCCCCTCTCACCTCTCACTCCCCATATTCTCTCCAATTTATATCATTGAAATGTTATTTCATATTCACTTATTCATATTTCCTTTTATAGTAATTATAATGTTGTGTTGATAGTGGAGTTGGATTTTTCCTAGAATGTATAAGTTAATCGAGAAGCTTTTTCATAGGAATCGAAGAATTTTTCCCATATTTTGTTAAATCATAATTTTATGGGTTTAATTTTCAGATATAGAAATTTCGATTATTGAAGATTCAATTTTAATTTTAATTTAGTGGTGTATTAACATCTTAGTTCATGAGTTTAGTGGATTAAATTAGTTTATTCAGTGTTATTTACTATCCTTGAAAAACTTTATGGTCTTTTATTTTATAAATAGATTTTTATTGATATAATCCTTATTTTTTGATCCTTGGTGAACTTCAAATAAAAATTGATGAAAATACTAAGGTTCTATGTTTGGATAATGGTTATTCATAATATCTTTCTCCAATATTTTAGGATTAGAAATTATGTACCCCAAGGGTAAACTAAATTTTTTATTTTCATTTTCTCATGGAATTTTGTTCCTAAATGGTCTTTCAAATTCCAAAAATATTTATGTCTTATTTTTTATGTTTTAAGTAATTTTGTGGTAAATTTTAAATTTTTACTAAACTTTTATTGATTTATTTAATATTTTCTCATTTTATTTATATTTATTTCATGATTGTTTTATCCAATAGGCTTTATAATGATGATATATTTCTAGTTTATAATGTTTCATGTTTTTTAAAAGCTTCTATATTCCTAAAAGTATTTTATATTATATTTAATTCCTTAAAAATTTAACAAGGGGATTTTATGTGATAAATTTATAAAATATAATTTAAAGGATTGTTTGTTACCTTTGAATAGAGATTCAGGATTAAATTGGGTTTTTTTAAATGGATTTTGAATGGGATTTGAAAATAATATTATTACTATATCTAAACACAAGGATTAGTTGGCACATTTTAGTAAGTGGTTTTAAAAAAATTAGTTTCACCATTATAAAATGATCTATGATATCAAATTGTATATAAACATGAATATTATGGGAGCTAATTAATATTGTTATGTGTATTTAAGTAGGGTTTATGAGTTAAAGGGTGTATTAGAGGTGGGATGAGAAAATGTGATTGTGGTTCTTCGATATTTGATCAGTGATTTTATGTGATTTATGTGTTAAAATGTTACCCCACTTCTATTATCGTTCTTCAAGGGGATCTTAGGCATCTTATTAGAAGATGGGATATAGTTTATTTAATATTAATGATCAATTTGCAACTAGTATCCTCTAGTTATATGATATTATCTAATTAGGCTGTGTTTCAACAATGAGGTTAGGTTAAAGAAAGTGGAGAGGTTATTGACTAGGAATATCATCAATTGACTAAAAAATGGTTCCAACAGAGTAAATCTAGGATTGTTTCCCTATATATTTATAAATTTATAATGATTAGTTATAATCTATTTGTTCTTATTTTCATAAAAATATTTTTCATGTTTTCATTAATTTTATTATTATTGTTCTCTTATGTAATTTGTTTCATCTCATTTTAATTTTACAATTCAATTTCACTCATTATCTTGTGTAGATTATTTATTTTTCTTAATTTTACTACCATTTTAATACCAAAAATTTTCTAATATTTTAATTATACACTTAATTATTCTTACTTAGTTATTTATTTAATGATTCCCTTAGTTATTTTGAGTATCCATTCGTGTAGTCTTAAAAATTGAATTCAAAATGTTTTTCAAAATAAATTTTTAAATTCTATTATTTAGTAGAATATACATAGGATTTCCAAAGTTCATTTCATTTTTTAAGAGGAATTATTTGAGAAATTGTTTTGTTTTTTATTTTCTATAAATTATAAAACCCATATTTTCAAATATTTTTTTTCAAACTAGTGTTTAGTTCTATTTTGTTAAATGAAATAAATGAAATACTTGGTGGAATCCTATAAGCAATTTAATACTAACATATTACCTAAAAAACATAGTTTTGATAGGCTATGTGGATTATCCTATAGGTTCAGGTTTATTGAGAATCTCTCTTAAAGAAAAATTCTTCTCTGGGGTCACTCGTGGAGAAGATATAGTTATGATATTATATAGTTATCTCGAGTCCTGAAAAGAATATGGTGTTTTATTTTTAGTTTTATTTTACACTTTTTTGAATATTTTTTATCATCTATCTCAACCTTCATTCATTGGTTTCATATTATTTTAGATAAGTTATATTCAATGTCAGTTGGATGTTTATCTCTAGTAGTGCATCATTCTGGTTTTCTTTTTTATTTTGAATTGCTTATATTTTTATTCATGGGTTTCCAACTTAGAGATTACCCATACCATATTTCTGGTATAATTTTATAGTATGTCTAACATTATTTATTTTTATATATAATTAGAAAACATGAATACTTTGATTCCCAGTATGAGTTTGTAGCCATGTTGATTGGGAACACCGTTTGATCCTTTCCATAAGCTTACTTAGGTGCCCGGTCCAAGGGTGTCCCCTATTGGTTTCTAAAAAAACATTATGAGGCATGGATGTTGTATTATGGTATTTTTAGAGTTAATTTGGATGGGATTTATTACTATCAGTGCACAAGGGGTGGATATGAATGAGTGTCTAGCCAAAACATTTAGTACAGAACCTTGATGTTCCATGCGGAGTTGGGAATGTGTAATTTCGTTTTCAGCTCTAATTTATCCTTCATTAAGTGTATAATAAAAATTTTAAGGAAGTTAAAAAAGGAACCAATGAGTTTCATGGGCAGGGTGCAAAGGTATGGGATGTGCGCATGGATCATGTAATTTGGAATGGATAAGTTTTAATGTTTTTTCTTTTCGTAATGCTTCTAAATATTTATGACTTATTTTATGGAATGATTATGGTTGATATTAAATGTTTTTATTTGATTTCTTTTATCCTACATTATTTAAAATTTGAAATGAATTGATATTATTTCCTTACATTATTATCATTATTTAATTATATTGGTTCTCATTTATTATGTACTAAACCTAGTTGATTTCATTTTAATGTTGAACACCATGGAAGTTAATTTTTGAAATTTTAAGTGATTTTGATTAAAAGATGAGTTTTGTATTATATTTTTTATGGCTTATAAATTTATGAGTTCCATGATTTAAAATTATTATGTAACTACATGGGATATTAATAAATATTTTAAAATATCGTAGGAAATGTAATTTTAATTTATGGGTTGGACATGTTTTTATATTTAATATGGGTTTTATAGTGGTGTAAGCTATTTTCTCTAAATAGGTAAAATCCTTTTATGGTTCTATTTGATTTTTATAAATTGTTTTGATATGGAACTAGTATAGTTAAGGGTGAATTTATTTATGTGGTTGATTTTTGGATAATAAATTATTATTTCTTAGTGATAGTACATAAAATTAAACAATTATTATGTCAATTTTATCATCACCAAAAAAGTTTCATATATTATAATAAATGAAAAAATTTAGTGGACATCTAATTAGATAGGTCTTTTTTATACATCTTATAGACTATTATTTTTTTGTATGAGGGTTGTTTAATTATTCCAATTGTATATATTTTGATGTGATTTGTTTTATTTTCTTTTTTACTTAAACGTTTCATTAATTAAATAGGAATTAAAATGTTTTTAATTAAGGAATTGAATGTTTTAGAACATATTTTGTTGGGAAATATTTTTTTCTTAGTTGGTTATAGAAGACTGTTTGAATAGAAAATATATATCTATATTTCAAAAGGGTTTTGATTTTTACCATTTGAGATATTAATATTAATTTTTTTGGGTGTTAGGTGAATATTTTTTAATTTAAAATGATTATATTCTTCTATTACAAAGGAATATGATTTATATTTCATGAGTTTTTAGTCCTTGTTTGTATTGATATATTTTACATATTAATAATGGTTTTTAATTTTCAAGGATTTGTAGATTCATATGATTCAACATGAATAAGAGAATTCTGTTATTTAAATTAATTCATTTATAAATGGATCTTTTTTATAATTACTGTGGCATTATTTTTTTGGTCTTTTTTTAAGGGTATTTAATTTTAGAATTAGGTAAACTTTTTATGGTGGGGAGAATCCCACCCACGTGTAAAATTTTAATAAGAAATTTTATGATTTTTTGATGTTAATTTCTCTAGTATGTGAATTTTCCCATATTTTTTAAGTGATTTCGTTTAAGGAGATTTTGTAAGAATTTATATGGAAATTTTTTATCATGGGGAGATTATAATGCCTCGTGTTTTTTAATTTAAAATTTTTAAGTAAGATTTTTATTTAAAATTGTAAAATTTGGTTGTGTTAATAATTTAAAGAATATTTTGATGTTGTTTAAATTGATCATTATAGTCAAATTGTATTTGAATAATAGTTTGGGGAATAATAATAATGATTCTATTATTATTTATTCCTATGTTAAAATTTGTAATGAAAATGTATTTCAATTGTGTGTGTGTGTGTGTATTTATGAATGTGTAGATATATAAATGAGGTTTTAAGAATTATTATTAATTTTCAAATAAAAATAATTCTGGGATGATATTTTTATTATTATAATTAAAATTATTAGTTCTACAAAATATATATCTATATAAATAGTAAATTAAATGAAAAAAAAAGAAAAATGATTTATAAAATGAATGGAATTTGGAAAAAATGTGGGATGAGTGTTCCTATTGAGGGAAAATGTGCTTGGGGAATTTCTACATCCAATCATCCATCTCTCTCTCATATTATCTCCTTTATCTATCTCAATGTTTCTTAAATAATCCATGATTCATATCTATTTTCATATTTATTAGAATTATTCACTATAGATGATGTTATTTTCATCTTAGTGAATATAAGGTAAAAAATAAGTTTGTTTTCATATGTGTTGAAGTATTTTTGCAAGTTTTAATTAAATAAATATTTCTTGTTTTATTTTTTGGAGATGGATATTATGATGATTGGATATTCAACTGTAATTTCCTTTTAGCAGTCGATTGACACCCAATATTGAATGTTTAGTGTATTAAGGTAATTCCTTACATTTTAGTTCATTTTCTTGAAAAACTATGTGTTCTTGCATTTTCTAAATACATATTTATTAAAATTATCCTATTTTGATGATACTTAATGATTTAAAATAAATTTTTATTAAAAAAATATTGTTTTATGTTTAGAAAATGAGATTTTCAAAACTTATTAAGCCAATAATTTTAACCAGAAATTATATACACTAAGTATTCACTAAAATGATTACAAGGTATTTCCCATGGAATTTGTTTCTAAATTATTTTTAAAATTCATGAATGATTTACACATGATTTCTTTTGAGTTTAAGTGATTTTTTAGTCAAATTACCATTCTTTCTAGACTTTTATGGGTTTCCTTAATATGTTCTTATGTTAATTATATTTGTTTTACAATTATTTTTACCATTAAGATGTTAAATTAATATTTATTTCTAATATATGATTTTTCATATTATGTTTAATGTATCTTTATTCTATAATGGTTTTTCAGTGATATTTATTTCCTTCAAGGAAATTTATATAATGTTATTTTATATGTTATATTTATAAATTTTTATTGAATGATCTGTGTGGTACTTTAAATATAATTTTCATGAGTAAAATTAATTTTTAAAATGAATTTATTAAGATAATTATAAAATATTATTATTAAAATATAAAAACCCAAGGCCCAATTGAATGATTCTATAATAATTTTTTCATAAATTAATTTCACCTTTATGCTAGGATTCATGTTATTAGATTATACATGAGATTGTGACTAGTTGTGACTTATCAATGTTGTTATATGTATGTCAAGAGGGGTTGTGCATTAAAGGGTTCATTTGAGGTGGGATGAGGAAATTTTATCAGTGTCTTTTGTTATATATCATATATTTTATGTTATGTATGTATAAAACATTTACCTCACATCTATTACCTAACATCATGGGGATTATAGGAATTTTAATTAGAGATTAGAGACAGTTACTAAACTAGTTTTGATTATTCTCTAACTACTGTCCTCAAGTTGTATGTTATTCATGTAAATGGGGAGTTCCACTTGTGAGGAAATTTTAGAGACAGTTAGGAGGTTATTTCCAAAAAACTTTATCGATATACCAAAAAATGGTTCGGCATGACTATGTCTAGTATTATCTCACTAGATGTTTAAGAATTTTCCATGATTATGAATACTCTATTATTTACTATTAATAATAAATTAACATTATATTTTCCTTTACTTTTATTATTATTATTATATTTTGTTAGATTCTATTTTTATAATTTTAATTTCACAATTTTATTGTACTTTTTTTCTTAAATATCATATTAATTATCCCTGGTTTCATTACATTTTACTTCATAAATTGATTTTTTGTTCAAATTATTCACTTAATATTTCTTGTTCATGTTTTTAGTTAATGAATATCATGGTTATTTTGAGTATCCTTTATATTAGTTTTAAAAACCAAACAAAAAATAGGTTTCAGAACTACTTTTAAATTTTATTGTTAAGTAAAATTGGGATAGGTTTCCTAAAGTACATTTTGGGGTTAAAAATAAAATTTTTTGAAATTCCTTTTAGTTGGATTTCTTTTAAACAATAAAAAAATTCAAAATAGTTGATTTAAAAATAGAATTTATTGTCTATTTTTTTAAATTAAATGTATTGAAAATTTGTTGGTATCCTACTAGGATGTTTATGCTCACACCCAACCTAATCCACTCAATGTTGGTAGATTTGATGGTTATTCTATAAGGTTCATGTTAATTGAGAATCTGGGATAATTAAAACTTCTTCTTCATGGTCTCTCATGGGAAGAATCTTATTAAGATTTTGGTAAGTGTCTTAGAGTCACAAAGATATTTTGGTGCTGTATATATGGGATTCATTTACTCACTTTTTTATTCCTTATGTATGGATTATCTTAGTCTTCCATGTTTAGATAGATATTTTTTTAGTTATGTTATATTAAAGGTGAGTGGGATGTTTATTTCAAGTTATTCCCTGTTTTGTTTTGTTTTTTTGTTTTCAATTTTTTATATTATTAAACATGGGTGTCCAATATATGGATGCACCATACTATATTTCTAGTAGAATTATGTTGTGTTTCTAGTATTATTTGTTGGGTGAAATTTTTTCCACTCATGTATATTTTGATTCTTAATGTTATTTTATAGACCATAGAGATTAGGAATTATCATTGTTCCTTTCAATGGGCTGACTCAAGTGTCCAATTTAGTGGTGGAATAGGTTATTTTGTGATAGTTTTTATAAAGTAAATCATCATGATTATATCACAACATATAATCAGTGTAAGTCTCTTCAAATTCTCCATCACTAATTGATGATTATTTATGTTTTTCAATATGATATATTAATGTTTCATGTTCTTATTAATTAATTTATATTCAGATTCATGAATCTAAGAAGTTATTTTATATTATTTTTAATTTTCAATCTTCTTCTTCTTCTTATTTTAATTCTTCTTGAAAACCTTTTCTTCTCATTAATATCCTTCTTAGTTGTTTTCTATTTCTTATTTGAAATCAAATCTTCCAAATCATTATATCTAGTATCCCCCATTTTCTTCCTTGAAAAATCAATGATAAAATTTCCAATTCCATCATTGGTAAATCATTTTAATTGAAGTTTACCTTTGTATTTATCTCTTACTCTTCTAAAATTCATTGATATATGATACATAATATTTTCATATTCCACATTTTATTACTCATCCTCTTCAAAGAATTTAGGAAATTTTTCTTCATTTTCTTTAATATTTGGTTTATTCATTGATCAAAATGAGAATTACTTCTCCTCTAAATTTTTCTTTTTAAAATCCATAGCCCTTATCATTTAATTAGAAATAAGAATGTCATATAATTCATGAAGAGATAATTCATTCATGTATTTATCTTACAAAGATGAAATTTTTTTCATCAAAACTATCTAGAATGTTTCTCAATAACTTTAAAATAATATAATATTCCTCACATTTATCTCTAAAACCCCTCATATTACTAATAATATCAATCACTCTTATGAATAATTCAGCAATAATTTAACCATTATCCATATTTATATCTTTAAATTTTATTATCTATATATATATCTATGGCATGGTTTTGTTAACTTTAACCTTTCCTTCAAAAATTCTTTCATGTTTGTCCCATATATATTTGGAATTTTTTATTTTCAAAACTTTGGTATACATATTATTATATATGGACATTAGGATGACATAATTTTCCTTCCAATCAATTTTCAAATTTTTCTTAGTATGTGTCGTATTACAATCCTTCTCAATTTGAGAAAAAACCAATAGTTAATGCATAAATAACCAATAGTCCATGTAAAATGATATATGGAATCATCTTATTATTCTATCCATCATAATTCTTACCCTATAATGTTTGTATGAATCAATTGTTTACTTAATCAATATTCTCTATTATTTTTTTTATCCAAGATAAAATATTTAATAGGGAACCTAGACTACTATGATACTAGTTGATTCTCCTAGGGGATCTAACATATAATACTGATAAGGGTCTTTGACTTACTCTTATTCACTTTTATTATTTCTTATTGAAATAAATCTTTTTGACTGGTTAGTCTCAAAATATCTCATCATTCTAAAATTCTCACTCACTAGTATGAAAATGATAAATATAAACACAAGGTATATATGATTTTACAAAGTTCAATTGAAATACGGGTAATTATGGCCTTATTGTATTCTGGTTGAGTCCATAGGACATATATATCACAAATATTATAATGCTATTATTAGAGGGAAGGTATCATCACTAAAACAAGTCTCTTTCCAAAAATAAAATTCTCATAAATATTTTTTTATAATAGATCCCTCCAGTTTACAATGGTTTCTAAATTAGAAATAAAACTAAATGCATTGAAATATAGGATTCACTAAAAAATAAATAAATATTTTCTCTTAAATTTTTTGAATATGTAAATTAAAATAATACTCCCTCATGTTCCAAATAGTTTAGTAGAAACGAATATTTAATCATCCCTAATATCTAACTATTTACCCTTCCTTGAATCCTCTCCTTTGATTTAAATCTTAGTAAAATCACTACGGTAATTCCGAATAGTAGAAATTATAAACTCTAATGAAATTGAATGTAACATGATCCTTATAATTAAATATAGTCTGATTTTTTTTGTAGAAATCTTCTAGCTTTGATCTTTATTAAAGGATTAAAAAAATTGTTTTGGAACATCAAATATAAAGTTATTCTCAAATATTTACTTGTTATTATTTATTTAATAATCCATACAAATTGTCTTAATCTTCTCATTAATGACTCAACTCTTCCAAAAACATCATTTTTAACATCTACATGCTCAAATGGAAATATATTTGAAGTGAAGAACACCATCTCATAGTTTAACATTCCTCTTAGAATATCATTACCATAGTATTATACATTAATCTTATATTAACACCATAAAATGTGATATTTATTAACTAAATAAAAATATGAAATTTCTAGATTTAATATTGCACATCACCTAGGAAAACATGTTTAATCATACATGACCTTCAGAATTATATTATGTATTAGTTGAAACCACGTGTTACTCTTATAAATATCCTAAAACTAAATATCATGTAATATTTTATTCTTTAGAGTTAATATTTTATTACATCATATTACTCATACATATTCGCTGAGTTGTACCTATATACCACAATGTGAATAAGTTTCTTAATAAATTCATTTTAAAAATAATAATTATACGAATATAGAAGAAGATATAATAAAAATATTGAATATAGTCTTCAAAACCTTTATAGAAATTTTCATAAGAATAGGGAAATAACTAACTTTAAAATCATTTCCAAAAGACGATTCAAAACATATTTAAAACTATATTTTAATAATAATAATACAAATTATATAACATTAAAAAGAAAATAAATTTAAATTATAATAATCATGGAGTTGAAGACGGGATTTTGAAAATAATCCATTTAAAACTTCGTAGGGTTTCTCATAAAGGAATAAAAGGAATGGATCCATGAAGACATGAATATACATATATAATAATTGGATAGAATTAACATTGTAATGAAATTAATCATATGGGAAATATAGAATTTTAAAAATAGATATAGAGGGTGATAGTGAACCTTTCCATAAGAGTGAAAAAAGGTGGTAAAGACCCCTTACAAACAACAAAAGGTGTGAACTATAAATCCATAAGGACAGAGAGGAGACCATAAATGAAAAATATATTAAGGTAAAAAACATAAATGATATATTAAATTCCTTTTATATGATACATATAATTGAATATATAAAATAAAGGAACAATACATATAAAGAATAAAGATTTGGAATGAAAAACACTTACTCAAGTCTCGTCTCACTTTGTATGTCATCTGACATATTTAAAAATAAAAATATATTGATTAGTTAATTTATTAAGAACCTTATTCATATTTATTTTAAATTAATCATAACAATAAATTATTGTATTATCATGTAGTTTTCATTAATTCAATTAACATTACCTGCATCATTTGTTTGAGGCAGTTCAATTCATTATTACAAACTAATTTGGTGCAATGGTTACAATTTATGGTTACAATCCAATGGTTAAATAAGCTCTAAAAGATTCACGGTATATTGGTCATGTTATTAGAAAAGTAAAAAAGATCAATAGTTTCAAATATCCCATAAAGGAGTTTCAAATAAATAAGTGTTTCTTCATAATCTTTCTTTAAACAATTAAAATGAAATTGATTGTTTACTTTTAATATTAATGTTACCGTACATTTTAATTTTTAAAAAATTTATAAACGATATTATTTTTTCATCATGTTGAATTCAATATTTTGATTAATTTTTATTAATATCCATGTAATGAATCAGTGAAAAATAAAACATTTCCATTTACTAGGGTAATGTAAAACTACCACAAGTGAACTGATGTTTTTAAGGGAGTTTTTATTCTTCAACAAGGTGAATAAATAAATGTAATTTATTATAATAACATTAATTTTCTAAAAAAATATATAATATAAAGTTACATTATTGATTCATTATAATATAGAATGTGTAAGAGTAGAATTTAAATGTGAACAACTGTTTTCAAACTAGTATTTTGGCATGGTGAGGAATAATGAAAAGTGATACATGAGAGGTAATGGATGATATATAATAAATAATTGGATAAAAATATGTGAATCTGCTATACTATAATAATTTTATTATATAAAGAGTAATTTTATAATATATTCTAAAATACGAGTTGCAAAATAAAGGAGGGGATGACGAATCCTTACATTAACATATAAAAAATTTCTGAAATGGGGATTGATGAGAAGAAATGGTAAATTTTCATTAAAAATTGGATCAAAATGATGATAATAACATGTAATTGTAATCCGAGAATTGAAAAATTAAAATGTTAAAAATATATAAAAAATGAGTCTCAAAAGAAAGGTGTGGGATAAGGAACACTTACTTTAACATGGTAACTTCTTCTAAAAAAGGTTTCATGATAGGGAATGAGTGATCTCTCAAAATAATATATTAAAAGGATGATAATAACATCAAATTAAATAATTGATGTTTATAAAGAGAATTTTAAAAATGATATTTTAACATAAGAGTTGTAAAAAAATAGGGGGTAAGGAATCACATACCTGGTGGTTTGAGTAGCCTCCTTTGAATTGAGCCAAATTCCTTCAAATGAGGAAATTTTGGAATGAAAATTTCATTTTAGATATATCTAGGAGAGTGTAGAGAGATATTTGAGCAGATATATGACCTAGTAAATTTATTTATATGGAGAAAGGGGTGTAGGTGGGGTGTTTATACATCTAAGGAAGAGGAGTATTTTGAAATAAAGTATTGATTAGTTTATTATTTTGGATAAAGACTATGAATATTGTTGATATTATGACTTTTAGTAGTGTATGATTAAAAAAATAGGAACATTTTATATTTTAACACACTAAAATTCAGAAATAAATGTTCAAAAAAAATTTAAAATACAGAGAATCAAATATATTTTTTTATTCAAAAAAATATAACATCGGTTTTGAAAAATGATTTTTAGGTTTAAAAATTATATTTATTGTTTTTAAATGAATTATATTACTTCTTGAATAAATTTTTCTATTAAAAAAAATTTATAAATATTTTAGTCATATTTATGTCATGGTGATTATAAAAATTTATGATATTTTTAAAAACTCTATTTTTTTGTTATTCATCATGAATTAAAAAATTAAAAGAAAACCAAAAAACACCCTAATATAATTTTAACCTAATTATTTCAAAAATTAATTACTATTTATAAAATTAAAACTCAAAAATATTATAAATTTAAACTTTTAATAAAATCATTTATTTTAATGAAAAATAATTTATTTTGAATAAAAATTATTATTTTCTATTATGAGTGATTACATTTATATATTATATCATTCTTTATTTATGACATTTAATTATATATACGTTAAAAACATAACATTAGTTTTATTAAATTAAACTTCTATGTAAATAAAATCAATCAAATAATTAAATTTTTATGAAATGAAATCTATTTAAATGAACATTATAAATTATAGTCTCAATGGAATGTCAATAACCATATTACATTTCTAATAGGTAACTTATATAAAGGTAGTGTATATTTTTTGTTAATATTACATTATATAAATGAAAAATTCTATTTGAAAATTAATATAATAAATAAATATTTATATTTTTTTTGTAAAGAAATTATACTAATTATTTTAAAATGAAATTTATGGAGTATAAAAATTGAAAACAATAATTTAAACACTAAAAAAATATTATTAAAATTATAAATTCTTTATAAGATATTATTTTAGTGTACAAATATTATTTAACCTTCTGCCCTATCATATGATTCACATGAAATGTTATATGACATTAAATTCTATTATATTACTATAAATAATCAATTGATTCAATTATATAAGTACTAAAATTTTACAATAATATGTTAATAATTATATTTCAATCACTAAATTACTATTTATATGAAAAAATGAGAATAAAAATTTATATGTAAAAGGATTCATGAATATAGTAAAATAGATTTTATAAATCCATTTTAATAAATATTTATTATTCATAATATTTAATTATATTTGAATGTATATTTTAAATAAAAAATATATTCAATTAAGGAAAATACTTTGATGATAAATATCATTATAAATTTTTTGTTACATCATTAAAAATAGAAATATATACACATAACATTCACATATACACTATAAGAAAACAAATTTATTAGGATATTTATTTAGGTTAGATATGATGTTACATCAGAACAGACATAGAGACACTATTCTTTCAAATAAAAAACATTGGGTTCATGCTCAAATCTTTCAAAAATTTAATATGGACCAACCTCATAGAAAGCATTCCCAAAACTATAAATAATAAACTTTGAGTTAAGATGGTATCCCACTATCAAAAATATAAAAGTAAATGGTCTACATGATATATCAAATAAAATAGAGTAGAATAAATAAAAATATATCACAAGCATTAATAATAAATACAAGACCATGATAGACCATCAACTAATGCATACTAAGCATGATAATTGAAAATAAAAATATACAATGGCCTCTAACCCAACTCACTAGACCAGATCCCACCGAATCATCAACCATTGATGTACTGCTCACCCTAGGATATAATTCAATATCTAAGAGGATACCTATGTATAAAATGAAAACATTAAGGTCTTATGATATATATTAATGCTCATGTTGTGTATGTGGGTGGTGGTAGGGTCAAGTGACATAGTAGGATTCCCCCACCCACTTCAACATGCTTAGTTATAGTGATAAAGTGGATTAATGTACAAGTATATAATGTATATATGTTTATAATGAGTATAAGTCAACCATGGAATAACCATAATCCATGAATGCTCATAAAATTCCATACACATGTGTCATCATTACCAGAAGACACAAAAATTCGAAAGACATGAAGGGTGATCCCCAACTCAAGACAGTTCCCCCACTTTCCTATAATCAACGAAGTGTATTCACTCATGTAATAATGAGGCATACCACATTCCACTCTTATCTCAAAATACATAAACATCAATAGGTATTATCATTTATTATGAATAATCACTCATCAGAGTCCCACCTGACTCATACATTATCTCACTTCCCATTAATAAGCAATACTCAAAATATTATGGGAAGTGAAAAACATATAAATAAATAAATAAATGTGAAATAAAATAGGCCACAAACATTAATATTAAACATTAAACAAGATTCTAAAAATGTGGGTATTCAAAGAGGGACCAAATCAATAAATATTATCTAAACAATGATCTGATCATAGAAAATGTGCCAACAATGTATGGGGCCCAAATAAACTTAAAAAACAATCCCATTACCCATTCTCTAGTACATCTCACCTCACTGGTCCTCAATGGAGTTATCTGATAGACTACCCTAAGTGAAATCCTTATTATGTTGCACATATAACAAGTTGTCACAACGATTATCTCCCACTATATAAACATACAACCCAATGTATACCCGCTAATCCCTTTGATCCTATATCAAATTAATCAATTAAAATGTGTTTCATGTCTCTGGATTTACCATAGGATGTCCAAATAGAGGTCATTATATCATAACATAGTATCAAACTATCCATATCTCCAAATAACCCTCCACTACCCCCTAGATTCCAATTTTTCGTTGCTCCATGTTTGGATTCACACAGATAAGAGAAAAACTATGATGAGTCCAAATTTAAACAATGTAAACCAATAAGAACACATTTCCTCATATAATAAAGAAATCATGATCCCTGAGAAAAATATCAAGACTTGTGGTCATCCTATAGGTCATATCCCATAGGGTTTGTGTCCTGATCAATAGGTCAATCGTACAAGTCGCACTACTTCATTGGAAATTCTCTCATCCACTCTGTCCTATTTTTTTGTAATTATCCTACACTACTTAAGAGTAACCCCCTCTTCTCCAATCATAACACTAATGAGATTATCCACACCTCCTATCTTTTATCTTGATTAATACCAAAGATCATCATAATATTATGACCATTTCTCATGAATTCAACCTTAATCTCATCAAAACATTAGTGAGACTGTCTATTTTTTTAACTAGAGGGGCCCAAATATAAGTTCATCCTTTATGGAAGTAAGAAGGTAAGTATCTCATTAAGACCCCAAATTGTAACACCCCTCATATCTTGATGCATTAATTCTTTTAAATTATCTCAAAACTCGTCTATTTATTGGGTTTTTGGTTGTGGGTGGTGTTGGAGGGTTTGATTTTAGGTAGTTGGTCCTAGTATTTAAACTTCTACCTTAATGGTAGAACCCACTGGGCACCTAATAAACTAGTATTAGGTGCTCGATGTGCCCTGAAAAAGGAAAGTATCTCCTGTAGGGTCACTGGGTGGTTAATGACCCTAAGGCATTTACTCGGTGTCGAATCTTGCACCTAGAAGAGGGTGCCCATGTTCTTGATGGGTATCTATGTGGTTTTAAAAAAATAACTATTTAATTAAATGTAATAATTTTTACTAAAAATGAGCCTCTCTATATTTTTTCTCCATACACCTATATTTTCCCTTTCATAACTCATGTATTTATCTCCTTCTTCATGTACATATCTTCATTAATCATGTAGAAAATCTAAATTCAACCACCACATTAGATTACCATTTGTAATTTTATCAATACTATTGTTTTTATTCAATGCTTCCTCTTTATTTTATAGTCATTATCTAATAATTCCCTATTTATGGGGTTGTGATAGGATTCTTGACATCTACCATTTTGTCAGAACCTTAATCTTAGTTTTAGGTATGTCTTTCCTTTTTCTAGAGTTTTTGAGAAAAATGGAGTTTCTGGAAATTTTCGACGTACATGTCGTGTACTCTTCTCCCGCTCGAAGCCGTGTGTTGGCCGTGTCCAGGACACACATACAGTGTGTAGGGAAGATGTGGAGGTCATTTTTAGTAGACTACGGAAAAACCTAGTACACGTCATGTACTCTAAAAGTACATGCTGTGTACTTTATTTTTTCATTAAATAGACCAGGGTCATGCCTGACACATAGAAAGGTCTTCTTCTAGGTTCTGTTCATCCGAGAGCGCTGAGGATCCGTGAATCTTCAACGAGCCCCCACCTCTCCTTCCATTCTCTGATTTGAGCACCGTTGATTTCATTGGAATCGCAGTGGTGATTTCTCCCTTCTGCTTGAGCCTTGTTTTCCAATTCCTCCTCTTTCTCAAGTTGTCATGGTTTATGTGTTTCAGACATTTTCTCAGATCTACGACATTCTAAGGAGAACCTATCATCATTGTTCATGTATATCGATCTCCTAGGATCTAGGTAGGTGGTTTGTGCCTTTATGTAGGAGGTCGTTGAATATTATGTGCAGTTTCCAACAATACCCTTGAACGAGGTATTGTGTGTTTCCTGTTTTTCCCTTATTGTTGCCTGCTTTGCTTGTTTACTTGAGTAGAGGTGATGTCTTGTGGATAGGGTAATTTTTATTGTACTCTGTATATTTTTTAATGCTTATTTTTCTTTTCTGTCATTTTTCTAGTTGTCATGCCTAGTTGTAAGATATTGGAACTGATGTACTAAATTGATATTGTGCCTTAAAATGATAGCCAAGTAGTTCTTAAGGATTACTTGGGTCGATACGCACTCTATGCATGTTTTTTATACACAGGGCTGCTAGAACCTAGTGTAGTGGACCATAGGGAGAATGGATGGGAGGGATTCTCTAGAGTGTCCTTAATTTACGAAGCGGGACCACTGGGGGAATTAACATTGAGTGCTTCCTCAGAGATTCTGTAGTTCCTCGACGCGGGCCACATGGTGAATTGACGTTGAGTACTTCCCTAGAGAGCCTTTAGTACGATACGAGACTATAGGTGGAATTTACAGTGACTGCTTCCCCAGAGAGTCGATTCTTTAGGTTAACTAGTGTGGTGAGACTGTGTGTGCCTCCTAGAGGGTTGCTAGTACTTGTAAGTTGAACCGTAGGGGTTAGACTTTGATAACTACCCAATGGTTACCTTTTTGTTCTACTTGCTTGAGTAGCTATCTCTTTTTTGTAGAATATATTCTAGAATCTGTGGATTGTTACTGTTGTGTATTATCTTGTTTACTGCTTACTGTTTACTGCATATTGTACTTTACCTTCCATATATTCACTGACCATTAGGCACTGATATTTAGATTGTTTCCTACTGGGACTTTGTCTCACACCCTGTTTGGGTCTTGCTTTTGGGCCCAAACAGATTATATTGTTGCAGGTATAGATAAGGTCAAGCACCCTTCTACATCATGTTCTTGATTGCACTGGAGCTAGAGAGCATGGGACCGAGCCGAGGCTTGCGATGCTGAGGATTTGCTCATCTGTTTTTCCTTTTTTACTTTGGTTTAGTACTGTATTCAGCATTGTGATTTGTTTGGATATTTTCTATACATATGTGTACCGTACATCATTTACAAATATTTCTGATCCACTTGTTTATTTATCAGTCTTCTTCTATTTACTCTTGTATGGATTTCTACTATTCCCGCTATTATTGTTATTGTTTTCTCTTCTGCGGTGTACTCTGCCAATGAGGGCATAGTTTCCCCACTATCACACCCAAGTCCCTCACTGCTAGTCGGCAGCCTCTAGCGTTTGGGGAAATGAGCTTGATGCCATGTAACCAACTAGGTACGGGGCACCTCTGGGTGGCTTCCAGAACCGGGACGTTACAAAGTGGTATTAGAGGGGTTTTGTTTTTCTTGACTTACTGTTTGGAGCCTTTAGTCAGGGATAGTATGGATTCGGTACTTGGTGTTAATCTATTCTCGGGAGTAGCTAACATGTGTACAGGGAAAATCCATACTACCTCGTTTATTGCAGTCTTCTGGTTTTGAAATTTTATGGTTGATATGATTTTACCTAGAGTGATTCACATACATGGTACTGTTATTGTTTTGATATTACGGTTCTAGTTTTGTCGCAACCTAATGATATGAGGGTATTCCATCTCATGCATCATACAGGAACTTGTAAAAATCGCATGTCGTGCATTCTTTCCATGCCATCTAGGGTGCACTAGCAATTGCATGTTGTTGTGGTAGACCTTGTGTAGATTATGCATTCTGCTGTGATAGATGCTTGATAGAGTCTCTTCTGCTTTGTTAGAGGATTTTTGTATTGCACCTTTCTTGAATGAATGCCAAATTATTATTTTTGAGGTGTTATGGGCCCTCACGGATCGGAATTTGGCACCTCTTTGTCTCGTTTTCTATGATTTCTGGGCTTCTGTGCAGTTTCTGAGGTACTTCCCAGAAAAACCCAGAATAGACAGCATGTACTTTTTGACTACATGTCGTGTAGTTTTTAGACCATTTTACTGACTGTGTGAGCAGAAACACAGGTTGTGAAAATCACCAGGAACACACTGTGTATGGTAGGTACATGCCGTGTAGTTTCAAGCCATGTACCCGGTCGTGTCAGTAACAACACGGGCCGAGGAAGATCGAGTTGAACACGGCGTGTAGTCTTGCTCCAGGTACCCGGCCATCTCATGAACAACACGGGATGGTGTTCTCTCCTCCCGTACACGCCGTGTTTGTTTGGAACACGCCGTGTAAGGGTCAGTCGTGTACCTAGATGTGTCGCCAACAACACGGGTCGGGAAAAGTCTTCATGTACATGTCCTCTTTTTTTGGAACACGCTGTGTAGTCTCAGCCATGTAGCTGGTCATGTAACTAACGACACGGGCCGCCGAGACCATGTTTGGTACACACCGTGTCCCTAGGTAACACGCCGTGTAGTCTCAATTTAAGAAGATCGTGTGGGTTATCCATGCAAGGAGACACGGGTAGGGGAGTGGAGTTAAGTACACGCCGTGTAGTCTTATTTTGTAAAATCTTGTGTGTTTCTTTCTCCCGTTTTGGTTTTTTACTCCTTGGTTCTCTGTCCATGTTTTCATAATCTAAGGTATGTTTTTGATTTTCTAGATCTATGCCTCTGAGACATCCTCTAGTTATACGTCAGTTGTCAGGCATTGATCAGACGCCAGATATGGCTGATCAGGGACTCCCTATCGATCCTCTAGTCGGGCCAGCCTTGTCACCGGCTATCATACCAGTTGAAAGCGCTGATGCGCAGTTTAGGAAAGGATTTATGAAGATGATGAAGAACTTTCAAGGAGCACCGCCTCCTTCCATGACTATGGGAGACTTGACGCGGGTTTTCCAGCAACATCATCCTCCCACCTTCTCGGGGGAAGGAGGACTACAGGCTGGAGACACCTCCAGAGAGGTGAGTCAAGATCGCTACCTACATGTTCCGAGACTCCGCCAAGAGGTGGTGGGACGTGATCTCGCAAGCAGGTCATCAGCAGGTGGTGGCTTTGGAGGAGTTCCAGCGCGTGTTCTACGACTACTTCTACCCGGAGACCCTAAGGGCCGATCGAGCCCAGGAGTTGAAGATTCTAGAGTAGGGTACTCTTTCCTTCATGGATTATTCTTCCCATTTCACTGAGCTTCAGCATTTCACACCCCTTCGGGATGGATGTGGGGTGTTCTTAGCAAGGACATTTGAGGATGGTCTCAAGCGGGAGATCTACTCACAGGTAAATATATTCAAGTTGACTTCCATCCCTTCCATCATCAACCAGGAACTGATTGCGGAGCACAATCTGAGAGACTCCGGAGCAGTGAGCCATGGCGGTTCTACTTCCAGAGCAAGTGTTCCTCTAGTTGACAGCAGGAAGCGCCGTTGGGAGCCTACGCGCGGTGATCCGAGGAGGCGAGATACAGCTTCAGGTAGCCAAGTGGTATGCTACCAGTGTGGAGGGGCAGGGCACATGAGGCCGCAGTACTAGAGAGATCCAGTGGAGTGCCGCTCTTGCGGCAAGATGGGTCACCTTCAGCGTTTCTTCCAGGTTTTCTCACCAGTAGATAGTGACGGGGGTTCTTCCATGACTCCTCGTTCAGGAGCTGCACCACTAGTTTCTCACCAGTCATGGAACTGGAGTTCTTCTGGCTGTTTGGGCCAAGGTGGAGGTCGAGGCTGTGGTAGTCAATCATCGGTCCTTCAGCGCCAACAGGGAGGTTCAACTCAGAGTGGTCATGCAGGGTCACAAGGCTGCGGGGAAGGCCAGAATTTTGTGGTAGAGCAGGCCTATCAGGAGCGGGATACCAAACCTTCTACAGTTCGAGGTACAATTTTAGAATCCTCGGTTTTATCTTCATCCATTTTCGATACTGGTGAGATGCAGAGAATTATCTTTGATGTTGTTGTGGAGAGCCTAAGGCTCTGTATCTTTTCTTCTACCGACTCGCTGACACTAGACACACCTTTGGGGACGAGGACATCTAGTGTACGCCAGTGTAGAGAGTTCCCTCTCGAGGTTGAAGGGTATCGTTTCCTATGGGATCTATATTTCCTAGAGATGACATGCTATGATGTCATCCTCGGGATGGATTGGTTGGTTCCCTTCTATCCAGTCATTGACTATTATCGTCGTAGAGTGAGTTTCTTTTTCACCTGAGGGTGAACTTTTTCTTCAAAGAGGCGAATGGGATGTTTAGGCGAGTCAAATAGGAATCGAGCATCATGGGATAGGAAGGGTGATAGCCTAGATTGCTAGTCTTTTTCTGGATGATCAAGGGACTTTGCAGCTAGAATTTCCCCCAATGGAGGATCGTTTCAAGGACATCTTCCCAGAGGACTTTTCAAGTTTTCCTCCAGAGCGTGGGGTGGACTTACCTATTGATCTCGTGCCAGCAGTGGCACTGATGCCCATTACTCACTATAGGATGGATACACCTGAGTTGAAGGATCTCAAGAAGCAGTTGGAGGAGTTACAGGCAAAGGGTTTCATCCAACCCAGTACTTCTCCTTGGGGTTCGCCTGTCCTGTTTGCAAATAAGGCAGATGATACCCTTCAGCTTTGTGTGGATTATCAAGAGCTGAACCAGTTGACGGTCAAGAACAGATATCCCTTGCCAAGGATCGATGACCTCTTTGATCAGCTTCGAGGAGACCGAGTGTTCTTGAAGATTTACTTGAGGTCTGGTTATCATAAGTGGAATGTTAGAACATCAGATATACCTCTGACAGCCTTCAAGAGTAGGTATGGTCTCTAAGAGTATTCGGTCATGTTGTTCGGTCTCACGAATTCACCAACAGTTTTCATGGCACTGATGAACTGAGTGTTCCATCCTTACTTGGATTCTTTTGTCGTGGTCTTCGTGGACGATATCATGGTGTACTCTCACACTCAACACGACCATGCTACCAATCTTGAGATCGTTTTGAGTACACTGAGAGAGCATCATATTTATGCTAAACTCTCGAAGTGCCACTTTGGGATGGATTAGATTCACTTCTTGGGTAACGTCATCTCAGAGGCAGAAGTATCTGTGAACCCAGAGAAAGTGAGATCTGTAGTTTCCTAGGAGCAGCTGAAAACCATTTTTGAGGTATGGGGTTTCTTATGGATGGATGGATACTACAGACGCTTCATTCTTGACTTTTGACGCCCAGAAACACCTTTGAAAGGTCTAACCAAGAAGGGGGAGAAGTTCTTATGGTAAGATTCTTGAGATTCAGCCCTTCAGGAGCTGAAGGGAAGGTTGATGTCAGCACCGACACTAGTCTTTCTGGAGCCAGACAAGAGCTATAGAGTCTTTTGCGATGCTTCATGTATCGTACAAGGCGTCGTGCTCATGCAGGGAGATGTAGTCGTTGCATACGGGTCTTGGAATTTGAGGCCACATGAGAGGGACTACCCTACGCACGATCTAGAGTTGGCAGCTGTTGTTCATGCCTTACGTTGTTGGAGACACTATCTTATGGGAGAGAACTTTGTGGTCTTCACCGACCACACGAGTCTCAAGTATATCTTCACCCAACGTGATCTAAATCTGAGGCAGCATAGGTGGGTTGAGTATCTTCAGTATTTTCATTTTGAGAATTCCTATACGTTGGGAAAGGGCAACGCTGTGGCAGATGCGTTGAGTAAGATAACTCAGATTCAGGCAGTACAAGAGGCCAGTAGTGAGTGGCAGCTTATGGCTCTGTTCTCTGAGATACATCGGGAGGTTTATGACATACAGGTATAGAACTTCCTATCTTCTGTAGATGTTACCTCTACACTACTTGATCAGGTACGGATGAGAAAGCTATTAGACTCATAAGGCTTTGTCCTGCGGGAGAGTGTGTCAGGAGAGGACCCTCTTCTTGGATGGACAGTGGGCAAGGGTGAGATCTTGCATTTCTGGGGATGTGTATGGGTTCCAGCAGACATACACGAGGAGCTGATGTGGGATTTTCATTCCTTAGTTTGGGCAGTTTATCCTGGCATCACCAAGATGTATCAGGATCTTCATCGCCAGTACTGATGTCCAGGTATGAAGAGAGATGTTGCTGGTTTTGTCTCGCGGTGTTCTACTTGTCAGTAGGGGTAGGTGGAGCATCAATGACCAGAAGGTCTTTTACAGCGAGTTACCCATTTCAGAGTGGAAGTGGAACAATGTTGTGATGGACTTCATGACCAGGTTACTGAGGTCACATAGGGGGAGTGATGTTGTTGGGTTGTCATCGACAGGCTTATGAATGTTGCATATTTCTTACCGATCAAGGAGACCTTCAGTGTTGATGATCCGGGACTATTATACATCAGAGAGATCATTCGTCTTCATGGAGTTCCACACTCTATTGTTTCAGACAGAGATGCACACTTTACCTCTCGGTTCTGGTAGGGGATTTAGAAGTCATTAGGTACGCAGGTACTCTTGAGTACAACATACCATCCCCAGACAGATGGCCAGTCCAAGCGTACGATCCTGGTGTTTGAGGATATGCTCCGAGCTTGCATTCTAGACTTTGGCAGTTCTTGGGAGAAGCATATTCTTCTTGTGGAGTTCTCTTACAACAACAGTTTTCAGGCGACCATTCAGATGGAACCATACATGGCTTTGTACGGTAGGCCATGTCAATCACCCTTATACTAGCTAGAGGCTGGAGAGGTAGCTCTGCTGGGACCTCGTATTGTTCAGGAGACTTCATAGAAGATAGAGCTGATTTAGAAGAGGATGGTTACAGCACAGTCTCGGCAGAAGTCTTAGGCTGATCAGTGGAGAAGACCTCTGGAGTTCGAGGTTGGGGATTAGGTCTTCATGCGTGTTGCACTGAGGTTGGGACACAAAAGGATTTGGATGCAGGGTAAGGTTTCACCATGGTACGTCGGGCCGTTTGAGGTTTTGGAGAGAGTTGGGCCGGTCGCTTATCGGTTGTAGCTACCCCAGAGGTATTGAGCCATACACGACGTCTTCCACATCTCTCAGCTCCGAAATTACTTTTCAGACCCGTCTCATGTATTTCAGCCCGAGGAGGTTGAGCTTGAAGTAGATGCATCGTTTGAGGAGCATCCCATCCGGATTGTCGATCGCAGTACGAGGGTTCTCCATGGGCGGTCTCTCCCTCTTGTACGGGTGCTATAGAAGCATGGACGAGTACAGGATGAGACCTAGGAGAGGGGGGTCGATGTATGATCACAGTTGCCAGAGCTGTTCAGGGTTTCTTCTTCTACGCCTTCCTAGGGAAATTCGGGGACAAATTTCTTTAAGGGGGGAAGTTTGGAAGAACCCAGATCTTCATTTCAGGATCGCCTTTCCATTTTCTGGAGTTTTTGAGAAAATGGAGTTTTTGAAAATTTTCAATGTACATGTCGTGTACTCTTTTCCCACTCGAATCCGTGTGATGGCCATGTTCGGGCCACACACACAGTGTGTAGGGATGATGTGGAGGCCGTTTTTAGCGGAGTACAGAAAATCCTAGTGCACACCGTGTACTCTAAAAGTAGACGTTGTGTACTCAAAATGTACATTCCGTGTACTTTCTTTTTTTCATTAAATGGACCGGGGTCGCGCCTGACGCACAGAAAGATCTTCTTCTAGGTTTCATTCATCTGAGGGCACTGACAATCCGTAAATCTTCGACGAGCCCCTGCGTCTCCGTCAGTTCTCCAATTCGAGCACTGTTGATTTCGTTGGAATCACAGCGGTGAGTTCTCCCTTCTTCTTGAGCCTTGTTTTCCAATTCCTCCTCTTTCTCAAGATGTCATGGTTTATGTGTTTCAGATGTTTTCTCAGATCTACGATGTTCTAAGGAGAATTTGTCATCATTTTTCTTGTATATTGATCTCCTAGGATCGGGGTTGGCGGTTTGTGCCTTTCTATAGGAAGTAGTTGAATATTAAGTGAAATTTCTACCAATACCCTTGAACCGGGTATTGCATGTTTCCTATTTTGCCCTTGTTTTTTTCCTTCATTGCTTGTTTACTTGAGTAGAGGTTATTTCTTGTGAATAGGGTAATTTTTATTGTACTCTGGATATTTCTCCATGCTTGTTTTTCTTGTTTGGCGTTTTTCCATTTGCCATGCCTAGTTGTAGGATAGTGGAACTGATGTACTCTATTGTTGTTGTGCCTTAGAATGATAGCCAAGTAGTTCTTGAGGTTTACTTGGGATGATACGCACGCTATGCATGTTTGTTATACATAGGGCTGCGAGAACCTAGTGTAGTGGACCATAGGGAGAATGGACCGAAGGCCTTCTCCAGAGTGTCCTTAATTTACGAAGAGAGACCACAGGGGGAATTGACGTTGAGTGCTTCCTCAGAGAGTCTGTAGTTCCTCGACTCGGTCCACAGGGGGAATTGAAGTGGAGTGCTTCCCTTGAGATCCTTTAATACGATACGATACTATAGGGGGAATTTATGGTGAGTTCTTCCCCAGAGAGTCTATTCTTTTTCTTAACCAAAGGGGTGAGACAGTGTGTTCCTCCCAGAGGGTTACTAGTACATGTAGGTTGAACCTTGGGGGTTAGACTGTGAGAAATACCTAGAGGATACCTTTTTGGCCTACTTTCTTGAGTAGTTGTCTCTTGTTTGAAGAATATATGCTAGAATCTATGTATTGTTACTACTGTGTATTATCTTGTTTACTGCTTACTGTTTACTGATTAATGTACTTTACATACCATATATTCACTGACCGTTAGGAATAGATATTTGGGTGGATGCCTACTAGTACTTTGTCTCACACCCTGTTTGGGTCATGTTTTTGGGCCCAAATTGATTATATTTTTGTAGGTATAGATAAGGGCAAGCTCCCTTCTACCTCAGGTTCTTGATTACACTGGAGCTGGAGAGCATGGGACCAAGCCGAGGCTTGCGATGCTGAGGAGTTGCACATCTGTTTTTCCTTTTTTCATTGGTTTAGTATTGTATTCAGCATTGTGACTTGTTTGGATGTTTTCTAGACATATGTGTACCATGAATCATTTTCATATATTTCTTCTCCAATTGTTTATTTATCAGTCTTTTGCTATTTAATCTTGTATGGATGTCTACTGTTTCCACTATTATTGTTATTGTTTTCTCTTTCGCTGTGTACTCTACCAATGAGGGCATAGATTTCAAGCAATCACACCCAAGGCCCTTGCTTCTAGTCGGAAGCCTCTGGCGTTTGGGGAAATGCTCTTGAGTCCATGTGACCAACCGGGTACGGGGCGCCTCTTGGTGGCTTCTGGAACCGGGACATTACACATTTGAGGCTGAATCAGATAATAGTATTGAATGGGACGGGCTCTTCTTTGTTTAGGTAGGTGGTCCCTAATATTTCACATAATGTCTTACAATTTTTTCATGTGTTGTATGATATAAGGGAAATACCAACCTTCTTTTCATGACTTAAAACTATTTTAAACTATTTTCATTACTTTCTATGGTGTGAGTTGAAAATATTGGGGACATTTTTCCATTAAGAGTAATTTTTGAAATACATGGTCATCAAAGACCATGCATCTCAAATCTGGAGTTATAAAAATATGATGTAAGAACTATGATTGGAGTTTATTCTTGAGAGGTTCAACCTTAGGATTCTTGAAGGTATCCTATAAAAACCCTTATATATAAGAAACATGAGTGTTTCCTACGCTAAGAATGATTTGGCCTTATCTTGTGACCTTTAATAACTAGGGATAAAGCATTCACCATAATTACCTAACTACTTATAATTATTTCACTTAAATTATTTAATTTATGTTTTACCATTCATTTCCCCTTCTTTATATCGGTGATAAATAATTCAATTTTAATTCGTGATTAGTGATACATCAAACACACCAATGGGTGGTCTAGAATTTTTTTTGGTGGTTCCTTTTCAACCTTATTTACTGTATTTTTGGGATTTCATCCACCTAGAAACATTGATTCAATGAGGGATTGTTCCCTATAGAGACTCACTGTGGTGGTAAATCATCCACTTGAAATTCATGGTTTGGTTATACATTGTTCACTGAGGTTATGTGATGGTGATAATCATTAAAAAAGTCAATATGGTAGTTAAAAATCACTCACCAAGAATATATGGTGGTTAAACATCATTAACTTGGGGAAACATCATTGTTACTTTCATCGTGATGGTAATATATCATTTACCCAAGAGTTGTGATTATGGTTATAAGTAAATCACCCTTTCTTATGAGATTTGGGATGATAGATCATTCTCCCATGATGCATGTTCAAACCATGGGTGAATCTTCCCATTATAACACTAGAAAACAAAGGTATGGTTTCACATGGTTCAGGTGTTGACCACTACATAATGCAAAACGTTATTTATTTTATTTTCTATTATAATTTCACATTGATTATTCACAAGATTTTCGTAAGGGAACAATTGGTTATGGCTTATAGATTTCTACTCAACCCTTATTTGAGAACCCATATGCCTAATCATATTTTATGGTTAAGGGTATTGATAAGCATAGGGGACCTACATTGGATGGGTGATCTGATGGAGCATGGTTAGAGTCAGGGATAGGACCAGGTGGGGACTTGTGACCCAAGTTTATAGTAGTTGCCTTTATTTTTATTTTTTTAACTACCTTGTATATGGTCTTCCCAAGAGTGATCTTACTTTTTTTTATTCTATTGTATCATAACAATACATTTTTTTATAGAACATGTTGATTTTTTATTCATGGTTGTTTTGTCTCTATAATGAAATATTATGTTGTTGTTATGACTGAGGTTTGTTATTGTTTCTACTGTGATTTTTTGGTTATCTAAAAAATGGTATGGTCTCCCTACAAGTTAACCATCAACCGTTACAACTATTTGATAGCCTCTAGTATATATGGAGGCATGCTTGAGGCCATGTGGTGCCATCTATTTTTGTTACAATCAAGGTGATCTAGGTTGAGGACATTAAAAAGTTTTATTAGAGTGATGTTTTTTTATTTTACTATTTGAGCATGGAAGTTAGACATAAGACACTTTTTGGAACTAAGATGGTCATTATTCCTGAGATTTGTTAACCCACATATTTGGAAGTTTGAGTTTCTAGTGATTGGATTTCTACGTTTTACTCTTCTACTGAGGTGATAATATTTCAGTGTTCATGTATAATTTTCATCATATAGAACACACATGACATTTCTAATATTTTATTTGATTGGGATTCTGGTTATGATGAAGGACTTGGGTTTTCAAAGTGTCAAAAACAACTTATATGGAGTTTTCTTATATAACATCTTAGAGTCACTATACTTTATAATCACACGTATATTATGTTTTTCTTCTGACATATGATGATTATTCATGTGAACCTATTTGTGATTTTACCTATCCTAAGAGTGCATAGTAGGAATAAAAAAATGGGTTTATGACCATATGTTTTATAGTAAATCTCATAGGTTTTTTTATGTATTGTGCCTATAATTTTAGATTTGTTTCCTAAAAATGCTTAGAAGAGATTTTAATTATAAGCATGCTTCTACATAGATAAATTTATAAGGATATGTTCCAACTGAAAAGGTTTCATTTTTTATTTATATAATTTTATTTTTAAAATTATTATCCCGCTAATAAATTTGTCCTATTTTTTAAATTTAGTGTATTGAGTGATGTACAACATATATTGGCACCGTACCAGTTAAGAGTTAATTTGTTTTTTTTATTTTTAGTGTAGAACAGTGTGTGGTCATGTTAGTGCATATTTTATTAGAGATGTGAGTAGGAGTAAAATGAGTAACAATATAATGAAAATGTTATTTTTTTATGTATTTTCTTATAGTGCATTGATGGGAAAATTGAATCATGGAATGACTTGATCGGAATGTGATTTAATGCACCAACACTTAACATTTCAATTTTTTGTGTGGAAATAATGAAATTTTAGTGCCCTTTCAATGTATTCCAATCTTTCAACCTTTAATTATTATTTTAAAATATATAAAATATCTTTTTTAGAGTAGTGTATGAAGTAATGTTTTAGTTTTGTGTTTAGTCTATCATAACCAGAGAGTGTATTTTTTTAAAATAATTATTTTTAAAAACTTATCTAGTCTAGAAGCTTGCTCGAGCCATATAAAATATAGACCAATATTCCAAATTTTTGGTTCTAAAAAAATAGGCCAAAAAAGTAAAAGTGAAAATAAGCGTAGACCTATATGGTTATGGACCTTTTAGGCCTGGTGCAACCATTTCTGTACTAGGTTAGGCTAAACATGTGATGATATGTGACAATCCCAAACATACAAAGTTGTGTGAATAGATTATTAGTATGTGTTTCAAATTTAAATTTCCCTTAAAAATTTATATCATGATTTTTGATAGAAATTTTCTAATTCATTCCCCTTGAATATAAGTGATATGATATCGTGGTAGCCTCATATTGAGCATCAATATGGTAGGGATGAGTATACCCCCAATGATGGTGGATCCAGCACATCCTATTGTGTTCATATATATTATTGATCAGTAACTCAATGAGAGTCTACAATAGGTCATATAGTCCATGGGATGTGTGGCTTAAATAGTTGGGAAATCCATGTAATACATGACTTCATAGTTCTAGTAGAAACATCCACTTCTCTCATCAAGTTGGGTTGGACCATCAACTGTTGAGTTTTGGATAAAGACTATATAGAAATTTATTACTAGATTGAGTGTAACACCCTGAGATTTTATGAGAAATATTGTTTTTAATTACTTTAATGTATTGTGTTGTATGCTACACCAATATTATCTTTCTCTATAAACAACACCGTATTAGATTATAGTATAAGCAACACTATTCTTGGCTTGTGTTGCATGCAAGAGCGACCTTCCTCGATAGCATGTGTTGTACGTAATACCAAGTTTCACTAAACAATGATATATTATTATGAACTAGCCTTTATGAATAGTATTAACTACATTTTGAATTTTATTACATAATAATTCATCTTACACATATTCTAGAACATGTTATGAGAACAGGTTAATATTGTCGGGTAAAATAAGTATATTTCAAAAAAATTGCAATTTTGCCGCCTTTTGATGGCGCACCCATATTAAACCTAATTGTTGACAAGTTTATAAGTTAAATTTTACAAAATACGATTCTTATTTTGAATCAGGATATAAAATATTACATTGAATAAGGTTTTTATATTTTTCTAACAACGTTCTTATTTTGATGAATAGTAAAAACTCACTAAATTTTACATAAAAATAAATTTTTTCCTCGAGATAATTTATATGGTTAAATTTTAATAGTAAATGGTTTTAAAGTATAAATATAATATATTTTTTACCATTTAATATAATGTAAGTGATTATCATTAATTTTACATTGAATTCATAGGTAAAAACATTTCAATCTTTGGCAATGTTTTAACTTTTAAACCCCATTTTCTTAACAACGTGATTAATTTTAAATTAATTACAGCAACTTCTGTGTTTTGATTTTTTTAAAATGGATTTCATATTTGAATTCAGTGTGTTCAAATTATGTTAATAGGTTGCTTTTATTTATTTTTATTTTATGAATAGTAACTATGGTAATTTTTATTTATTATAGTTAAAGGTAAATCGGGTAATGAAGGGTAAAAATAATATTATATATTTACCATAACACCTACCAAAATTCTATTGGATGAATAAAAGTCGACCCATATCACATAAGGGTCAGAATAGATTCATTTCATGGACTTTTTACCATGAAAATGATGTAATTATTATTAAATCCAAAGAAAGTGACAAAATGTCACTCTCTTATATCTTATAAGTGTAATAATTTTAATTTAGCAATAAACTTCATAAAAATTTGAACATAAATAGTCACCAGAAATCTAAATATATATATATAAATTATTTTAATATATTTACAATTATTAGGGATTAAATAATTATCATTAATGGTGACACAATTGTGATGTAGAAATTGTTTATTTAGTGAAAAATCAATAATACAGTTTTTTTTAAACTAATAGTGATCATAAAAGGCACAAACACCTGAAAAAACATATTTTTCATGTACATGTAAACCATAATAATCTAATTTTTTGAATTTTTGACCATTTTTTGCCTTATAAAAGCGATTATGACACTTATATTATTTTGATTTAAATGATGTCAAAGTTGTCACCTTCATAATTTAATAAATAACAAAATTTAAATATTGTGATTTTAAGATGATAAATTTGAGTAAAAGCATTAATATATAATATATTAGATTTATCTTCATCATAATATTTTAATTTTATTTTTTATGTAAAAATACGTATATTAAATAATTATACAAAAATGTTGTAGTAATTATTTTATTAAAAGAAATATCAAATAAATAATTTTAATAGTATTAAAATAAATATTATATGAACTAATTAATGTGCCCCACAAATTTTCTAGATGAATATGACTTGATAGGAATCTATTAAATAGTATTCTTTTGAAAATATATTTTGTGTGGATTTTATTTAAATTCAAATAAATGAATTGTGTCAACATTGACACTATTGATATTTTATGAAAAAAACCTAATATTAAATTGTTTAAAAATCACAAAAATATTTAAAAATTAAAAATTAAAACTTTTATGGTCTTAAATGTCATAATCTATCAAATTATGTACAATTAACAACACATAAGTAAGTATTATAATCATTTAAAATTTAAAAAATATTTCCACAAATAAAATTAAATAGATTAAATATGGATAAATCAAAATGACAAGGTTTAAAATAAAATCAGAACATGTCTAAATTTGATTGTTTGATGATATTACAACCCTATATTATCTCATATCCTAATTTTAGTCACTTTGGAAGTTTTTATGTGGGGTTTGAGTTTATTATAAATTAATATTTTTGAGGATTCCAAAAGTGACCCTCTCCTCTCCAATATAAGGGCACCTTCTTCCCTCTCCTCCTCACACCATTTTTTTCCTTCAAGCTCGTCCAAACCCTACCAATTCCTCTTATAAACCCTTTTAGTAACATTATTTAGTTTCTGGTCTTCTCAAAAGAACACCTCTAGTCCCTTAAGAGGAAGTTCAAAGGAGGTGCGTCGAAGAAGATGTAATCTCTTCTACCGATTATTTCAAGTTTCTTTATTCTTATACTTCCTCTTCATTATTTGTCCCATTATAAAGTAATAACATCAGTATCACTCATATACTAATATGTTGTTATAAATATTAAAGAACCATATTTTACCTTCTATACATTCTATTGAAAATGAAATCACCACGCATGCGTACGTACGGAATATCGTCTCCACGTAGTGGTGTAATTTGTTTTTCCACAACCACCTTACGTGGATGGGTATAATGGTGGAAATAAAAACTATATATGATTATTATAACATAATACTAATTATATGATATTATATCATTCACTAAAATTCCATTCAATAATTATGGGAATGATATCATCGCTCGTATGTACATACAGATTACTGTCTCCATGACGCGATGAGATCCATTCTCCATGATAACCATTCAAGAATTATTACAAAGAATATATAATAAAAAATCACAAAATATTTGACATAATAATTATACTGTATTTATGTACATATATATTTCATTTAATTAATTCCATTCAATTCAATAAGGAAATGAAAACTATATTCATGCCTACGTACGGTCTACCTTCTCCATGAACGGTGTATTCCCTTTCATTTGTCTATCTATTATATATATATATATACTGAATATATATGATATATAAATATTGTTTTAAATTATGAAAGTAATAAAATAATGACATAAGTAATAATAATATCATGAACAACAAGTCCAAATACGTACGATAAATGAATCAATTTTACCCAAAACACGGCTTTAACATGGAATTGACAAATAAACCGGTAATATAAAGTCATAAGTGAATCAAATATGATATCATAAATATTATTAGGGTTATATTGTAAGTTAATAAAATTTTCAAACCCACTATACAGGAATCTCGGACACATACGGATGAAATTGGACATAAGGTAATGGATAATTATTCCAATCTCGTTCTTATTCGAGATTGTTTATTCGTAAGTATTTATTGGGGTTATGTTTATCATCCATGTCCATGTTTTCTCAATATTTTTACTTTTTATCCATGTATGTTTAATTTCATTTTTACCCTTTTATGACTTTTACCACAAGTTATGGAAGGAAACTTTCTTTTGTTTACCATACGAGGTACATTTTTGAATTTTCCGGCAAAAGTACGAGGAGAATATTTTTTTAACATATATGGAAACAACAGTTTTTTTTATGGTTTCATAACGCCTTCTTTCCTTCAAACATACTCTACAATATTTCATGATTATTTTCAACAAAATCATTTTCTTTTAAGATTACAAGGAATTTTTGTGAAAATAAAATGATTTTAAAGAAGAAATGATATTTTCCTCAAGAATTCATTTCAAGTGTTTTATCAAAACTATTTTCCATCTAAGATGAAATTATTTAGTATGTTTATGTTTCGAGTATAATTTATCTATTATTTACATGGTTTTCTTTTTCTTATGATGAAATGATATCCATTTTTTTATATGGATTATGTTATGAAGGGATGATGTTTATGAAACTCATTTTATTCTTTGGGTTATGATGAATGATTTATGATTGTTTTTTGGAACACATAAGAATGATTTCAATATGATATGGGTGGGTCATATATCTCCCTCTAATTCATTGGATAATGATTTATATCTCATTTTATAGACATGGCTAGAACGGTAAGTAAAATATGGTTCAGTAATACAGGGCCGGAACGGCTGGTAAACCTGGTTCAGTAATGGACTTTGTCCACTATGATGGTCTTGACAGCAATGCCTTGGCTACTATGGAAATTATATCATGTACATAATGTTTTTCCACAATTAAATGTTTTATTCCCATGATATTTTATCATGATTAAAGTTACTTTATGATCTATGCCTTACGTACTACCATGTTTTATGTGATTGCACAAGATTTAGATGTTTAATCATCATGTTCATGTTTTTAAGTTCAAATGTATATTGTTTGTTTTATTTTCCCCATGTTTTCCCTTACTAAGCATTCGAGCTCACCCTTTTTTATGTTTTATTTTCCCCAGGATATAAAGAAAGT
The DNA here is from genome assembly GCA_963277665.1 of Viscum album. NCBI lineage: Eukaryota > Viridiplantae > Streptophyta > Magnoliopsida > Santalales > Viscaceae > Viscum > Viscum album. Next base: position 457,306,221 of record OY728166.1, on the reverse strand, counting down.
TTTTAGTTAAGAAAACAAAAGGGGAAGATCTTTATGGGAGATGTTGAAGGTCTTTAACCATGATTAGAAGATTATTTTCTGAGTTTGCAAAGACACTAAAATAATACAGTCTTTGGGCATCTATTTTTTGTTATGTATTATGTATTCTGCAAAAGTAATGTAATGTACATGTATTTCAAGATTTGGGTCTCTACATTTGCCATCAGAGTGAAGGTTTAGATAACCATTGGAAACTAGGATGCGAAAACATTAGTGAGATCCCTAGAGATATTTCTAAGGTATGTTTAGGGATGTCCCTAAGGTTTAGTATAACTATATATTACAGTCCTAGAATTATGTTGAAAATCATGAATAACCTAGGGTGAACCTAATATGTCATAGGTTAAAGAAGGTTTCATAAGTTATACATCCTATAGGTGACTTTTTATGATTATGTGGTTCCTCATTATTTTAACTATTTCTTACACAATGGTTTCTTGTTTTAGTTACTGGAGGGAACCAGAAGGAATTGGGTTAACATTGAATCCGATGGACAAATTGGTGACTATGAGTGGCGAAATTGTGTAATGCCTAGAGAGAAAGATTTTATGATTATGCTGAATCAGACATCGCGATATATGACTAACACGGTGAACTTTAGTGGTATTCCTAATTCATCAAATTAGAGGAAGATTTACTTTTATGCATGTTCACATGGTAAGGAGAATAGAGAAAAGAATATTGAGATTTATAAAGAATGGAAGAAGAACCTTGAGGAATACCTCAAATGGAGGGGAATATGTTATCTATGTGGGGAAAAGAGTCATATAGTGACAGACTATTATGGTGTTTAATTTATTAGCTATAGAGAACATGGGCATTACCAACTCAATGCCCTGACCTAAGAGGTTACTTCTAAATTGTGGAAGTAAATATTCCATACCAAACATTAAAGAGGATGGATTGGATGGTTTATGTATTGGAATTAAAGACTAATGTTGTTGAGACACTTTTATGGAATATTAGAATATTTATGTATTGGTCCATTTTGGTTTTACATAATAATATGGTACTGGTAACCATGAAAAGTGATTGAAATATTTTTGAAAAGTAGATGATATGCACATAATGAAGGGATAATGAGAAAATAATATGTTTGATATTATTAATGAGATCATGACTGATATAAGGAAAAAGTGATATCATGGTTTGAGTATATAGATGTTTTCGGATTTTGGTATGTGGAAATTGTTAACTTTTGAGAGCATTCATGTTTCAAGAGAATACACAATTAAGGTATTCACGTCGTTTTCTTTATACTATGAGATTGGACAGAAGTATTTTGGATAAGCCTAAAGGTTGGAATGGATTATGTTGGACATCATATAGTATTGTTTTAGGATAGAACTTTTTGATATTACTTCTGGAATGTTATAATAGTATAGTTTTAGAAAGAGGACAACTCGTAGGATGGGAGACAACCTGTTGCGTCGGACATGGATGCGGGAATTAAACCCACAACCGATGTGTGACAGGCCTTTATTGCCTACCACTGGCCTACAAGAATTCCCAGGTTAGTATAGATTTATTTTATTTTCTTAACCGGTATGATAGATGAAGTATGAGTTGAATTTAGAAACCATATATGATTAATCTCAACATAGATGAACTTATGTGTATTTAATAACTTGTGCTAAATTTTTTGTATGATAGAGATAGATGTAATGACCTATCATTCTATCACATGATATACTAACAATTCAAGAATGACATATTCAAATTCATTTCTTTAAATAAGAGATGAAATGGAAATTGTTCATGAAATGACCAATAATGATATTACACGGAAATAATGTTTGTATTTCTCCTTATGTGAAAATTCATTAACTTTAGGGAAATGAACTTGAAAACCAAAAATGTTGTCCTAGTACCCTCATACCCGATGAATCAGAATGTACCTTAGATCATAAAAAAACTATGGATTTGTGATTGTTGTCTTTTTCATAGCCATATTCCCTACCACTCTCCATCAGAACTTGATGGTTATATTTCTCTTCCATATCAATATTTTCACCTGTGTTATCCTATGTGGAAACCCAGTGATGAGTTACATTGGGTATCCGTTATTTTTCTAACGTTCATTATTAAAATTATGTTTTAGTATTTCTTTTTATGATGTAGGTTTCTATGAAAGAAACTTTCAAATAGTAAACAATTTATAACCCCGACGAATTTCGAGGGAAAAATTCATTTTAAGGGGGGTAGAATGTAACACCCCGAGATTTTATGAGAAATTTTTTTTTTTAATTAATTTGATTTATTTTGTTGTATGCTACACTAAGATTATCTTGCACTATACACAAAACAGTATTAGCTTTTACTATACACAACACTATTCTTTTCATGTGTTGCACGCAAGAGCGACCTTCCTCGATAGCGTGTGTTGTACACAATACCGAGTTTCACTAAACAACGATATATTGTTATGAACTAAATGTTATAAATAGTATTAAATACATTTTTAATTTTATTATATAATAATTTATCTTACACATATTCTATGAAATGGTATGAGAACAAAATAAATTTTTCGGGTAAAATAAGTATTTTTCAAAAAAAAATACAGTTTTGCCGCCTTGTGATGGTGCGCCCATTTTAAACCTATTTTTTGGAAGTTTTAAAAGTTAAATTTTACAAAATAAACTTCTTATTTTGAATCAGGATATAAAAATTTACATTTGATGAAGTTTTTATATTTTGCTGAAAACGTTTTTATTTTGATGAATAGTAAAAACACGCTAAATTTTACTTAAAAAACATCTTTTTTCATCGAGATAGCTTATATGGTTAAATTTTAATATTAAATGGTTTTAAAGTATAAATAGAATAGATTTTTACCATTTAATATATATTTTTAATTAACATTAATTTTACATTGAATTCATAGGTAAAAACATTTTAATCTTTTGGAATGTTTTATCTTTTAAACCCCATATTCTTAACAATGGGATTAATTTTAAATTATTTACTGAAACTTATATGTTCTGAATTCTGAAAAATGTATTTCATATTTGAATTCAGTGGGTCCAAATTATGTTAATAGGTTACTTTTATTTTTGATGATATTATGAATAGTAACTATGGTAATTTTTATTTACTACAGTTAAAGGTAAATCGGGTAATTAAGAGTAAAAATAAGATTATAAAATTACCATAACAACTGCCAAAATTTTATTGGATGAGTAAAAGTCTACCCATATCACCAAATGGTCATAATAGATTCATTTCTTGGACTTTTTACCATGAAAATGATGTAATTATTATTAAGACCAATGAAATTGACAACATGTCACTCTCTTATATCTTATAAGTGTAATAATTCTAATTTAGTGATAAACTTCATAATACTTCTAACCTAGATATTCACCATAAAGATAATAAAATTATCTACATCCTTTAAATTTATTTATAATTTTTAGGGATTAAATATTTATCATTAATGGTGACACAATAGTGATGCCGAAATTGTTTATTTAGTTAAAAATCAATAATACAGTTTTTATTAAACTAATAGTGACCATAAAAGGCACAAACACCTGCCTAAAACTTTTTGGTCGTGTACATGAAAACCATAATCATCCAATGGTATAATTGTTGACCATTTGGTGCCTTATAAAAGCGATTATGACACTTATATTATTTTAATTTAAATGATGTCAAAGTTGTCACATTCGTATTTTAATAAATATAAAAATTTAAATGCTGTGATTTTAAGATGATAAATTCAAGTAAAAGTATTCCTATGGAAGATATTAGATTTATCTTCATTATATTATTTTAATTTATATTTTTATGCAACATATAAGTATATTCAATAATTATACAAAAATGTTGTAATAATTATTTTATTAAGAGAAATATAAAATAAATAACTTTAAAAGTATTAATATAAATATTATATTAACTAGTTAATGATCCCCATGAATTTTATAGATGAATATGAAATGTTATAAATCTATTAAATAGTTTTTTCTAAAATATATATTGTGTATATTTATTTAAATTCCAATAAAACAATTGTGTCAAAATTGACACTATTGATATTTTATGAAAATAACATATTATTAAATTGTTTAAAAATCACAAAAATATTTAAAATATAAAAATTAAAATTTATATGGTCTAACATGTCGTAATGTATCATATTCAGTACAATTAACAACACATAAGTAATTATTTATAACATTATTACAAAAAATAAAATTAAATAGATTAAATAAGGATAAATAAAAATGGTAAGGTTTAAAATAAAATCAAACCATGTCTAAATTTGATTGGTTAATAATATTACAACCCTATATTATCTTATATCCTAATTTTATTCACTTTGGTTGTATATATGTGGGGTTTGAGTTTATTATAAATTAATATTTTTGAAGATTCCAAAAGTGCCCCTCTCCTCTTTTATATAAGGGCACCTTCTTCTCTCTCCTCCTCACACCATTTTGAGTGGTCAATCCCGGCCAAACCCTACCAATTCCTCTTCTCAACCTCTCTAGTTACATTATTGATGTTCTGGTATTCTCAAAAGACCAACTCTAGTCCCTTAAGAGGATGTTCAAAGGAGGTGCGTCAAAGAAGAGGTAACCTCTTCTACTGATTCTTTCAAGTTTCCTTATTCTTCTAATTCCACTTCTTTAATTGTTTCAATATAAATTAATAACATCCGTATCACTCATATACTGATATGTCATTATAAATATGAAACAACCCTATTTTACCTTTTATCCATCCTATGGAAAACGAAATCACTGCACATGCGTACGTACGGATTACCGTCTCCACGCCGTGGTGTAATCTGTTTTTCCACAATCACCTTACTTGGATGGGTATAATGGTGGAAATAATTACTATATATGATTATTATAAAATAATAATAATTCTGAGATATAATATCATTCACTCCAATTCCGTTCAATATTTATGGGAACGATATCATCGCTCATGTGTACGTACGGATTATCGTCTCCACGACGCGACGAGATTCATTCTCCATGATAACCATTCAAGAATGATTATAAAGTATATATAATAAATCATCACAAAATATATGAAATAATAATGATACTGTATTTATTTACATATATGTTTCATTTACTTAATTCTATTCAATTCAATAAGGAAATGGAAACAGTTTTCATGCGTACGTACGATCTACCGTCTCCATCAATGATGTATTCCATTTCATTTATCTATCTATTATATATATATACTAAATATATATGATATATAAATATTTTTTTACATTCTGGAAGTATTTAAATCATGAAATAAGTAATAATAATATCAAGAACAGCAAGTCCAAACATGTACGATAAATGAAACGATTTTACCCAAAACGCGGCTTTAACATGTAATTGACAAATGAACGGGTAATATAAAGTCGTAAGTGAATCATATATGATATCATAAATATTATTATGTTTCTGGTATAAGTTAATAATATGTTTAAACCCACTATACATGAGTATCGAACACATAATGAAGAAACTGGACATAAGGTGAGGGATAATTATTCCAATCTCGTTCTTATCCAAGATTGATTATTCGTAAGTATTTATTGGGGTTATTTTTATCATCTATGTCCATGTTTTCTAAAAATGTTTTTATAAAATGTTTACTATTCATCCATGTTTGTTTATAGTCATTTTTACCCTTTTATGAATTTTACCACAAGGTATGGAAGGAATCTTTCTTTTGTTTATCATAGTAGGTACATTTTGACTTTTCTAGCAAAAGTACGAGGAGAATGTTTTTTTTAACTTATAAGGCATGAACGGATTTTTTTACGGTTTCATAATTCCTTATTTACATGAAAATTACTCTACAAGATTTCCTGATTATTTTCAACAAAATCCTTTTCTTTTAAAATTGCATGGATTTTTTTGAAAAGAAAATGATTTTGAAGAAGAAAGGATATTTTAATCAAGAATTCATTTCAAGTGTTTTATCAAAACTATTTTCCATCTAAGATGAAATTATTTAGTATGTTTATGTTTCAAGTATAATGTATCTATTATTTACAAGGTTTCATTTTTCTTATGATTAAATTATATCCATTTGTTTTATATGGATTATGTTATTAATGGATGATGTTTATGAAACCCATTTTATTCTTTGGGTTATGATGAATGATTTATGATCGTTTTGTGGCACACATAACAATTATTTCAATATGAGATGGGTGGGACATATATCTTCTTCCAGTGCATTGGGTAAAGATTAATAACTAATGATATAGATATGGATGGAACGGTAAGTAAAATCCGATTCAGTAATACAGGGCTATAATGGCTGGTAAACCCGGTTCAGTAGTAGACTTTGTCCACTATGATGGTCTTGGCAGCAATGCCTTGGCTACAATGGAAATCATATCATGTGCTTAATGGTTTTCCACAATTAAAAGTTTTATCCCATGGTATTTTATCATGATCAAAGTTCCTTTATGATCTATGCCTTATGTACTGCCATGTTTTATGTCATTTCTCAAGATTTAGATGTTTAAACATCATGTTCTTGTTTTTAAGTTCAAATGTATATGGTTTGTTTTATTTTTTCCATGATTACCCTTATTGAGAATTTGAGCACACCCCTTTTTGTGTTTTCTTTTCCCCAGGATATAAAAAAATTTATTAGGTAAGAAAAATAGGGGATGATCTTTATGGTAAATGTTGATGATCTTTAACAGTGACTAGAAGATTATGTTTAGAATTTCCAAATACACTAAACTAATACGGCCTTTGGGAGTTTGTTTTTTTCATGTATTAAGTATTCCAAAAAAGTAATGTAATGTACATTTATTTCAAGATTTGTATCTCTAAATTGAGACACCTCAATAAAAGAGGGAGAAGTTAGATTCCAGTATGCTTTGTTGACTAGCCAAGCATTGGTGGAATATTTTTGTTTTTAATGATCAGCATATTGGCCTACCTTGAAAGGACATATAAACTCATTTATTTGAGTAGTTTCTACCTGATTCTCTAAGGGTGGGTATATCCAAGGAACCTCACTACAAAAATATAAATTAGCGAAAAAAAATTCATTCACATCATTTTAAAACATCTCTAATTCATTTACCGGCATTTCTAAAAAAATAAATGTTTTTTTGGAAATTAATAATTTTTTTGGAATAATTATTATCATTTAATGATGATTCTTAAAAATTTCAGTAAATGATATTTTTTTTGAAATTCATGTATTTTTTTAATATATATTTTACCTATAACGCACACCCCAATCCCCTTTCCATCTACTCATGTGCAATCATCTCCCCCTACCCCTGGCCAGCTCGGCCACACCATGCCCTCATCGCCCTCTCCCCTGGCCAACACTCTCTTTTTCCAGCTCTTCATCGCCCTAATCCTCCTCCCACATAGTCATCTCCCCCTCTGTTGGCCAACACTTTCCCTTTTCTTCTCTTCTATGCAAAATAACATAACAATCGAACCAAGTAGTCTTGATAATTTTCAATTAAAAAACAAACAATCCTATATTTATGCATATATAAATATATATAAATATATAATATATATATATATATATATATATATATATTATTTATTCAAAAATTAATATATATATATATATATATATATTATTACTAGTAGAGGGTATTTTGAAACTAATATACCCATTAGGATTGAGTGATACCACATCCACATTGGTTTTCTGACCTCGGACAGGATTCAATCCATGTTGAAAAGTAATTGATATATTTATATGTGTGTCTGTAGGGGGGGTTTATATATATATATATATATGTGTGTGTGTGTGTGTTTATATTTTATATATTTGTGTGTGTTTATATATATCTATGTGTATGTTTGTGTGTCTGTTTATGTGTCAGTGTGTGTGCGTGTGTGTTTACTAACAAACACATAGAGACAAGTGTGTGTGTGTGTGTGTGTTTGTGTGTGCATGTGTGTTTATATATATATATATATCTATGTGTGTGTGTCTCATGTATATATATATATTTATTATGATATTTAAATATATTTTTATGTATTAATATATAAATATATATATATATACATATATATAAATATATTGTTATATTTTTTATATATATGTAAATTAATAGAATTATTATTATATATGTAATTATCCATGTTTTGAAACACTGCTAAAAATGTCACAAAAATAGCTATGTTTTGATAAAAAAGATTCTAAATTTAAAATGTATATGGTTTTATTATATGAATATATGTTTATATGTGTGTGTGTTTATATATATATATATATAATAACTGTATAAATATTAGTTATTAAAAAATTAATATATATATATATATATATATTGTGTGTGTGTGTGTATATATATTATATATATATATATGTGTTTTATATATATGTATATATGTACCTATATCAATATATATTTGTGTTTTTTTGTGTGTATATATATATATATTATTTATTACTACTACAGTGTATTATGAAACCAAAGCATTCATCATGTGCGACGAGATCCACACCTATACACCTGCATGCCCTAGTTTGCCTCCATGTGTGGACAGAATCCAAACTAAAAATTGATCTCGACCAGAATTTGAATCCAGCACCTTCAGTGTCACATAAAAAGACCATACCAACTCATCTATGCCAATTTTGGATATATAATTGTATAATGGTATATATATAGACATTTCATTATTTAAAAATTAATATTATACATATATATATATATGTTTATATTTATATATATATATATATATGTGTGTTTATATATCTATATATCTGTATTTTATATTACATATATATGTTTGTATTTTATGTATATATATATATGTTTATATTAAATATATATATATTTATAAAAATATATATATTTATATTATATATATATGTGTGTTTATATATATGTGTTTATATATTTGTGTGTCTATGTGTTTATATATGTGGGTGTGTGTAAATATATATGTGTCTGTATACATATATACAATTATCCACATTCAAAGACACTGGTAAAAATGTCACTAGAATAACCAAATTTTCTTAAAAACAAAACTAATTTAAAAATATATATGATTTTTAATATATACAGATATGTATATATATATTTATATATTTTTATCTGTGTTTGTGTATGTTCATATATATATATATATATATCGATGTGTGTACGTGTGTTTATATATATATATATATATTTATATGTGTGTATTTGTGTTTATATATATTAATATATATATATATATACATCGATGTTGGAAAATGATATATATAAATATATATTTTTTCAAAGAATTTCCTCAAAATGTCACTAGTTTAGCAATGTTTTCATAAAATGTCAACAATTTAGCGAGGTTATTCCGGAAACATCTTTAAATCAGTTATTTTTTAAAATGTGTATAAAAATCGCTAAATTCCATTTTGTTTTAGTGTTTTTGCATATTTTCAAGTGGTCATTTCAATGATAGATTATTTTACCCATTTTACCGATCTCTTACAGTTTTCTCCCATACTTGTTGGTATTGATATTACTAGAGTCAAGCATTTTAAAGAAGTCCTGAGACATTCTATTCGATCGCTGTTGAAAATTTTTCACTTGATATTTCTATCATAGGTGGTGAACCAGGCCCGTATTTCTATGAGTAACCTGATAGAGGTTGTATCAATTGGTCAATCTACTTCATATTTTGGGGTCAGGGGTTGATCTTCAAGCATTATAAATTTTAAATTTCTAGATTCTCTCAATGGTGGTGATAGGATATCATTAAGGTAAAGGACTCGTATATTCCTCTAAAAGGGTGGGATTTGGTTGAGTAATACTGCTGTGGTAATCTAGGGAATAGTCTGCCTAATTACGATATGCCACATTAGGAGTGTTTCTGATGTAGTGATATGGGTCATTTGTAGAGGTTCAATGATATCATACCATGATATGCTATAGATATTGATTATTGTCTGGTCTGAGGTTATGGAGAAGGTTCAGTAGTGCATCAACAGTCTCATTTGTAGGGTTCCTATAACTATTTAGGATATGGAGGAGGACATGGGACCCAAAACCTAGGGGAAGCAGTTCCTATATTGTGACTCCCATCAAGGGATTCGGGCAACGAGTTCCCAAGTTAAGTGTTCGGGTCAGCATCATGTCATTGACTAGATTATTACAAATTATAGCAGAGGGACATTAATGGTTGAAAGTACGATTCTAGTTTATTTTTTCATAGAAACTATTTTTTTTATAGAGGTTCATTATACTCATTTATATCCATTTAGTTTATAGGTGATTGTTGTCTTTTTATAGAATATTAGTATGGGGTGATGTCCATTGATACACCCATGGGGGTGTGATCTAAGGATATCTAGAGATTTTAAAATTGTTATATCATGATTATTGGGTATATGTTTTTATGTGATTTCTTGATTCCATAGATGAGTGGTTTTTATGTTATTCTTAAAATAGATTGGTTTACTCAATATCAAACACACATCAACTATTATCCTGAATGTTTATCCTTATCACATAAATATGTTGATTATCGTAACTATTTTGGGGAGTGGGATTTACAGTTAAGATGTTTAAGACATGGGCTTGGGTATTTGGAGTTAATTTCATCCTAGTTTTATTGAATTTTTATATTAGAGAAGGAGATGTGACAATATTTTATCTCTCCTATGATCAAGTAGTTTTAAGCTATTATTCCAAATGATGTCTCTTGGTTTCCACTTCATATATATATATATAATTCATAATTGAGATTATACACGGCATAGAACCCATATCCATTCCCCTATATCGGATTACTCTTACAGTGATTGAAAAACTAAAGTCTCAGGTAGAGGACTTTAAGGAAAAAAGATACATTCACCTGGGAATACCCCCTTGGGGTGTTCCTATTTTATTCACAAAGAAAGAATATGGTTCATTATTCTTATATATGGATTATCAAAGGCTAAAATAGGTGGTGATCAAGAACTGATATCCCCTTCCTTGTATAGATGAAAAATTTGACTAGTTTAAGGGAACTAATAGCTTCCTCAAGAATGACTAGAGGTAGGGTTATTCTATGTTGTGGGTGAGTCCTATTTATATTCCTCAATTTAATTTCATGTGTAAGTATGAAATATGTGATTATCTCATGATTCCATTTGGATTGGAAAAAAATTTGTGGTTTTTATGACTATGGTGAATAGGATCCTCCATCCATATCAAGATTCTTTCATGGTCATATTTATCAATGATATACTAGTGTACTCCCAAAAGATGTTGGACCATGTTCTCTCTCTAGTGGTTGTCTTAACCACACCAAGATAGTATATTCTTTATGAAAACATCTCAATGTTTCAATTAAGTATCTATGATACTTTCTTCCCATGGTATGTCATATAAGCGGGGGGTGGAATATTTGGATCTTGATTAGGTTGAGGTCATGTTCTCTTAGGTGTGATCTAAGAACATCTTCGAGATCAATTTTTTCTTAGGGTTTGTAGGTTACTATCAGAGATCATTTTAGGACTTCTCTTAATTTGAAGGTTCAGTTAAAGTATTATCCAATAATGGCATAATTTTCATGTGGATCGAGACTTGTGAGGGAGCCTTTAAAGATATAAAAGGTAGGTTAAAGTTTATACTAACATTTACTGTACCTATCTAGGAAAAAATTATATATTGTATTGTTATGATTCAATATTCGAAATTATAGAAGTTCTAATATATAATGGGTGAGTGGTCACTTATTGGTTTGGGAATTCGATGCGGCCTGAGTGGTAGTGCCTGGTGAAAATTTTAGATCTTGAAGTGGCAGTTCATGCACTAAGATATTTGTGAAACTTCCTTTGATGCAATAAAGTCATAAACTATACCAATCATAAGAGCCTAAAGTATATATTCTCCCAGCATGACCTAATCCTTTGGTAGGGGGGGTAGATCGAGCACCTTCAATCGATTGACTTTGAGATGGTGTATATCCATGGGAAAAGAAATGTTGTAATTATTTCCCTATGTAAGAACACTCAGGCTCAACTAAAGAAGGTGGATAGTAATGAGTGGGAGCTGATGAACCTATTTGATGAGATGGAAATCAACATAAAGTAGTATCAAGGTAGTTCTATTATCACTACCTTGAGTATTACCTCCCCGCTCCATGATATAGTGAAGTATAGTCAATTGTATAATTTAGTTTTCCTGGTGATGAAGGAATAATATGTGGTGTGGATTCACTCACTGTTTGGTCCTTGGATGCAGATGAGATCCATTATATACAATATCATTTGTTAGTCCCTAAAATCATGTGCGTGGAGTAGATACAGGGTTGATAAGTCTCGATATGGATTTTTAACCTGGGTATAACCAAGATGAATCATGATATATGAAGGTAGTATTGGATGTATTGGATAATGATTTACATTGTAGGTTTTGTCACACATTGCTTATCTAACACCCCCCCAATATGAATCTCTCTTGTGTGGCTAAATTAGGTTTGTTATAAGACCTCAAGCGCACCTCCCCATACACTAGAGGTTGGTGACTAGTAGTGGGGGTGTAAAGAATATAGGGGGAGACTATACCCCATGTATAAACTTCAAACACAATAGAATAATCAATAATAATAAATATAAGAGTACTATAAAAAAAGAAACATTAAAATAAACCACTCTAAAGTAATGGAAGAACCAATGAACCAAATAGTAGCAAACCATGTATTTTTAGGAAGAAATATAACTAAAAGGCATGTTGTAAGTAAAAAGAATAAAAAAATGCTAACATGATAGCTCAATTAACCTTTCCCTAAACCCCACATCAATCCCACCTCTATATTCTGAACCATCCATTATGAAATAATGAATAATATGGTATCATTCCCTTTTCACAGCCTACATTCATGTAATAATTTTAGTTACAAAATAGTGAACCAAATATAGAGTGAGTAAAACACAGTAGGTCGACACCTCCATGTTTACAAAAACTAGTATGGAAATCAATGCATGAAATAAAGTGACAATGATACATTAATTAATCAAATTAACATAAAACAAAAATAAACCAATATAAAAACATTGCCAAAATATATCTTTTAATGTAGCACGACCAAGCCAACCATATACCAAAACCATGGCATAATCACATAACTGGGAAGAGCCCTCTGTATAAACATTTTAAAATATAGGTTAAGCATTTTATTTAAGCATTACAATATTAAACTAGGCCATGAGCAATATATAATAATTATGGAATCTTGTAATATCCCTCTATATAATTATTACAACATGAAACTGGGATAATTCCACTATATAAGTATTATATAATCAAGGCATATCCCTCTATATAAGAATTATAACCTGAATATGGGACAATCCCACTATATAAGCATATCAAAATCCATGAATAGACCTCTATATAAGAAATATAGCATGAAAGTGGGACAATACCACTATATAAGCATTACACCATGTATCACAAAATAATTCATAAAAACAAATATATCACTATATCATATCATAATCCTCAATCGTTGATTCCAAATATTTCCATATTTCTTCCAATTTCACATTCAGAATTTTGTATCAAATTACCACCAATTATTTCAATAAAAAAATAATCCATTAAAAAGTGAGCCTAGATTAAGAATTTACCCAACATGTCATTTCATGTTAACCACACATTAATCTATTGTCCATTTCATTATTATTTCGGGGTTCAATCACCCAATACATAGCCACTAGACAAGATGAAACATCAATTGAATCCCAATGTATCCAACAAATAATCAAAAAAAATATTTATATTCATCCATTATTAAATTAATTTAATTCAGACATTGTGTTGGAGTAATGTTAAACATACTTTACAATTAGATAGACCATAAGGTTAGGTTTTAGACCACCTACCTTAAACCAAAAATCAACATAACACTTTAAACTAGTAATTACATATGAATAAAGGTGCATGAGATTATAAGAGAAAACCAAATCACACAATATCAAGATCAACACCCCAACCCACCATGGACAAGATATTTCACTGATATAATGGAGATCAATGGAAGATATGGAAAAACCTAAGAAATACAAGTCACTAGATATTGATTTCCTAAATGGGATGTCCAAATGGGGTGAAGATACTCCAAAATTGCCTAAAAATTTCATAGGTTTAAAGGGATAAGGGATGAACATGATAAATAATTAAATTACATATGCATCATGGATTTAAACCCACTGATACTGAGAAATACTATGCTTTTAATTCTCAATTTATGTGTTATGCTGAAAAATGAATTAACTCATGTTAAAATAACCATGATTGAAAATTAAATGATTTGAAATATTTTCATGAAATTTATTCATTTCATTTCACGAACTATTTCACAACTTATTTCCAGCGACAATAATATGTTTTTTAATATTTATAGGGGAAGTAAGTTATATGTAGACAGATTTAGACCCATCTTATACAAAAGTTCTTGAACAACCCTGAATCCTTCCAAAATCATGTAAAACCCACTTAATCCCCTGTAAAACATTTATATTAGGACTTTATTAATTCAAAAAAACATACATCACCAAAATTTAGGTCATCTTCCCCAATAAAAACCCTCTATCTATAAAATGAGACTCAACCACTAAGTTTCAATGAAAAAGGAAAACCCAACAAATAGGTTTAAAAAAACTCCAGAGGGATGTACCTTGGAAAATATGGGATCTTAAAACATCCCCACTATATAATAGATCTTCCTCAAGCTATTCCAAGAATCATTGTGGGGTCCTTGTGAAAAGGTTTGGCCATTGTGCTCAAGTATCAGACTCCCTATCCTGGGTCTCCTCTAAAACATGTCAATACTATAGTTTCACTTGAACAAGAGGTATAGTCATACGCGAGAGATAATTCCCTCAATGATCCAAAAATTTTATTGGATTTTCTTCAAAGGATGAATCTACTCAAAGATCAACATCGTTGAAGTGTACCAAACTATAAGGGTTAATATAATATCTCTAAAGATATGACACATGAATCAAGTTTTGCGTGGAACTATATCATTGTGTAAGGAATAATTGATAGACCGATGGACCAAACCTTCCACTATCATAAATGTCCCACCAAACCTATGTTATGTCTTTCCCTATTTTCTGATACGGCATTGCCCAAAACAATGAGACACCTGGACTAAAACATGATGAAAAACCTAAAACATCATATGTCATCTCTGATCATTAGAATATGATTTATTCGTCCTCTGTGTAGTCACCAAATTTCTCCTGATCAAAAGAACATTCTCAGACATCTCTGGCATGATACTAGATTCATAAATCACTGACTCACCTACCTCCAACCAACAAATATTCAAGCAGAACATCCAACCATAAAAATCCGTGAAAGGTGAAATTCAGACTGAATCTTAGAATATGTTATTATATAAAAAAAGCATGAGTATCATATGGTTCTCCCATAAATAATCAAAATCCAAAACAAAATCTTTTAACATATATAAATGAATCTAAATATTTCATTTATATTGACCATAAGTCTATGTATAATATGTTGTGACCAAAATAAACTATGACCCTAGATCCATATAAAGACCTTTCCAGAACCAAGATGTGAAATGAGGATCTTTGTCAGAACTGTTACACCTCATAACAAAATGAAACTGAACTATCTCTCACACATAAATACTACCTAGGTCATCAACAGGGAAGGTCTCTCTAATATGAAATAAGTGGGACCATCATAATTTGATATATGAACACCTATATTTCATCATAATTATAAGGTTACATGGGTAATAATATCATAAAATACTTATTGAAATCATCCCATTTCTATTCATGAATGTGTAAAGGATTCAAAATCCAATCTGGCCTATGATGTTCGACTTTCACCTACAAACTGGTGAAACATTTCACTATAATGATTGATAGAACCTTCTTCATTCCTAAAAACTATTGATGTCTATATGGATCATTATACATCTTTTCTAAAATAAGATATACCTCCCATTAAGAAGCATACAACTCTCTCATCATCTCCTCATAAAAGATTGTAGGAAACCATACTCATCAATTGAAAAGAAGATAATTACCACTACCTGGAGACCATCCCAATGGTTTCTCTCTACCATATAAGTTTTCCCTCAAAACTAATACTTCAAAATCAAATATCATATATATCTTGATATGGTCAAGAAGAAAGTTTATAATAGATGTTGAAGTCATAGGTACTCATCCTTTGGCCTCATGAATATCTAAATGCATGTCTACCAAGATTGGAATCATCTTCAACTCATCACAAGACTCTCATAATACCGATTTCTATGTCTTCCATCTCATGTCCTCAGTAATTATGTTGACCACGCCTGATGTATAAGCTATCTAAAAGTTGAAATCCTCTAGATACTTGACCCACCTTCTCTACGGAATTTTTGATTCCCATAGAGAAAGGATTAACCTAAGGCTCTTATGGTCCATGTACACCACAAACCACTCACCCAAAATATTGTGTCTTTAACATCACAGGGAATGTAATACCACAGATAAATATAGATCATGATTGGGTTAATTCCGATCATGTGGTCTCAAATGTCTAGGCTATAAATAACTAGTTGATCCTCCTTCATCTTTACTACACTACATCTAACTATAAATGATTCATCATACATAGTATCTAATTTACAAGACACATGTAATGTGAGGATATTTGTTGATTTCATCATTCTGTTCAACTCCTCCAAATACCTCTCTCATTAATCTGACTCTACATATTTCACTCCTTTTTTGGCCTGCCTAGAAAAAAATGTACCGTATGAGAGAATTCCTAGATAAAATATCAATAATAACCAACTAAACCCAAAAATATATGAATCATGGAGACATTATTTTTTCCTCCCAATATACCATGGATGTAACCTTATATGGTTCCACTTACAGTCCTACCTCTTAGATGAAAAATCTCAAGAACTGAAAATTATCAATATAGAAATTTCATTTGGTTATCTTGTCATAAATACAATGCTCTATCAATATATTCAATATGATATCAATATATTCAGAAAGTTCTTATGAATAATGGGAGTACACTAAAATTTATATGACAAAAACCACCACAAACTGATCTAAAAAGGGATAAATGATCTGATTCATCATGGTTGTGAAGACCTCTAGTGCGTTCGTTAAACCAAAAGTCATCACTACAAACTCATACAAGTGATAAAATCTCCTAAAAGTAGTCTCACATATATATGATGGTATAACCCTCAATTGGTTTTATCCATATCTTGAATAGATCTTATAAAATATCTTATCACCTCTTATTTGATTAAAAATATCACCGATACATGTAAGAGGACAACAGTTCTTGACAATCATCTGGTTTAATCCCTAATAATTCACACGTAAGTGCAATGTATGATAATATTTCCTTGTGAAAGGTACTTGAGAACCCCATAAATATGTACTAAGATTTATGAAACCTTTATCTTCCAGATATTCTAGCTAAAATTTCAATTCCAAAATCACATTGGGTTCAATCCTCTATGGTGGAATAGAAACTGGCTCTATTCCTTGCACCAACTCAATTGTGAACATGATCTCTCGCTCTAATGATAAGCCATAGAACTTTTCAAGAAATGCATCCTGAAAATATTCTACCATCGGAGGGAAAGTATCATGTTGTATTCTACCATCATCTAGTGAAATACCAATTATCTAAGCCTTGAGATAATCCCATCTACCCTGAATTTTTCTCGTATGGCCACATTGAAGATCTCACTAACCTTGATGAAATTAGTTGTCTCATTATGTATTTGTAAATGTAACACCCCTATAGTAATAATTGATATGATTCTGGTAAATAACTAACCAATACATACCAGTGATCAAATCGAAACCAATTATTTCCTGCATGATTAGTTCCCAAAAGAAATGGTTACCACCAATCTCTAGAGAATATACCTTACAATGTTTGATATTATTTAAGCACACTCCCAATGGCATGTCAATGGTATAAACGCCATCCAATATTTCCACAACCAATACCAAACAATTTTAAAAATGGTAAGATCAAAAAAAAATGTGATACTCTTGTATCAAACAAAACACAAACAATAATAGATGATACAAGAATCATACCTTTGATGGTAGAAGGTCATGTTTTTACACTAACTAAATTAGTCTATATAGCATGAAACTGACTAGCCTATCTACCTAGGGTTGTAGTCTGACTCCCCTGGACTATTCCCTCTACCTGGAACTATCGCTCTTACACTAGGGTACCACATCCACTTCATCAACCTGAACGTCCTATGGAACTCTATCTACCTATCTACTTAGGGATATTTATGTCCTTCCCAAACTATAGTACTTATCTTTATCCCATTCCACTTCTCTAATTTGATAATTCACTAAAAAATCAGTAGATTACTCAGAATACGACAAGAATGAAACTCTATCACAAGGCATGGACACTAAGCCCACTTCTGGGCCAACTTTGCACACTCATATCACTACACCATAAAATGGTCCTAATATGGTTTCCCATTTCCTTCAATTTTATTCCCATTGTTTCCTTGGTGATAATTTTCAAAGCGGATCCTCTTTTCACAAGAATAAGAGCTCATAGTACACCCTACTAATATAGAAGGGCCACTGTTCGATACCTATCATGGATTCCCTTCTGGGATCAGTTTTTGAATCATTACATCTGATAAGAAACTAAAGTGAAATACAGTCACATATGACCTGATCTCATAGTGAATTCATCCTGAAAATGCCTCACTCAAGAGATCTCATTAACTTCTAAAGATAGTGAAAAGTGATGCATGTCATTGAAGTGTCTTATGTAGACTATCACTGGAATTCCATCATGTGTTAGATGCATAAACTCACGTGGCTTCCCTCCCTGCAGCTTCTCTGGATAGAAGTGGCTCAAAATATTCACCTCAAAGTCTTTCCCGGATAACTCGTATTATTGAATAGCATTCTCTAAAATGACCCAAAAAATCATGGTTTGTCCATGAATCACATATGAAACAAGATTCAACCACATATCTTTGGGTTTCTTGTGGTGATTGAAATTTTTTTAGACTGACATGATCCAGAAATAAAATGCATGGGGGAATCCCTCCATAATAAACATAGGTAGATGTTGTAGATTAAAATCCAACATCAAGTCAAACATTGGAGGAATTATGTGAATAGTATCCCCTTCCACAGATCGCATGACCCTCAGGAAGATTTTGTAAAGCTGAGCATACATCTAATCCCTTCGAACTATAGGAAGATCTACCACATCTATGTTAGGAGAATGCTAATTTCCTCTCTCCAGATGCTCAACAAAAATATGACAAGGAGGAATTTTATCTACAATACAAACACACTCATTAGAACACTAACTAAAAACGGAGTTGTCGTCCAAAATTGACAATAAGAGAGAACCACTCTCTTATGAACTTTCTACCCATGGATTATAAGTTTTTAACATGACACAAGAATTCTTTCATATCATTTATTAGGTATAACCGGTATCTCATATCATAGTCCATATAGGAAAAATATATCACGTACAGTAAATATGTCCCTATCATGAAGAATAAAGGTAAATATATATCTCAATGTGAATATCATGATTCATGAAAACTCATCTCATTCCATTCAGGGACACAAGTATAAACTCGGGAAATAATAACATCAAACAACATGTGAAATCCAAGGTGAAATAACATCAAATGTAACAAGGTAAAATCAGGAACAAAAATCCCATCCTTGGGAGATCAGATTCCCCCCATACATTGTTTAGACACTCCCGTGCACAATTTATTTTCCAAGTCCCAACACATCCTAGTATCCCATCTACCTTCCCCAAATAGTATTTCAATTGATAATAAAAACATTCTACCAATGATACAACTTTGTAATGTCCCCCAATCTGACACTCTCTCACATGAAAAATCGGTTTGATTATGGGACCTCAAGAACACCTCTTCATACACCATAGGTTTCCTACTATAATATGGGGTGTAATGAATATAGTGTGGAGACTATAAACCCAAGTACAGAGTTACAACTCAACAGCATAATCAATAAAAATAAATATCAATGTAATGTAAAAAAGTGGAAATAGTATAACATACAACTTGAATGTAATGAAAGAACCAATAAACCAAGAAATATTGAACCATGTAATATAAAGATGAAGTGTATCTAAAAGACATGATGAAAGTAAAAAAAGAACATGCTCACATGAGAACTCAATGTCCATGGTCCTGAACCCCACGTTGATCCCACCTCCTTGCTCTAATCCATGTAGCAACCAACAATCAACAACAATGTCTCTTTCTATTTTCCAAACCTTCATCCATGGAATCTACACAGGTACCAAATTGTGGCCTAAATAGAGAGTGAGTAAAATTCATTATGATGACACCACCATGTCTAAAAACTCAGTATGATAATCAAAGCATCCAATAATGTGATAAAGAGGTGTATTAATTAAGAAACATAATACAATACAAAAATCAACTAGCTTCAAAACCATATCCAAATATCTTTGAGCGTGTAACACAACCATGTCAACCATAACTACAAACCATGAAATATTCACATAAACAGGAATATCCCTTTATATAGGCATTTTAGCATCTTGTTCAGGCCCTCAATATAATCATTACATCATGACACTGGTCCAAGATTTCTATATAATATTTACAACATCTAGGCATAACACTCTATATAATCATTACAACATGAAACTAGTAAAATCCAGCTATATAAGCATTATATAATCCATACATATCCCTCTATATAAGAATTAAAACAATAAAAAAGTGCAAGACCTCTATATACATATTACAGCACCCAAACATACCTCTCTACATAAGCATGACAGCTTGAAAGTGGGTCAAACCTACTATATAATAATTACAGTATGTATCACAACACATATCATAACAACAATGATATCCAAAAATCATATCATAATCCTCAGTGGTTAATTATGAAAATTATAATTTTTCTTTCAAATACACATTCATTTTTTATATCAAATTATCAAAAAACATTTCAATAAACAATAATCAATTAAAAAGTGATTCTATATCAAGAAATAACATAAGGTCTCATGTCTTTCTAACCAAACTTTAATCCATTACCAATTACATTATTATTCCATGGGTTTCATACCCAACAGGTTGCCACAAGTCAAGTCTCAAAATCAATTAAATCTAAATGGACCTAATGAATAATCCAACACAATATTTATCTTCTTCCATTATTCAATTAATTTAACGCACATGTTGTGTTGGCACAACCAAAATATTTCACATACATAACAGTTAAAAATTCAATAGGGTTAGGTTTTATACTACCAACCTTAATCTGGGGATGAACACAATTATTTCCATTTGTAAAACCATAAGAATGATGGCTCAGAAGATTGCAAGAGAAACCTAGATTAAAAAATTTCACTATCAACACCCCAAATAATCATGGTGAAGATATTCCACTACTATGATGGAGGGAAATGGAATAGAAGTGAAACATAAGAATAAAAACTCCCCATAGATTGATTTTCCAAGGGACATATATAATGGAAGAGGGGACTCCAAAATTGGCTATAAATTTCCTAAGGTCTATGGGTGAAGGGATACATGTCATCAAGAATGAAATTACATAGGGATCATGGCCTTAGAATGGCTGAGACATAGAGAAATAGGGAGGGTAATTATAAATTTATGAGTTAAGAAAAAAAATTATCACCTTAGGTTAAAATAAGCATGCTTAAAAATTAAACACCATGAACCCTTTTCTTAGTTTTTTTTTCATTTAACATCATGAACCTTTTCACAGTTTTTTCCTAGTGACAGTTACACATCATGTAATATTTACATGACGTGTAAATTCCCTATAGATAGATTTAGACCTAGATACTAAAAATTTATCCAACCACCCTAAAGCCTTAAAAACTCACAAAACATCCTTATAATAGCCTTTATCATGTTTATACTAGGAATCCATTCATTCAAAAAAAAATACATTCCCAAACAATAGGTCATTTTCCCCAACAAAAACTCTTCATTTCTGAATGAATCTTAGCCACCAAGGATAAAAGATAAAGGAAAACCCAAACAAATTGGTTTAGTGGAAAACTAAATAGGGACATGGTTGGGGAAAGCTAGGATTTTATAGCTTCACCTATACGTGGGTGAATATTGAACATTAATGCACCATATATCTTATTCAGTATATTTCTATTCTAGAGTAGAAATGGGTGAAGGGTTTCTAAGGATCCTATAACACTTACAAGGATGTGAAAGAAAGAAGAAATAAAATACCAAGAACATCGTTCATAGATACCAAATCTATGTGTAAATATAAAATGAATATGTTTTTCATGTATACATTATACTGAGGTTTTTGTTGCACTATCATCATTATATGGAATAACGAATATCACATGTGAAGCATCTAAATGACATCCCTCCTCTCGAGGTATTTATATATTGATGTTGAATCACTCTACACATCATTAGGACTCTCCATTAATACATAGTATATTTGTGTCTCTCACAGATAATCACATAAAATAAAATATCTATGGGAGGGAGGGTATCAACCAGGGAATGTAAAATATCAATAAAAAAACACAATGGTCGTGTCTCCTTTTCAAATCCCTTAAGGATAATCCTTGAGTTCCATTTATTTTCAAGTGTGTTATAATACACGAGTAAATTATATATCCAGTTATGAATTCATCATATGAATGCAGCCCCCGTGAAATTCATCTTATGAAATAGATTACTTAATTATAGAAAATGGGTATTATTCCATCTTTTAACTACTAAATATTTCACTTCCTTAATATAAAACAATTCTCAAAGGTTGTGATTATGGTATCATGTATATCTTAGTAAATGATATTTGATGAATTCATGAATTTCATATCCTACAATGTTCTTATATCATATCATACAATATAGACTTTAGGGAATATCTCTAATAATATCCTAATAACACCAAAAAATTATAGGCTTAAATCCATTTAACCTTATATTGTATTATATATAAAAAACATGAAAACATAATCAAAACATTGTGTGGATATTTTCTAAAACACTTTTGTAAATCTATTATAAGCTTCTTATTATTTCATATTATATAAAATAACTTCCTAATTCCCATTAAAAACACATTGGGATTAACTACAAAATTATTTTTGAGTATCTCTCCATGTCAAACTCAATATTCATTCAATAAACCACAAAATGGTACCCCAAAGACATTTATAGAATTGAAAATCATTAGATCTATAAATATAGGAAATGATTGGCCTCTAAAAATGGATCAATGCTACTCAAGATGCAAAAGGATCTGGTGTGATCTTCATTACACAAATATATCTCTATAAAAGTGTCCACCAGCTACATCATAGGAAATCATGTATTTTCATATGATCTATTTGTCTAAAAATTCATGTAACCATGGGATATGAATTATCTTAATCTTATATATCCAATTCATACATTGTTTACTCTTAAAGTATAGACTGGCTAAGTTAATGGATACATCACATAGTATTCAACTTTAAGGATGATCACATCACATGTTATTCATCCATATGGATGATTAAATCACATTCCCATCACCTGAATAGATATGAACATCATTTGTACTGTAAAGGTGTGCCTGTAAGAACCCAGATATTTTTTTTTCAGGAATTTCCTTCCTTTTCCTAGAGTTTTTAAGAAAAGATGAGTTCTGGAAATTTTTGAAGTACACACCGTGTACTTTATGAGTACATGATATGTACTCCATTGCCGTTCCAGGTCGTGTGATGGTCGTGTCTGGGCCACACACATGGTGTGTAGGGGTGAAGTGGAGGCCGCTTAAAGCGGTGTACGGAAAATTAGAGTACACGCCATGTTATCAAAAAGTACAAACCGTTTATTTTCTTTTTCTTCATTAAAAGGACTGGGGTCGCGCCCAATCGACAGAACTGTCTTCTTCTCTAGTGCCTTCGACGAAGAGCGACCCATACGACCGCGAATCTCCTCTGAGCCCCTGAGCCTCCGTCCATTCTCCGAATCGACCGTCGTCGATTGCGTTGGAACTACAACGGTGAGTTCCTCCATCTCCTAGAGCCTTGTTTTCCAATTCCTCCTCTTTCTTAAGTTATCGTGGGTTGAACATTTTGTGTGTTTTCTTACATATAGGTCGTTATGAGGAGAATCAAGTATCGTGGTTCAATTATATCGATCTCCTAGAATCGAGTTACATGTTTTGTGCCTTACCTCTCGATGTATTTGAGTTCTATGTGAAAATTCCACCAATACCTGTGAATGGGGTATTGCGTGTTTACCTTTTTTCCCATGTGGTTATTCCTGCCTTTCTTTCATGCTTGTGTAGAGGTAATTTAATCATTTTTTGGATAATTGTCATGCTTGGATTTTTTTTCCATCTTTTTTTCTTGTTGCAACCTTTGGGTCTCTTTAGCCTCTGGTCGTTGTACCTGTTTCCATGCCTTGGGATCGTAGGAAGGAATGTTGTTTTTAATATGCTTGTTGCTCTATAGACTGTTTAGCCAAGTTTCTCTATAGGTGTACATTGGTTAGAAAATTAGCTCTATAGGTGTACTTTGGCCTTATATCATTAATATGCACTGACAGACACTGGACCGTGAGAACCTGGTGCTATAGACTATAAGGGATAGACAGAGTGAGCTTCCCAAGAAGTCTTAGATATTATAGACTATACGGGGATAGATCGAGTGAGATTCCTTGGAGAGTCTTGTACATTATAGACTACAGCAGATAGACCAAGTGAGCTTCCCAGAGAGACTTAGTTATTATAGACTACAGGATGGTAGAACGAGTGAGCTTCCTCAAAGAGTCATTAACTTGTTGAATGTCTTTAAAACCTTCCCAGGCTAGAGGAGGAATTTACCGAGTGAGCTTCCTCAGGGAGTCTGTGGTATACCTGAGGATATAAGAGGATTGACTGAGCGACATTCCTCAGAGAGTCTTTAGACCTTGGGCCAAGAGGGTTAGAACACGTGATCTCCCTCCGAGAGTCCCTGACCACCCTAGAGTATAAGGGAATTGACCAAGTGAGCTTCCTTATAGAGTCTTATATATGAATACGACCAAACTAGAGGGGTTAGGCTAAGTGAACTGCCCAGAGGATTGTGGTAAATATTGGATAAGACCAGAGGGGATGGCTGCGAGTACTTCCCAGAGGGTGTCCTGCTTGTGTTAGCTGTGGCTTCACTGATGCTTGTCGTTCTATGAACTGATCACTGTTGTGTATCATCCGGTTTACTGCTTACTGATTACTGCCTGCTGTTGCTGCTACTGTTTACTGCTTATTGTACTATGACCTTCCATATACTCAATGACTATTAGGCCCAGATCTTTGCATGGTTTCCTACTAGGATTTAGTCTCACACTCTGTTTGGTTCATGCTTTTGGGCCCAAACAGACTACGTTGTTGCAGGTATAGACAAGGGAAAGCGCTCTTTCACTTCTGGTACGTGATTGCTTGGAGTAGGAGAGCATGGGACCAAGCTTTGGCTAGCGATGTTGAGAAGCTGTTTACTTTATTTTTTATTTGTTTTGGTACTATTGTATTTTTCATCATTGTGACTTGTTTGGATGCTTTCCTATATATGTATCATGCATCATTTCATATATATACATATGTGCTCCAGTTGTTTGCTGATTTAGTTTTCCGCTGTTTATTATTGTTGGTTATTTACTGCTTCCCCTCTTGCATGTTTATTTACATCTGCTGTGTACTATGCCAATGAGGGAATAGTTTCCCCACTATCACACCCAGGGCCCTCGCTGCTAGTCGGCAACCTCTGGTGTTTGGGGAAATGCGCTTGAGGCCATGTGATCAACAGGGCACGAGGTGCCTCTGGGTGGCTTCCGGAACCAAGACGTTACAAAGTGGTATCAGAGGAATTCTTTTCTCTTGATTTACTGTTTGAAGCCTTTATCTAGGGATAGGATGGATTCGGTACTTGGTAATAATATGTGCCCGGGAGTAGCTAACTCATGTATAGGGAAAATCCATACTACCTCGTCTATTGTAGTTTTCTGGTTTTGAGATTTTACGGTTGATATGATTTCACCTAGAGTAATTCACATGACTTGTTTCATTATTGTTGATTCTATTATGGTTCTATTTCTGTTGCAACCTGATGAGATGAGGGTATTCCATTTCATGAATCATATAGGCACTTGTTGGAAACCACATTCCATGCATTCTTTCCATGCCATCTAGGGTGCATTAGCGATTTCATGTTGTTGTGATAGACTTTGTGTAGATTATGCATGTTGTTGTGATAGATGCTTTGATAGAATCTCTGATGTTTGATAGAGGACTGTTTGTATTGTACTTTTCTTAAATGAACACCAAATTTTGGTTCATGGGGTGTTATGGGCCCTCTTGAATCGGAAATTGTTGAATCATTGACCTTATTTTATTCTTCTTATATTTGACTGTATTGGATGCCACGCTTTGGTTTGTGGGGAGTATGGGCCCTCGCGGATTAGAAATTGGCACATTCATGCCTTGTTTTCTGTGTTTCTAGGCTTAGGTGCAGTTTCTAAGCTACTGCCTTGAAAAACCCAGAATATATGGCATGTACTTTATGACTACATGCCATGTAGTTTCAGACTGTGTCACTGACTGTGTGAGAAAGAACACGGTGTTGAGGAAATGTCTTTAGGAACACATCGTGTACAGTAGGTGCATGCCATTTAGTATAGAGCTGTGTACCTTGTTGTGTCACTAACAACACGGGCTGGGGAAGATCGCATAGAACATCCCGTGTTGGTAAAGAACACGCCATATAGTCTTGGTCAAGGTACCCATCCATGTCACGAACAACACAGGTCAGTGTTATCTTCTCTTATACACAATGTGCTTGTTCGGAACACGCCATGTAAAGTTCAGTTGTGTAGTCGGCCATGTAACTAACAACACGGGTTGCCGAAACCGTGTCTAGTACACACCGTGTCCTTTGGAAACACATCGTGTTGTCTAGGGTTAAGAGTACCGTGTGGGTTAGCCATGTAAAGTGACTCGGGCAGGGGAATAGAGTTCACGTACACGCCGTGTGTGGGGACAACACGCCCTATAGTTGGGGTGTTACATGACCAGAGGTGGAAGGAGTACACGTCCATGACTTTGGTTTATGTGAACACACCGTGTAGTTTTTGTACACGCCATGTAATCGTGTTTATAAACTTTAATGTTTCCTCCCCCTATTCTCGTTTTGTACTCTTGTGTTCTCAGTCTTTTATAATCCTGATCTAAGGTGTGATTTTGATCTTTTCAGAGCCATGCCTCTGAGACTTCCACTAGTTTTACATTAGTTTCCAAACAGTGATCAAACCCCGGATATGGCCGATCAGGGACCTCCTGAAGATCCTCCTGCTGTGCCAGCCTTGGAACCAACAGTCATACCCATCGCAGGCACTAATTCGCAGTTCAGGAAGGATTTCCTGAGGATGATACAGACTTTTCAGGGAGCTTTGCCTCATGTCCCATCGATGGCTGAGTTGATGCAGGTTTTACAGCAACAGCATCCTCCAACTTTCTCTGGGGACGGAGGACCCCAGGCTGCAGAGTCATGGTTATAAGCCACGCTGATGATCATTGAGCATCTGAAGATATGCCCAGAGAAAATGGAAAAGATGGATGCTTATATCCTCCAAGACACTGCCAAGATGTGGTGGGAGGTGATCTCATAGTCAGGGCGCCAGCAGAGTATGTCTTGGGATGAGTTTGTCCAGACTTTCTATGACTACGTTTACCTAGGGACTTTGAGGCCCGACCGAGCCCGAGATTTTATGAGTCTACAGAAGGTTACTCTTTCTGTTATGGAGTACTCGTCCTGCTTTACTGAGCTGCAGCGCATCACATCGATCCCAGTAGGTGATGAGTTGTTCCTTGCTAGGAATTTCAAGGATGGTCTTAGGCAGGAGATCCATTCCCATGTGAATATCTTCGGGTTGACTTTGATATCCTCTATCGTCAACCAGGCGCTGATCAATAAGCACAACCTGAGGGATTCTGGAGCAGTGAGCTAGGGTGGTTCAACATCCAGAGCTGGTGTTCCTCATACGGATAGTAGGAAGCATTGTAGAGAGTCTTCTCAAGGAGATCAGAGCAGTCGGGATGTATCTTCTGGAAGCCAGGTTGAATGCAACCAGTGTGGTAGGAGTGGGCATACTAGGCCCCAGTGCCAGAGAGACCCGATGGAGTGCCGATCTTGTGGCAAGATGGTCCATTTTTAGCACTTTTGTCATATATTTTCACCTTCAGCTGGTGGTAAGGGTTATTTTATGACCCTACATTCATAGGATGATTCGTTAGTTTCTCACCAGTCTAGGAACTGGAGTTCTTTTGAACATTCGGGTCGTGGTGGATGTAGCGGTCGTGGTGGTCAGTCACCAGGTTACCAGCGACAGTAGAGTGGGTCAGCTCAGAGTGGTCAGCCAGGGGCGTAGGGCTGCGGTGTAGGCCAGACTTTTATCGTGGAGCAGACCTATCAAGAGCAGGATCCCGACCCTTCTACTGTTCGAGGTACGACCCTTCTACAGTTCGAGGTACGATCCTAGTAGCCTCAGTTTTATCTTTAGCACTTTTCGATACTAGTGCTTTGCATAGTTTTATCTCTGTTGATGTTGTGGAGATCCTTGGGATCTATATCTTTTCATCTGCCGAGATGTTGACCCTTGACACGCCGTTGGGAATGAGGAAATATAGTGTACATCAGTGCAGATAGTGCCCTCTGGTTGTTGTAGGGTTTCACTTCTTATGGGACCTTTATGTCCTAGAGATGACGAGATATGACGTCATTATCGGGATAGATTGGTTGGTTCCCTTCCAGGAAGTCGTTGATTGCTATCACTGCAGGGTGAGTTTCGTATCACCATAGGGCATGTCTTTTCTTCATAAAGGCGAGTGGGATGTCCAGGTAGGTAGAGCTGGACCAGAGCATTATGGGCTAGGATGAGTTACAGCCCAGATTTCCAGCCATTATCTGGATAACCAGAGGACTTCATAGTTAGACATTCCTCCAGTGGTGGATCATTTTAGGGACATCTTTCCAGAGTACTTTTAAGGTTTTCGTTCAGAGCGTGAGGTAGAATTCTTGATTGAGCTCGTGCCAGGAGCGGCACCGGTTTCTATTCCTCCTTATAGGATGGCTACACCTGAGTTGCAGGAGCTCAAAAAGCAGTTGGAGGAGTTATAGGGAAATGGTTTCATTCAACCCAGTACCTCTCCTTGGGGTTTTCCTGTACTGTTTTTGAAGAAAGTAGATGGCACCCTTCGACTTTGTGTGGATTATCGGAAGCTGAACCGGTTGACGGTCAAGAACCGATATCTCTTACCAAGGATCGATGACCTCTTTGATCAACTTTGAGGAGACCGGGTGTTCTTGAAGATTGATTTGAGGTCCGGTTATCATCAGTTGCACGTTAGACCATCAGATATACATCTTACAGCCTTTAGGAGAAGGTATAATCTATTCGAATATACAGTCATGTCGTTCAGTCTCACGAATGCGCCAGCAGTTTTTATGGCATTGATGAACCAAGTGTTCCATCCGTACATAGATTCCTTTGTGGTGGTTTTCATGGAATACATCTTGGTGTACTCTCACACTCGACACGACCATGACACACATCTTGATGTTGTTCTGAGTACATTGATAGGGCATCAGTTTTATGCTAAGCTATCTAAGTGCAACTTTTGGATGGATCAGATTCACTTCTTGGGTCATGTCATCTCAGAGACAGGAATATTTGTGGACCCATAAAAAGTGAGAGTTGTAGTTTCCTGGGAGTAGCTGAAGAATGTCTTTGAGGTGCGGAGTTTTCTAAGGATGGATGGATACTACAAACATTTCACACATGAATTTTTACGCCTAGCAGCACCACTGACAGGTCTAACCAATAAGGTGGAAAAGTTTTTATGGATAGATTCTTGTGAGTCAGCCTTTCAGGATCTGAAGGGGAGGTTGATGTTAGTACTGATACTAGTCTTTCCAGAGCCGGGCAAGGGATATAATATTTACTATGATTCTTCAGGTAGCTGGTTGGGAGTTGTGCTGATGTAGGGAGCTGGGGTCATTGCTTACAGGTCTCGGCAGTTGAGGCCACACAAGAGAAACTACCTGACGCACGATCTGGATTTGGCAGTTTTTGTTCATGCCTTACACTGTTGGAAACACTACCTTCTGGGAGATAACATTTTGGTTTTCAATGACCTCAAGAGTCTCAAGTATATCTTCACTCAGCGTGATCTGAATCTGAGATAGCGCAGGTGGGTCGAGTATCTTCAGTCTTTTGACTTTGATATCTCCTATACGGCGGGGAAGGGAAACGTAGTGGCTGATGCGTTGAGCAGGAGAACTCAGATTCAGGCAGTTCAGGAGGCTAGAAGTGAGTGGTAGCTTATGGATCTATTATCTGAGATGCATCTAGATGTGCGCGACAGACAGGGACATAAATACCTATCTTTTGTAGCTGTTACCTATACACTTCTTGATCGGGTACGAATGAGGCAGCTATCAGACTCAGAAGTCTTAGTCCGGTGAGAGGTTTTGTTAGTAAAGGACCCTCTTCCTGGATGGACAGTGGGAGAGGATGAGATCTTTCATTTCCAGGGATGCGTATGGGTGCCAGCAGACATACGCGAGGAGCTGATGCAGGATTTTCATTCCTCAGTTTGGGCAGTTCATCCTAGCGTCACCAAGATGTATCGTGATCTACACCGCTAGTGCTGGTGGCCAGGTATGAAGAGAGATGTTGATTTTTTTTCATGAGATGTTCTACTTTCCATCAAGTGAAAGCAGAACATCAGCGACTTGTGGGGATTTTACTGCAGTTACCCATTCCCAAGTGGAAGTGGAACGATGTCGTGATGGACTTCGTGACCGGGTTTCCGAGGTCACCTTGAGGGAGTGATGTTGTTTGGGTTGTCGTCGACAAGATTACGAAGGTTTCTCACTTCTTTCCAATCAAGGAGACCTTCTGTGTTGATGAGCTGGGATGGTTGTACATCTGAGAGATTGTACGTCTATAGGGAGTTCCACACTCCATTGTTTCAGACAGGTATGTGCGCTTAACTTCTCAGTTCTGGCAGGGACTTCAGAAGGCTTTGGGTACACAGGTACTTTTGAGTACAACATACCATCTCCAGACTGATGGCCAGTCTGATCGTACTATCCAGGTGCTTGATGATATGCTACAAACATTCATTCTAGACTTTGGCGGTTCTTGGGAAAATCATATACCACTTGTGGAGTTTGCCTATAACATCAGTTTCCAGGAGACTATTAAGATGGTGCCTTATGAGGCTTTGTACGGTAGGCCATGCCAATCACCCTTATGCTGGCTGGAGGCAGGAGAGGCAGCTTTTCTAGGACTTCGTCTTGTTTAGGAGAACTCAGAGCAGATAGAGTTTATTCAGAAGAGGATGGCTACAACACAGTCTCAGCAGAAGTCTTATGCTAATTAGTAGAGACGACCTCTAGAATTTAAGGTCGGGGAACTGGTTTTTCTGTATGTCTCACCGAGGTTGGTACACAAGAGGATTCGAAGACAGGGTAAGCTTTCACCACAGTACGTCGTGCCATTTGAGGTGTTGGAGAGAGTTGTGCCGGTTGCCTATCGGTTTCAGTTATCTCAGAGGTACCGGGCTATGCACGACGTCTTCCACATTTCTCAGCTCCAACATTACTTTTCAAACCCATCTCATGTCGTTCAACCCGAGGAGGTTGAGCTTGAAGTGGATGTGTCGTTTGAGGAGCATCCCATCCGGATTGTCGATCA
Source organism: Viscum album (assembly GCA_963277665.1). Lineage (NCBI taxonomy): Eukaryota > Viridiplantae > Streptophyta > Magnoliopsida > Santalales > Viscaceae > Viscum > Viscum album. Next base: position 457,274,398 of record OY728166.1, on the reverse strand, counting down.
CAATACGAAGGTTCTCCGTGGTCAGTCTGTTCTTCTAGTATGGGTGCTATGGCATCCCGGGCGAGTGCAGGATGAGACTTTGGAGAGGGAGGTCGATGTATGATCGTAGTGGGCAGAGATGTTTGGGGTTTCTTCTTCTATGCCTCTCTAGGGAAATTCGGTGAAGAATTTATTTAAGGGGGGATGCTTGTAGGAACCCGGATCATCGTTTTCAGGTATGTCCTTCCTTTTCCTGGAGTTTTAAGATAACATGAGTTCTAGAAATTTTTAAAGTAAACGTCGTGTACTTTATGAGTACATACCATGTACTCCCTTTCCGCGCTAGGCCATGTGATGGCCATGTCAAGGCCACACACATGGTGTGTAGGGGTGAAGTGGACGCTGCTTAAATCGGAGTACGGAAAAGTAGAGTACACGTCATGTACTCAAGAAGTACACGCGGTGTATTTTATTTTTTTTCATTAAATGAACTGGGGTCACGCCTAATCGACAGAACTGTCTTCTTCTCTAGTGCCTTCGACCGAGACTGACCTGTATAGCTGTGAATCTTCTCCAATCCCCTGAGCCTCCATCCGTTCTCCAAATAGATCATCGTATATTGCGTTGGAATTGTAGTGGTGAGTTCTTCCTTCTCCTAAAGCCTTGTTTTCCAATTCCTCCTATTTCTTATGTTATCATGTGTTGAACGTTTTGTGATTTTTCATAGATCTATGTCATTTTGAGGAGAATCATGTATCGTGGTTCAAGTATATAGATCTTCTAGGATCTAGGTAAGTGGTTTGTGCCTTACCTTTCGATGACTTTGAGTTCTATGTGCAAATTCCACCGATACCCATGAAAGGGGTATTGAGTGTTTACATTTTTGCCCTTGTGGTTATTCCTGCCTTGCTTGCATGCTTGTGTAGAGGTAATTTGATCGTTTTTTAGGATAATTTGTGTGCTTGGATGTTTTTCCCATGCTTTGTTCTTGTTGAAACCTTTGGGTTTCTTTAGCCTTTGGTCATTGTACCTGTTTCCATGCCTTATGATCGTTGGACGGAATGATGTTGTTAACCTGCTTGATGCTCTGTAGACTGTTTAGCCAAGTAGCTCTATAGGTGCACTTTGGTTAGCCAAGTATCTCTATAGGTGTACTCTGTCCTTATAGAATTAATATGCACTGACTAGCACGGGACCATGAGAACCTGGTGCTATAGACTATAAGGGATAGACATAGTGAGCTTCCCAGGAAGTCTTAGATATTATAGACTATACGGGGATAGACCGAGTGAGATTCCTCATAGAGTCTTGGACATTATAGACTACAGGGGATAGACCGATTGAGATTTTCAAAGAGTGATAGTTATTATAGACTACAGGGGGTATACCGAGTGAGCTTCCTCAGAGTGTCTTTACCTCGTTGAATGTCTTTGAAACCTTCCCAGGATAGAGGAGGAATTGACTGAGTGATCTTCCTCAGAGAGTTTGTGGTATACCTGAGGATATAGGAGGATTGACCGAGTGAGCTTCCTTAGAGAGTCTCTAGAACTTGGGCCAAGTGGGTTAGACCGCGTGATCTCCCACCGAGAGTCCCTGACTACCCTAGACTATAAGGGGAATTGACCAAGTGAGCTTCCCCATAGAGTCTTATAAATTCGTACGACCAAACCAGAGGGGTTAGGCTGAGTGCACTACATAGAGGGTTATGGAACTTCTTGGATAGGTCCAGAGGGGATGGCTGCGAGTACTTCCCATAGGGTTTCCTGCTAGTGTTAGATGTTACTTCACCGATGCCTATTGTTCTGTGAACTGATCACTATTGTGTATCATCCTGTTTACTTCTTACTGATTACTGCCTGATGTTGCTACTACTTTTAACTGATTATTTTACTATTACATTCCATATACTCACTGACTCTTAGGAATGGATCTTTGGGTGGTTGGCTACTGGGATTTAGTCTCACACCCTATTTGGGTCATGCTTTTGGGCCCAAACAGACTATGTTGTTGCTGGTATAGACAAGGGCAAGCACCCTTCAACTTCTGGTATTTGATTTCTTGGAGAATGAGAGCATGGGACCAATCTTTGCCTTGCGATGCTGATGATCTGTTTACTTTCTTTTGTACTTGTTTTGGTACTATTATATTTTTCAGCATTGTGAATTGTTTGGCTTCTTTCCTAGATATGTATCGTGCATCATTTCATATATATATATATATATATATATATGTTCTCCAGTTGTTTGCTGATTTAGTTTTCTACTGTTTATTAATGTTGGTTATCTACTGCTTCCTCTCTTTCATGTTTATTTACTTCCTCTATGTACTCTGCCAATGAGGGCATAGTTTCCCCACTATCACACCCAAGGCCCTCGCTGCAAGTCGGCAGCCTCTGGCATTTGGGGAAATGCACTGGAGGCAATGTGACCAACCGAGTACGGGGAGTCTCTGGGTGGCTTCCGGAACCAGGAAATTACAGTTTCCACACTCTTCCTCAGTCCATCCTAAGGAAGGTCCCAAATTTCACTCATTATATAGAATAAAAATACCATTTTGGTTGATTTCTAACTGATATCATGATCAACAACATATCAAACTACCCATGATTAGATAATCCTCAAGTCTTATGTAAAAATGAATCAATGTATGAGATTTCCCATGCTAGATTCCTCACCAACCTGAGGTCATAGGGACTCTAAATATAAATAATTCACCCCTAATATACCAAATTTTATGACAACCTATGTGGTATACTTTAAAAATTATCCATCACATAAAAACAATTTTATGTCTCATGAGTATATTTATTATCCAAATACAAGAATAATACTCATGTTAACATTAAAATTTCATCATAACGCATAATACTACATGATGAACATTTGTTAGGGATTACCCAATGTCATACTTTCAAATGTAAATTATTATATCACTTCTTGAAATGCATATACATATATGTATATATATATCCAACATGAATGAATGATAAATTATACAATTCCTTTTTTATAACATGATACATTTAATATTCCTAAAATCATTAATAATGCCTGAAAAACCCATAGCTAATCACCTATCTAACATATCATATATGATAGAATGCTAGACCAGTGTAAAGACCCGAAAATTCCATATAATTGTTTTAAAATTATTTGGGATTATTATGAGTCTACAAAAATTGGAAGGGATTGATTCTGAGGCTCGATTTTCCCAGAATGAGTTTCTGAACTTTTTTTAAGGTACGTTCAGTAAAAGCATGGGCGGAGTTTTATATAATTTAAACCGGTGCTCGGATTAAAAATCTGAGGGCACCGTTGAATCCACGGTGCTAGGATTTGCTTAAGGGAGGCTTAACATCGACTGTGGTAGGTTAGTTGAAATAGTTAGTTTTTTTTTACTTTTAATGAAATAATAAAATAACAGAATTTGTTATTTTATTTTCCCTACCACCTATTGAGTAGCGGTGGTGGGCCCGATGGGATTTAAAGATATTTAATGGCTTGAATCTCTTATTGTGTAACTGCACCTTTGGGAATTAAGTTGTTCATTCATAAATGGTCATCAATAATTCCTCGCTGCGTTACTCACTCTCCACCTCTATTTAAATGGATCTCGAGTTGAGGTTTTTGACACAACTTCATCAAGTGAGAAACCTATGGCAGTGTATCATAGAATATTCCATCGCCGAAGATTGAAACCTTGGATGATTACGATCCGGGATCGATGGACGCCGGCGGATTCATCAACCGAGGACTCTTCTCCCTCCACCACTGCAATGTCTCCAACGTATCTCGAGGTAGGAGGTTTTTCTTTTTTTAATTATATGGGTTTTGACTAAATTAAATTCTAAGTGATTTAATTTGAATTAATCCCACCCATGTTATGATACTAACGCAGAGGGCATGGGACAAATAAACCAGGACCGGACCCTCCGCTTCTTGTTTTATTGTTGCATTCTTTGGGGCGGTTTTTCTCAACATGAAGGGACCTTGAAACAAAGAGGCATGTGGTGATGTCGACATCCTAGGAGGTCAGTAGGTGCATATGGGAGTGAAGATGGATCTTCGGAGCATCGCCGGATCCCCTATAGAAGAAACGCTGGCATGGCGCCGGCATGGCGATGCAGGCGACCGGTGCCGGGGGATGAGGGCGGTAGCCGGAAACTACCAACCACAGTGGAAGAGAGGCACCACGATGGACCGAATGGGGCGGCTGACTTTGGCTGGTCATGTAGGAAGTTGAGGTGGCACACCATCATGTGCCATATAAAGAATGCTTCTACTTCGAAGCCACGAAGAAGGGCAGGGACCTTCTCCCTATGGTTCCTTTGGACAACCAAGAAGCACCTCCTGACGCCACCAATTTAAGCATCGAACGGATCATTGAGTTGTTCTGGAGGCGGACCGTGCAACCCTCACACGGGTCGCGCCAGCCGGCGGGCTGAGCCACCGTGGCCCAATGGGCTGAGCCCGCCACAGCCCACCCAACTGGGTCGGCCCAATCCGGTTCATGATGAGCTGTGTCAGTCTGATCGGGTCAGACCAGATCCGGACCCTTTCGGGCATAGATACACTTAAAATGTTGTATCATGCGAAAAAGTCTTTTTTTTGACAAACAGTCTATGGCGCTGACATCCTTGGAGCGATATGGTTCTTTTGAGATACTCCACCAGAGTTTTGGAGAATGTTGGAGTATTTCCAGGTTGGATCATACTCGAATCCAACCAGGACCTCGTCACTAAAATGCCTATAACTCTCAGAATGGGCATCTGATTAACGTGCCATCTATTACGTTGGAACACATATTGCATGGCAGACATTTGGGTACTCCTTTGTGGAATCATGTTGCTAGCTGTCACATTCATAGCGAACCTGTGTGGATCAGCATTCATAGAGACCTTATTAAATCAACATTCATAGCGACCCTCTCTAGGTCAGCATCATAGAGACCCTGTGTGAATTAGAATTCATAACGATCCTATATGGATCAAGATCATAGAGACCCTATGTGGATCAGCATCATAGGGACCCAGTGAGGACCAGCCTTAGAGAGGCCCATCGTGGATCAGCATCATAGTGACCCTGTGTGGATCAGCATAATAGAAACCCTATGTGGATAGGCATTCATAGCAACCTTGTGTGTATCAGCATTCACAGCGACCTTGTGTGGATCAAAATCATAGTGACCATGTGTGTATCAGCATTCATGGAGACCTTGTGTGGATTCAAAATCATAGCAAACTTATGTGGATCATCATCATAGGGACCCAGTAGGGACCAGCCTTTGATCAGCCTATCGTGGATCAGTATCATATCGACCCTGTTTGGATCATCATCATAGAGACCCTCTGTGGATTAGTAGTCATAGAGACCCTATGTGGATAAGCATTCAATGTGACCTTGTGTGGATCAACATCATATCGACCCTGTGTGCATCATCATTAATAGAGACCTTGTATGGATCATCATCATAGCGACCCGACAAGGACCAGCATTATAGATGCCCATCGTGGATCAGTGACATAGATAACTTGTGTGGATCAACATCTTATTTCCTATTTTTCTGAGTTGTATACCTGGTTTGAGCTGATTCTTTTGATTTGTGCTTTGTGATTAAGATCATGCTTTTTTTTTCTTATTTTCGTTTGTTGAATTCTGGGAGACCTTTGGGGGTCTCGGGTTCCCTACTGGTTATTGTTGTACTCACCCCTGCACGGGCTTCGCCCACACCTTGTTGGGTCTTGTGCAGACGACGACCAACTCGACTGAGAAAATATCAGCCATGACCAGTAGGTACATGGAGGTTACTGGTTGACGTAGAGAGTTGTGGAGATGAGTTTTACCAACCCTTCAGGTAGGAACCTTTTTGGATGATCTCATGAGCTATTTTATATTTTCGGTTGAATTGAATATTTCAGTTGATCTTGTATTCTGGCCCCTTTAATTTCAGTACACACTTGTACTTCAGCTGTATTACCACATGGTATAATTTTTTGTGTATCTAGTCAGTGTGTGTATAGGTTTAAAGGCAATGAATTATCATTTTAGGGATACGTTTTTCAGGTGCTTGTCCCCAACCCCTAGCCCATGTAAGGTGGTCTTGGGGTAGTCATGGTACGGGCCCTAGGGGGCGGGTCGTGACAAAGTGGTATCAGAGGATTCTGTTCTAATGAAGAAATAGGACTCAGATATTTCTAATGCAGCAATATAGTTAAGTGTTTTGAGTGTGGTTTTATGTTTGGGGAGTCCATTGTTGGTGACGAAGAAGACGTATCCATACACCAAGATCCTGAATTTTGATTTCCAACTCGGTGCATGAAGACACTGATAGCGTGTGTTTTGGAAATGTTTTACTTTTAATCTATTTTGATTAAAATCACCATGTGTATATTTTTTACCGTGGAACACCTATTTCTTTTATGGATGCCAAAATGTAGACAGCCAGTCAGGATTCTAGACAGAGTTCATGATGATGGCCCACCAAGCGATGAGGCATCGATGTAGGGCCCTCTTTGTGTTGGCACCATCACGTGGTGTACCAGCAGCACCACAACTCAGATGGAAATAGTTGCCTCCAAGCCCACAGGTAGACTTTTCACACCGACTAAGCATGTGTCATGTGTTCTAGAGATAGAGGCATCTGAGGTTTTGAGGCAAGACAGATCCCCAGGTAGCTGAGGACTGGCTGAAGGTTATGGCACGAGTTTTTCACTTCGTTGAGACACCAATGGATTAGATGGTGATTATTAATACTATCCTATTCTAGGGCAGAGTAGGGAGATGGTGGAGTCAGACACTCCAAACGTATGAAGAGGAAACCCTCACCTGGATGGACTTTGAGAGCCTCTTCCGGGAAAAGTTTGTTCCAGTGACACTATGCTCTGTGCGTATTATGGATCTCACGCACTTGTAGTAGGGCGGCTTGATAGTGGCTCAGTACTTGGCGAGGTTCAATGACCTCTCAAAATACCCCACATACATGGTATGGGACCCTTTATTCAGGGAAAGGACCTTTGAGTAGGGTCTCCAGTGGGAGATTAGAGTGTCGATGATATCACTCAATATCCTGACGCTGGCTGGAGTGCTCGAGCGGGCATTATTGGTGGAGATCTTCTTAACTGATTAGCCACTGACATTGAGAGCCACCAACGAATGACATGTAGTCGAGTCTTCTATAGGAGATTGTAGGCAGATGATGCAGAGGTCCAAGCAGGACAGATCTTCTAAGGGGATACCATAGGATGTAGGGTTGGAGGTGCAGAGCTCACGAGGAAGAGGGTGTCAGCAGGGAAGAAGAATATACTTCACGTGCGGAGGGCAGTGCCACATGTCTTGACACTACCTGACCCTTCATACCAATGATCATAAGACACTTGAGGGACCACTGAGGCAGTGGATGAGGTTTGAGCAAGGAAGTCCACAGGGCGACGGATGTGGAAGAAGAGAAAGTCATGCAGTATGTAGGGGATGATGGTTTGAGGTTCTACCACCACCACCACCAGGTGGTCCACCCCGACCAAAGGGAGCCGATGGACAGGGGAGATCTCATATTCAGGCGGCAGAGACCTACGACCACAGTGCTCCAGAGATGATTAGAGGTATTATATGTGTTTATTACAACCTAGATGCAGTACTTATAAACACATGTTCCAGTCACTCTTTCTTTTCAATGAAATTTTTTCAGATCTTAGAGATTCTGATGGAGTCGTTGGCCTCATCCTTGCGATTAGAGACTCCTACAAGAGAAGATCAGATGATTAAACACTGGTGCAGATTGTGTGAGATCACTATAGGAGGTGAGAGTTTCGGCTGGGATCTCCTAGTAGAAGTTTCAAGGCCTTACGACGTCATATTGGGTGTCGAATGGCTATCCAAATCCAATTCTAATGTTGACTATTTTAGGCACAAAGTGATATGTGTCCACAAGGATGGGTCTAGGTTTTCCTTTACTGGCGAGAAGGGAAAATTTACAGAATATGATGGACTTGATCAGAGGAGGGTGCAGCTGATCACTCATCAGTTTTCTACCCTTACCCTCAGAGTTTTTGACGTGAGGAGTTAGAGTTTTCCTATAGTAGTGGACTAGTATGCTGATGTTTTTCCTGATGATGTTCCTGGACTACGTCCTCGCTGAGAGGTAGACTTCTACATCAATCTATACCCTCGGATGGCACTGATATCAACACCAGCTGTCGAGGCTCGAAGCCTGAAATACATGGACATTACATTACATTTGAGGAATACTTAATACATAATAAAAACAGACACACAAGGACCATAATAGTTAAGTGTCTTTGGAAACTTGGAATAAAATCTTCAAATCGTGGTGAAAGATCTTCAACATCTCCCAATAAAGATCTTCCCTTTTTTCTTACCTAAAACCATTATTTATATCCTAGGGAAAAGAAAACATAAAAGGGGTGGTCTCAAATGCCCAGTAAGGGTAAACATAGAGAACATAAAATAATCCATAAACATTTGAATGCAAAAACTTGAACATAAAATCTAAACATCAAAATATAGAGCAAAGACATGAATCTTGGAATTACGTAAGACATATATCATAAAGAAACATTAAGAATGATAAAATAGAATGGGAATAAAACATGTAATTATGGAAACCATTATGCACATGATATGATTTCCATATTATCCAAGGCATTACTGCAAAGACCATCTTATTGGACAAAGTCCCTTTCTGAATCGAGTTCACTCCTCGTTCCAGTCCTGTATTACTGAACCGGTTTAAATTGACGTTCCATACATGTCTATCTCATGAGATATAAATCTTTACCCAATGCATTGGAAGAAGATATAGGTCCCACCCATCTCATAATTAAATCATTCTTACTTGTTCCACAACATAAACTTAAAACATTCATCATAAGCTAAAGAATAAAATGGGTTTTATAAACATCATATCATCATCACATAATCCATATAAAATAAATGGATATTTCATCATAAGAAAATTGAAAGAATTTAAATCATAGAAACACTATACTTGAAACATACACATTTGAAATAATTTCATCTTAGATGGAAAATGGTTTTGATAAAACACTTGAAATGAATTCTTGAGGAAAATACCCTTTCTTATTCCAAATCATTTTCTTTTCAAAAAATGGCATGTAATTTTAAAAGAAAAGGGTTTGTTGAAAATAATCCTGAAAACTTGTAGAGGAAGCTTTATGAAAATGAGGTGTTATGAAACCGTAAAAATCCATTCACGCCGTATAAGTTAAAAATAACATTTTTCTCGTACTTTTGTCAGAAAAGTAAAAAAGTACCTCGTAACATAAAAAAAGAAATATTCCTTACATACCATGTAGTAAAAGTAAAAAATGGGTAAAAAGGACATTAAACCTACATGAAACCATTTTTGGAAAACATGGGCTTGGATGATAAATATAACCCCAGTAAATACTTACGAATAAACAATCTCGGATAAAAATGAGATTGATAAATTATCCCTTACCTTAGGTCTGATATGCTTTTTACGTATCCAAACCTCCTGTATAATGATTTAAATAATGTCATTGATTTATTACAGAATCATATTCATATATATGGTTCACTTATGACTTTATATTACTCGTTCTTTTGTAAATTCATGTTAAAGTAGTGTTTTGGGTAAAATCGTCTCATTTGTCGTTCGTGTTTTAACTTTTAATTATTCATATGATTACATAGATCATGATTACCTAAATATAGAATTTAAAACATGATTTATATATAATAAATATTCAGAATGTAAATATATATAATTGATTGATAAATGGAAAGAAATACACCGTTCATGGAGACGGTAGGTCGTACGTACGCATGAACGCTGTTTTTGTTTCCTTATTGAATTGAATGAAATTAAGTAGATGAAATAAATAAATATATAAATAAATCCAGTAGCATCATTATTTCATATATTTCATGATTACTTATTATATATACATTATAAACACACTTTAATGGTTATCATGGAGAGTGAATCTCATCGTGTCGTGGAGACGGTATTCTGTACGTACGCACGAGCGATGATATCATTCACATGATCATGGAATTGTATTTAAGTGTATTTTCAATATTATATAATCAATATCAATTTACAATAATTATATATATTCATTACGTTCACCATTATACCCATACATGTAAGGTGGTGGTGGAAAATAGATTACACCACAGCGTGGAGACGGTATTCCGTACGTACACACGCGTGGTGATTTCGTTTTCCATAGGATGGATAGATGGTGAAATAGGGTTGTTTCATACGTATAATAACATATCAGTATATTATTGATACTGATGTTATTACTTCATAATGAAACAACCTAATAAGAAGAAGTGGAAGAAGAAATAAAGTTGAAAGAATCGGTAACGGACATTACATTTTCTTTGAAGCACCTCTTTGAGTCCTCCTCTTAGGGCACTAAAATTGGTCTTTGAAGAAGAAAAATACCTCTAGGATGTTTCTAGGGAATTTTAGAAGATAATTTGGCAGGTTTTGGCCGAGGATGAAGGCTCAAAGTGGTGTGAGGAAGAGACGGAGGAGGTTCCCTTTTATAAGGGAGGAGAGGGGCACCTTTGGAATAACTAAATATATTATTTTATTATAAAGTCAAATTCGGTTTTTAATAGCTCTAAATTGATATATTTAGAATCTAAGGTTGGGATGGGTCTAAATACTCTAATCCAATATAATTTAGACAAGTTTAGGTCATTATATTAACCTTATCTTTTAGTTTTAACTCTTAGTTAATTAGATTGACATTTACCATGTCACTTTGTATTTTTATATTATATAGTTAATAAACTTATCATATACATCCAAGAGACCCCCAAGTGGTCCATTAATGATAAACCTATCATGATATAAGTATCTTTTCCGAACCATAGATTTTTAGGAATATAATAACAATTAATGATATAATATTTGTTTTAAAAAGTATTTTATGTCAATTTTGACACTATTTGGTAATTCATTTTTTTGAAAATCATAACAGAATGCTTAGTTCGAAAAAAATTAATTAAATCAATACTAACATGTCATAATAACATAGAAAATTATTTGAATTCACAAAAAGTCTCAAATTACATTTATTTGTGTATTTATAACATCAATTATGTCAATATTTCATTAATAGGATAATT